>OW052200.1:6275000-7525000 GCA_932527185.1 Ecliptopera silaceata
AAAGTGGTAAACCACTTTCCTTGTCGCCTATACCTACTGTTTTCATGTATGTATTTTAATTTCAAAAGTAAGTAAATTAACAGTCATAATTATTACTGTGTTACATAAAATTATGCATGCGAATAAAGCACAAAAGCATATACCATTAAAAACTGCTTATTATATTTTAAGTTATAATAATTTTGGGATTACGATGCCGCTGTCCTTTGCTGATCCAGCTATCTATGTAGATTGCAAATCTATAATTTACACACAAACGCTCCGATGTAGTTTAAAAGCAATCATAATACGATTTAACTGTGTTTTCGTATGCGTAAAGCGTAGCATGATGTGGATATTCGATATTTCGCTGATAGCAACTGACAATGAGAGATGAATTTATAGAGGCACGTACTGTAAGTTGACGTCACTCATAAACGTTGATTGTGGGTTGTTAACGTTGTTTAGATAAGCTTGTTCGAACGCGATTTCATTCATGTTATTGAACTGGGGTCTTGGCAGTTATATTATTTATATTTGTTATTATTTATTTAACTGAGCTGTGACGCCTGCCAAATAGTTATTATTATTAGTTACAACTTAGTTACAACCTTAAATAGTTATGTAAAGATAAATTTATTCACAAAAATATAACGTCTTTGTAATCATATTCTCTTACTTAAGTTACATGGTGTGAGGAACACAAGTAACTATTAAAATTAAGTTACAAAACTATACCTACTCTCGGTATCGGAGTTACGGCAGGGTATTGATTGGGTATGTTGTACTTTAAACTTGTACAATTCCTTATTTATAACATAAATATATTTTAGTTTGACATATTTATATCCCAAAACCCTCATATCTATCAACATAAGGCGAAATGGCTAAATCATCCCAAAGAAGTCCCATTTGACTGTTTCAATTTGGATCCCGCTGTCCGAAATATCTTATGAATGACTTTTCCCTAAGTATTGAGTTTCTGGCATTGCTGCCGGCCTACTGATACCAAGGCACTGAAGTTCGGTAACTCCGTAGCTATAATAAAACTGAAGCAAGAAAAAATATATTAGAAACATGTTTTGGAACATTTTATTTTTACAGCAAAAAAGTTCTGAGGTCTTTTGATCCTTTGTTTATAGATTAGTTTTAAAAAAAACTGCGATTATCTTATGTAATTTAAAGCTTTATGTTATTATTTTACTTATTGATAATTTAAACTAGTCCGGGATATGCGTAGCCGTGAAAACGAAGCGAACAGAAGGCTGCGTGGCGTTTCATTCTACACTTAAATAAGAGTTCAATCCGCTTACATCAGAGTAGCTCCCATTTTGTCCAGAGAGGTGAGCACATATATATTGAACAATCTTAAAGTAAACGTATTCTAACACATTGCGTGTCAAACACCTGCTCGACAGCCGAACGAAACTGCGTCATCGCGCAATGTAAATGAAATAGGCTGCGTTACGTTAGCTTTTCAATTGTCACATTAGTAGGTAGAAATTGAGCGACCTGGATCAAGACATATCCAGCTATCTCAATTTCTATTATTCATCTATTCAATTTGATCTATTCAAAGAGTTATCTATTCAAAATAATGTAGAAAAAATATTTCTCAAAGAATTCATCCATTTCATATTCATGGTCAGGTCACAGGTCATTTTAAATAAAAACCATCAATAATCTGGTTCACCCATCGCTGATTAACATCATCAAAATAATATAAAATGAGTTGAATGGTGCGTGAAGCAACATGCAACGGGACACGCGACACTCGACACTCGACTAGACAGGACATGTCACGTGAACGATTTATCGACACCACTTAGTTGCACGTCATATGCACTATTGAAAACCTTTTTTTTTAAGTAACACTGTAATTATACATTATTTACAAAATGTACATTGTCATATAAAATACATAAGAAACAGTTGAGCTATCTACAGACTGTTGCAAACGATCTATAGATAGTTCAACTGATCCAAATCAGTACCAATCGAAAGCGCACCCAAGACACTGGCTGCATTGCCGCGCTGAATAGCAAAGCTGATACGTTGGGCCAGATACTCACCAGCCCTCGGGTCACGCGTCGCTTCGACATTAACACTGTAATTTCCATGACAGTCATTATATAAAACATAAAACATGAGAAACGTTACTTATACACCTTACATTATTAATAAACTACAAAGGTACTTTGTAGCCTTTTTATCAATTTGTGCAAATAAGTTGTAATTATTTTTATATAGAACATTATAACAAGAGTAAACTAAACTTATCTATGACGATACTTGCTAAAAACGTACTTAGACAAAATTTAAATTCTAAGAAATATCCTTACGTCATCCCTTCATTAGTTTCATGACAAACTTTTCGCTAAATATTTAAATATTCAAATCATTATAATATGATTTGAATATATAATATGAAAAATTACCTATTATTGAACAGTTTGTATGCGAAACCATACAACCACCGATTACAAACTCATTGCCGCGGCTGAATCGATAACAAACCTCGTAATTTGCTGATGCACGTATTATTTTTAACACTTTTAATAATAATAGTTTTATTATTTGCTGATAGAATACTTATATACATTTTTCTTGTAATTACATACATAGAATACAAAGTAACACCCAGACCAAGAACAAATATTTATGTTCATCAAACAAACATTTGCTCTGGGTGGGAATCGAACCCACGACCCACAGCATAGAAGGCCGAGCTTTTATGATTGACGCCTGTCAAAAATAAAAGTATTATTATTAATCACACAGTTACTTTTTGGATTCTCAAGACGCTACTACACCAGTACCTTTTTACTACACTCTTGAAGTCACACGAAGTTTAAATAAGTAAATACTAGCTCAAAAACTCCCTGTACATATAATATTTATTATTAGTGTGAGTGTCTTATTTCGTGATGCCCGAATAAAAAATATAATAAATAAATAAAACACCTACATTGCCCTGGCCCATTCTGTGTCTCTTAGGATCAGCTTATTTGGTCAAAGGGTAAATTTACACAGGTCAATCTAACTCAGTAAGTACAAGCTCCACACGGTTCTAATCTATGGATTTAATTTCGTCCCTAAAGTACCACGGTTCTACCAACTTTTCTCTTAATCTCGTCCAGTACACATAGATATATGTACCAACAAGATTACTAACTATTATCCACACTTATTTGATACCTTTCGTTTGTTCATCACATTTCTTTTTCTTTAACAACATCCTTGCAGGGCAATGTTGAGTATATCTAAAATGAACTTTGTGTGCCTTAGAAAAGGAAACAAAACGTTTTAACTAAATAAACAGATTGTACAAGAAAGTACATTTTATTAATGTGTTTTCTTCAACTCCGAGACCACTAAACAATAATTGTATTTGTGAAATTACTTTACGTTTCACTAAGCTGCGCAAAATTCATTCCCTTCGAAATAAAGGAGTATCATTACTGTTATCGTCACAGAGCAAGTCATTTTTAACGTAGTATGTACAAAATGGGATATAATATGCCCCAGAGGCCGGCAGACCCGAGATATTGAACTGGTCGGGCAAAACGAATAGCCGAGCTGAGCCGGCCCGACCGGGAGAATTGCCTTGCCCTTCCAACTTCGGTCGAACTAAATAAACTGCTACGAAAAGAACGTATCACGTACCTACCGGTTAACCGCTTTTAATAATTGCGACAGAAACATTTCCTGTTCGGAGAAAAACATTTCATTCGATGTTTAACTTTGTAGAAACTTAATTTCAGTGTCTTTATAAAAAAACTTCTTTCTTCTTTATATTTTTAATTAGTTCTGCACAAACAAACAAACAACTAATCTAAATAAGGGCTGGTTTTGTGTCTTTTTGTTGCGTAAGAAAATGATCAGTAGGTTTTTGAAAAATGAATTTTTTTATGAGTGCATTTTTATAATGATGTGTTTGATACATTTGAATGATTGATAAATCAAACAAAGTGAGAATGGGTATAACTGAAACGGGTGAAAACCCTGAACAATGCATTGGTTCATATGAAGTTGAATTCGATCACTATTTTATCACGTAGTAATAATTAAAAGCAAACAATTCTGTGTCTAGGGGCGGTTTGGATAGTTTGGTTTATTTTGATACTGGCTGACCAATAAAAAATGTACAAGATATACGCCGCTGAAATGAAAATCAAACGTTAAAAATTGGTATATTTTTGTTGTAACTTGTTACGTATATTTATATTTTTGAAAGCTTCTACCGTTACTAACACGTTTTTAGTACAGTCAAAATCCTTTTTTTACAAATTGGTCAACGATGCGAAGAAGAAGTACAAAGGATATAAAACTAGAACCTGTAACTAGCCTGTAACATAAATTAGTTGAGATTAGATAACGTATAAATCTACATTTAAAAATATAACGCTATTTTCAACTTTACGGCTGTGGACGTAGAGTTTTCAAAGATGACGAAGTTTTAGTAAAACATTGAAAACAAACTTTTTAGTGCTTCCATGCACCAGTGCACACTCGTATTATTCATTCACTCACGATATAACTTTTGAAACTATCATACCTGGCTATGAACCTAATTTAATTAAGAAATTACAAATCTTGGCAAGCATCCCGTTTTAGTGAGCATATTATTAGCACAACAACCTACATATTTCCACGTTCGTGATTTCAAATTAAATAATTAAAACAATTGTTATTGTTTTGTCAAAAGATAAGTAACGCTCATTTAGGAAATAGCTTTTTCGTGAGAATATTCAGAATCTAAGCGAGTTTAAAAGCTCCGCTATGAATTTTGAACTGAAAACTACATTGGATATGAGCAGAAAGGCGAGCGTTGTGTAAACAGAATGCTGTTTCCGCGAGTAATATTTGAAAAAAGTGCCGTTGAAAAGATGCTTCTGCAGGGAAATAGAATATTTTTATACTTAATATAAAAGCCTTTGCTGCTTAGTCGCTATGAATTTTAATATGGTAATCGCGTGGTAGTTTCATAGATTACACGTTTAATCATTTCAGTGTAGCTGAGTATGTAAGTATCTATATATACAAATGAAGGGACGACCCGTGATAAGAAAACTGCCGTAGGCTTGTAGGAGCAGGCAGACAAAGGACTTAGTTTGTTTTCGACAAAACACAAAAGAGGACCCTAAGTAAGCACAAACAAACATGTTATATACCTACGTACAAATCACCTCGAACATTTCCAATTTATCTCTGGAACGGAACATAACAAGTCATTGTTTTTGTAAAATTCACTAATGCATGTTTTAGATATAAAGCTATTCTTACATTCCATAATTAATCATCTATGATAGATGAAAAATTACAAATTGTTGCTATCTTTTATTTACAAAAAACATAAGCAATTGAGCTATTTACGGTTGCAAACGACCTTTAGATAGCTCAGCTGATCCAAATCAGTGCGAATCGGAAGCGTCCGCAAGATACTAGCTGCATTGCCGCGCTGAATGGCAATGCTGATACGCTGGGCCATACAAGCCCTCGGGTCACGCCACGCGTTACGGACTAAACAAAAATAACTTTACCTATGTCATAAAAGCGTACTGCACTTTAATTTACAAATAAACTTATTTCAAACTGTAATAAACTAAAGTGCTATATGCAAATGATTTAGCTCATATTTTACGTTCTACTCTACTCTTAAGGCCTGCGCAGATCGGGACGGCATGGCAAGGGATTTTAATTTTTACTAATGGACATTCAACCGTACTGTTACAGAAATACGACATAAATTGCTATGCTTTAAAATGATGCCCTGGCATTGAACGTGAACGGAACGGCATCATTTTAAAGCATAGCAATTTATGTCGTATTTCTGTAATAGTACGGTTGAATGTCCATTAGAAAAAATTAAAATGCCTTGCCATGCCGTCCCGGTCTGCGCTGGCCATTACTGAACTAGCTGAGTATTGTAGTAAATATAGATAGATAAATAGATAACACTTTGTAAAAAAACTTAGAAATAACTTAATTTAGTAAAAAGGCCGCCAGCATAAGATCTAATGAATCATAAAATGTCAAGAGCCACTATTTATCAGAGACAGTGGTGGCTCCAGACGATGAGTTCCACCTGATCGTGTTCATGAGACGAACAAACACCTACATTGTCCTAGATTTTAAAAAATATATTGTGTATATATTATGTGTGAATATGCCGTTGGTGTCACATAAATAAATACCTCGTAGGTTACTTCTCGGCATGTAGTTATGTTATTGATTTTATAGATATGATGATTGTTTTCTTGCATTATTCAGTAATTACTGTTAAATAAATCGCTTGATATCATATCATTATCATATCTGCCATGTGAAACGAGATTTTGTATTGATTGGGATATGCTCTTATTTAGAGATACAGGAAACACAAGATGTATGCGAATCTTATACTAAGCCCCAGTTTACTAACAATATTTTACTTTGCAGTTTTGAGCGCACACGCATCATTTGTACGTGAAAACACGAACGGTCTTTTAAAGTAGCGGTCAACACCTCAACTATTAATTATTTTCTAAGTAAGTACTGTGTGGAAATAAGGTATCAGAGGCCTTATGTGATTTAAAACCTGGAAGGTTTTGAAAGGCTAGGATACGGTCTCTATACTTTTACTTCATAAATATTGTATACCCAACAACCCTTAGATTATTGCTTTTGAAATGTTTCAATAACTTTCAGCAATTTCAAAATGATGTCACTATCGGTGTGTCGGAATATCTAAACCGCATTTTGCTCAGAAGTGCAACTTCGAATCGCGCCAGCTGACGGCTTGTGTCTTCGCAAACAAACGACTCTGTCAAAGAGGTCTGCGACACCAAAGCTCTGCGACGTAATCTCGAAATGCTCAACACTATATCCGCAAAATCTTTTTACATTTCTGTCTAATTCATTTTACATTTGCATTCACATGAAAATCATATATTTAACACATGTTTTCAATAATTACAAATCACGTTGTTTTGGACTACAATATGTCTGGTCATTATTTTGTTAGTTACGTCAATTAACGATTGTGATATCTAATACACTTAAGAAACTATTTCAAACCGCAGCATAATCTTTATTAATATATATGAAAAAGCAACAGAGGGAATTGATTTAATATTAAATATAGGTCCACAATTTACGTCTTCAGGTTAATGGATTCATGTACTTATAAGCTCGGTTTTGTGTTAAACAATCTGCGAGTACACAGGAAGTCATAAGGAGACCAAAAATAACATTATTTCACCATCTCCGCTCTCTTATTAAATATCCGGGCTAGATATTTATTATAACATTTATTGGAAGAAAATGAACGAACTCAAACGTTTCATCATAATTTCGCAGTTGACGGAACCTTCCCACGTCCTCATTAATTACCTACCTAACTTAGGAAAAGTTATTTTTAAATCCTGTGGACCGCCGAGAGGCGCTATCGAAATGAATCTGAATAAAATGGAAATAGTTGCAAAAATCTGAAATCCTATCTCTGACGGCAGTTATTTGATTGAGTAGTGAAGTGGAAAGGTAGAATTATTATTAAGTTTGGTTCTGGTAGCAGCGCATGTGCACAATGTACCTTGTACACCTAGGGTTGGCGAACTTGGTGAAATTGTCGAGTGGGGAAGGTCCGCAGTCGTGCCTGGACGCTAGGGGCGGGCTCGCGTAGCGCGACTACGCCGGCGCGCGCCACTAACTTCTCACCGCTCCGTAGCGTAGTATGCCGCCAAAATCAAGTTCCACTTTACAAGTTGAAATGTGTTTTGAATGATGTTGTTGGGAAAACTTTTGTTCTATGTACACTTCGGACTTGTCTTCCACGTTGTGATTTGTTTTAAAGATACTGTTGGTAAGTTGTTGCATAAATGTTGTATAAAAACACCTGATTCTTAAAATCAATTACGAAACGATGATGACAGTAGAAGTTTAGTTTTAACTTAGTTATTGTATTAAAACTAACAATCGGTGTTTTTCAATTTATCCTAATTTTTTATGAATATAGTCAATTATTATCTCTAATTTACAAAATTATACTCATACTTATTGTAAATACAAAAGTTACAAAAGTTAATGCTTGGATGCTTGATCCTGTAACACTTTGTAAACAGTTTAGATAAAAATTTGAATATATCTTATTCGTAATTTAACTATTTCAGAACATCTCAAACAAATGCCATATGGACGAAATCACCACCATGATTTATGTAAAAGTTTTTATTATTTTTTTATCGAGAAAAAAACGTTCATAAAAGTGGTTATGCAAAAGCCATCACGGTGTATCGGGGCGACCCAACGCGTTGCGGCGGTCGTATAAAATTAGTAAACGGTCATAATAAACCTATCTTTATTGCCTATCGTCATAATATTCATGGAAAAATAATTGTTATTATGTCACCAGCTCCTGCAATTAGGTTCAATAATGTTCATAGCCTAACCTATAACATTAATCGTGTCACAACTGATTTTTTGTTTCAATTAATCATAAGTTAATTTTATGTCGTGATTTCTATCAAACAAAAAAAGGCGGTTACGTAAGCAGTATATTTATATCTGGAATATTTTCATAATTAGTAGTTACTTAAATTAATCAGTTTGAAATTTAAATGTGAATAAAGGCGTACGCCCAATCCTTGACAAAAATATAACAGCTTATATATAGATAAGCACGTATGTGTGCTGTTATATGTTTGTTTTGTTGATAGCGATAGCGCTATCGTTCTTACGTTGTTGTAAGAACTTCCATATAGAACTCTTATCATTTTCTTATTTTCTTTTTTTGTCCCAATAATGATATCGTGATGTGCATCAAACAAAGATAAAGTTTACTGCGCTGATGCGATGTAAAACCGCCCAGAATGTTTGAAGATAGAAAAAATAATATTTCATACTTTACAAGATGATCTCCAACCGTGCAAGTATCGTGTTGTTGTTAGAAAGAAAACTAACGAAAAAATAATGAAAACTATACTGCCATCACTTACTTAAATAACCAATAAGTTTTTGAGTAAGTTTACTATTTAAAACCTAAGTTCAGGTGTTCTGCTCGTTCCTGTCATGAAAACAATCAAAAACTACTCTTTATGTAGTAATATAGTATATGGAGACTATACTGTGTTATGGCAGTCATAACTCTTTTGTGTATGAGTTTCCTAGTTCTACAATGTTGTTTATATCACTATCAAACATTTACTGACTCGTATATAAAACCGAAAGAGACTCAAAACGTATGAAACTGTACGTTTTTTAGAACATTACGATAATAGTTTGTTTATACATAAAAATGAAACCCGTTTTCCGTTGTCACGATATAGCATGAAAACGGCTTGACCGATTTGGCAGATTTTTTTTTGTAGTTTTCTTATACTCTGTACAAGGTTCTTACGGAAAAAAATATTAAGAAAATCTCTCAAAAAAAATAAATCTCTAAGGCGGTACGAAGTTCGCCGGGACAGCTAGTGTTTATATACAATTGGTATTATAAAACATAATTATCATCACTCTATATCCAGTATTGGTAGACATCATCTCAAGTCTAGTTCCTTAACCAGAATAATTTGGGGATAGGGACAAATTTATTAAATTTTGTATGCCTACTTATTTTGTACATCTTCTAAGTTCCTCCTCCTCCTTCACTCGTGTTCCTCATGTCTGAGGGTCGTGACCACCTCCAGTCATTATTTTGTTTCTGACAATGTTGCGCCATTTTTGTCGGTCCCCGGCCAAATGCAGGGCATCGTAGACGGATGTGCTGAGTGTGGTGCGGACCTGATCTGACCAACGCATCGGGCTACGACCTCGCGACCTTTTACCGTCCACCTTTCCAGTGACTACGAGTTTCTCAAGGTTGTCTCCATCTTTCCTGGCAATGTGTCCGAAGTAATCAAGCATTCGCTTGAGACAGGTCGTAGATAGTCTGGATGTAATTTTTAGTTGCCGAAGAATTGATGCGTTGGTTTGATAAGCCGTCCACGGTATTCTGAGCATTTTCCTCCAACACCACATTTCAAATCTTCTAAGTTATATTCAGTAAAATCATAAAGATCATTTAGAATCGTGTTATAAACATACGATGTTCATATATTATGATACTTCTAACAGATAATTAATTTCGCAATGTTTGCATACATGGTCGGAGACCTTGATTGCATACGTAAACTTTTCAAATAGAAATATCAATACGCATGACCGGACTCAAACCCACAACACGGACAAAGTTGCTACCAGTAAAAGTTAAAGTAAATCACAAATGATTTTATTACCAAATTTTGTTGTACACAGAAATTGAAAATCATTGAACAGCATGGAGAGCTACTGCCAACTGAGCTGTGACGCCTGTCACTTTTAATATTATACGTAAACTTAAGCCTTATAAATGAACTAATAGCATGATGTGGTAAACAATAAAGTTTTTAGTTACTTAGTTAGTCTAATGTACCAGGTGGATTACAAGAAAGTTAAGGATAAGTTTTGGCAGAAAGGATTATCAAGTACTTAGGATATTACTTCCGCTTTAAGTCAGAGAAACTACTGGATCAGAACCCTCTTAAGACAATTAAGAACAGTGTAGGAGATTACAAAAACAACTTGGATAACTCTAGAGAACCTTTTATCGTGTTACAATTTAAACGTGTTTACAAAAAAATAAACACTTAGAAAAAATATTCAGAGATATTTAACACACCATTTTTTTTTTCAATTGATTTGGATCAGTTGAACTATCTATAGATCGTTTGCAACGGTCTGTAGATAGCTCAACTGTTTCTTATGTATTTTATATGCCAATGTATTTACATTTTGTAAATACTGTAGAGTCGTAAGTTTGTTTGTAAATAAAGAAACTTTGTTTACACACCAATGCCCCAAGAGTAAGCTAAGGCTAAAGCTATGGTAACTAAAATGTTCATACATTTTGTTATTTTTTATAGTAATTAAAGTTATTACAAGACAGTACATAAATATTTTTAAAATAGCATCTAAAAACCACTAAGGCTTATAATAAAATTGTACTAGTATTTTTAGTAGTATTGTATGGAAGTTTACAAAAAGAAAATCTTGACCAATTTTTTTTAAAGAAAACATATTTTTTGTAAACGCATACATTGATAATTGTATCTATGTATATACATAACAATTAGTCATCCAAATCTTATAACTTTCTCGTAACTTTACTCCGTTATTGTAATTTATTTAATTAAAATATCGAATTAAATTGCACTAATCTTTGAGTGTTATCATGTATTTTCAACATAATTATACTGTAATCTAATTATGATAATACAAGATTTACTTAATTTAGAACAAGATGGCGCTGTGTAAAATGTATTTAAATACATGTTTAGCTATCGTAGAGTTTAAAAGTAAAAAGAGCAAATAAAAAGTGACCCTACAAAAAACTTTTTTGTTTCTCCCTTTACTCATTGCAATTTATTTTCCGTTGAAAATTTAATTTACAAATAAAAGTATGGTATAAAGTTTCGACAACAACAGCAGTAATTTTATACGAGTATGGTTTAATAGTTAACTAGTTCCCGCGCGTGACATCGTCCGTGTTCGGTTTATTACCTAGTGATGAAAATATATTTATATATATATTTTTTCCTTTAACCTATCTCGTCCTACTACTGGGCAAAGATCTCCCCCATGTCCACTCGTCCCTATTCTCCACTTTTCCTCTACACTTTTTCTGACATTGTTTTAAGAATATTTCAACAAAATGAAATAAAGCTTTACAAATTATATCTACCTTTTCTACACATATTTCTATCTACTAATGAGAACCGCATGAAAATCTTATAATATTTGAATTTATCGTAGACGAACCTTATAAATAAAATTAGATATGAAAGTGCATACCATAATTATATGTATGTATTCATATTTTCAAAAAAAATATTAATTGACTCGTTTTTTTACCTATTTAAAACCAAACACCTAAACATAGACATTTTAGGATACAATTTGTAAAAAAATAAAAATAAGTATACAATAAAATGTGGTAGTTCAGTACACCAAATAAAAACGTAATTCAAAGCATTTCAACTTATTCATTTGACCACGCTAGAGCTACGCTAGATCACGCGCGAGTAAACATCAATTATTCAGTAAGATAAAGGCAAGTAAGAAAAATAAAGGAAAAACACATTTTATCTTTATTATATTATTTATTGAGAGGTGTCACAGCTTAGATGGTATTAGCTCAGCTTTAAACGGTGTCGGTCATGGGTACGATTCTCAACAAGCGAGAACGTTTGAGTTATAGGATATACCGATGTTTATTCAGTGTATGAGTAAGTAAATGTTTATTATTCAAAATAGATTTAAGATAAAAAACCTTACTTAGAACTAAACTTAGGACTAAGCATGTTCACATGAGTGTTAGTATGTATTAATAAAAAATAAAATTTAAGTCTAACTCATTCTAATTATTACAATAATTTACATCGTTGTGTAATAATCCATGTGTATTTATTAATCAAGGTGCGACTAATTTTAATTAAAAAGTTGCTTAAACAAAAACATTTTATTTAATTTGGCTTTGCGTTGGAATTCGTTCATTAATATTAAATTTTATTTTTATGTAGGTACACATTACTTCTGCCACATTAAAAAATATTATTTATGTTTCGCACACATTGTAGCTTCAACGGAATAGCTATAATCAGGAACTATCGACAATAATCAATTTAGTTGCCCAAATTACATTCACGCGGTTTGTTTGATAATGCCATTTTGATTGGCAATCCAAGCATAATCAGCCGACTACAAAATGCATTAAATTTACACTATCGAAATTGCAACTGAAAATTACTTTACCAAATGTTATACAACATAATCTTCCAAATGTTCGGCACAAAGCTATCAATAATGTTTCATAAGCCGTTGTAATAAGATCTAAAGTCACATCGTCTATAAGACTGTTGAACGTGAGTCCCACAAGGTTGTTATTGTTACAGCAAAGCCAAGCGCTTAAGTCGGCTTAACAGCATAAAGGATCCTTAGAGAGTTTCATCAATCCACACCGCTGCTGGCGCAAATTTGACCTGTAGTGAGGTCAATAGTGTCGCTAGAGTATAATCTAATTTATTATTTAATAGTAGCGTTTATCCGCAGCGTGCTACGACGCAGACAGCTACGGCGTAGATCAGCTACGAGAAGCTACAAATTTTTAAATAAATAATGCTAGACAATCCACACAACATCATCTAGCCCCAAGCTAAGCAGAGATTGTGTTATGGGTACTAGAAGACTGACATACTTAATACAATGCATTACATATATAGATATTTTTATTATACATATAAAATACCCAGACTACCCGGATAAATATTTGCAGATCGTACAAACATCTATCCGAAGGCGGGAATCGAACCCGCAACCTTCCGCGTCGCGGCCCGCCGCGCCACATCGGTCGTCAAATTCTAATTACTAGATCTTGAAAAAATACATAAATTAAGAATAATGAATATAAAAATGTTACTTTTACCTGTTGGTACTTAGTGGAATGATATTTATAAGTAAAGTTACTCAAAGAAGCAAAACAAAAAACAGATTAAGTGCTTAATCAAACATTCAAAACTAATTAGGGATTACTGTTTTCTTAGTGATCCTGTTACAGTTTGTACCTCCATAAATCTGCCACGGTATCGGTCCGAATTTGTTAGTAAGCCCTTATTTTCTTGTTCTCTTTCCTTTGTTTTGTTGTAACTAGAAACTCTTTAAATAAGCTTTAACTGGCTTCACAAGCTTTATCTATTTAATAAAAAACTCAATATAACTTACAAAAAAACTATATAAAAAAATGTGCTCACCATTAAGTTGATATAGTATCCTCTTGAAAGCAATATCCAAACAAAACCGTGAATCAAAGATCAAAGAACGAGATCGGATAAACGGGAGCGTTCATAGTTTACCTTATCAGAACGCTTGTTTCTTATTAATAATTGGACAATTATCGGTGAAGGGTGTTCTGCAGCCGGTCACGTCGTCGAACTTCCGTCCCGACATTAAATTAAGAGCAACCAAACTTCATTTATCTCGGCTTGTTACTTCCACGGCCGATAAGGTACAGAAACACGCTCGCTAACTTCAACAAACTCACAGCTAACTTGGTCGAAGTTTATCGAATCCCGGCGATCGTTTGAAAATTTGTTACTCACCCAATATTTTAAATAATCTCTTTCGCTCGGTCCTTATCTGCAAAGTTTTCATTCAAGTTAGCTTATTGCTAATGGCGTGATAATGTCTCGATGATCGATGGACTTTGTATTCTTTGAATTTTTATAATTTGGATTATTAATTACTTTTGCATACTTGTCAGAATAGATAAAAACTACGAACGCTCCCGTTTATCCGACCTCGCTCTTTGATCTTTGATTCACTGTTTTGTTTGGATATTGCTTTCAAGAGGATAATATATCAACCTAATGGTGTGTACATTTTTCAATAGAATAATAGTTTGTAAAAACATTGATCTACACAATGCATTGTAATATGAAGCAACTCGTAATTTTGAGGCAGAAGGTTGCGTGACGGACAGTGCTTGAAGGGGCGGGTGGTGGCAGACGGCAGGCGCCCGTGCGATACGCAAATATTTATATCAGCCCACAGGCACAAGTCATCGCCTGAAAGCGTTGTCTTGTATCTGCCCCAGCCCTCTTTTAAACAGAAAATATGGCCTGTCAATGTAATTTATAACAAAAATCACGGTGAGAATAAATAACAAGCAGCTGAGCCGACTAGCAGTGCATCGGGGGAAGAGCTAAATAAAGATTGAACGGGCCTTTGTTCAGGTGACATATTTATTGGTGAAACATTTTTATTGTTCGAAGCTAGGGACAACAATGCTCGATTTAAATTACTGATTTCGAACAAATTTGATAAGATTTATATTTTTTATAACAGCTGAAAATACAGTTTAATAGAATACAGTATTTCATTTAAGCTTCGGCCAAACTGATGCCGAACCAAAATAACTGCGATGCGGAATGTCGATTATTTGAACTTTTAACGATGTAGGGTAAAATTGTACGTTCGACAATATTTTTTTGACACATTTTTATCTCCGTTTTGATTTATATACACTTGTACTATATAGACAGCATTTTTAATTAGTGTACAATTTATTGAATTTATTGTCACTTATTCTTAACTTAACAACACCCGTGCAAACCTTACCCGTTATGGCAAAACTCTACACATTACATACTATTTTATTTATATCAAAACCAAAAGCTTTGTTTATTGTTATTCCAAATCTAACGAATTGCTTCCGTTTGTCAGAACCACGCAAAATGCGACGTGTTTACATTATAGATGGAAATTATAAATTAACAAGTGGAACAGCTTCAAAAGAGAAACCAAAGTTGGCTTTAAATAAGAATTTAAATAATTAAGAAGGAATGTCTTTCTTTGTCTATTTTAAATGCAAGAACATCTGCATAAAAGGATTTGCCAAAACCATCACTTGTGAAGCGCGGCTGATAGCTATGGTATTATTACTAACATACTTACTGATTTTCTTGAAACTACACAAATTTCAAAATAAAATGTACCCGTAACAAATCAATGAATTTAAAAATGAATGTATCGTCGATATATTTAATAGATAATGTTACAGACACAAACTTTTTTTTTCTATATACAAACATGCAGTTCAAACTACATAGACATATTTAGGCTCCCTTAATTTGTTCTTGTAAGCCTCTTTAACAAAGTCAACAATTTACAACAAAATATGTATAAAACATAATTATGTAACAAAATATTAATATCTTTCACAAGCCAAGAAAAGTCGACAACACTGTCTAGACGTGTTTACCGACCTTACATAGCGTGGGATAAGAGTAGGAAAATGATGAAGATTTTTCGATTTTTACAGCTAAAACTCAATGGCCATTCAATGTTGACAAATCGCCTAGAGAACATTATCGAATACGGTTCGATAACGTTCTAACTCATGCTTGCTTCTCTTGGTGTAATCAGCTATCAAAACAAAACGCCTTAAACCACTTTGTTTCTGTAAAAGTAGAAAAAAAGCACTAGAAAAATGAAAAAAGCGAGACTAGTTCTAGTGTTTCGTAGTCATTAAAAGTTTCAATTCAGTGGTCGAATTCGAACCATGATTTTTGAGTTAGAAGGTAAATTTTGTTTCAATCGTACTGTTATTCGAAGAATAGACAAAAACTATTAAAAAGCAAAATGTAAGCGCAAAAATCGACAAATGAAATAACAGAAAATAATATGTAAAAACTGGGTGGTTTTAACAGTCAATGAGTTATTTTTTCCAGATAACCTTTTAATGTAGGTTGTCATTAGGTATGTAAAATACTATAACAATTTACAAAAGCACAAACAAATTAATTATTGCATTAGTAACTAAGCACAGTAATTAGAGATGAAATGCCAATAATCTTATTTTGGAAATTTGGAGATATAATAATGTAAATTATTAAAGTATTTTGAAATTCTGTGTAACAATAACAGAGGCATTATCATAACCATTAATATTTTAAAACTTGATGTATCTATCTATTATCTTAGTGGGTTTGTATTCTAATAACTTTTGTCAAAAGACTCGACTTATTTAAATATTCTTGAAAACTTTGATAAAACGATTTTACTTTAGACTTTGTTTAAGTATAAATGGATGAAATCAAAACTGTTCATGTTAAACGAGTGTAGAAGGTAAATACCTACTTGTTTTATTATACTAGTTATATCTGTGAAAACAATCAACTTACGATCATGTTTTATATCCAAAAAAATTGTAATTTCAACAAAATATGTACAAGACGCAGACAAAGTCGCAGGCTAAGTTAAGTTATCTCGTATATATGAACTCGTGAACAAGATTTAGACAAAAAATACCGTGAGTTCATTTAATAACTATTTTAATACAAATCTGATATCATCATCATCATCATCACAGTCAGCCTGTATCAGCCCACAGCTGGGTATAAGCCTCCTTCCTCAAACAAAATCTGATATACTTCAGTTAACATAACGCTATCAATTTTCCGAGAGCCATATTATATAAGATTATATTGTTTTTGTTCCTAAATAAATACTAATTTGATTTTGATTTAAGTTTTATTCTATCTAAAACTGCAGTTTAAAAACGTTGTAATCTGACATTTATCGCTTGAACCAGGCATTGCAAAGCAAATTGCCGGCCGATAAAAAAACAATAGCTGGCCAGAGAGCAAACATGGTACAATGGATTTCCCTAATCCAGCACAATAAAAGGCTTTCCCGCAGCCGTCGGATGACAGTGTGCGATATAAAACCTCTACGAACATCGGTGGCATGAGCCCCCGCATAAAGCATTTAAAACTTTCTTTTAGAGGCTCTGAAGAGGGGTTATACTCCAACATAAATCTTTCCCAGCGGTTCACCCCACTTCTTGAACCCATAAAACGATAAAGATCATCTTTTGTAGCTTCTTAAGAGAACATTCTTGTGTCGTCAACTTCTAAACAATATTTGAGTCTGAATAATTTAATGAGCTTAATTAGTGTTCATACTATTTTTTTTTCAATTATCAATAAGTAAGTAAAAGAACCATAATAATCAAAAAATATTACTTGCCAAGCCTGGTATGCATTTCTGTGCCAAAACTATAATATTTCATCCAGAAATTCCTTGCCGGGTAATGTGACGTTAGTTAGGTTTTGCCGGCCCAAATTCGGTATTCCAGCGTAAGCTTGGCCAAACCACAAAGGGTTTATCTTAATATATTTTATATGTTGGCTCATTATTATTCTTGGCTTTTATATCTATGGTAAACCAGCAAACTGGCCACAAAACGTTACGGCTATAAAACTTTGCCTAAACATTTTATTGGCTATCAATGTATCTATTTTTTATTTAGCTTCACCCTTATTTTTGTTTGGACTCAAATCAAACCTTATGCCCATTGCGACAACGAATATTTTCCAATAAACCCTTAGAAAATGTTCGTGTTATAGGAAACAGTGCCCAAACTCTAAAGTAGATTACTAATGTCGCCTTTATTGCACCTTGTATTGAATTCTCTGAAAATACAAAGAAAAACGTTCATTATCGGCTTGGAGCGCAAATAAAACAAGATAGCACCCCCGGGGCCGCTCTCTTGGATATTGCGACCCACAAGCAAATTTGCTTTTGCTCTAGGCACAATAAATGCTTAGGACTGCTCGCGTACGTGAGAGAATAAACTCCGTGACAATAACAATCGGCTTATGAGATGCCTAATTTATTTCAGTGTACAACTCTATGTTATAATATGTACTCTAACCCTCTATCTTATAAAAAGTTAGCGTTGACTTTATGTCACCATTACGTATGGTAATCAAGACATCAAGTCTGCACTAACTTTTTATAAGATAGACCGTGAGGCTTTACTAGTACAATTTGATTAAGTTTTTTCTGCCCTTTGCAAAAAATACTTAAAAATAAAGAAGTTACATAACTAATAAACGTAAATATATCTTTATTATATGGCATAGTTCTCTATAAAATTAATAAAAGATGCATTTATTTTCTGTGTAATTAAATTTGCTGTATTTACAGAATCGATCTGTTCTATTATTCGTAATGTTAACATTTACTCAATAGTAATTAGCAATGGAGCCGCTTCAATCGTTTGGTGCTCAAATTTCCTCCCGTAATTACGTTATTTCACAAGATTTGTAACTGTTTTATAAAGTTCAATATTGATAAACAAATCATTATATTCTAATTTAGTGTAGGTACTCTGTATCTGCTAATTAAAAAAGTGCTACGGAGGGTTTAAACAAAAAAAAATATCTATAAGAAACTGCAGGGTTTGATTTTGAGGAAAATATTTAACTTGTATAATACTTCCTCCTCCAGTTTTTGCTTATGAAGCGAGTCAAGTTTACCAATTACCTTATTCTTTACTCAGCAAAGCTACCCTATATTTAGCTTAATATTATGCCAGCGTCCAAGGGCTTGAGATTCTGTCATTCTTCTTACCTTAATTTAAAATAAAATCTATATAATATAAAAGAAAGTCGTGTTAGTTACACTAATTTATAACTCAAGAACGGCAGTACCGATACGGCTGAAAATTGGTGTGTAGGTAGCTTAGAGCCAGGAGAAGGACATAGGATAATATATAATTTGATTGTATTTGTGTGTGTATGTATGTATTTATTTTCTAATAATAAAAACAATAAATTCAAAACTCTGCTTATTGCGGCAGAAAAGAGTTGGTCGGGACAGCTAGTTATGAATAAAAATAAAAATGTGTTTGATTATTCCAGAAGTTCCACGCTTTGAAGATAGCCTAAACAATTTGACGGTGTCGCTCGGCAGAGAAGCGGTGTTCACTTGCGTCGTCAATGACCTCGGCTCCTTCAGGGTACGTTTCAAAGCTTAATCGGTAGAGTAATCAAATACAAAATTGAAATGTAGTAATTGCTTATTTCCCGTGGTGTATTTAAGTAGCGAGGGGAAGTTGTACAAGCTCTGGGAAATAATTTACTATTGAACTGGCGAAACCCACCAGCTTAGCTGTATCGTTATTGATTTTATTTTCAAATAAAATTATAAGACGAAAAGCAACATTTGTAACCTGACTTGTACCATTATGAAAGCAATAATTATTAAGTATATAAGTTAAAAGTAATATTAGAGTGTCAATTTCGGTGGTCATTATATTGCTTTTAAGGAAAGAATATAATGGCTTTCTGTGCAGTTCCGCTGTTCTCTATAAAATGTTTTATGCGCAAAGTTGCTTTAAATGCCAGGTGCACCATCTGGTAGCTTATCATTTCTTAGGATTAAAAAAAAGAAAAACGCCGCTGGCACCGCAAGACTAAAATAAACGAGTATCTCTTATGCAGAAAATATCCCGGACTTGTCTAAGTACACTCACCATTTTGGCTCTTGCATTTTCAAAACATGCTTTTTTTAACAGTCACACGCAACTAACCAATTTCAAAGATAAAATAAAAGTAATTATTTTATAAAAATTAAGTATTCACTACCCAAGTTTTGAAAGAAGTCATTGACGCAGGTGGCATGGCTACGCGTGGACACGCAGACGATCTTGACGATAGCTACGCACGTCATCACAAAGAACCATCGAATCGCCGTCAACCACAGCGACCGCCGCGTCTGGTTCTTGCACATCCATGACGTGAGGCAGTCCGACCGAGGATGGTACATGTGTCAGCTGAACACCGACCCTATGAAGAGTCAAACAGCGTATTTAGATGTTGTGGGTATGTTTATGAAGATTGTTAACCTATTGTGTCCAAAAATCTCATGATTCTTATCAACTTTTATTTATGTCGTTTGTAAATCAAATCATGATTCTGATCTATACTACGCAAACGTTCAATTGATAGTGATGAGTAAGGGAGTTTATGTTCGGGACGCAGTCCAGCAAAGTTTGATGAAATATTTGGGGAAAAGACAATTTAGACCGTCTAGGTCAAGGGTCGCTTAGTTAACGATCGGGATATTTTTTTGAACAATGCCTTATGATTGTTCCTTTTTTATAATCGATATTAGGTCGATTATATAATACTATTGTTACATATTTTATCAAAAAGGTTTTGAACAGAGTACTATCTAACCTTCAACCTGTTTCTCATCTTATTTCCTGTTTTGCAAATAAATGATCTTTATCTTTTAAAAAATATGATATTTTAAAATGAAATTGTAATTTTTACCAACTTTGGCAATTTTATAAGTACAAACCCTAAAATACTCTTGAAAATGAACGACAATATTATACAAACTTCTATCTTGAAAGAAAGAAAAAAAATCATTTGTTGCCATAGACAGAACCTTGGAATATGAGATTGTACTTTGTCTGTACCATTGAAAACTCTACATTGAGCAACACTTTCCAGTGCCCCCAGATATACTGGACTACCCGACCAGCAGCGACCAAGTTGCACGAGAAGGTGCAAACGTCACATTACGGTGCGCAGCGCACGGCGTGCCAACTCCAACAGTTGTGTGGAGGAAGGAGGCTGGAGATCTTTTACCTACAGCCAACTTCAGTGATGCTATGAGTAAGATTTTATGAATAAATAATGCTAGACAATCCACACAACATCATCTAGCCCCAAGCTATGCAGAGCTTGTATTATGGGTACTAGAAGACTGACATCTATATCTTCTATATCTTCTATATCTATCTATATCTATCTATACTTATAATAAAACTGTAGAGAGGTCAATTCTGTACATGAAATATATTTAAAAAAAAACTATCAGGGGGTGATTAGTGATCGATACTGATGCCAAAAATGCAATCAGTAGCCCCAAGCTATGCAGAGCTTGTATTATGGGTACTAGAAGACTGACATCTATATCTTCTATATCTTCTATATCTATCTATATCTATCTATCTATATCTATACTTATAATAAAACTGTAGAGGTCAATTCTGTACATGAAATATATTTAAAAAAAAACTATCAGGGGGTGATTAGTGATCGATACTGATGCCAAAAATGCAATCAGTAAAATTTTTGTCTGTCTGTCTGTCTGTCTGTCTGTCTGTATGTTCCTTATAGAAACAAAAACTACTCGACGGATTTTAACGAAACTTGGTACAATTATTCTTCATACTTCTGGGCAGGTTATAGGATACTTTTCATCACGCTACAATCAATAGGAGCAGAGTAGTGAAGGGAAAACGGGAGAAGTTACTCTATTTTTTAAGCTTCCGTCGCGTGTGCAGCCTTAATGGTTAAAGTTACATAGAAATCATGTATGACGGAAAGATTCTACATAAAATTGTCTAAAAAATATCCCGCAACAGCACATGTCTATCTTTTATGGTTGACTCACAATAACACGTGTAACTCCTGATAGCTTAGCAGTTCGGAGCATTCTGATTATATTTGTTTACTCTTACGTTTATAAGACTCTCAGTCATCCCAAATTTAAAAAAGTTAACATTATTACCTATTCAATAAAAAAAGAATCATAGAAATCGGTATAGAAACACCAAACTTATACATGAAATAAGCCATCGCGCCGTCGCACTTGAATACTCAAATCGAGTAAAGTTTGAAATTTGTTGTGTTTACCACTAGATGGCGTTACTGTGCACAAATCCTAGATCGCGCTATCGGTGCGTTTTGGCAATGCGTTATAAGTCGGTCGGTATTTAGCAATAGTTCCGTTAAATTTAGTTATCTTGATAAGTTATTTAGGGTTGCGTATCCGATTACCGCTTTAATGACGAATAAATATTTAAAAACAAAATATTAAATATTCAAGGGGGTGCTCATAATCTCATACAAAAACAAAATTTACTTAGATGGTTTGTTTTTTTTTATATATAATATTTTGTAAAAAATATATTGTTGTTGATGAGTACATTTACTTGGACCAGTTAGCGAGCTTCGAAAACAGGCTGGATAAGGAGATCGATCGCCGCATCGAGAATGCCTGGAAGAGCTACTGGTCCATGAAGGAACACATGAAAGGCGACCTTCCACTTACGCTTAAACGCCAACTCATCGACATGTGCATCCTGCCAGTCCTTACCTACGGTGCGCAGACATGGTCACTGACTGAAGCACAGAAATCCAGACTCAACATTTGCCAAAGAGCAATGGAACGTAGCATCTTTGGTTTCAAGCGCATCGATCGAGTGCGAAACACTACGCTACGTTCGCTCACTGGTATTGCAGATGTAGGCAATAAAACCGCGAGGCTTAAGTGGGACTGGGCAGGTCATATTAGCCGGATGGACCCAGAGAAATGGTCCAAAATCGTGACACCGTGGAGAAGAAGAAGAAAAAAAAAAGAAGACGGAAGGCGGCGTAGAAGGATTTGGGGGAGACCTTTGCCCAGCAGTGGGACGAGATAGGTTAGGAAAAAAAATATAATATATTTACTTAATCTATACTAATATTATAAAGAGGTAAAGTTTGTGTATTTGTTAAATTGTAAGGGGTAATCTCGGGATCTACTGAACCGATTTTAAAAATTCTTTCACCAATAGAAAGTTACATTATTGCTGAAAAATAAAAAGGCTTTTACGTGGTAGTCCGTTTTGCAAAATGAATCGGAGAAAAAACGGTCGGATGAAAGCGTTTCTTACGAACGCTGCCTTAACTATGAAAGAAGTGTTCTACAGAAAAGATGTGGAGCTTGATAATGCCTACAAAAAAGCCACAAGTCAACGACAGCATATGTCTTACTTTTTTATTTAATAAAAAATGGTAGCACTCCGGGAGTGCCGGCAGAAGTGAAAACTTCAATATTAACGTTGTGTTTTCACTTTTAAGTTTTCACTTCAAAAATATCAACGTATCAAAAATATCAAAAATATCGACGTATCAAAAATATCGACAACGAAGACACACTGACACATTCGCGCAAGCGCGAATGTGTCTGTGTCTTCGTTGGCTTCGTCGTCATCGTCACGTCACGTCATGTCGCCACGTCATCGTCACGTCATGTCGCCACAACACTATTTAATTGTTTGAGTCATACGTCGCGTGACCGCAAGTGTGTTCTTTTGTCGTCTCTTGTTTTACGAGCAATGTATAAAAATTAAATAAGATCTTACGCTTTTTCGACGTCACGTGACCCTGACGCGAGTTTGAAAGTTTTTACCCACCCAGCGCCGCTAAAGAAGTTTTCACTTCAAAAATTATCCCCAACGAAGTGGGCACGTGTCAGCTAGTACTTAATACAATACATTACATAGATAGATATTTTTTACATATAAAATACCCAGAACACCTGGAATAAATGTTTGCAGATCGTACTAACATTTATCCTAAGGCGGGAATTGAACCCGCAATCTTCCGCGTCGCAGGCGGACCTTCGCCCGCTGCGCCACATCGGTCGTCATCGGTTTATCATCACACCCATTTTTAAACAATCTCTAGATCTTCATTTGTTTATGTATACAATGTTCGCAGTTCGTACAATCTGTGAAACAACTGAAAATAGCTAAACATATCAATACTCATTGAAAATAGGAATACATTTGAATATCTAACAACTTCAGAACTAAGCGACAAATAAACTAGGAATGATAAAATAAAATGAAAATTCGGATCAAAAACATATATTCCAAAAAAAACTACGTTTGATTTTAATTGACCAAAAATCCCGCTGAAATGAATTATATTTATTGGATAGTTCAATTCATTCCACGTTTTACAACGATTAATAATTCAATAGCATACAATAACTGGTTGGCAGTTACAGCATTGCAAACGATAAAATGAAAAGCGTAGTAAAATGCCAGAAAACAAAAGTCGGAAGCAAAGTGTGACGTATTTTCCAAGTATTCAACGTAGAATGCTGATAAACAAAATTGTCTCATAGTTATGACGTTCCGTATCGGAAGTGACCTCCTTCTGAGTTGCATGTTACATTGGCAGAAGTAGCTGAACAACCCAGGCTATTCGCACTGCCGCCATTTTGACAGACGGTTTTAAAACTTAAATTTATCAAGACTAAAACAGGCTGCTTAATTTTTGCTAATGCTTGTGTATCCCAATAATCTTTATTATATTGCTTAGTTATTTAAATATAGCTCATTACTTTTTTCTCACAATTTTATCAATATAAAAATCAAAGATCAAAAAGTAACTGCACAAACAGAACTTGAGTTTGGCTGGTTTTGTCGGTGTGTATGTGTAAATATATCTTCATACATTTTTATGTTTATTATAGTCACTAGAGTCGTTCAGCCCTTTTGATATACAATTGTACATCAGTTTATTTTTCTATTTGTTTGTAATGTAGAGCAAAGTGCAGATAATGCTCCAGGAATCCGCTATTGTGTAAATAAACCATGAAGCTTACATGTTCATACTAAAAGCTTCCCATTTCAGTCGGTAGTAGATTTCCACGTGTCTGCTAAAGTTTGGATACGACGCTCTAAGCTGTTTGAGATTTAAAAGGTTCGACTTCAATATTTACTGTTCAAGATCTAAACAAAAGAAGCGTTGAAGTTTCGTCTTAAAAATATAAATTCTCACTTTTTACGACTTGTTTCTTTGTACAAAAGTTATGAGATGCTAACTTTTTGAGTGGCGGTCATGATCCTGTGTTCTATAGATAATAAATAAAATTTTATAGATTGACCTTAAAATTATACACCGGCATATAGGCTCTTTATTATAAGAAGTAAACATGGTCCATCTGCTCAGTAATGTAATTTAGGTCATAAAATGACCTTACAGAGCAAATCTACTGAAAACTACTCTGTGAGGTATGACATAAATATACATAATAACTTCGAGATGTAATCATTTTTTTATTTTAACTCTAACCGAAATAGACTACATACAATTTTATAATTTTTTGAATAAAACTCAAAGTGTACATTAGTCTAGTATTTCCCTGCTTCTCAGTGTATTTAAATATTCCGTTTTACATTCAGATAATTCTGTGAGCGGTTCGGTACTCCAGTTGGTGAAGGTTTCCCGACTGCACATGGGAGCTTATCTGTGCATCGCTAGCAACGGAGTCCCGCCCTCAGTGAGCAAGCGAGTCATGCTCGTTGTACATTGTAAGTTTATTGCTAGAACGCTGGCTAATTTACACTCGTAAAGTTCAACCTATATCGAAATGCACCGTGCTTAATAAATCAATAAACGCTCAACAACATACGAGTGCATTAGGAATAAAGTGTAATGTAGAGGAATATTACAAAGTTAATTATTAAATATGTTATATATTTTTTTGTATGCGGAAGTTTTGAAATCTGGAAGTTATCTGGAAGTATTAAGAACTAAGTATTAAAACAGACTGGCTAAAATTATCAATAAAAGTTAATTATTTCATATGTTATTACACAAATTATTGTATGGGACAAATTCGTATGCAGTATAAATGTCCCATTAATTTATTTTCTCCATGAATCGTTTTAATTTTTTGAGTTAAAAAAATATAAAGTAGCCTACATTAAATTCAACATGGCTACAAACTATACAAAATTCAAGTTTCATCCAAATCAGTCCATTCGATCTGAAGTGATTTAAAAACAAAGATTCAGACATCTGAATTTACATTTATAATTAAAGGTATTTTAATGAATGTAATTGCCTGTTTAATAAGCTTAGAAAAGGTACATTGTAGCTTAGCTTAGTTGGAATTTTAATGGGTACTTAACTTTACAGCACATTAGTGGTGTAATTACAGGTTCTTTGCTTTTATCATTTCCTAACCATACATTACCTGCTAAAATTCTGTTTTTTTTAAACCAGGCAGTAAAATAACTTAACCGTCATAAATAAAAAAAATAGCTTTTATTTCCTCTATTAAAGTGTATCTATATCTGTTCCTATATCTATTTAATCTAATAAAGTCGGGTCTATCCATTGTCTTAACCGACATAGCTAGAGTAAAATATCCTTAGAAATCTCATTCTTAGCTCCTGAGATATTATTCTAGACTTAATTATAAAATTAGCAAAAATAGCTTAAATACAAATAAACCAATTGATTGTGTATCTCACGGTTATTATATTCATTAAGAGATCAACATACTTTAGCATTGCTATTTAGCGCGGCAATGCAGCCAGTATCTTCCGATTGGTACTGATTTGGATCATATGAGCTATCTACAGATCGTTTGCAACGGTCTGTAGATAGCTTAACTGTTTTTTTATATAGGTATACCTGTGTACATTTTGTGAATACTGTTAAAATATCAAGAATAAGTGATCAACGAATGAAATTTGACACAAAGGAGATTTTACAAAGCAAATACTGCAGTTTATCTCAAGTGCAAAGTTCAAATTATCTTTGAACTACTTTCTGAATATGATAGCTAAATTAATGCGTTTAGTTGCAAGACATTTCCAACTAGTTGATTTGATTTATACTGCTTGGGATTCTGCTGCTATTAATATTATTATTCGCTTAAGGAAGTATTTGATACCTAATTATTCTGATTTATCTCTCATGTAATATGTATTAGTATCGTGATGTAATATGTAGATTGCCCGAATTAAAATATAACGGGTTTATGAGGTATAGATTATAAAAATAGGTAGGTAACCTACATAGTAATATAAAACTGCACTATATGCTATCACTTTAGTCTATCCTAACCACAATTATACTTTTTAACACGGTATCACTATTTCACGACTATGACTTCACCGTTCGAAGGCTTAAAGAGGACTCTCCGGCACAGCCACCTCATTCTCTTTATATCACCGCATAAGCGTAAACAACAAGATGGCGGCGGCGTGCCGGATGTGACTTTTATTCTTTTCTAGAATCATCACAAATATCTTCATTTAAATAGCTAACAATGTTTTATAATTCTTAAATAGATTTACCAAACTAATATATTAAACAATTTTAGAATAATATTTTGGAAATCATGACATTCGGCCATCCGACAATGTGTCGCCTCCCGGCACACACAACATTAAAAACAATATATATCAATATTATTAAAGTTAATATGTACGTTGTAACACCGATATATATTCAATTTTAACAATATAAAGACCTTGAAACAATAAATCATGACATTCGGTAATTATTGTAGGTGGTTTTATACATATATACATAATGTATATAAAATCTAGCCTTTCAATTTTACATTAAATTGACAAAACTACTATTGGTTCAACGCTTGAGGTATTCCGATCTGGTAGTTCAACGCTTCTGTGAACATAAATATAAATAAAGTGAATAATACAATAAGCAATTGTAAATCATATTTCTGAATTCTGCTCCAGAAAAACAAATCATTGCGGCACTTCACTTCACTTGGAGCTGTAATCAGATTATAATTATTATTATAAAAATAATGATTAAATGCATCTCCTTCAAATTTTAGCATAAAATAATAATTATAGAAAGTCTTCAAATTATAGCATAAAAATTAATAATCATTGAAAGGTTTAAATTCAAACATAAAATAACAATTATAGAAAGTCTTTAAACTCAAGAATAAATATTACACGCCCGAAAAGAACAGGCTGCTAAAACACTTTCCATCAAAGACTTTATACACAGTTTCACAACAAATAACTCTTATTCTTGAAGATTTCATCAAACTTTCCAAGAAGGGAAAGATAACAGAAAACATTACCAGTGCTACCTACCTGTTTCTTACGAAACATTGAAACATCATACTCCAGCCTCAAGATGATGCGTACTGACCGAACCATACGACACAGGCATTTCACTTGAAAAGACGATTCGATAGCCGTATCGGTACCCACCAATTCAACTATTTATTAAAATCCTTAAAGTTGCCAAAGAGATTGCGTTACAGGTACTGAAATAACATAATATCATAAATAAAACAATACTTCTTACGTAAAAAGAAGTAAATATTACCAAACACCAAAACTTAAGAGTTGGTATGATCAGAATGTTAACAATTTGTGAATGTCAAAGCTTTCACAATCATCTTCAGTTCTAGACTGGTTAACGTATAGAAACTTTAAAACTGTTGTTCATAATTTTCATAACACTATGTTAATGATTTATGAACTCTAAATACTTTGAAAATAAAACAGTGCACGCTGACGAAGCCGCGCGTTCAAGCTTATCATATATAAAAAAAATAATACACACATACGTCAAAGTTAATCCAGTAGACCAACATAGTCCAGCCAATCCAATAGACCAACATAGTCCAGTCAATCTAGTAGACCAACATAGTCCTCTCAATCCAGTAGACCAACATAGTCACTCAATCCAGTCAGCAAACATAGCTAACTCCATCCAGTCAGCAAACATAGCCAACTCTATCCAGTCAGCAAACATAGCTAACTCAATCCAGTCAGCAAACATAGCTAACTCCATCCAGTTAACAAACATAGCTAACTCCATCCAGTCAGCAAACATAGCCAACTCAATCCAGTCAGCAAACATAGCAAACTCATCCAGTCAGCAAACATAGCCAACTCCATCCAGTCAGCAAACATAGCCAACTCAATCCAGTCAGCAAACATAGCTAACTCCACTCAGTCAGCAAACATAGCTAACTCAATCCAGTTAGCAAACATAGCTAGCTCATCCAGTCAGCAAACATAGCCAACTCAATCCAGTCAGCAAACATAGCCAACTCAATCCAGTCAGCAAACATTGCAAACTCATCCAGTCAGCAAACATAGCCAACTCAATCCAGTCAGCAAACATAGCCAACTCAATCCAGTCAGCAATCATAGCAGACTCAATCCACCTAGCAAACATAGCTAGCTCAAAACATGTAGACCAACATGTATATTTAAGCCAATTAGCAAACATAGCTAACTCAAAGCAGTTATCAAATAAAAAGGAAAATCAAAATCAAAAATTTCAAAAGTACAAAAATACAAAATAGATCGTCCTTTAATATCCAATGAACAACCAAAGTACGCTCGTTAACTAAAATTATCATAGATTAACCGGTTTTTATCAAATAACCTTAAAAAAATAAGAAATTAATTATACTCTTCATGTATACGCTTTTCGGTCTTGAAAAGTCAAGCGAGGGTATCTTTGCTGATTATAGTAAAATACAATATCCATAAAAAACCATAAGTAAAAATTAACCAAATTAGTTTCTTGTTATAAAATTTTTCATTACATAGACATTTATTTATTTACCACACGTAGCACACGAAAGTGGCTAGTTACCTACAAGTGACCAAGTAAGCGCTGCTATTCTGAAAAAACCTTTAGATCAATAGACTTTGTGATAAACAAGTATACCTTCGTTGCAAAAATGAAACCAATTTAAATCAAATATACCATACATCATAATACAATACATAACAAGTTATTAAACATGTAACATGTAACCAAAAATAAAAGAAAATTATGAAATGTTTACTTTAAAGGTACACCAAGGATTGTATCATGTATCATGTGAATCAGAGATTAGCCCGGATTTATCACGAACATTTTGTATCATCAAAGAGTAGCCTTGACATAATACGTCGTACAAACTCCATTGCACCATACTATGCACATTATTTTAATGTACAAGATAAAAAGAACGAGAGAACAATTAAAGTTAAGAATCATATAACAGGTATATAAACAAAACTATATCAGATGCTATCAGAGTGTAGCCCTGATCTAGCACTGACAAGTTAAGTTAAAATGCAAAAATGCGCCGTAAAATACCACCAGAGGGTTGCCCCGGCCAAGTACTAAACCACACATCAGTACAGAATCTTACGCATCACATCGTCAGAGAGTAGCCCTGACCTTATGTTAGCGTACATACCATGATATATTGCATCTAATGCATAAATATTTAAAATTAAATATGGGCGTAAAATGAGGGTAGTCAGAAAAATAAATAATAATTATAATGAATCATTCATCATCACATAACAGGTATATAAACAAAACTATATCAGATGCTATCAGAGTGTAGCCCTGATCAAGCACCGACAAGTTAAATTGGAATGCAAAAATGCGCCGTAAAATACTACCAGAGGTTTGCTCCGGCCAAGTACTAAACGACACATCAGTACAGAATCATACGCATCACATCGTCAGAGAGTAGCCCTGACCTTATGTTAGCGCACATACCATTATATCCTGCATATAATGCATAAATATTCAAAATTGAACATGGGCGTAAAATGACGGTTGTCAGAAAAAGAAATAAATTTTAAAAACATCATTCAGTTCAGTTCATAATTAGCTTTCCATCATTTTGATTGTAAATTAAAAAAATATAAGTACCATACCATTTCCTTTTGGTTCATCCAACTTCTGAAATAATATAAAACTGCACTATATGCTATCACTTTAGTCTATCCTAACCACAATTATACTTTTTAACACGGTATCACTATTTCACGACTATGACTTCACCGTTCGAAGGCTTAAAGAGGACTCTCCGGCACAGCCACCTCATTCTCTTTATATCACCGCATAAGCGTAAACAACAAGATGGCGGCGGCGTGCCGGATGTGACTTTTATTCTTTTCTAGAATCATCACAAATATCTTCATTTAAATAGCTAACAATGTTTTATAATTCTTAAATAGATTTACCAAACTAATATATTAAACAATTTTAGAATAATATTTTGGAAATCATGACAATAGGGAACCTAACCTCACTTTGTTTAGTTATCGTAAAAATGAAGTCGCATGAGTCTTTTTTTACGTTAATATCTTCAAACATAAACGTTGCAATGAACTCTTCGGCTATCAAAGTTCTATTAGTTATTTCAAATTAGATATGACACAAAAAGATTAATTCGATAAGCACATTAGGTACTGATATTTATTTTTTGTGTAATAACTAACTTTTGTTACAGTTCCACCAATAATGACAATACAAAATCAATTAGTAGGAGCGAAAGAAGGTGACACAATACATCTAGACTGTCACTCTGAAGCATTCCCCAGATCGATCAATTACTGGACAATAAATGATCAAATCATATCAAATTGTAAGTACCTATGAACCAGACAAATAATACCACATTCAAGCAAAAATATGACTACTCAACATTGTTACTGAGCAGCTTTTTGTGTTTCGTTCAAACTTTTGCAGAGTGATGCGAGTTTTTGTTCGAGAGTTTTTTTCACAAACTCATAAATATTGACTTGTATTAGGGTTATCATAACTGTAGCTTATTTCGTTATATCATACTTTTTCGTATTTTTTCTCAGCAATAAATAAATAAATTATGATGGAAATTTTTTATACCGTTATCTAGCCCCAAAATAAAGAAAAACTGAAATCCAGATTATAAATAATAAATAATAATAAATAATGCTGGACAATCCACAACATCATCTAGCCCCAAGCTAAGCAGAGCTTGTGTTATGGGAACTAGAAGACTGACATACTTAATATAATACATTACATAGATAGATATTTTTTATTATACATATAATACCCAGAACACCCGGAATAAATATTTGCAGAACATACAAACATTTATCCCGAGGCGGGAATCGAACCCGCAACCTTCCGCGTCGCAGGCGGACCATCGCCCACCGCGCCACATCGGTCGTCATCGGATTATACTACGAGAGAATTTATATACTTTTTGGAAATACATAGTTACACTAAACAAAAGTTTGTTTAACATCAGACTAAAATTTAGTTATTGGTGGGAATCGAACCCCCGACCCGCAGCAGTGAATTAGTAACCGTAGCAGTTATTTTTAATTCAAGGTTTTTTTTTTCCCGACAGCGGACAAGAGATTCGAAATCAATGCCATCGAAAGAGGGTACGAAGTAGACATGAGGCTGAAAATTAAAAAAGTGGGTAGATCCACATTCGGAACATACAGTTGCATATCCAAAAACTCGCTCGGCGACACGGATGGGACGATCAAGTTGTATTGTAAGTACTAAACTACGATTTTATTTGCAACATACTATTTGCTTGTTACAACTATTTCAGAATTAAAATAAAAAAAAATCGTTTGTCAATAAAACCAATCAAACAAATGAGATGTTTAATTATACTCGTATAATGGTAAAAATACAGTCAAAAGAATAAATAATAACATAAAAAGCATGAAACGTGTATTTTAATTCAAAAAACATCAGTAAGTTTTAATCAAATTTTGCCTCGGGCTTTTAATAATAATACTCAAAGCGGTTTTTGTTGCGTTTTATATATAATATAGAAAGAAAAATCGTTTAATAACCCTTTCACAAAAAAGTAAAATAAAAAAAAAATTGCAACCATATATAAGGTTGCAATATATATATTTACTCCAGTAATTAGTCAATGATTAATACTTAACCACGCACAAGTAATAAGCGTTAAAAGATAAGCAAAATTGTGTTACACAAGAACATTATAACACTTACGTAATTTAATTGAAGTTGAAACTTGAGTTTCTCGTACGAACATCCAGGAATGGAAGGCGTTAATGGCCGCGACGTGTTACTCGATATTTCGAAGCTCAAGACTCTATAGTTCTAGCCAGGTTCTGGTTTCAACATCCGTTCAGTCCATTTGGCTAGGCGTTTCATATTAATGAACTGAACAGAGAAAATGAATTAAGGAAACGTTTTCTGTATAATTCTATTCGAAACCTACCAAATATATCGTGGCTTCTCATGCAGAAAATGCATTAAAAAAGAACTGAAAGAAAAAAAATAGAACCAAAGGTTTACGACGTTTATCTTTTAGCAAGTTCCATTCAAACTGAAACTACTAAACGTAAAATAATTTAATTCAATAAACAAGGAGTTGATGATGTTAAGTAGTTATTAACATCATGGAGATAAATTTAAGGTTAACCTTATCAAAACACGACCTCGTAAAGCACATGTACGAGAGGGCCCCTGTTTGTTCTTTTTGATTTTAAATATTTTCTTGAATATTATAATCTTTGTTATACAGCAAAACGAAAAGCAGTTATAAATAATGAAGAAGGACGTGGAGATTTCTTCGAGACAATCTTTTCGATGAATTCTTTTATAAGTCACAAAATAATCAATATAATCTGGTTAGTCTATTTCAATTTCTATTTACAATGTTTTTGTTTCAGCCCTGTCTGGAAAGTTCGAAGAAATGCAGTACAATGAAGTAGGAGACTTCGAGGAAGGTCCTGATGTAGGCGAGCTCGAGGCTCTGAAGCGAAGTGCCGCCACCGCGCATACCTACCCACTTGTGTACTGCGTAGCGCTATACTTTGTATTATAATGCTGATTTGTATATAAAGAAATATATTGTTACGATAATTTATTTTGTTTTAGTTAACTTGATGTACCAATCAAGTCACCGACTAGTAGGATGCTACGCATATTCAGGTTTTAGTGCTCATTGAAACAACATTATTGATGAGATATATACACAAGACTGACCTTGTGACATCTTGACATCTTCTTCTTCTTTATTATTATTTTATGGCATTAATTACACATTTTTATGCTAGCATCAAGTGATTGTTTTTATTCTAGTAAATTCAATCCAAGCCAGTTGCTTGAACAAAAGTTTACATCATTACCAAATCGTTCCTAAATAAATGTCTCCAAAATGTAATTTACAATAACATATTTTTACCTGAACGTCAACGTAATACAACAGAAGACAATATTTTTTTTTATAAGGGTAAGTATATACAGTAAAGTTCGACAAAAAATATGTAAGTTGTATAAAAAACCTTCGATAAAGGCTGTACTCATTAAAGCCCATCCTATAAAATGGTTAAGTTTTATCGAGCATTAAATAAATGAGCACTTAAACGTGATGCATATTGCAGTACACTATAAACTTACCTTACCTGTGCATAAAGGGATAATGCGGTATAGCGCATAATCTTAGGACGACCGATGTGGCGCGGTGGGCGATGGTCCACCTGCGACGCGGAAGGTTGCGGGTTCGATTCCCGCCTTGGGATAAATGTTTGTATGTTCTGCAAATATTTATTCCGGGTGTTCTGGGTATTATATGTATAATAAAAAAATATCTATCTATGTAATGTATTATATTAAGTATGTCAGTCTTCTAGTACCCATAACACAAGCTCTGCTTAGCTTGGGGCTAGATGATGGTGTGTGGATTGTCCAGCATTATTTATTTATTTATTTTATTTATCTTAGGACATAATACTATATTTTAAACTAACTAATCGCTTGTATGCACTCACTCAAAACACACACACACATGTCCCATAAACTGTTTTTAATTTTTCTAAACTATTTTCACAGAACTAAGACAACTTTCTCATTCACTTTAATTTATAAACTATATCAGTTTTTAAAAAATAACTGAAGAGTTTATTTAATAACCCAATAACTCATAATCTGATGCATTTCTTAAAGTAAGTTTTTTTGACTACGCTCGCAGTAATTATGTAGCTGTCTTTATCGTTCCCGTTAATTAGGAAGGGACGGCAATTTTTTAAGTGCTGTCATATGAAATTGGCAAAATAAAACAGAACAATTTATAAGTACTTTTAGATTTTTTATTCGAGAATCTAACAGAAAGAAACACACTATGAAGCCACAATATCTTAACAAATAACACAGCAAAGTTTCCACCTATAAATAAAAAAAGTGTTATTTACTCATATTGGACAAAAAATCAAGTGTGTATGTGCTACGTGGAGTTTACTACCTCTAAGCTGCTTATAATGCACCTTACCCCGGCGCTACAGAGCTGATGCAGATTAGGTAATTTTAAACGTTCAGCCATTTTGAAACTCTCGTCCCACCACACCAAGTCCCAGTTTTTAGGATAAAAGTTAGTTAGTAGTTGACTTTATGGGTTTATTCATCAAAACCCCATACATAGGAAATATGAAACCTACTCAATTGGAATTTTTGAACTACAAAATCTATTGTACCTAGCCTTATTTTAGGTATGATTTATGTTTGGAAATACCACGAAAAGAGCTATTATATCCCAAAGCCACAAGGACTAAATTATCTTTATGTTTAAAACATTTTTGGTTGGTATTGTCATCATATTAGGAAATAAATCTTCCCGGAAATTTACCGAGCCAAGCCAGTACCGAAACTGGACCTAAAATATTATAGGGATTCGAGCAATTTCAAGGAGGGTCCACGCAAAGGAATTTATTTAGCTTATTTAAATAAGCGCTACTTATTCAACTGTGAACTTACAGGCAATATTTTTTTTATTTATTAAGGCCTTCATTTTGCAGAAAATACTAAAATGACGTTTTTACTATTGTTTATGCACATCATAAAAACCACAATTTGTAAAACATTGTCTTAGACAAGGCAAGTGGACCACGGCGTCATCTGGGCACAAATTATACATTTGCATTTTCAGATGCAAAATACAATAAAAAATGTAATTAGTTAAATAAATATTCCTGTATTCGCGTAAACAGTTGCACTTCGACTCTACCTGTTCTGATATTTACACATACCAATTTATTAATGTCATGGCGCAAGTTTACAGCCTCGACCACTAGTTACCAGTGTTGCCACCGTAGTAAAACAACAGCTCGACTTCACACATTTAAATAAAACACGACATGAAACTGTTGGTATTGCTCGTACAGACGTCACCGTGATATATCATGCACGTGGTACCCTGAATATATTTCATGTTTGCTGGTTGGACCGACTCTGCTTCAGAACCTATCTTTGCGATGAAAGCCGGGCACTTTTACACTTTAGCGTAGGTACACATTTTGTGCGTTCAACAATAATTTTATATTCTAAAACGCCAAAATAAATTTGCTTTCCAGAAACGATAATTGACAAGCGTCGCAGCTCAGTTGGTGGCTCTGCCTTCCATGCTGTGGGTCGTGGGTTCAATCCCCAACAAGAGAGCAAATGTGTGTGATGAATATTAATATATGTTCTGTGTCTGCGTGTTACTATGTATTTATTAACGAATTCTACAAGCACTCTCATATTTTTAAGCTTTGCTTAGTTTGGGACTATAGCTAGTGCGAAGTGTTAATTGTCCATATATTTATATTATTTATAATTAAACTCATAACTATTTTCCTGGTAATAATCCGCCCTTAAAATATTTGTATACGGTTTGGGATTCAAGCGCCATGCGTTTGATCTAGTAAGTCTAAAATAATATATCTATAATGGTTATGGTCAACTCAGCGGTGAAACTAGACTATAGTAGACTTTTGGCTGAACACAGGAGATGAAAGTTGCATGTTGGAAATAGACTGGTGAGTTTATGTTCAATGGTACGAGCTATTTTAGTGCACACTACACAAGCTTTTGTCAAAGTAAAATGGTTCTCTTTTATTGTGGGTATTGTTTGAGTTTCAAACCAATAACCATAACATCCACACCATCTATGTTTTTATTGAGACATTCGTGTAGGTACTCACTGTAGAAGTGAATAGTAAGTCTGTTTTTTATACACTAGCTAGAAGATAAATTTGATTTCAAAACAAAACAAGAAGTTAGGACTAACAGAAATATGTTAGCTAGTTCATCATTATATGGTACAATAATCCACCATTATTTTAGAAAAAAAGGCTAAGTATATAAAAATGAAGAGGAAAACATGACATTTATCTGTAATCTGATAACGAAAAATATACGATATATAAGTATGTTATATTTGTACTTAGATAGGTACAGTCACGAGCTTTAATTTGGGACCCTTTTCCATGAAATGTTGTTAGAACATTCTTCTTCTTCTTCTTTCTTCTTCTTTGTCCTGGCCTTATGTCCCATTTCTTTTGGGGTCGGCCCTCCTTGTTTTCATACGCCATACAGAGCGTTTTTGCGTCGTATCTGGGTCTAAGCCCATCGTCTTCAAATCTTTTTGGACCGTACCGATCCAAGTAGTCAGGGGTCTGCCTGGTTTCCTTTTAGTTGGTTCCGCTGTGAGGACTTTCCGGGTCATATGAGTTTCGTCTCTACGCATGACATGGCCATACCAGCGCAAACGGTTTTCTTGGATCTTTTCTTGAATGGGCGCTACTTTAAATGTACCTCGTATTAATTCGTTTCTGATTTTGTCAAGCATGGTAACTCCCCCAGCCCAGCGCAACATGCGCATCTCTGCGACGTGCAAAGGTTGTTCGTCGGCTTTGCGCATGGCCCAGCACTCAGATCCATACAGAAGTGCTGGTCTCACTGCCCGTTTGTACACATTTCCCTTGATTTGGACAGGCATTCTTACGTCACAGAGTACACCAGACAGTGCTCGCCATTTCATCCAGCCTGTTTTGGTTCTGTTTGTAATGTCTTTGTCAATACTGGCGGAATCCGTAATCATAGACCCTAGATATTTAAAGGCATCTACTTGTTTTATGGGCGTGTTATCGATGTGAGGAACTCGTAAATGCGCTACGTCCTTAGAGCCTGAGAAGTTGCAATGCATATATTCAGTCTTCTGTCTACTAACTCTGAGGCCTCTTTGCTCTAGTGCTGTGCACCATACATCGAGTTCTTTTTGGATGTCGTCAGCATTTTCTTCAATAAGAACTATATCGTCAGCGTATAAAAGTGTCCATGGCGCTGGTTTTTGTAAGTGTTCGGTGACATAATTCATTACGAGATTGAACAACAGTGGACTCAGAGTAGATCCCTGATGCACTCCCACTCTGACCTCAAATTCAGCGCTAACGCCAGCGGGGCTGACGACTTTGGTCTTTATGGACTCGTACATGTCTTTTAACAGTACGATGTAATATTCTGGGACCAATTGCGCGCGTAACGCATCCCAAATTAATTTTCGTGGGACCCGGTCGAATGCTTTTTCGAGATCTATAAATACGAGATGAAGATCTTTTTTCTGGGATTTGTATTTTTCCATTAGAATTTTTACGGTATGTATAGCATCTATAGTGCCTGCGCCACTAATAAAACCACACTGGTTCGGGGTAATTTGAACGAGTTTTCCAAGTCGGTTTGCTAATACTTTTTCCCATATTTTTAGGGTGTGAGAGGTGAGCTTGATGGCACGATAGTTTCCACAGTTTGCGACATCGCCTTTATTTTTATAAAATGGTATCAAGTTACTTTGCCGCCACATATCTGGCATTTTTGCTTTCATAACTATGTCGTTGAACAAGTTTGTGAGCCATAAGGCACCTGTGGTCCCGCATTTTTTCCATAGTTCTACTGGAACTTCATCTGGCCCGGTGGATTTACCACTCTTCATGTTGCTTAAGGCTTGTTGTACTTCGGTTAGAGTAACACATTCAATAGGACCGGGTACAGATGGACAGTCTAAAGATGATTCTTGTGGGAACTCTTCGTTCAAGAGTTCTTTGTAGTAATCGTGCCATCTCTGGTTGATGTCTTTATTCGAAGTTAACAGTTGGCCTGCGGGGTTTTTTATATGTTGTTAGAACATTCATAATGCAATAAGGTCGAAACTTCAGTATGACGTATGACATACGTTAGAATATTAGCACTAAATAACGTCAGTTTGCCACACGATATTCAACCTTAGGTGGGTCCCAAATTAAAACTCGTGACTGTACCTACAATTTAATGTTGCTAAGAGATTTTGTTTCCGAGAAAGTAATAGCTGTGCCATTAGATAAGTAAATCCGTGTAAGACGCGTGGTCGACTGTATAATTAAGCGCTGTCTTGAAGCCGCGAGACAGCGAAATATTGGGACAGCTCGCACTAAGCTACAAATCTGTCTCATGTAAGTACCAACGTATTCTCAACGGTGTATTTGTATGTGATGGACGTTTTCCGCTACGATGCTGCGAGGCTACGACCATCGTGCTACGACTACTCTACGAATTGTTTTCATCGATCTAGCTGAGATTGAGAGTCTTGTAAGGATTTTTTTTAATAAGCTCGTCTGGGTAAGTACCTTTTTCTAAAGCAAAGCATAGGCATTGCTAATAATAATACCTGTTTGAAGGGAATTACGAAAAATCAACATTTACTGGGCAATGACAGAATAGGTCTTCAGTAGGTCTACCATGAGTTTTTACTATACTATATTTACTACACTCGCTAGCGTCTGTAGTTAAAAAAATGTATGAAGATTTGTACAGCGCCTCTAGCGGATAGTTGGGTACTAAAATTCGTCATACTGATATTGACGTAACTACTGTAGTAAAGTCAGACGATTTTACTGTGACAACTCATGGTAGATACACAGTAAACTACTCCGTAAGTAAGCAGTTTATTATTAGAAAACATTACTTACTAGCACACATCAAGAAAGAAGGCGATCTGATAACCCCATAATATAATTGCAAAAAAAATAGTATTTCTATTATAAATCTTTTTTTTAACCTATACTGTCCCACTGCTGGGCAAAGGTCTCCCCCAAAGCTTTCCACCTATCCCGGTCTTTGGCGATGCTCCACCAATCCCTCTCCTGGGCGTCCAGATCATCCTTCCAACATTGAGTATAAGAAATTAAATCGTTAAAACCTTACTTTTTTAAGCACAGTTCGATTGCTTCACGCAAATTGTTATAATTTTCGTAGCCACAACTGAAACCAGTATTTCGCTGAACAAAGTAAGGATACGAGCCGTTGCGAATCGAATTGATGTCTCATATCTATGTTTTCTTGTTTGGATAGTGGTGCTTTGGTTTTTGCTGCTCATTTAAGTCTGTGATAAATGCTGGCATAAGTCATCAAATGTATTGGGGATTCGACACCGTTCGCAGAGGTAACGCAAAAGCTTTTGGCAATCATGTTTTGTGTAAAACGAATAAAACGAGGTTGTTCCGAATTCGTACTCTTTGTTAATCTAATTTACTTAAGGCTATACTTATTTGTTCAAGAAAAGAATAAATTACCAAATGATTTACTAGATTCTGAAAGACCTCGTCCGAGAAAGTACAACATCTGTTTCTGCCACTTTCTTGCATTGCTATATTCCGGTTTGAAAGGTGAAGGCGCACTTACAGGAATAGAAACGTTATCATCCTTCTCAATGTGATGGACGCACTGAGATGGACGTGATCAGTTAACGTCAAGGGTCAATATAATAATAAATAATAATAATAAAATAATCGTTTATTTTCTTCCAACTTAAATCAAAATTATCAATAGGCAATCAATGAGCAAGTCATTAATGAGCCATCTGCTTGGTTCACTCGAAAAAACGATTTAAGTATCTCTGTTCTTAAAAATGAAGTTACTCCAGATTTTAAGCTATTGCATAGCTTCTACCGCGGGCCTTGAGCGTGGAAACCAAATCCAGAAATTCCGTACCTAAAGAAAAAACCTAACGAAAATAACCTAACACTGCGCATGCGTAATCCATCAAAAAATGCTATGCAATAGCTTTACCGCAGCAGTCCCCGAGTGCCACACGTCTTTTTTATTTTCTAAGTAATTTTTAACCTTTGAACTAGAGGATGCGCTTTGTAGAGTCCAGGCACGGCACAAATATAAAATTTGTCACACGAGACCGTGTAATGCGCCACGTGTGATTGTTATCTGCTGTGTACGAACAATTTTCTAAAGGTACTCGCGAAATTGTTGTTTTAATAGTAGCGCGCGCTCCAAATTGGCGTCATTAGAATTCATTGCACACACACCCTATACTTATCGCTACCGTACTGTCAGCAGCATAAGTCGATAAACTATTATATAATTTTTGAAAATATTTTAAAATTTTGTAACTTCTTCCAAAATTGTGATTCATAATTTTTGCTGAGTTGAAATATCTATTTTTTATTATGCAAAAAGTATAATTACAAAAGTAGGGTTCGGTTCAAATTGAATTAGGCACACAGATCTATTTGATTTAATTTGATAATATTGCTTAATAGGTTTAGGTTTGAGATAATTTCTTCCTCCTAAGATTTTTAACATAAATTACTTACCTACTGAGAAAAATGGTACCTCAAATATTTTCATTTTTTTCTAAACAGTGTATATGTGTATGGATTAATCATCTAATTAGGTTAGAAACTGAATTAAATCGATAAAAAACAATAATTTTACCTTGGTAAGTGATTTGAATAGATTAAATACCTAAAAGTGCGTAGGTAAGCTGCAGCCCAAGCACAAGTTACCTACCGGTAACTTACAGGTTGCGTGGAACTAGATATAATAAAAATTATATAACTTACAATTCCGTTAACACATTTATAAAACCTAATCTGTTAAGTTCCTAACTGTACTTACCTGCTTTGTTGATGTAAGTTTACGAACGTTAAACTTATTTGCTAGTTTACTTTGCTTATAATCCTCCCTTCAAGGCCTTCGCGTAGGCTGCCCTTTGGCTGGTCCTTCTCTGCGGTTTCAAAACTTTACAGAACTTTTGACAACCTCAACTATCAAAACAACTGTTGTGTAATATTTTACTTAGTGATTATATAGTCAACATTTAGAGATCAAACATACAAATATAATTTAAATAAATAAATAAATAATGCTGGACAATCCACACAACATCATCTAGCCTCAAGCTAAGTAGAGCTTGTGTTATGGGTACTAGAAAACTAACATACATTACATAGATAGTTTTTTTTTTATTATACATATAAATACCCAGAACACCCGGAATAAATATTATTCACATACTCAGAACATATTAACTAGAAGTTTTGCATACCTTATACCTACTAACCTAATTAAGTTTAAATAACATTAATTGTCCTATTTAATATTGTACTGTTATGGATATCATTTGGGAGAGAATTGCTTCCTAGGCCACAGCTCACGTTTTTCCAGTAAACAGGGCCTCACATTTAATTGTGCTACATCTATATAAGTGTCAAAAAAAAAACTATTTATCTAATTAATATTTTGAAGCAGTGTTAATTCAGTTTTAAAAGAATAAATTTCTTATTCCGATTTTAATTGTTTTTTTTCTTACAATTTATAGGCAAGCGTTTGTCCGCGATCTCACCTGAATAATAATTAAAAATATAATTACATTAAAATATAATAGATCTGTAAAGAATCTTTCAATGTAAAGTTATCAAAACTAACATCGGTATAAAAGTAACTTCACTCGAAATAAGCACAAGATCCTACTTGAATAATAATATAACTTAAAACTCAAACATCAAAAAGAAAGTTTACTCGAGGCGCAGTGGAACGTCCGGAGATTGAAACTAGCAATATACCATCTATCTTTTTTTCACTCGAAACGGAGCTACGAAGCTACGATCTTCACTTCTTAAGTAAAATATGAAGTCCTTCATTTCAAGCCACTCGAGTAGATAAGTTACCTGACTATTATAGCTATGGACTCTGGACTTTTCAGAATATCATCATTAATAATTATATTTGTGTGAACTAAATCGTTTTGGTTAGACATAATGATTAGTGACTTGTTTGTAGTTTAGATACGAAATATGCTGTGAATGATATAAGATATAACATTTTTGTTAAAAAAAAGGATAACACACACAATGATGCTGTATTCTTGAATGTATGGGTGCGTGTCCTTTTTTCGCATCGGGAGTTAAAAATAGATATCTTTAGTCATAAATACGACTTGGGATGGTACGCGGAATATTTTGTTTAGTGTTGAAACAGTCCGAGCGGTTCAGGTTGAGCACGAATAAATGTGGAAATCGTAAACGTATCGAAACAGTGACGTATTTTCAATACATTGCTCGTTTACTTCAGCTTTACTTTCTTAAGTAGCAGAGATAGCGCGCAATGTATCTTAATTACGTTAAATTCACGATTGTGATACTCATTCGTGCTCAGCCTTCAGGTAGACGGACTCGAGGCGATTGTCACGATTCCGAAAGGTCCGGATGCATTCACTAGAGCACAAACGGAGTCATTCACTTTAAATCAGACTCTGGATTACTGTGTTCGTGATCTGAAAGTTTTATCTCCGTGAGGTAGACTCGCGGAAATGGCGTTTTTTGAACATAAACTAAATCCACTTAGAGAGCCGTTCTAGTAGGAGAGATGATGAGGATTCGAGATGAAGTGGAAGTCCATCTTAGCTTGGGGCTAGATGTGTGTATGGATTGTCCAGCATTATTTTTTTATTTATTTTATCTTAGTTATGTACCTACTATTAGCCCTTTAAACTTTATAGGGTTGTTAAAAGTATGTACTTATGTATACAATAAACTTACAATAAAATGTGTGTGTGTTGTAAGTGTACAACACACACACATTTTATTGTAAATACATAAGATTGCTGATAGAACACTTTCTATCAGCAATCTTATTTTCATAGCAGGTACAAGCTTTGCTTAGTTTGGGACTAGAGCGCGATTTGTGAAATGTCCGAGAATAGATTAGGTATAGTGGTAATTTTGCTCTTTATTAGTTATACAGTTAATACTAATACTAAGTTAATATGGTAATAGGGCTAGTTCCAAGAGTTAGAAATATTTTTTTACAAAAAAGAAACGTAAGTGCGTCAGATATCCACATGACATTAGGTAATTAATTGAACACCCTCAATATCTATAACCAAGTTAATTTAAAGTCGCGTAAAGAGAAAAATAATTCACTTCATCCCCAGGCATATAAGCATCTATATATTCATATATCTTTTTATGCTTCATAGTTACTCAGATACGGAAAGATTGAATAATTAAATATTCATGGACATTTCATAACATCCTCAGTAAAGCTCGTAGTATAGGAACTAAATTGCTAATATAAAACCTACATATACTTTAGCCGAGAAACTGATATTTAATCAATAAAGTCGCAGAGACAAGGAAGGAACAGATATATTTATGTTCCTCGCGGATATCCTCTTAGAACAAATAAGTCGGCACTCATCGTAGATAATAACTCGATTTTCAATTAAAGAAAATCGCTTCTTAACAACCCTCGCCCGCTGATCATCTACCATGAAAGATCGGTAGATATTAAAGGATATGAGAGAGAGTGAACAAACAATATAGTGCAAATGTATGAACGATTATGATATTTCAACTCATTAAAACGTTCCATTTTCGTTCAATTTTTAAAAACTATAAACATTAATGAATATGGCATGTGCACAAAATGTGCGAGCCAGAAAAAAAAACAAACATGAATGAAAGATCTGGCCAGGATTGTCGCTAGAGAAAACGTCAAAAAATAGAAAGGATTAGATAGTCACGTGACTTATCGGTTAACAACTGTCACATGCATTTTGAATTTCGAATAAGATTTAGATTCTTTAGCGACTGTCTAATGTTTTTGTTTTGGCTTCGCACTTTAGGATGTTTGGTTTATTAATATTTGTTTTTAATATCAACTATTTATTTTCCTTTTGAAAAGTGTAGAGCTTGTTAATAATAATGTAAAGTTTAAAGAATGTTTCCCAGTAGCCAACTAGCAAACTACATTTCGGCCTAGGAGCGCATTCTGCTTGCTACTATCAGTTAAATCTGGGAACAGTAGACCTAGATTTATTACTCCTAGCTAATGCTCGTACTAATTGTACGGACTGCTTTCTTTATCGGAATTGAATTAAAGGTAGTTATGTAACCGGCTAGTACATTGCCAATAACATCGCATCATGCCTAGACGCAAGCTTGCAGTCTTGCACCTGCGGTCGGTTGCTTATCTCTGCCACCCACGCGTCTGTGCCTTGTGGCTCTTAGTTAGTAAGTTTGTTTTAATCATTCGTCTAGAGGCTAACCTTTGCCTCTGACGTCTCATTTATTGTAACTAATTTCAATGAATTAAAGTTTTCATGAAATAAAGTTTAGTTTTTTAAAACATTCTCCACGTTCCCGTAACTTTCACTGGCGCAGCCGGGGCAGATTTTCCGAGTTTTCCGCGGAGTATATCTCGAGTTTTCTCGAGTTTTCCGACGGATCGGATCTGTGCGAACCAAACAAATTTGTGAAGATATAAGGAGAGCGAACGAGCATAATGGTGACTGGCTGGTGAGTAGAATTTTTGCCATCCTTTCCTTTCCATTATGCTTATATTATTGTTTTGTTATATTCGGAATCAAACTTTTTCCATTATAACGTTTTCTGGTTTCCTATTGTAGGGAATTAAAAGTAGTGTAAGTTGATATTAAATGCATACAAATCTGTGTTTAATATAATTAGTGATTATTTTTCACGCAAGTAGAGACTTGTAGAGTAAATAGAGTAGGTATTTAAATGCATAGAATCTGTGTTTAAATATATTAATAGGTGATTATTTTTCACTTATTATATAAAATATTAGAGTAAGTATTTAAATACATAAAATCTGTGTTTAAATTTATTAATAGGTGATTATTTTTCACATATTATATAAAATATTAGAGTAAGTATTTAAATACATAAAATCTGTGTTTAAATTTATTAATAGGTGATTATTTTTCACATAAATATTATATTAGAATAGGTATTTAAATACATAAAATTTGTGTTTAAACTTATTAATATGTGATTATTTTTCACAGAAATAAAATATTAGTGTAGGTATTTAAACACATTAAATTTGTGTTTAAATTTATGAATAGGTGATTATTTTTCACAGAAATAAATTGTTAGAGTAGGTATTCAAAATGACGACAGCAATTGTAGTTCTAAAAGAAATTGTGTGCATTATACCAATTTTTTATGGCAACAAACGCCATTTAAACTTATTTATAAGAAAATGTGACTATAATGCAAAGCAAGATCGGTATGTATTAACTGATCTTAATTTTATATATGTTTAGTAAATAGTCGTGCATCTTTTGTCAATGAATTTATTGGCAGGGGATGTCAAGTCGATTACGTACGGAATACCACTATCGTAAAACTCCGGCAGTTGGTTCCGTTTTCGATATTTAGATATAAAATAGGATTAGTGAATTACCTTAGGTTGTTAATTAAGGCAATCTCAGGTAACCTTGGTGACGCTGGCGCCATTCGATATGATTCTCTTATTTCGCGAATCGACTCGAAGGTAATGCATATAGATAAAATTATTGATTACTTTGATCACTATAATTTTGCATAGCTTTGTGAATAGTACAGAAACATTACATGACAAATAATTAATATTAGACTAGTGATTGAAAGTTATTAAAGAATTAATAAAATATCAATAATTCAAAGAAAACACATGTCTCTACCTAACTTACGTGTTATGTTTGATATACGTTCGGAACAATCTACGTAATGTTTAACGAAATAGAAACCGCTTAATCAATAAGTAAAGTATCTGTACTATATTAGTCTATAATAAATTCAACCGAACTGTTATACGTATTGAAATCTATAGAGCAAGAAAATAACTTAGTACCTATATGAGAGTAACTTGTTAAAATTAGAAAAACTTATGTAAAAGTAAACCAGATAACGTTCTTATTGGAAGTACTTGCACTTACAGATAAAAACATTAATAAATTATTTTAAAATTTAATCATTATTGATCTTTAAAAATGCAGTAACAAAACTGTAATAGTTTTTCCCGATTTCCCATACCTCTTGGTAAAAGATTCGAAGTACCTGCCGGTCACTAAGGCGTGCGAGAAAATTGCTGCGGATAACAATCTCCTATGCGATGGCGACGACGTTTCCTATACTGACCTGTGCAGAGCAGCTTCTACATATAGTTCCAGACGGATCAGACCGTCACATCATCACATCATGGGTACTTATTCCCTGACAACTACATAAGGCTCTTAAGTTCACAAGTGCAAGTTTGCAGAAAATCTTCAGATTATGATTACCCTGAAAGTAACTCTACCGGAGTTAAAGTCCATAAATACGACTTCTCTAGCTACCACCAACATCAAAAACATTAATCCGGAGGCTTTGAAGCATTTTTCGCGAATCCTAAACCTAAATAAAAGTGTGTTTGTGAAAGTGAAAATGATATCAGTGGCGTAACGGTTAAAAGTGTTAGTTGTTATTGTATTTAGTTTTAATCATTGCTTTTATTGCGTTTATTGTTTATCATTTTATGTTTATGCGAAATGATCGGATCGTAGCTTCCGCTAGAACCGATAATTTCGCTCTTAAGGAGGGAGGAGTTATGTAACCGGCTAGTACATTGCCAATAACATCGCATCATGCCTAGACGCAAGCTTGCAGTCTTGCACCTGCGGTCGGTTGCTTATCTCTGCCACCCACGCGTCTGTGCCTTGTGGCTCTTAGTTAGTAAGTTTGTTTTAATCATTCGTCTAGAGGCTAACCTTTGCCTCTGACGTCTCATTTATTGTAACTAATTTCAATGAATTAAAGTTTTCATGAAATAAAGTTTAGTTTTTTAAAACATTCTCCACGTTCCCGTAACTTTCACTAGGTGGTGGAAAAGAATTCGTCATTTTTTGCTTTTATCGAAAAAAGTATGAGATTGGAATTGTTGAACCAATAAAGGCGCTTCATAAAACGTACTGAGTGAGACTAATAAATTGAATAGACGATTTATTAGGAAAGTTAATAAATAATACTTACTTGAGTATAAATAAATAAACAACCTTCGTTTTAACAGCATATATCTATAATTATATATTAAAGAGATATATTATACCTACGAGTTTTTATCGCGTATACCCTTATTATTATTTTCCCCGTCGTTTCGGCTAAGTTGCATTAGCCGTGGTCGGGGCTAGACTGTGGTACGCGATAAAACCCGTATATTATATCTCGCATATGAGATCTTATCGCGAAAGTTTCAAAAAATCTAGCTATTTATAAGTATAAAAACAGTTAAAATGGAACTTCACGCTGCGTATTCTATCAGCGTGCAAACTACGTTCGAAGTCCGTCAATTAACTATAGCAATTTCAGCTTGTTATTAGATAACCACATCTACAGTTTCCGACTTAGAAACAACAATAAACAAGTAATTAAAACTTATTTACTTATACGGCTCGTTCGCGTGCAGTATTCGAACTAAATGAGGCTTCACGTTCTAACATAAATATGTGTCTGTGTGCCGTCCGTAACGGCGGCGGACTGAAAACTTAATCTTTATTAATGTTTATATATCTTACGTTTTTATCGTTTTAGTGGGCCACTTATGTTACGTTTAGTGTGCTATATCTCTATTAACATGTCACGCATGTTTTGTTATGGGCGCCAAAATATAAATATAGATCTCTTTTGGTTCTATGGCGAATATTGTGATAATTATCATGATATTTACTTATGTATCTTGGTTTTTGTATCTAATGTATATTGTGATCCGTTAATATATTACCCTACACGTCATTAAATATCGTAATCCGATAGTATATATTGACGGATCACAATATGGATCTTGCCTATCAGTTTTCTCTATTACAACAGTGTTTTTAATATCTTAGTTTGGTTCTTGACGCTCCTATAATCTATTATTTGCCTAATGTATTATTTGCCTAAACTTTGTAACTACCTACGACTTAGCTAAATTGTAATTAGGCATGATAATGTATACTTATTTACTTTTAAGTTTTTTGTCAATAAACGTTATTATACTAATACTAATAAAAATGCTAGTAAGCATCCGAAGCTATCAGATGACTTAGATTTAGTGGACATACTTTAAGAGCATCACACTATTGACGACTATCACAAACGACTACATGACCAAATCAACTCATGAAAATTACATCACTTACTGAGTTTTATTTATCAACGTGGTTAATTAATTAACCACGTTGATAAATAAAACTGTTCTTCATGTGCTCATCTCAAGGCTGGGAGAGTAACCTAACAACTGAAATGCTTTTGAACTGTTATTTGATCAAATTGCAGTTCAGTTTTCATCTTCGTTTTTTATTAATATTTTGAATGATCGATTTTCATACCGTTTGATAGAATTAACGAAAAATCAGGTAGGCCATGCTCAAATCAGATAGGCCATGCTTAAATCAGGTAGGCCACGTGCTAAAACGCGGCATTGACGTCATTTTTAACAGCTCAGTCACGTCAGTCCACAAAAATGCCACGGAATACTGATGATACTATAGTAAAATAATAATATGTTACTATAGTAAAATCATCTAAAACTGAACTTCAACTGAGAGGATATTCGGTCACGCAAGTTTCCCCTTGCTGGATAGCCTCCCTGTTTTCTTCGTCTATCATAAAGATTGCGCTACTTAGTTTAAGATAGCGTCACAAACACCGTGCGGTGTTTGAGACAAGCGTTGTAAATCACTTGTATTTGCTCACTCCTACCCTTTACTTGTGTTATGTATGACGAAGTTTTGCACACAAGACCGTTACGAGAATATTCAACAAAGACTTCAGTCTGAGGCCATCCGTTTTTGTTTAGCAACTTTTTATCACACTGAATGAGTAGATCACTAGTGCGATTGAGACGGAGAAAAACAAGATAACTTTTCAACAGAAAATCCGCTGAAAGCAATATTTTTACAAAGAAAATAGTACAATATTTTTTTCTGTAGTAAATAGATATGTTACTTATAAAAACAATAATACCCACTATACTTACACGTACTGATACAGTCTCAGTAACCTAGAACTATAATAATTATGTTCTTCCACGAATACGTAGTCAATATAAACAAATACATAACAATATACATTTACTTTATTTGCATCGTTGCAAAATAACAAGTATTTATTTAAACGCAACCCCGGCTTGATACATGAGCTGAACAACAGTCAATCTATCTGCGCTATCGAAATTCATTTTTTATGAAAAACGGATTGTGTGCATATTTTTGTTCGCTAGCAGTTTATCTGCTCTTTTATCAGTTGAAATTGTAACATTTAAATCAAAAGCATTTTTCTGACTGAGTCTTAATTAAAAAATACCAAATGTAACCAACAAACAGTCTAGTAAGCTGATTTTCCGCATCTTTACTTTGGTGGGTACATCATTTCGCTATCGTCACTGAAAAAGAATTTATCGAAAAGATCTCTCTAAAAGAAGATTTACGCAATTAAAACGGGGGAAAGCAGCCTGATGGAAAGAAAAAAATGTTTATTTTGCCTTTTTGAATAAACTCTCGAAATTAAAATTATAAGGGCTTGTACTTAACGTTGGTTTTTTCTGAATTCTGATGAGTGGTAGACATTATTTACAATTTGATTTTGTTTCATTGTGATTTGTAAAATGGAAAACATTTACCAACATAATGAGGCAGTAAGTATGACAAAGAGGAGCTTTTGGTACTTACTCATAAGAAGTTAAAAATAGTAGATACTTCTTATTTTTATTCTCCATCTTCATCAGTGAACTTGAGAGGGTACCGGACGGCTTGTAAACGTGCTTCGCTTATTGAACTGTATTTTAAATTGATACATTCAGACGATGAAAAGGCTTCAATTACTTACTTCGTCTGCTTTAACATTTATTTTCTACTAGGTAAATCAAAGGTAAATCTATTGAAATGTTCTTGATAACGAAAATTCAAATTAGACAAATAAAATAGGTGTAACCATTACGGTTTCGAACATAGTTTTCATTATAAACAGGATATAACAAATAAATAAATAAATAAAGTGATAAAAATAAATAATATGTGAAGTATCGGGAAATAATTAAACTCCCAAATCATGGTACATATCTGATGTATTGTATTAAGTATGTCAGTCTTCTAGTACCCATAACACATGCCTTGCTTAGCTTGGAGCTAGATGATGTTGTGTGGATTGTTCAGCATTATTTATTTATATCTCGTTTATAAAGAAAATCAGTCAAATAGTTCCGATGCATGTAATCTCCTGCAGTTCCATCTCCCTAAAATTCCTTCTTTTAATAGTGTTAAAGCAGGAATGTGAAGTGCAGTGTGATGCAGGCCCCTTCAGCACCGGACCAGCAATAAAGTAGGCATCAAGTGTGGTACGTGCTTCAAGATAAGACGGGTTGTACGTGCAAACTCCTCATTTGTGCACGAACTCAGCTAGCGAGCAAAGTGGGACATTTAAAACACGAAAAGAAAATTTACATTATCAAATTCCACGGAAAGTTCTTCCGTTTTCTCCAAGCTTAAAACATTGCAGCATGAACATTTAATTTACTTTGGGTGCTCAGCATAAATGTAAGTGGTTGGCATAGGATTAGCTTTGCTTGAATCGCAATTTTATTAGTAAAGTTATTTCTTAACCACTTGGTGAGTTTCGATAATACCTAGTTATTGATTGACAAATAAATGTCAAAGAAAGTTTATCATTTTTTTAAAGTGAGAGCAGTTTCGCAATTTTTTTAACAATCCCTTATTATGCAACAGTTAACAGCCAGAGGATGCCCATAAGGGACATCCTCTGGCTGTTAACTGTTGCAGAATGTATTTTTAATAATATTTAAAAAGCTATTCAGATGAATCCATAGTTATCAAAAAAATGACAAAGTAGGTAATTAAAATTATCTAGATTCGTTTAAGGGCGTCCAACACCTTCCGCTACTATAAATGCTTAAGTCACGTAACTCTCGCTCGTCGTGTTAAGAGCTCGAGTTGAGTGAGTTTTTGTATGTACACGTGAGTTATCCAATCAGTCGGTGCCGGGAAGTAATAAACTGGGCATCACGTAGTGTCCTTGTAGCATACAAGCAACCCCTACCACAGAGTAACTATCGTAGAGAGCTCAACCTTCAGATCATCACTTTTTTCACAAATCAACTACTGTTATAGTTATAAGCTTTGCTTAGTTTGGGACTTGAGTGTGACCTGTGAATTGTCCGTGGATATTTATTTAAAGTAGGTTAAACTTAACGAATCTACTCTCGTGTTGATAATGTTGAAATACCAAGATTTCGGTATAGGTAAACACAATAGTGGTTCTGAAATGAAGTGTTTCGTCCCGTTCTTTTGTGTGACGGAAAACGAGACAGGTTTTACTCTAATCTCCCGTAAGCAAATCACTGTCTACTTGCGCTCTGAATGAATGTGAATTGCGTAATCTGGCAATTCTGATAAATGCTTACTAAGTAGCTTGAATCAAATTAAGGATAATCTTCTTTTGCAAGTGCTTAGGAAATTTAGGCTTTCTTTGTATTTTGTATACTCTGCGCGTCGCACTGCCGGAGGAGGCTTCACGCTGCACTGCCCTCTGATGGACGAATTTAGATTTATTACTCCCATCCGTGTTTACTCACTCTTGTCCAGTCAGCAGAATCGAGAGGGAATTTGTTCATCAGCCAACCATGACGTGTACGTCGCTTTTACAAGTAAAATTTTAACCTAAAAAACATCATAACCATTAGGTTATTAATATTTTACTTTAAATATATTTATTAATTTATTAAAATAAAAACAATTGAACATCTATTAAATTGTATTATCAAGACACTTTGAATGGCAGCTGCGGCAACGCGTCCCACTAATTGCAGATTATCCATCATATTTATTGATCCAATCAATTCAGACATTGAATCGTACTGAATCTAATCGTTTCGTATTTGCATGTACCTAACTGTAACCATTGTTGGCGTTATGATGTCGGCGAGCTTTTCAAGTATAATCAATTTTAGGTCTGGCCAGGAAAGTTATTACATCAATTTCGAATTTGTGATTCAATATTCTTTATATTAGAATTTTCCTTATTAATTTTCGTAGCATATTAATTTTGATTTTGATAGAGATTTTTTATGGATATACTTTTTCGAAAGATTATTAGTCCTACAATTTTCCTTTGCGTAGCAGTCGTTTAATGAATTTCCAAAAGTCTCATTAAAAGTTTAAAAGTGTGTTAAATACTAATAGTAGGTAGAAATTGAGCGACCTGGATCAAGACATATCCAGTTCTCTCAATTTCTATTATTCATCTATTCAATTTGATCTATTCATCTATTCAATGTGATCTATTCAGGGTAATTTCATCTATTAAATTTGATCTATTCAAAGTGATTTCATCGATTAAATTTGATCTATTTCAAGATGATCTATTCGAAGAGTCTTATATTCAAAATGTATTTGATCTATTCAATGTGATACATTCAAAAATGATGTTTTATTTATTTATTTATTAATAATTTTCATGTTCAAGAATCAAATGTGTTGTTTATTAAAAATAGGCCTCTGTTTATTTAAATTTTTATTTTAACTTGACCTAGATCAAGACATATCTAGTTCTCTCAATTTCTATTATTCATCTATTCAATGTGATCTAATCAAGATAATTTTATCTATTAAATTCGATCTATTTAAAGTGATTTCATTGATTAAATTTGATTCAATTCAAAGAGTCATGTATTCAAAATGTATTTGATCTATTCAAGGTGATCCATTCAAAATGATGTATTATTTATTTTATTTATTAATAATTTTCCTCAATGTTTTATCTATTACCAATTGCTTAATAAAGTATGTTCAGAAATAAAAAAGATCATGTCGATTCAAGTATTTTTATTAAAATAATTCTATAAATTTATATACATTGAACTATCCATTGATTTTAAAATGTCTCTGATCTTACAATATATGATGTCAGAACAAAAATTGGTGACCACATGCTGCGCACATATTTCGGCTTTACAACTGCAGGATGAGTCTTCTCTTGTTGCAAATTGATCAGCATCGTAGATTTCAATTCGAATCAGTTTAAACCCGCAGACGCTAGTTTTCAAGCTCGATGTCAGCATTTTACTTTTCGTTGTATTAGGAGTAATATCTTCCAATCTACTACTATCAAAAACTCTCATGGGGCTAACATCGTTCGGTGGGTTCGGTGTGATAGGTGGAGATAAGATCCAATTCGAATACTGAAAATAAGAAATTATCAATTAATAAAACGTTATTTATTCACAAACAAACTTACGACTATACAGTATTTACAAAATGTACATTTACATATAAAATACATAAGAAACAGCTGAGCTATCTACAGACCGTTGCAAACGATCTATAGATAGTTCAACTGATCCAAATCAGTACCAATCGGAAGCGTACCCAAGACACTGGCTGCATTGCCGCGCTGAATAGCAATGCTGATACGTTGGGCCAGATACTCACCAGCCCTCGGGTCACGCGTCGCTTCGACTAGACGCCCAGAAATAATTTTGAAAACGCGGTGGGCCTCGGTACCCCACGGACCTAGAGTCTCGACCCCAAGAGGAGCAAATATGTATGCCCTGTCGAGACCTGCATATTTGCGTCTCTTGAGATCCTCGGCCGAATCCGCCGCCGCACCAGCCCTTACGGATGTCTGTGACAGGTGAGAAGGAGCAAGGGTATCGACACAAGTTGCGTCCCACACCAAAGGCCTTCCCGCCTCCCACGGAACAAGCGTCATACCGTCAGGCCGTTTACCATCGTCACGCATCAGACCATTCGGCTCTAGAATGGCTGGCACGTTCACGCTGGTAAAAGCCCGCCGGATGATGTCGTTGAGGCTAGCATGACGGGATATCCGACCGGCGGCTCTAGTGCACGATAATCCGTGGTGACCAAGCTGTTCGACAGCAGTACCGCACTGGCACAGATGAGGTGCGCAGCACCGCGCGCCCAACCGTAGACTTGCTGCAATACGGAACGTGACAGGATCCATTAGGGTACCAATATGATATGAAGGAAGTGCTTGCAGCCAAAATCCTGACTCCCTTTTAGAGACGGCAAGAAGACGGGCACGATCTGCGGAGCTAGAACACGTTTGTAACAGACAGTTCCGTGATAACTCGCACAGAGGCCCGTCCCATTGCCGTTGAGACGAAAGAGAGGTAGGGGGAGCAGAATCAGGGCAAGCACTATGCCAAGCATTTCGAGCTTCGTCTAGATATGAAATTTTGAGATCGAAACTAGTAGGAGCCAAAAGAGACGGATTTAGAATTTTTTCTACCAACGAATGAGTGCTATAGACGGAAGACAGGAAAGCTGGTAAGGCGACACTAGAAATTTTGCGAATACCTAAACCTCCTAATTTGATCGGTAGAGAGGCCTGCAGCCATGCCCTGTCATCCAAATAAATATTCAAAACTGATGATAATGTATTCTTTATTATGTTGTCCAAGCCTTCCACCAGCTCGCTGTGTTTCCACAGTTGACAACATCGTAAAGAGTATGTAAATTTAGGTACAAAAAGACAAAATCTAATAATTGTAAAAGCCATATGACTATTAATTTTGAGTAATCTATCCGAAGTTTTATTAAAATTTTGAATTTTCTCTGCAATGAAAACCGGAAGAGACTCATCAAATATAGGTGAACCAAGGAGGCGGAGTGAACATCTATCTACTACTGTAATGTTTGATGCCAAAATGTTGAATTTGTTAATTATAGAATTTTTATCCAAACAAGTATCGGAAACAAAAAGTTCGCATTTAGCAAAATTTAATTCTAAACCTATTTTTTGAAATTCATCAATGATAAGTTTTAGATCGCCAAAAACTGTGTCCACATCCCCACCTAAAGTTCCGTCATCCAAATACCAAACATTGAGCTTAGATTGGAGACGTTGAATAATTGGATGGATGGCGAGGCTAAAAATGGCTGGGCCTAGGGGGTCACCTTGCTGACAGCCAACAGCAGACGAAATAACATTGTTCCGATAAATTAATTTAGAGGGTGAGGCATAGCATTGCCAAAGAAAGGGGTAAATTTCGGGAATTTTTTCTTTAATTTGATCAAGCAAGGCACCCCTGTCTACCGAATTAAATGCATTTTTGATATCTACTTTCAAAACAACCTCCCCGTAATTTTGATCCAAAAATGTTCGAAGGGAATGTACCGCAGCCTCACAACCGCCTCGCGAGCCAAAGCCCAACTGAACGGGTCGGAAATACTCGCCTAGGTAATCGGCTTCTTTCCGACAGCAGACTTTAGCCGCGAGGCGGCGGTACGTGGTGCCCACAGCTATGGGTCTTATACCACCATCCTTCTTTTTGAGCGCGCAAAGATTCGCACCGTACAGAAGCTCAGTGATCTCGCTATTGACCCGACCTGACAACATCAGGTTGATCAGAGACGTCATGTCTTCCAGAAGGACTTCGCCGGCATGACCAGACCCACCCGAAAGCAGGTCCTTTAGATGCTGTGGGGTCACAGCATCCAGCCCGCCGGCAGAGCCACTCTGGAAGGACATGACAGCCCCAAGCACATCCTGGCTGGTCGTGTCCACGGCGACGTCACTCTCCTGCGGTGGATCGGGGAGGTGCAGGTTTGAACCTGCTTGCGGATGCTTACTCTCAAGAGAAATGAGAGTTTCACTGGAATTTGGTGCTATCGTGTCGCTAGAAAATAAAATACGGGAGGCACCCTTGATATCACCATCGCTGAGTTTACTCTCCACAAGTTTGTAGATAGTAGACTCAGCCATGGGTTTATGTGATTTTGAATTTATTTGTGAAAACTGATCTGTATCCAAACTAGAGTACTCTCCACGCGCACTGTACCTAACACAATTTTGTTTAATCCGAACCGTCAATGATAATTTGTTGCCTAAATCATGCTGTACATGAAGTACTCTGTAAGGAAAAATTAGCAAATGTTCCCAGGCTTGCTTCGTATTTTTTGATACAGCGTTCCGAATAGCCTGTGATAGGGCGGTAGCGACAGAGATGCGGGCACCTCGAGGAATACGTTTCAAAACAGGGGTTGTATTTTTGCACTGACTTATCACTTTCCAAAATGGTATAATTGGCGATGAATTTGAATTTTGTACCGAAACATCTACCGCTCCTGCCTCCGGAGCAGTCAGCGGGATAACAGGGTCACTATGCATTCTTTTTTGATGAATTTTGAGGCCTCTCTGTCCCTTGAAGAAGCGGGCCTGGGGACACTGAGTGCACTCTACAAGAGGCACAGACACGATAGAATGGATCCCAGTGACATTCCTAATTGCAATCGACTGTTGTGCGCATTGTGCCATCACAATTTATTCTTATGTAATGTAAATAATAATAAGCTAACACGATGACAGGCCGGCGCAGCCGTGAGCGGCACCACGGCAACCGCGCTCCTGCCTGTTGACACAAAATAACAACAGCTTAGCTACTGTCAAAAACTACGAAAACAAACTACAAAGAGAGAAAACACCTTTTCAATTTCTGGCGCGCTCAGACCGCCCTCGGTCTGGAAAACAATACCTGAAGCGCCCCTCGAGGTGGTCTCCCGGCCCCTAGGCACCACACGTCCCCAAAGGCTCCCAAAAATAATTTCTGAAAAAATACAAACAAATGTTAGTTAGCTCAGTGACAGTTTTTTTTTTTTTTTTTTTTCCTAACTTATTTTAAGATTTACAATGTTATCTATATTAAACATGTGTTGTGACATCTGTTTATTGTCGTTATAAAAGTGTATGAAAAGCTAGGTGTATACTACGATTTATAAAACTCAATCTGATTTTTTTTATCAATTAATTATACATAAAGCTTGTTATATTAAAATACTATTTATTCATAATAAGTAAGCAAAAATTATCTTTTATCTTACCGACATTATTGTAGACGAGACAACCGTTTCTTAAATATTTAACATTCTTCTTTAAAAAACCACCCATTATATATAAAAACGTTTCTCGTAGATGGAGTTCATAATTCAACGATTATTTTCATAAAGGCTTTGTGCTGACAAAATCATATGATAACATAATCATAACATACCTTATTGCAGTGTAATGGAGATGGAGGGGTATCATACAAAAATCTTATAATCATATCGAAATGTGAGCGATTCCATAAGCTAGTCACACTGCTCGTTTATACTACATCGTGTGATAGTCAAACCGTTGATAGCAAGCAATGAGACTTAAACTTGTTAAGTTTATGTAAGCGATGGTTATCACATTTTTTTAGTAACCCTACTACCTATTAAAGAAGTGTGTTATTTTTTTTATGCTTTATTACAGAAAAAATAAGTTGAATACTACTTTTAGATTATAATATAGAGTTGAGGTGGAGTACAACTTTTACACACAAGTACCTAACTTATTTTAAGATTTACAATGTTATCTATATTAAACATGTGTTGTGACATCTGTTTATTGTCGTTATAAAAGTGTATGAAAAGCTAGGTGTATACTACGATTTATAAAACTCAATCTGATTTTTTTTATCGATGAAACCATAGACATACACTAGTTGTATCATAGTAACAAATAATATGCTAACACAATGAAATCTGTACTCCTAGCCTAAAACCAAATTTTTAGTCGAACATGCATTTATTCACCGCGTGATGTTCCCCAAATATGGAAAAGTGCACGTGGAATGATACTATTTAAGTGACGGGAAGAGGTCGGACTTAGTTCATTACAACCCAGAGGATCTATCTTATCAGTCTTGACAATAATCTTAATTTTTACTACAAAATCGAGATGTAAGTACATATCATTAATATTTTTATTAGTTCAATTGATCTAAGTATTCACTATGTTCTATTAATACTTAATAGATATTTCATTGAATACTTTTATTCAGCTATCAAACCCCAGTTTTATAACACATCTTTTATCTATTCATAATTAAATATTTTCTTTTTTATGTTTTAGGTCTAAAAACTCAGCAAACCTATCGTCGTCCGAAGAAGAGCCTTCAACCTCGCACCGTGCTCGAGATGTTGAGAGAGTTGGTACATTAAAAAAACGGGGTGTGTCTAGCAGCAGGCACACACCATCCCCCACTCTCAAGAAGCGGAAATCTCGTGTGGCTCCATCAACTTCAAAGAAACCACCACTCTACGAGCTTTTCGGGTCAGAAAGCGAAGATGAGGAGGGTGAACAGCGAGCACATAAGAATGGTAACTATTCAATGCACTCATATTTTACAATTAAGCATCCAAAAGCCTACACCCGACAAACTCATACATCAAAACAGGGGAAATACTACATCGTTCTGAATACATACAACTGCGAAACAATAAAACCCAATAAACTAGAATGTTTAGATTTAATAATCAAGAACCGAACAGATTACGCGACGGAAGCATGGCATCATCTAGTAAAATTTATAAGTTCAGCTCGAAGACAAATTCAGAAATGTTTAGCGCGTTTGACGAGAAGACATCACTAACACTAACTCTTTATTTTAAAGATGGTGCACATAAAGGAGGATCCGCTTCACAAGAAAAAAAACGTGTGAAGACCATCGCTGCTGTTGAACACCATCGCGAAAAAACATCGGCTTCCGATATATTCGGAAGCGATAGTGATGATGATGTATTGACAACACCAAAGCCCGGTAAAAAAGCACAGCCTATAACATCTTATTTCAATAAACGCGTCGCCAGCGGAGTGTCGAGACAAACCGATCAAAACAAAATCGGAACACACTTTATTGAATTAAAAGTGTATAATTGCAGTGAGATAAAACATATTCAGCCGATGAACCGCTGGCGACATGCAATTATCACAATAAAAAATCAAACCGATGAAAAAACAAAAGCGTGGGAGCACCTCACACAGTTCATTAAAGAAACTCGTAGAGAGTTTAAAGACTGTCGGCCTGATATATTAAGTGGGTATGGTGCTTATTCATAAATTAAGTAAATCTAAATGTAATCATCTATTTTTTTTTTGAATATTTTTGTAATCTTTTTTAATAGTCTATAAATATTCTGTACACTTTTAACTAATATTAACACATTATATTGAATAAATGCTGTATTCTATTTTCTAAATTTTCTTTCACAGACCTGCTCCCTACAAGTGAAAAAGTCGAATGCGATAAATGTCGCATAGAGTTAACACACAATGAGTACAGATATCATTTGAGAACCAATTTACATAAATCAAATTGTTTATTAAAGACTCGTTTTCATAATATAGACATTATTACTACAGCATTCAAAAATCGAATAGTTACTTATCGTCTAAACACTAATCAGGAAGTCGAGTACCTCACACCAGAGGCGTTCCTGATTGAAAATAAGAAAGATCTCATTAAATTAATAAAGTTCTCATTAAAGACACATAAATGTATTAAACTGAACTTTGAACTATACGCATATTTTACTTTACCAAAGTCAAATGAACATCAACTTAAGTCGTTTAATACAAAACTTGAAATAGTATATCAATGTTCTGATTTGAATGAACTATTTATGAATTTAATAAACACTTTTAAGACGAGGTTAGAAGAATTTGAGCTGTGTGAGTCTGGTTGGTCATATTCATCAATGAGTCATTTAGAAATAAATGTTAATAAGTATAGTCCTATGCGAGGAGGTTCATACATAGAACTACCGAAATCTATTAAGAATACGAAAAGCTGTATTAATATACGTAATTCTGATAATCACTGCTTTCTTTGGAGTGTAGTAGCTGGACTATACCCATCGAAAAGAAATGTGTGCAGAGTGAAATCATATCCACACTATTCTTCTGTTATCAATTTAAGAGAGATGTCATTCCCACCAACGTACTCAGATATAAGATTATTTGAATTAAATAATCCAGACATAAGTATTAATATTTATGGACTAGATAAGAAAAATAAAGTCACTGGACCGCTTTATCTTTCAAAGAGTCGCAAACTTGATCATATCAATCTTTTGTATATTGAGCGTAATAATAAAGGTCACTACTGTTTAATTAACGATCTTACTAAATTAGTAAAGCATCAGATTACTCAGCATAATGGTAAACTATACTTATGTGAATCTTGTATACAATTTTTTTCAAATAAAGCTAAGTTCATAGCACACGATTGCAAAGGTGTTTCAAGTGTATTACCTAATAAAAACACTTTCTTGAAATTTAAAAACTATGAGAGACAGCAAAAAATTAATTTTGTTATTTATGCTGATTTTGAGTGTTTGTTATCAAATTGTGAAGAACGAAAGTCTCAAAATACTGAAACATTGCAGCTACATCAACCTTCTTGTTTTGGTTACTACATATGTTGTTCTCATAATAAAAAACTAAACAAATATGTTTCATATAGAGGTGTTGATTGTGTTCAAGTATTCGTTAAAAAACTAATTAAAGATGTTTTACGTATTGAAAACATTTTGCTTGATAAAAAGCCGATGTCATCTTTAACTATCGATCAAGAATTAAAATATCAGAATACTACAACTTGTCATATATGCAAACAACTTTTATTTGATGATAAAGTACGAGACCATGATCATGTTACATCTCAGTTTAGAGGTGCGGCACACTCTTATTGTAACTTGATATACAAAGTGTGTCCATTCATTCCAGTTATATTTCATAACTTATCTGGCTATGACTCACATTTGTTTATAGAAGAATTAATGAGATATAAAGGTGCAGTGAAAATTATTCCTAAAACAAAAGAAAAATATCTCACAATTACAAAAGTAATTGATGCACCAGGATGTTCTCGTTCTATCGAAATTAAATTTATTGACTCCTTTCAATTTTTGAGCTCAAGCCTTGATATGCTAGCTAAAAGTTTATCACCTACAGATTTCATTCATTTATCTCGACACTTTAAAGATGAAAAACAGTTTAATTTATTACAAAAAAAAGGTATTTACCCATACAATTATATGGATAACTGGTTGAAATTTAAAGAAACTAAGCTACCATGTAAAAATGATTTTTATAATTTATTGAATGAAGAACCTATAAGCGATAGTGAGTATGAACACGCATGTATGGTGTGGAAGTACTTTAATATAAACAATCTTGGAGAATATACTGATTTATATTTGAAAACCGATGTTCTCCTTTTATGTGACATATTTGAAAAATTTAGAAAGACAAGCTTGCAGTATTATAAACTGGACCCTACGTATTACGTTACATCACCTAGTCTAAGTTGGGATGCAATGTTATTTCATACTAATGTTCAATTAGAATTGATCGATGATATTGAAATGTATGAAATGTTGGAGAAAGGTATAAGAGGAGGCTTAGCTCAGTGTTCATTAAGACATGCTTTAGCGTCTAATAAATATCTACCGAGCTCTCTCAAATCTACACCATCATCTTATTTAGTGTATTTAGATTGTAATAATTTATATGGATATGCTATGACAAAAAAAATTCCTATATCTCAATTTAAATTTTTATCTTCACAAAATATAAAAAGTTTTGATGTTATGAACATTTCTGATGATGATGACTATGGTTATATATTAGAAGTTGACTTATCATACCCAGATCATTTACATAAAGAGCATCAAGATTTACCATTCGCTCCTGAGAAGTTTATACCCCCAGGAAGCAAAAACATAAAATTAATAGCTAGTCTTTATGATAAATTCAATTATGTGATTCATTATAGTCATTTAAAACAATGTCTTACACATGGTCTTAAATTAATAAAAATACATCGCATTCTAAGTTTTAAACAAGACAATTTTTTGAAATCTTACATAGATCTTAACACTTCTTTACGACAGTCTTCAAAAACAACATTCGAAAAAGACTTTTTCAAATTGCTTAATAACTCAATATTTGGCAAGACTATAGAAAATAAAAGAAAACAAGTAGATGTGAAACTAGTTACAAAATGGTCAGAAAATCAGAACGTTACAAATAAACATCTCACAGCTGAAAAATTAATCACAAAGCCTATTGTAAAAAATATTGCAGTCTTCTCAGAAAATTTTGTGGATAGACCAATTTATATAGGGTTCACAGTTTTAGAGTATGCTAAACAACATATGTATCACTTTCATTACGACTTTATCAAAGCTAAATACAAAGACCGAGCACAACTCTGCTACACTGATACAGATAGCTTGCTCTATTTAATATTTACTGAAGACTTTTACAAAGATATGCGAAATAATATTGCTAAGTTTGATACTAGTAACTTTGCAGCATCGAATTAGTTTAAAATTCCAAATATAAATGAAAAAGTTCCTGGGTTATTCAAAGATGAAATGGGGGGAGATATAATAACAGAATTTATTGGTCTCAGAGCAAAATTATATTGTATTAATAGCGAAAAATGTGACATAAAAAAGGCAAAAGGTGTAACTAAAGCAGTGACCAAAAAACTAAAAATGAGTGATTATAGAAATACTTTATATAATGGGGGCAAAATCAGTTCAACATGTAAGATGAAGTTAATAAAATCGATGAAACATGTATTATATACACAAGAGGTTACTAAACAACTTCTCAACAAGAACGATGATAAAAGACAAACACTACAGGATCAAATTCATACACTACCATGGGGTCATTGTGATACTATCTTCTGAAATATGTTTATAGTTTATGTTTTATTGTTGTGAATACTATTCATATGTTTATAATTTTTAATGAAATCAGTTGAAATTTTGTACGTTATCACCTAATCATAGAATGTTAATATATATTTTTATATAATGATGTATATTTTTTTAATAAATAAAGTTTCTTATACATTACTATTGTTTTAATAAGTTATTTAGCTACTAAAATGTATATTTAGCAAATAATACAGATATTCAATAGATACCTACTTAAACTATACCTATGTAAATAAAATATACCATACATTTTTAAACTGATTAGAGAATAAAGCTGCTCTTCAATTTAATCTTGTAACTGATGGCATAATTTAAGACAGTTAAGCTGTTAAAACTAAAAACTGCTTACTGCTTTTAACTGTTATGATTAGATTTTGAATCATTACAATGAAAGTTGTTTAAAACTCTGACATGACAAATAAATAAGTTCTGAACCTATTTGACTTATTTTCTGAAGATAATTCTTTAGCAAATAATACTGATATTCAATGGATACTTAAACTGTACCTATATAAATAAAATATACCATAACATTTTTTAACTGATTAGAGAATAAAACTGCTCTGCAATTTAATCTTGAAACTGGTGGCATAATTTTAAGCAGTTAAGCTGTTAAAACTAAAAACTGCTTACTGCTTTTAACTGTTATGATTAGATTTCGAATAATTACAACGAAAGTTGTTTAAAACTCTGACATGACAAATAAATAAGTTCTAAACCTATTTGACTTATTTCTGAAACAATATAAATAGTACTGATTTTATTAAATAAAGCACACAGTAAAATAAGCTAGCGAAGGCAACATCATTTTCTTCAGTAATAAAATTCATCAAGCAGACTTTGTCATTGAAAATAAGCAACTTAAACTTAGATAATAACAAAAAAGGTGTTAGACATAGTCCTCTTTTACCGAATTCAATACGCAGCATAATTTATGGTCCATCAAATTGTGGAAAAACTAATGTTATGGTTAGTCTTTTATTAGATCACAATGGACTTAAGTTTAAAAATATATATTTATATTCTAAAACAGCTTATCAACCTAAGTATTTATTCTTAAAAGAAGTTTTGAAAAGAGTTGATCATACAAATTTATTTATATTTAATGCAAGTGTTGAAGTAATACATTCTAATGGAGCGTTGAGAAGATCTATAATGACGTAACATGTGAGAATGAAACTAATATCCAGAACTATTTTGCTATGGAGAGACATCAGAATATTGATTGCTTTTACTTATCTCAAACTTATTCAAAAGTACCTAAACAATTAATTCATGACCACACGAACTTATTAATTGTATATAAACAAGATTCAGTAAATTTAAGACTAAATCTCTATGACGAACATGTGAATTCCGATATTGAGTGACTCAAATTTAAGGAGTTATGTTCTTTGATATAGACACAGTTTTTTACTTATAAATGAAGATTGTCTTATCAATGAGGGAAGGTATTGAAAAGGCTTTGATATTTTTATTGATTTTGAGTCAAATAATGTGAAGCATTCTGTCTATATAAGATTTGAATTTAAAATAGACAATACTCAGTTTGACGCTTCCTTAAGTGAATAAACAGCGCATTTGATTCGTGAACATGAAAATTATTAATAAATAAATAAATAATACATCATTTTGAATGGATCGCCATGAATAGATCAAATACATTTTGAATACATGACTATTTGAATAGATCAAATTTAATCGATGAAATCACATTGAATAGATACAATTTAATAGATGAAATTATCTTGAATAGATCACATTGAATAGATGAATAATAGAAATTGAGAGAACTAGATATGTCTTGATCTAGGTCAAGTTAAAATAAAAATTTAAATAAACAGAGGCCTATTTTTAATAAACAACACATTTGATTCTTGAACATGAAAATTATTAATAAATAAATAAATAATACATCATTTTTGAATGTATCACATTGAATAGATCAAGTACATTTTGAATATAAGACTCTTTGAATAGATCATCTTGAATAGATCAAATTTAATCGATGAAATCACTTTGAATAGATCAAATTTAATAGATGAAATTACCCTAAATAGATCACATTGAATAGATGAATAGATCAAATTGAATAGATGAATAATAGAAATTGAGAGAACTGGATATGTCTTGATCCAGGTCGCTCAATTTCTACCTACTACTAATTTATAAAAACAAATTAGTATTAACGGACTTATATATCCGTACAAATACTTACTTTAAAAATTCAATTCGACAAGCCAACGCAATAGCCTTCGCTTTGCGGTTTTATCAGATGAACCCATCTACCGTACCTTTCTAGCTCGTGGGCTACTTTCAAATCAGTAGATTACTTACATCCCATACGTATGAGTATTCGTTACAAATACCAAGCTGCCTTGCTTTCAAACACGAGGCCAAAATTCGGGTCACCAGTGCGATACCATCCAAAACGTATCGGCTCTTTAGAAGTTGCATCGAAGTATTCGACTTAATTACTTACTCCTAATTCACTGTAATTAGCTATTCGGAAAAATGATCCACGTGAAATTCCAATCAAAAAATATATAAAATTCCAATTTATTCAATATTAGGTAGGTACTTTATTCATATGAATTCCCGTTTCCATGCTACTTAATTTCTTTTGTTCTGCACATAATATATAAGACTTTAATTCATGACAAAGACAAATATAAAATTAATTGACGACCGATGTGGCGCGGCGGGCGAAGGTCTGTCTGCGACGCCGAAGGTTGAGGGTTCGATTCCCGCCTTGGGATAAATGTTTGTACGATCTGCAAATATTTATTTCGGGTGTTCTGGGAGAACAACTATGTCAGTCAGTCAATGGTAATTGAGCTGTATATAGTATAATATAAATATCTATGTAATGTATTGTATTAAGTATGTCTGTCTTCTAGTACCTACCCATTACACAAGCTCTGCTTAGCCACACAACATCATCTAGCCCCAAGGCTAGATGATGTTGTGTGGATTGTCCAGCATTATTTATTTATTTAATTTGTTGTATAAATTAATAAGACAAACATTGAAATCTAAACAAAGAAATATTAAGTGTGAATTTGGTTTGATTGAATTGATACAAGAAACAAATTATTGTTTAAAACTGATAAATCTCTACAACATAATAAAAAAAATTAGTTCTAAATATATATTTTGGTTTTGAGTTTCAACTTCAGTCGTAGAAACTAAGCAAAGCTGTCTGTTGAATTGTGATATTTGTGTCGTATCTATGTAAAGTAAGAACCACAGCACGCTCGGATCCTGAAACTAAGGACCTGATGCGAAGCGAGCTCAAGCATACATCGTTTAATTTTCCGCCGCTGATGAGCGCACACAAATATCAGCTCTATAACAAATTGCAAACCTTTGAATGTGAGACTACGAGTGTTCAATAAATATACAGATGCATTTGCCGGACGTATCTTCCAATATGTTGAGCTATTTCACCCAGTTTTCCTAGAAGCGTATTTTTCAATTCACAAAAGGAAAACAGGAATAAATCAACACCTGAACTAACTCATATTTATAGTAACATCGGTCATATATCATATTGATAAGACGATAAGCCTCGTATCGTGCAGGCATTTTTATAGGCAATAAATAAACGTCCAAACCACATATATGAATATCTTCGAATTATGCGAATATACGTAGTTTAAATAAGACATGTAACGGTGAAGTAATAGCAACTCTCGACCGGAAACGGAAAAACGAAACGGACTAGTATTTACGAGCGGTACATCCGCCCACTAGCTTCATTAACACGCTCGAGGGTAAAAAAACATTTTATACATGCATACTATTTAATTTGTGACAGTAAAATGTATAAATCTTTACTGTATGATGAATTTGGTTTATGTATCCACGCCAGTAGGTATTTATTTTATCGCAGTTAAATATTCAACAACGAATTCGAAATAATGAAAATATATAAAGTGAGTTTTTCGTCGAACACTGTATTTTTGCTTATGTAAATATAACTAAGCATAGGACCGTGATGAGTGACCAATATACCTATGTCCATCAGCGAATCGGCGCATGATGAAGATCTAAAAATTAAGATTTAATGAAATCTATAGCTGTTCTGTTTATTAAATAGTTTTGATTGTTAGCACTAAAGTGGTCCTTGTTGTTACAGTTTATAAGAAACGTACATTTTCAGGAATATTTTAGCAACATTAATTAAATGAACTTCTAAAAAAGAAACAAAAGAATTCCTAACGTCAATTTTAAGTTTTAATAAGACTCCATAATATACCTTTTCTCACTGACAGACAGATATTTGCAGCCATTGTTATTTTCTTTACAATACAACATTAAATTGTATTGTAATAACAAATACGAATTATAATAATACCAACGTGATGTACAGCTTTCATAATACCGTAGAGTAATCATTATTTTGGCGTTTGTTTCTTGTTGCTAGTCCATTGTGCAGTAGTCCGTAGCAATGGTTAATTAGTCGACCGAAAGATAAATGTCAGCAATCACGCTCCATCGCGCTACCAACCCGCAGTCTACAATAGCTAATAATTTAATGATATACAATGAAAACTGACTGTGAAAAACGAACAGAGCTCGCATAATTTACTTCTGGTAAATTAGAAGTTCCCCTTATTTAGATGACTTATTAAACTGAGTTAGTTACGGCCGGTTTCTCGAACGATGATCAACGAAAAAATCAAATAATTACTATGTGTCAAACTCGAATCAATCGTGATTTGGGTTTCCAGAAACCGGCCGTCACGCAAGTCACGGCAAGTCAAGTCACGGCAAGTCACTGTTTATAAACGAATGTCTATAACATTCACGGCTGCGATGTCTTCATCGCAGCCGTGAATTTATCAAAATTAATAACTTCCTACATTTTTCGGAGCCAGTTAAAAAATGAAAACAAAGACATAACACAATTCCACTCATTATCCAGTCTGTAAAGATACAGACTAAGACAGACAGAAACTGTAATCAATCTGTATATATGGCCCATAAAATCGATACATTTCGAACTCAATATCGAAAAGTCACTTCAATTTTTTTTTTATAATTATAAAATGTAGTAAAATATCTACGATTAGCGTAATAAGAGTCTAACTGAATTGTTTGTATAATGGGTGTGTCGTTGCAAAATGTCACCGGTTGAACTTTAAAAGGTCTGCAGCATTAATGGAGGTCGTTCATGAACCATGTCGTTGTAAATCAACCCTTAGCCAACAAATTGAAGGGGATTCACATGAAAGTTCAAGTTTTACCTGCGTCATGGAAATAAATCACGGTATTTGGAAACAGGATGCGCGTGTGTCATGTCTTTGTTTTCATTTTTTAACTGGCTTCGGAAAATGTAGGAATTTATTAATTTTGGTAAATTCACGGTTAGTAAGTTATTCCTTTCGAGAGTGAAAAATCATCATTTCAGCTCGTTGGCATACTGCCGAGGAATAGGTTTCCATGGTGGCATTTTGTCCGGTTCCTTACTATTCTCATCCACTGATTCCATAATCTATATAATGCTCGTTCTATAATGTCTTTGGACCCCTGAAATAAAAAAAACCTGAAATTCTTTGCGGTTCTTTACTATTTTTATATTTATTACTCTAAAATTAAATGTTAAGTCTAATTTAGGTCAAAATTATAAAACTTATAACTACGTATTTATGAAAAAAAAGCGTTTAGAATTAATTATAAAAAAAGAATACTTAATTTGTATCATGATACGTATTTTATTTAAAAAAAATAAGAATACTTGCATACAATAAATTATATGGATACAAAAATAATATATCTCAATGCTAATTATAATTATTCAGATAAAAGTATTCATAAGGCCATTATTATGTCAATTTTAATTAGAAGTAAAATTCATTCTGTATTCAATATCAAAATAGATTTAAAAAAGCAATTGACAGGCATAATATATTTTATGCACTGAAAGTTATTTTAAATGTAAAATTTATTTATATTAAAGGCTTCAATAATAGTACGAGATCCGGCTGCAGGATTACTGCGCTCATCTGTTTTTTGCTGAAAACCGATTTTTTATGTATATTTATAATTAGGAGAATATATATTTATCAGGTAGCCTAGCAAAATTTGGCCGCCAGTATGTTTAATTAAACTATTTTTAATTTCGATGAAAAAAATTCATCATTCAAATGAAAAAAATTGAAAAAAGATTTTCGGGAAAAAAATTCATTCACTTGTTTTTTAAATAAAATAACGTCTACATCACGTCAATTTATATGAAGATTCATAAAAATCACGGTTGCCGTTGCGCACTTGGCCGCACCTCTTCGCAGCCAGGTGTAAACAGGTATAATTTCGATACATTTATATACATTACGCGGTATTTACAACACATGTCTAGCACTTAGTATAAATACCGCACACAACATAATATAATACTCAAGCCAAATTTATTGTGTAAAAACCTACATTATGTAAAACTAAACTAAATATGTAATGCTTGATTTTTTGTGAATAAATTATTATTATTATTTCAAAAATCGATCGAAGGTCTGTTTTAGACCTTTGATCGATGGAGGTATTTCTGTTTGACGGGGATTGGAGGTATTTCTGTTCGACGCAAATACTTACTGCTGTGGTTACTTAGCAGATGATAACTTACTGCGAATGCATTCCAACTTGTCCAACTATTTCTTGAGGCTCCAGAAGCTTTCTCGCTCATTAATGTACAACTCACTCCGTCTGTAAACTCCAAGATATTTTATAACTTAGGTACTTACTACGAAATATGTTTTTGTTGCGTTAAACAAAGTTATATTTTTATGGTAATGAAAGCAGTCTGTTTTTTTATTTGTTGGAATAATTTTATTTTCGATAAAGTTATTCTTACTTAGTAAGCCTACTTTAAAGTGTTTTCTGCACTAAGGGAAAATCAAGGGGAAGGTCGCGGGTTCAAATCCAGCTTGAATCAATAGATTTGGTACATATTCTCATTACATCTTTGTTGCCATTCTTGTTTAGATCCTTGTATACCTATATTAACTTTTTATTATACACAAGGGAATAACATTACAACAATTTTGTACAATAGGCGGTGTTACCGCTAACAACGATCTCTTCCAGACATTAGAGGTGTGTTTTAATTAGAGAAGTAACAAGACCAGAATCGATTATTTTTAGATATCCGAAATATGGTGTACCGGAAGTCTTATTAGTGAGTAAATTAACCTGATTTGTCTTCAAAAATAGCCATTTTATTTATTATAATATATCAATAATAATTGTTATATAGATACTTATTTATTTATCGGAAAACTTGAAGTACTTACATAAACATTAGTTTTTTTTTGAAAATTTCAAACACATCAAGCAATAATCAATAAAAAGGTAGGTACATAAGACAAACATGTTTTGACTAATAGTGGTAATAAAAGTATAAATAAAAGAAAGATTATTAGATAAACTAATTTGACTACGAATTATGGGATTTCCATTAGAAATTCAAACGACAATAAACAAAGCTTGCTAAAATATATAAATCTCCATTTCCGGCTTCGCAGTGATAAAGTGATATCTTTATAGGGTAGCTAAATAGTCCGTTATATTCCACAACAGAGCTATTGAACTCGTAATAAACAATAGTCACATTTATTGATAAGCCCTTTATTGTTCTGACAACTATGTTGCTGCCAAGAGAAAGATACAAATTTTAATTAAATAAATTATTGTTATTAAAATAAATGTCAAAATAGCAAGAAAACCTTTTCATGATAATGCTAATTTTCAAAAATAAACATAGTTCTGTTGAGCTATCTGGCTCTAAATAAAGCTCAACAGGTCTTAATATGTACTGATTGGTAGCTTCGCAAAAATACCAGCCGTACTTAGCAATACTGATAGCAAAGTAATATTTTTTTTTTTCAAATAATTGTATTTACTTTCCTGACCCAAATGCTCAGTTTCGAAAATATACATAGTTCTGTTGAGCTCTCTGGTTCTACCTAAAGATAGCTCAACAGATCTTAATATGTACTGATTGGTAGCTTCTCAAAAATACCAGCCGTACTTAGCAGTACCGATAGCAAAGTAAGTATTTTTTTTTTATAATTGTATTTACTATCCTGAACCAAAGAGGGTTTTGGGCTTGACACGATAGAACGCCACCGATCTCTGTCTTGCGCGATTCTATCCAGTCCGGCACTTGGAGACTATGGAGATCTTTCTTTACCTCGTCTCTCCACCGGTCGTCTGTCAAGTCGCTAGCCAACTAGCACTCCTAGCAAAGCTCTATTGAAATGTCAGTGAGGTGAGTGTGGTCTTGATCCCAAAATATGATGAAATTTTGTTTATTTTAGACTAAGACAAAATATGTTAAGATTTATGAAAATGTAACTCGCGTTTTTCAACAAATAGATAGACTAGTCAGGTACCGTACCATACATATGTAGTGTTGTGTTAACAAGCTCACCACAGATTTGCAATCAAACCATTACCCATTCGTACGAGTCTCCAGTGTATGATTATCTCAGCTTTATGTCGAAGTTGTATGGTTCAAATCACTGTTGCGTTCAAACTTATTGTACCTAACAAGGTTTTATGTCAAAAACATCAGCTTTTCACGTATAAAACATTAGAGGGGTGAGCACTTGAGCAGGAATAAATGCGAGAATCGTAAACGTATTAAAGTAAAGGTAGCATTTGAGATACACTGCGCAATGACGCTGCAACGTAAGGCATCGAGCTAGCGTCAACGCGTAGTGTCACTGAATACGCCACCTGTTTCGATAAATTTACGATTGTGACATTTATTCGTGCTAAGTCCTCTGTCTGTGATATTTACAGCATAACATAGACCTTTTGTACATTTCAAAGAAACCTATAATCTAGTATTATAAAGGTTCGTTCAGCGGTTTACGATCACAAAAGAAAAACATCGTCTTGATGTAAAAAGTTGAGCCATAATCTTGTTGAAGAAAATCATTGAGCAAAATGCTCGTTAAACTTGAACACCTAAAAAATTCTCTCGGATAAGTTACTGATTCTTTGTAAATTAAAAGCCAGGCTAGTATGTTAATATTGTTGCTTTATTCGATACTCTATCCATATTATCCGACAAAGTCGAGTAATAATAACACAAGCACAGCCGCGGGGCGTAAGTTTAAGTGTATAATAATAAATTATGAGACGTTTGTGGAAATAGCGTTGTCGTTGGAGTCTCCATGGAGTAGAGCAATGTGGAAGAGGCATTGAGGCGCCGCCATATCGTACCATACCAATATACTACTGGTTATTTAGGTTCTATTAAACAGGCGTCATTCAAATGCGTAAGCCGTAAGCCCTAAAATATCTGTCACCAGTGACCACTATTAGATGATCTTTATTGCGTATGGTTGCATTAGGTTAAGAGAGGTCAAGCTGTATCTAATAATTCAAGTTCTTGCAATAAGACCTAGCCTATGTTTTAATCCGAAAAAAGGCTTTTAAACTGTATAAGTTTCAACTAAACCTGTTCAGAAGTTGAGGCAATGGTGCTATAACAAACAAACAGACCAACTCGATTTTTGTATTCAGAGTCGTTTACATATTGGATCTTCATATTTACTTTTTCCGACACGGTACTTTGAAGAGCAAAGTCTCCTAAAAAAATTAGGGAATATTTAAAAAACAATAGACGATTATGATGACTAACAAATACATAACTAAAAGTATTTCAATTATTAACTTTGATAGAAGAAGCTGCAGTGATGGAACAATAGATACCACTTCCACAATATTCCTCGATCTGCGCACAGCACAGCTCAGCTTGGTGCATAATGGCAAAAGATAATGATGTCAAGAGGCGGAAGAAGCAATTACGACCTCGAGCCGTTTGCAATCGCGGGATATTTCTGAGACAACAGCGACGACGCGACGCTTAGATATTTTATTTCCCGAGAATATTGCGGGCCGCTGGAATGGACACTGGCACTCGCTGCCGTCGTTTTGTTTAGCTACTGAAATAACCATTTCAATACACAGTGTTTCTGACGTTTTTTACAATAAAAAGTATCATGAACCTAAGATGAAACAGCAAAGCGACTGAAATGAAGTTTTCTTAGAAACAGTAAACCTTGGGCCTAATTAAGAAACCGGAACTAAACTATGGTTTAAACCTAGTCTAGCAAAACCGTGGACTAAAGTTAGACCACACTTAAAACTCGCCGGACCAAAACTCGGCTCTTAACTCCAGTGTTAAGCTAAATCTCGGTTTTTTCATATTATGAATGATAGTTCGGCCCAACGATAAACCACCGCCGTGGTCTAACCCTACATTTTAGTTAAACCTAGCTGACCCCTAGTTTAAGGTAGGTTTAAGTCAACATTTGATATGAAAATCGATTTCGTCACTCATGTTCTGATTGAATTACCTATTTTATTAGATATTTTTCTGAACTTCCAAATATAATTTTTGTGGAATTGGTCATTGTTTTTCAATCATTTTCTAAAAATTTTAACTCGCTGTGTGCAAGCACATTTTGTGATCTTGTCGTCTTTGTTTTGTAGTTTTATTCGTTTTTATTGCTTGCAATATTACTTTATATATATATAGGTACCTAATGGATTTTCTGAACATCGTGCTGCTCGATTTGGAGGACCGAGAAGGCATGGAGTTGCTTGGGAGTCGGGAGTCGAACTGGCACCGCTTAAGAATTTAGTAAAGTTTTTGGAATAAAATGTTGGTGTTTTTTTTTGTATACTTTTCTTTGTTTCGTAGGGCTTTAGTGCTCAGATGGTATTAGCTCTGCCTTCCATGCTGTGGGTCGTGTGTTCGATTCCCACCCAGAGCAAATGTGATAAACATAAATATTTGTTCTGTGTCTGAATGTTACTATGTATCCTATGTAAGTACCTAAGTATTTACAAAAAAAATATATAAGTATTCTATCAGAAATCTAGTTCCCATAGTATAAGCTGTTCTTTGTTTGTGACTAGAGTGTGATGTGTGAAATGTCGTTAATTTTTATTTATTATTTTATAAAAATGTTACCAATTTTTATAAAATAATAAATCTTATGAAATGTGCAATTATGGAGCACATAATTTTACATAATTACCTCTATGTGGATATGAAATTAAGGGCTTGACTAGTAAAATACGATGCGGCGATGTGGCGCGGTGGGCGATGGTCCGCCTGCGACGCGGAAGGTTGCGGGTTCGATTCCCGCCTCGGAATAAATGTTTGTATGTTCTGCAAATATTTATTCCGGGTGTTCTGGGTATTATATGTATAATAAAAAATATCTATCTATGTAATGTATAATATTAAGTATGTCAGTCTTCTAGTACTCATAACACAAGCTCTGCTTAGCTTCGGGCTAGATGATGTTGTGTGGATTGTCCAGCATTATTTATTTATTTTATTTATTTAGGTTTTATAAAGGTACCGTATACACAAGGTAAATAGGTATATGTATAAATTAGTAGGTACTTTGTACTTACTTTTACGTCCATTATCACTTCTTTTTTATTATTTTCCATTCTGTAGTAGGTACGTATCTTTATTACAAAATGTAAAACATTTTTATTTAAGACCAACTTTTGTGTTTGCTTTGCCACTAAAATCAGAATGACTTTGTTTTCAGACAAACTACTGTTACTCGCTGCTGTTATAAAACGTGTATTAGGCAAGGTTTCAGTAGATCATGGTTCACAATTGTCAGTAAAATGACCCTCGAAAGAATTTGTATTTTAATGTCCCTAATATTATATGCTATCAAAACATTTTAAATGTAGGTATCTTTGAAAGTTTTAGGCGTCATTTATGATTATTAAATAAAGATCTCACCTACCTATCAAGGAAACTAAATAAGTAAAAATACAAGAAAATTAAGTCGAACACTCGTTTTATTTATTTTCTGATTTTTCTCTGCATCGGTACCCGTAGGTATTTATTGGAATTGTTTTCAGGAAAGTATGTACACGTACCTTTTAGATACAAACATTAAATCAGGAATAAGCACAGTTCAAGCCGTGTGTTCAAATATTAAGCCGTGCGATAATGTCCATTGCGAAAAAAAAGCACAACAATGAGAATCTCCGGCCGCTAGCACATTATCACTAATTTTGATGTTTAGATATTTCCTTCTTTTCTCATCACTTGTTTTAATTTGTAATGCAACATTGCTACACGAATAAATCATTTCTACACATGATTTACATTCGTTTTGTACATTTTTTTCTGCTTTAGGTAGTGCGAGTTTGCCGCGCTTTTCACTTTTCTTCAGTCATTATAAGCAAAGGTCAGGTTACTATTCTACCAAAATAGAAATATTTTTATGAAAATAATTGCAAAACAATTACAAATAATGATATTTGGGAGTTCAGACACATTATGTGAATGAACACAAGTAGCTTAATCGATTTTCATACCGTTTGATAGATTTAACGAAAAATAAAGTTGAATTGGAGCATGGTCTACCTGCTTTAAACACGGTCGGCTTCAATCAAGTAGGCCATGCTCGGATCTGATTGGTCGTATCAAAACAGGTAGGCCATGCTCGGATCTGATTGGCCGTATCAAATCAGGTAGGCCATGGACTTAGACCGTGTTTGATAATACAAAAAACCGAGTTTTATCGTTAAAGTGGACTTTAACTGCAGCGTTAAGAAGGGTTTTTCGATAACACTGAGATAGATCTGGAAAGATAATAACACGGTAGAGGTTTCATAACAACGAGAATATATTTTCAGGAGCGATATTTAAGCGAGCAATATTTAATGGAAAAGAACGAGTTACTGTGTCAGTTATAAACAATTGAGAAGACTAAAATAAGTCTTCGAAGTGTTAATGTAATCTAAAACTTACATAAGAAGATGGCATGATGAACTCAATGTAAGCTTAGCTTCTTGTCTTGTAAGAACTAATGATATTCTTGTGGTAAAAGCTAAATAAATAGCAAACAATTAATAAAAATCAAAGCATAACATAATATGATAGTACCAATTAATCCTATCGCGAGTGTGTCAAGTGCCTAATCTGCTTAAAATAATGTTGGTAGGTACTCCCGTAAAACTCGAGGTAAGTCTCAAAGTAATTTGTATTATTTCGCTTCATGTTCTGCTTAATTATTCGCTACACCTAGACAGGCAGGTGCGACGAATCTGTATTTATTTGCATTAAAAATAAATTTGCCCGGAGACTTGCCTAATTCAGGATTATTATCCAACAGCTGCGCTAGACTAATTCAGATTTGCGGATTATATTTAAATTATGTCATCAAGATGATAAATTACACACGTGGACACTATATGAATTTACAACATTTAATAATAAAGTGATTTATTATTATAAAAATCAAATTATTTTGATAATAATTATTGGGATCCAATGATTTGAAAATACTTTTAGTGAATAAATTCAACGTATTTTACGTACCTACAAAGTTCGAAAAGCCATATCGCCTACGGCCAGCATGGCTGAAATTAAAAAGCATAAAGGAAACTCTGTTTTCCCGAAGGGAAATCTACAAAATTGAAAGTTTTAGCAAAAGTTAATATATTATACATTTATATCATACTATAATACAATAAATAATAATAATAACGTTTATTTCTCATACAAAGGTATACATTTACGGTGGTAAGTATTATAGTGCCTAATTGTAGGAAGAATATGACAGAATAGTTTATTACTTCTAATGTTTATGAGAATAAAATCCTTATTATTTAACAAGATTTTTCTGTTTTTTTTATATTGTGTCAAAGAACTAGCATATAAAAATGTAATGAATTGAAAACGCCGGCAAAAAGCACGTATCTAATTGAATGTACCAAACTACCTATAAGTGAGTAATTTAATATAAACTGTGGAGTAAAGTAACATTTAAGGTAATGTGAGTAAGTAGATTGAATGAATTTTGTATGGAAAGCATTTGATAAAGCCCAATTAACCGAATAACTTCTTATCAAAGTACGGGATAATGAAGGTTACCAAAGCTCGATTATATAGATACTCGAACAAAATTGGCACATTGATGATATGTACTTAAATGTTATACCTTATGCTTAATGAATATGCGATATTATAGCGTTACCTTTTGAAGGTTTTTTTATATCAGGTACAGCCAGGTTTATTTGATAACTAACTGTATTTAAAATCAAAAGTAAAAAAAATGCATTATTTAAACAAATATAAGTATAAATAAATAATAATTCTGGACAATCCACACAACATCATCTAGCCCCAAGCAGAGCTTGTGTTATGGGTACTAGAAGACTGACATACTTAATTCAATACATTACATACCTAGATAGATATTTTTTATTATACATATAGAATACCCAGAACACCCGGAACAATATTTGGAGATCGTACAAACATTTATCCTAAGGATTAATTTATTCTACAATAAGTGAAAAAACGTTGTGCAGTCAAAATCAATGTCTTATTCTATCTGCGTGAAAATATAATTTAATCGCTGTTTTCTTGTCTAGTGTCAAACTTATGTAGTTTTTATAAGTATGTAAGTATATTTATTTTAATTATTGTTTACGTTCATTGATAAACTATTATTTTTATGAAAATTAATGATAGCAGAAACAAAGAATTTATCGAATATATCGTCTACATAGCTACAGTTTACTTTACTTTCATCATCATCATCATCAACCTATATCAGTCCACTGCTGGACGTAGGTCTCTCCCAAGACGCGCCACTGAGCCCGGTCTTCGGCTCTTCTCATCCAGTTTTTGCCAGCTACACTCCGTAGATCGTCGCTCCATCTCGCCGGGGGGCGTCCTACACTACGCTTGCCTAAACGCGGTCTCCACTCCAGTATCCGTTTGCTCCAACGGTTGTCGGTTCTTCGGCAAACATGGCCGGCCCACTGCCACTTCAGCTTGCTAATCCTTTGAGCTATGTCGAACACCTTGGTTTTCTGACGAATAACATCATTCCGGATTCGATCTCTCAAGGAAATTCCGAGCATAGCTCTCTCCATAGCGCGCTGAGCGACTTTCAGCTTGTGGACCAGCCCCACTGTCAGCGTTACTTTACTTTACTTTTCGGAAATCGTTCGCTGAGCATTTGCCCTGTAAAGCAACACACTATGCGACGAAATATCCGATTGTATAAACTATAATGAATGAAAGTTATTGATTGTAAATCGTAAAAACTAATAAGAAGAATGATGTCTTCTGTTCTTACAGTAGGTATCTAGTTCCTAAAAATATGTTTGTTGACCCAAATATTGTTAGAAAGTATTCGGCGATACATCGCCACGCCGCGCACGTAGCTTCCACATCATTTAACGCGCGCTTACGCCCGCCGACAGATAAACAAACGACTTGATAACTGCTTTTATTTTGTTTTATCAAATTGGCCCGAGGCCTTTGTATCGAAAACATACAAAGCGAGGTGAACACTCATTCATTTTAGACTAAATAAATACAACAGTAGAGACAAACAACACTAGATAAATTATTACAAAAAACTATTTTACAAACCAAATTTTGCACATTGTATTTTACTTTGTCCGTATCCAACAAATGTCGCTTCAACAATCTGCTCTATCATCTGATATTATTATTTAAAATACAATCATAAATATGAATGTATTCATTTCATTAGGTATTATATTTGGAATTTTGAAAGCTTTGGCTTTGGCAAAAAAGAAAAATAATAACCTGTTAGGTATATTTTCAGTTACACGTGAAGGGTCCGCAGAAAAGGGTCTTACGCTTCCACAAACACGTAAAGTTGGCGAAAAGTGCGTGAGAACGAAACAAGGTGGCGCCCTCTCCGCTCCATCGGGTAATACCGACTCCTAATGACCCATTACGTTTTATTTTCATTCCTCTAATAGCCCGATTTAAGTCCCGGTTATCAACATTTATATCATCGACAGACACTCAGAACGGTAAATACGCAGTAGAGTTTAACGTGTCAGAACACAATATCTATAATATTTTATCTTCGAGCCATCAACCTACAAATTTTATGAGTCATAAAATTTTGAGCGGAAAGTCAAAACGGTTCCAGTACAGCATAATTCGAACATTAAGAAGTGCTTCGTAATTTTGAAAAAGTTTTGTATTAATGAGGGTGCAACCTAAGACATTGTAGATACAGGGCGGATAACTGAGGGCAGCTATTGCGGCCTTTATCTAAAAAGGACCTTGGAAATTAGTTGAGCTCTTTCGCTTTATTTTTCGCTTACCTTTGTATATACATTTCGTCGACCCATCGCTTTGAATTAATTTCACGCCAGGGCGGTCGTTTGTATTTCTTTTGTTTTAAAGGTGGGAACGCTTTTGGTTCCGTCAAAGATATATTTGGCCCGTTAGCACATTGCGACAACTTTGACGCCGGCTATTTATTTGCTTGTCTCAATAGATGCCGCCGTGCCTCGTATTTCAGATTTAATCAAGTCTGCCAGAATGATTTACGTTACCTTTTGCATTTGTATTGTATTTAGTACATAGCTATCAATGAAAATGCCTCCTCCATGATTTCGACTCAATTAGAGTCTAATGACAATTCATTTATTATTTATAATTAATCGCTTCTCGCAAATCTAATACGGGTCTGAGATGCTATTTGAAGCAGCGAAGTTAGCACGTTAGAGGTTGGGGCAAATTGCGTGTTGTGTGAGTGTTATAATTACGTAGGTACCGCTCATCTCGATCGCGCGGTTGACTTACGACGCAAAGTTGTTGGTAGGTACCTCCTGGCGGAACTGGCATGGCGGCTTTGCCCCTGACACCTGGCAGTAATTAGCTTCAAATTTATAGCTTTTACTTCCCATCTCCAGCACCATTCTATATCTAAATCATTGTTTCGCTTAGTTTTCTGACACCGCTCGGAGAGCGATATGTTGTGGAAAATATGATAAAGTTATTTGGAATATTTTTACGGAATTTACTTTGTGGTGACGCAATTTATTTTATAAAAATATTGACATCGATGCTTTTAATGTGCTCTATCAAAAAGCCGGTTGCCAAAAATATTGCGAATGAAATGTTACATAAAAGTAACTCTATTACGGTAATGGAAAACAGTGGCCTCTCGTATAGCTAGATTTTTTTTGCTTCAGACCGATGCGATGCCGCAGTGCAGTTACAGGAATACATGTATCAAAGCCCTCTTTCATTTGGATGGCGGCGGCTCCACTGCCAAGCGGCTGGGGGATATTGCCTTCTATTAACATTAGCTACACTGCGCGCTAATTATAACTTGAACCCGGCACCCGGTGAGCTTACGGCTCTTAACCTGTTCACTTTTGTACGTCATTATATAACCCTCTCTTATTGTGGTCTCGTGATATCAGAGGTCTTACCTTGATAGCCACGTTTTATCCTCGTTTTGACAATACTCGATGAAATAAGCGTTCTTGGTATTTATCCTTACCAACCTGGAAAATAACTAAGTATAATGAACATTTAAGAAAATAAATACTGCTATAGTTGTTGGGTTAAGCCCAGGTTTTTTTACAAGCAAAAATACAGGTGTAACCTGTGTTCTCAAACTATAAAGAAAAACATATTTGTGAAAACGATATATCCTGGAATCAAAGGAATATTATTTCATCGATACAGTTGACTCACAAAAAGGTGCGTGGGTAACCTGTCAAAAACGCTTTCATCCTCGTTTGATAACGCCTCAGTAAGTTAACACGTGAGTTGGAACTTCCGTCATCGGTAGAAACAAACCGTCGTAAAGACATGTTACACGGATATTTGTTACTATTATTTTATCTACGTTTTCTATGTCGTATTGTGAAAGCTTTGGACTGTGTGAATGATGAAATGAGTAAGACAGGAGTGAGTACCGAGATGACTTCTGATAGAAGAGAGTGGGAGAAGACTTGTTTTACCGACCCCACATAGCGTTGGATAAGGGTAGGAAGATGATGATGATGTGATGATTGTCAAAGCTGTGGTCACGAGGAATCACGCAGTCCACTAAACTTCCTATGAATTCTGATCGGCATAGTTTGAAAATTACTACGTGCTATTCTAGACCAATAATGCAGTTTGGCTCGTTCTCTCGCAATAAAAGGTTGTTTTTATTGTCCACTCACAAACACGCAGTGTTCCGTTACGACGGACGTGCGAAAATTAAGTTTCACCCTGGGATGCGCCCGCAGCAAGGGCGGATCCAGCTTTGGCTCCAGGGGGGGGTCACGATTAAGTTTTGGCGCCAGGGGGGGGTCACGATCATGTTTTGGCGCCAGGGGTGGGTCACACAGTCGTGGTCAAGTCAAGAACTTATATAAAAAAAATATGTTCAATTAGTGATCCACCTAAGTCCTGGAACCAGCTCAGGGGGGGGTCATGCCCCCATGACCCCCCCCCTGGATCCGCCATTGGCCCGCAGTACTGCGAACTAGCAGGTAGAGCTGTAACAATAACTACGTGAGCCGTTATATACGACTCTAGTGTGGAAGTGAACCTCTTTGAACGTTTCGACTTCAAAATAAAACTGGGTTTCCCCATAACAAACGGGTACACAATGATACACAATCCGTTTATCAAAATGAAATAGCCTAAGTGTAAAATTTAATTTTATGGACAGTTCACAAAAGTTTGAAAGTTTAACTTTTGCCAGCAGATTCACTTTGCTATTCAAAAATTCATAAAAATGCAAATTTGAAACCACTAAAAACTTAACGCTCTTACCAACCCGTAAATAAAATGCATTGTCTATGCAAACAACTGATGGCCACAATAAAGCCCTGTCAGCCGTTTCAAACTTTAATGGAAAAGTATTTATATCCTATTGATATTTTATGATAAGGATTAAAAAAAACGGATTGACCTAATGTTAAATGACCTCTTTCAATTGACCAATGTCCCATAGATTAATTTAATTGAGGATGTACGCTGGGATTGCACTGCATTTATTATAGTGGTGTTTTGATTCGCTATTTAAGTACATATACTTGAGACATCTTACCGCTAACTTGAAGAGAATAAAAAAAAATAGCATTTTTTAAGTAATATTTAATTCCATCAGTAGTCAAAAAACTGGAATATAGAAAGAAATATCATTGACATATAATCAAATACATATGTGGCAAAAATAATAAATATTCTTGGATATTACGCACAGCGCTCAAAGTTTAAAACTAGATGTCGATGTGATGATTTACTATGAGGATCATAAATGGCTGATAGAATACTTTTTTTTGGTAAATATGGAAATAGGATGCATAACAAAATAACACAAAGCTACTGTTACTTGAAGGAATGTATGAGAGAAACGCACACGAATTATCCTGTTTCCTTTCACAATGCACGGAGTGCCATATCATCAGTCACAGGGGTTGCCAGATTTACGAGAACATTCTACGCAGCCATTTGCATACCACTAAATAACGCCACTGTCGGTACACTCCACTTATTTAGACGTTACTGATTACATGATAACACCCCCTAGGAATGTACTTGTACGACTGAATAAAGAAATAAACAGAAATGTTTATTTAGAAACAGAAACAGATGTTACCTACATTAAAACTCAGAGAAACGATGGTAACTATTGTAGTCGTGAGACTATCGCAACTACCAAAACACTACATTTATTTGAAGATTACCAACAAAAAATACATGAAATAACAAAATATTAATAATGAGTATATAAATATTGAGAGCCTAGAGCCCTTTTAATTATAGGCCTTTTATTAGGTCTGTTTAATTTATCAAAATAGGGTAAGTAAATGTAGGTACATTTACTTATACTACTACGTTTTTATAAATCCCGCATGAATAGTAAATCGCTTAGAAATTCAAACTTAAACCTTATAAACGCTAGGTGGTATTATTATTAGGTCCCTTACCAACGACGATGCTTTTCACCACTATTACCTACTACCCAAGTAGACGAAACATAACCTAACCTATTGAATAAACAAAAGTTGTTTTAATAAAAACAAGACGTGTGGCACTCGGGGGCTGCTGTGGTAATGCTATTGCATGGCTTTTTTGCTGGATTACGCATGTGCAGTGTTAGGTTATTTTCGTTACGAAATTTCTGGATTCGGTCCCCACGCTCAAGGCCCGCAATAGAAGCTATGCAATAGCTTAAAATCTTTAAACAAATAAAAAAAAAGCGATAAAATGTAATCGCATGATCTTTTATTATACAACATACCTACCTTTTTTGTGAAGACATTACGTCAGAGCCTAGAATACATACCATTTGTATAAAGTTGGGTAAATCTATGAATTTACGAGTACCGTCACTTGATTGCGAAGGAATGCCTCTAACTACTGCCTAAGCAAATTATAGTTTGTAATTATTGTAATTGTACCTCAAATTGACACGTTTTCGTATACCTAATTGATTATGGTTGGTGATATGCAAAGTATTTAATTAAACCTAATAGTAGGTACCTTAATTTTTGTGAGTGTTGTTTGAAGTTGAAATGAATTAATTTATTGGATATTTGATTGGTAGTTGCTTATTCATACATAGATCTACCAAAACATAAGATTTAATAAAATAAAGAATTTTGGTAATAAAATAGGGCAACACAACATGAAGAACTAAAGACCGGACTCAGTGGCGCGTTGCGGGAGAGTCCTACGTTTAGCAATGGACCGATATAAGTTTAGCATAAAGATATTTTTCAGTCATTAAAATAGTAATAACCAAGTGCGAGTCAAATACGCGCACGAAGGATTCCGTACCATGAATAAAAACGCGATAAAGAGCTTGACTCGCACTTAGCTTTTTGGTAGCATTTAATTTTGTTATTATAGCATGCATAATAATCTGTGATAATTTAAATTTTCTATCACCGTACATGAGAGCGATCGTTAGCCTGACAGACAGACATACGGCCAGCGAAGTCTTAGTAACAGAGTCCCGTTTTCCCCCCTACGGAACTGTAAAAAAAAACTTTATATTAAATCTGCGATTTTATTAGATTTGATATCAGATTACTTATAGACTATATTAATGCACAAAAAGGTGCCCTGAGGTCAACTCTATTAGATACGATTATTTTTTAGGAAAAATCATCTGATATTTCTCAATAGTTTCATAACCAATTTCATAATATTATAAATACTTTTGTGTTTTACAGATCCACTATATTTAATTGAACTCTATGTTAAACTAACCTACAGCTTTACACAAAATAAACTATGATTAAATTATAGTAGGTGTACAATAACAAGTTCGTGTTAAGCACCAAAGAATTTTTAACGTGTTGTTAACGGAAACAAGAAATGTTTCAAATTTAACAAATATTTCATTTAAACATGTAAAATGAAGTCCGAGAGTTTGTTTACCTCTCGACTCGACCTATAAATGAGAAAATTGGATTGGTTGTGCAAAATGATCGTGCTTTTTTTTATTAAGGTCATGTTGATGTATAGGTTTTGTTCGTTGCGCCTCTGTGATTGGAGGAAATAATGTATATTAATACAATTGTATTTTATTAACCATTGAAAATGAAATACCCTAACATTTACTTTGTTATGATAGACCTATATTTGTAGATGTTATATACCTGTATCTACTTTTTACTATGTATATAGATTTTCATATTAACTATCATGATTTTACGTCAAACAAATTTTCTTTATTATTATTATTTCATAGATACTTACCTCTCTATAGCCAATATTTACACTCATAATAAAACCAGTAATAAAGATAACAGCGTATGTTAATTTTTAAATCTTTTTTTAATATTAGTTTAAAAAGAGTCAAAAAGTTGCTTGTACGTATGCTACGTAAGGCCGGATGCGGATCGCGCAACTTACAAAATTACCATAATTATCTTCAAAACTGCGAGTATTTCTGGTACAGAGAAGATAGCATCCTTAGAACAGCGTTCCGCTCGGAGAGTCCTTTGGCGGGAAGTGCGATATCGTCTTGAGCTCATCAATAAATCACACAGTCGCTAACGGAAACTGCATTCTGCCACTCACTCAAGGTACCTTCAAACGATAGTTTAGTAGAACCTAAGTAGGTCATACCAGTGCTCTCAAACGGTGAAAGAAAACATTGTCAGGAAACATGCGGCTTAGTCAGCTCCGCACGTATTGGCCTCGTCTATCCTGTGGGTAAGACAAACTAGGCTGAGAGATTGGTATAGGAGCTGGGCAAGCCTACAAAATGCCATCTAAAATAAATGTCCTAGGCACTGCAGGTGGCGTCCCGTATATCGGGAAATGGGTGAAAATGGTCCATAACACTTTATAAATCGTCTAGATGAGATCCAAAAGGCCAACATACTAAGTAGGTCATATCATAAATCAATATAAATATTCATGGACAATTCACAAATCACTACCAAACTAAGCAAAGCTTGTACTTTGGGAACAAGATAGCGATTGAAAGAAGATTTAAACACTGTATTGTAAAAGTGGTGGAAAACGTTTGTGTAAATATGTATTGCCTCATTGAGCGCGTCCATCAAGCAAGTGTCCAGTCGAGTATGCTAAGTTCATATCTTAGACATAATAATGTCAGGTTTCAAGTTCCTGTAATTGCGCCAGTGCCTATCATCATCATCATCAACCTATATCAGTCCACTGCTGGACGTAGGTCTCTCCCAAGACGCGCCACTGAGCCCGGTCTTCGGCTCTTCTCATCCAGTGTTTGCCAGCTACACTCCTCAGATCGTCGCTCCATCTCGCCGGAGGGCGTCTTACACTACGCTTGCCTAAACGCGGTCTCCACTCCAGTATCCGTTTGCTCCAACGGTTGTCGGTTCTGCGGCAAACATGGCCGGCCCACTGCCACTTCAGCTTGCTAATTCTTTGAGCTATGTCGTACACCTTGGTTTTCTGACGAATGACTTCGTTGCGGATTCTATCTCGCAGAGAAATACCAAGCATAGCTCTCTCCATAGCGCGCTGAGCGACTTTCAGCTTGTGGACCAACCCCACTGTCAGTGTCCACGTTTCAGCAGCATAAGTCATAACGGGTAGGACGCACTGGTTGAAAACTTTCGTTTTCAGACATTGAGGGATGGATGACGAGAAGACTTGACGAAGTTTCCCAAGCGCAGCCCAGCCCAGCTGAATTCTCCGGTCTAGCTCTTTCTCGAAGTTGTGTCTACCTAACCGCAGTGTCTGTCCGAGGTAGACATACTGCTGCACAACTTCGAGAGGCATTCCGGCGACGGTTATTGGCAGTGCCTATACCACCATCAATTGTAAAATAGGTCTTTTTAGGTCTAAAAAAAAAAAAAAAACACTTTTAAAACTTGTTAGAGGTAACGTCTTTATTGAAAAAGTACGGAATTATGAAAAAATAAATGCCTTTGATTATCACTGAGTTAGTTATATACATACATAATAACATTGTTAGAAACACTAACATAACACATCTAATTCTAAGGATTACTACAAGATGTAGTTAACAATTAGACTTTTTCTTTTAATTAGCTACTTTATCGTGATTGTTTGACGCAAGTATAGAGGTGCTTTTATATATTGGTCACTTATAACCTTCTTAAAGAAGATGAAGGATTGTGTTTGTAGATAGGTACCTAGTATTAGATAGGTATGCTTATTTTTTTCTATTTAGTTTTTTTTAATACAATCATTTTGCATGTTCAAAAAATACTTAAATCTTTCTAAAATTATATTTCTGTCATAATTCAGACAAAGATTAATCTATTTTATAGGATGATATCTGAATATTTTAAGTCGGTTCCAAGAATCTTAAACTAATAATTCGAAAGCACTCGGTTTTCTGCAAACATACAGCTAAATTAAGGCTTGTTAAATCTATTATATTTTATTCAGTAAAATCACAAGGATCATCTTAAGTAAAGAACCAGAGTTAAGAACACGCGATTTCTTAGAATGAAAATTTAGCTGAAGCAGCTCTTAATAACAAATCTACGTATACAAAGCATAGTTAGACAGATCTTATCGTCTACAAAGTTGCAGGTGGGTTGATTGTGAATTAATTCTAAGTATAACAAAATCAAACCTTAACAGCTCTGAAGGGTTTGGCTGGATGAAGGTAAATTAAATTCTAATAACTATTTGTAAGCGATCTCTACCTCTCACATTTCATTCAATTAACTCTTTGGTAAACTTGTCTGGCTTTGGTCGTTTAGTGAAATATTCCTCTATTTCTTGTAACGTTTTATCTTTAGTTTCTGGCAAATATTTGTAAAGTATAATTGAAAATACTGAAGCGGATACGGCATAGAAAAAGAAGGCACCGTGTAATGTGAACACTTTAAAAATATGTGGTGACATCTTTAGAACGGTAGCCATAAGCAATTCTGAATACAACGTGAGTAACAGTAGAGATGCACTTTTATAACGCAAAAATATAATTTCTCCAAACAAAGAAGAAGGTACTATCATCGGCCCAATGCTAATAGCAACAGAAAATATTATCATCAAAGAAATCGATATAATTTTGCTTTCAGCCATAATCTCTAACTTGATCAAATACAAATACAGTGAGATTATATACAGAAAAGTAATACCGATGGCAGAAAATAACAGTAACAGTGTTCTTCTATTGAGATATTTTGATAAGACGCAACCTATTTGCATACCTAAAATAGTAAAACCTTCTAGGACCAGCATGCCCATATATGCCGTGTTCTCGCTTTGTGTTATTTGACGAATCAGTTCAACAGCGTACATAGTGCAAACCAACTTGCCAGAAAAGTGATACAAGGACATGACAGCAACAGCGAGCATTAAAGGCTCGTAGAACCCTTTGGTAGTCAAAATCTCAACAAGTCTTCTCAGTTTGTCTTTGTAACTAATCGTTTTATGCTTTTCACAAAAGCTAAGGTACTCTTTCTGGGAACTAATAAGACTTTCTAATTCTTTCTCCGATTCAGCATCATATCCTTTTAGCCAGTGATGTGAGGCTGCACATTCTTCGAAGCGTCCTTTCAAAGCTAGCCAAGATGGAGACTCCGGCCAGTAAAATGCAGATATACAGTACGCACAGCCAATAAAGGCAACAATTCCGATGTTTTTCCAGTGGTACCAGGTACCGATGGCATTCGCGACCCAAACGCCATAGAAGAAAATGCTCGATTCTATCGTGGTGAACACGCCTCTATACCGCGGAGACGAGTATTCCGTCACTATGACGATGAGCAGCGTCATGTTACTGGCTAGTAGCATGCCTTGCAGTATCTCACTGATCAACAAGTGCATCGTGGTAGTGCTCCAATAAAACACAATGAACGCCACTATTGTGTTCGCGGTCACTATTAAGAATGGTATTTTTCTTCCCACGTATTGAGTGAATATAGGTATCATAACGACGAACGGTAACGCGCTGTAGCCGTGAACCGACGCTGAAACACACAAATAATCATAAAATTAGTTTGGCATTCGTGAGTTTTATTTGTAACTCTTGAGGCTCGGAGTATTTTCTTTGAAATATTTTTAAATATCTGTGATGTGGATGTGAACATTTATCTTTTTTTTCAGAAGCACTATTTTTGTTATTCTAGTCCGATGTTCATTATAGACTCAGTATAAGCAGCACTTACTCAGCCAAGATTCCATATCGGTGCTAATGATTTCACTCGAATTTGCCTCTTTCCTTATTTGTGGAATAAAAACCGTAGGGGCTCCGAAACAGAGTCCCAGAACAAAATATATCACCCACGCTCCGCTGCAGACGAACAACTGAAAAGTTATGAAAAATCGTATGAGATCTGGAAATTCTAATGAAACGGAGTTACAAATAAGTCAAAATCTTTTCATGAATTTTACTACTATAAATACTATACTACTATAAATGACAGAACTGTTAGTTCAATAATTTAAGTTTTTTTAGTGTGGTAAGAGTTTTATTGCGTATAGTTTTATTATAGACTAAAAAAAGATTGATTTCATCAACACATAAAGTTGGATGAAGAGATTCTCGTAAACCTAGTTATATACCACTGTAAAATATCAAAACGATGCGACGTTAAAAAATAGAAATGTTGAAACTGTACTACTTGACAACTATAGTGGGACTATTAATAGCCATATAAAAAAGAAAATAACGAATAATAAATAAACCTTAAAAATACTTTTCTTATTTTAAAGTGCCATATAAATTTTTCATCATGTTCATCATTAATTATAATATAAATACCGATAAAATAAAATGGCATTGTCAGAATTGAGATGTATATATGTAGTATAATAGTGAAAATATGGCTGAAATGTAACGTGAAGAAGTAGGTACTTGGGTTAAACAGTATTGAGTTCCTTGTTCTTACTAAGTATGGGCTTGTATGTGGAGCGAGGGCTTTTATCCAAAGCGTTTATATAGGTAATCTATTAAAACTATGACAAACTTGTAGTAAATAAATATATAAAGTTCTAATATTAAGCGTTAATATTGGTTAGTTGACAATTGCGGATTAATTTATAATAAATATTACTTACCTGTCTCAAAAACGGCGTCCAAGACTTCGCATGGACCTTGTCCATTTTCGGGTCCATCTCGATTCTGCTAAAATCATACTCCATCATTACAGAAAACACTTCACAGAACTGCTTCTAATAAACGCTTATCTATCTAATAAAAAACGTTGTTTTTTGTGACCCTATAGAAGACGCCCATAGATTAGAGTTGGATTAATTATGGATATACAAGTGTTTTTTACACCACTACACTGAACGCGCTGCAAACTTTGTTTGTAAGATTCGTTCCGGTGTCTTGCATTTGTTATCACATTCAAGTGACTGTTACAACTGGATAAATTAAAATATTGTTATAAAATCTGTTTTAATCAGTAAAACATTAATGTAACAAGAGCAAGACTGTTGTAGTCAACATCTTTATGGTTTAAAATTAGTTCTCTGAGAGTAACAATATTCCTTTAACTCGAGTGCTTCACTTGACTGTATAGGTTCAATAATATAATTATAAATAATATCACAAAATGGACTTTTTACAACGAAGTTTAGTCGATAACTGAGGAAAGTTAAATAATTTTAAATAAATTATTCAAATAAAACTGAAACGATAATATCAGTATCAGTGGCAATACACGTAAAATTTCGGATGTTCGTTAATCGAGTGATAGTTACTTACTATACTTATTATATGTAATTAAGAGTTTGATGGTATGAACGTAGTTGTTCGTCGCTCCCATTAGCTATGTTTTCTTTATCTATCACATAATACTTATTAATATATTTGTCTATAAATCTTAATCACCCAGACACAGAACAAATATTTATGTTCATCACACAAACATTTGCTGTGGGAATCGAACCCACGATTCACAGCATGGAAGGCAGAGCTACTACCAACTAAACTATGACGCCTGTCAAATATGACAATGTACCTACTTACTTAATTGTAGCCTGTGGCTCTACCATGAGTTTTTACTATACTATATTTACTATACTCGCTAGCGTCTGTAGTTAAAAAAATGTATGAAGATTTGTACAGCGCCTCTAGCGGATAGTTGGGTACTAAAATTTGTCATATTAATATTTACGTAACTACTGTAGTAAAGTCAGGCGATTTTACTGTGACATCTCATGGTAGAGGTACTGAGTGTTATTACTCTAACGAGTTACTTATCAGCATTTTAATTGCTATCCATAAATAATTTGACGACCGATGTGGCGCGGTGGGCGATGGTCCGCCTGCGACGCGGATGGTTGCGGGTTCGATTCCCGCCTCGGGATAAATGTTTGTATGTTCTGCAAATATTTATTCCGGGTGTTCTGGGTATTATATGTATAATAAAAAATATCTATCTATGTATTATATTGTATTAAGTATGTCAGTCTTCTAGTACCCATAACACAAGCTCTGCTTAGCTTGGGGCTAGATGATGTTGTGTGGATTGTCCAGCATTATTTATTTATTTATTTATTTATAATTAGGTGGCATTAAAACAAACATGAGATATCGATGTTATGAACCTAAGACAGTAAGCATATTATTTGCAGTTGCATAGTTCTGTGACGAATTCATTTTTTAATTCATGAATAACGCTAAGTAAGAAAAAATAATAACTTATTATTTAAGCTACTAAGGCAATTTTGCTACTACAAGTAATTTGTAACCTTTTTTAGGGATCTAGGGTCTCGCCCTATTACTAAGACTCTTCTGTCCGTCTGTCTGTCTGTTTGTCCGTCTCTCACCAAAAACTATTTTATTAACTGATATAATATGAGAGTTTGAGTTTAAATTTTCACAGATGATGTATTATTATTATATATTGCTGTTGGCGAAAAAAACAAAACAAAATAAATATTTAAGGGCGCTCTCAAACAAAAACGGGATACTTATCGATATTTCGACAACAGGTACGGAACCCTTCGAGTATGAATCAGACTTTTACGTACGAGATAGTCGGTTTTTTGTAAGTATAGATTATATTTTATCTCTTAGAAAAAAGCAAATAAGTATAAAACTTTTTATTATAGTTCTACTGACCAAAGTGCATCATACCAAATTAACCTTAAACGCTGGTTTGTTTATATTGTTAAAATTTAGAGCAAAATCTACTCGTGTGTGAAAAATAACTGCAATTTTCACATTTTTGACTTCACAGTAATCGTAACCGCAAAAGTTGAGCGCATACTGTTTTAAACTTCAATTTAAACTGATTTAGAGCTAATTGAAATTGCATGCGCTGGTTTAATTCAATTCATAATAGCTAATTTAGCTTTACTTTAAATATAAATTATTTAAATTACATTTACGTAGTTTGTACTATTCTGATTAAAGTTTGTTTATGACTCGTAGTTCCTAGGTATTTACATAGGGGCCAGATTCTTGCACCTACATGTCAGTTTTAGAAAATCTACTCGATATTGTGATTAAATATTAGTTCAATCACAATTTTTTCAATATATTAATTCAATAATACTTTAGCGATATTATTTTGACACTCGCCGCACAATTTTTTGTAAGTAGAAAATTATTTTTTATGTTCGCAAAGTAGCTTAAACTAGTCAAAGATATAACAGTTCAGCCGCAATATAAGAAACACCCTAAAAAATTTGAATTTCCCGCTAGAGCGAGAGGTATCACCTGAAGTAAGAATAGAGAAGTGTATAGAGATTCGTAGTTGTTTTGTTTACAAATATTTTATACATAAGTCATTTTATTGTTCACATAATACACTATTGATAAATCAATTATTAATGTCAATACACACCTAGGTATGTGATTACTAATAAATACACATCAATAAAGTAAGAAAAATATACTTACATGTCTTCTGTTACTTTAACTAAGTACCACACATAAAAGGTAAACAATTCGGTCTATTGATGTCTCTTACGAATCAGTAATGAAAAACAGAGACACCTGAGTATACCGCTAATACGTTTACATAAGTGATTTCCCTGAGTGAGGCTGTAAGAAACACAAATGAATGCGTCTATTCACGCATAGTACACATACAACAGTAACACACACGCTATTCACTTTCTAAAAACAAGTTTGTTGAACTTCAGATACCTACCTAATGTTTAGGTTGAGTGTTCTGAATCACGGGCACTTCTTAGATAGACAATTTATTTGTGAGCTAAACATTACGTCATAGCCGTAACTCTAGAAACGAACTGCCGACTTCCACTTCTAATTTTAAACACATTCAAACGCAATTTAAAAAAAAAGATATAGGCACTTCGGCACTTACAGCAATTTTTTGCGCATCATGTGCAATTTGAGAAGGTTTTAACATAAACCAAAATGAATATAAGTATTGTATCAGCAATTTATTTCACATAGTACAAGCTTTGCTTAATTTCCGAATAAAGCGTGTGTAAATTGTCTACAAACATTTATTTATGCAAAAAAATAACAACACTCGCACAAATGATATTTGACTAAATTGATAAAAACCGGCAAATATTGTGCTCTCACAGGAGTGAAAACCAAGACAAAACAAGAAACATTCAATGAGGTAGACAGATGAGTGGAATATTCCAATACAATAGGTTGTTTGAGCTGAGCATGAAATACAATAACAGTGGCATTAGGTAACTGCATTGCAATAAGTAAATCAGGCATTTACTTGACTTCTACAAAGGTAGACTTTTCAATTCAAGAGCGACTTCATAGCCCAATTTATTCAGCGTAGTTGTAAACGGATAACAAAGTAAAAGTGTGTACCATACTAGTAATGCTATAATAGAGTGATACGGCCTTTAATTGTGGGTTCAATCAAATCCATTAGTGTGCCAATTATTTTTTATATTTCATAATGCACTCTCAAACAGTGAAGGAAAATATCGTGATGAAACCGTTAGTAGTGTATCAAAATCGGTAATAAAAAATCGGTTGTAAAAAAACATCTATTTATACAACTTGCCCAACCTTATCAAAATGATAAAGTTTAATCCAGTTTCGTTGAGTAAGGGATACCCTTTCTTCCTTTGCAAATATTATATAAAAAATGATTTTCAGCTTCGCACCCTTCAGGTAGTTATTATCAGAATATTTTTGAATTATGTAAATGAATATAATAATGTAGATTAAGTTAGTTTATAAACGTGACGATTGTATTGTTTCAATTTACAGTGAATCAGATTCAAAGGTTTTTTTTTTATATTTTGGATGTCTAAAAAATGCATAATTTAAAAGCTTGTCTTGCTCGTCTGACGACTAAAGTCACGGATCTTAAAGAATTGAGTCTTCACGAAAGCGAGACGAGTATTTTACACGTTTACTTTGCCAGTAGAATTGTTTTTGTATTTTGTTTTATATACGAGTAAGTTCAAACGTCAACGCAATCTATTTCTGCAAACGAATCCATGTGAATTTTGATTTTCCATCTCACCCGAACGCAAGCAAAATCGGATGCAAGAAAACAAATAGGTACGTACCAAATACCTAGATTGCGCATACACAAAACGTTCCCATTCTAGTCGCTCACATTCATCTATTTTTTAACTAGAATTAATTTTATTTAGTTTTCACCACTGTCCAATGCCAAACATTAATCTTCGTAACGTACCGAATTTTATACTTATTTCCATGATACTAGAAAGTGGTCTTTGAGTAAGTAGATAGACAGGTATAGAAAATATAAATACCTACTCGTTTTTTTACATACAAGTACCGATTTATGTTGAAACTATATATAAGTACATATTAAAATTGTAAAATTAAAGTAAAGGTAAGTAAATAAAAAGGCTTTTTATATATTGTTATACCTATATATACTATCACATCTTACCATATCTCTGTACAAACCTGTTTAAATAACTATGTACCAGTTCCGACAATGCGTTTCAGTATTTTTCAGCAGCACAGATGACAATGCAGCAGAAAAATACTGGCCGTACTTCCTTCCATTTGATTCAGTCTGCACTTCCCTTTTTTCGAGCTATATTTGTTATGCAGAAGTTGGTCAGACTGAACAAAAGTTTGGCCAGTTTATCAGGAAAGAGACAAGCTTGTGTCGAGATAACTCAAATGTATTATTAACTTTCACAAATGTATAAAATACTTTATGCATGCAGTTTTACTACATCAACCGTGCAAATTGGTGTGCATTGACTCAAATCGAAAGAACCCACGAATAAAAAAAAAACATATTTTTAGTGTGGCGATTGTCCGTTAAATAATACTTATAGACTCAGCCTCACCGGAAAAAATTTTTTTTTTTATTATGATGAGTATCATCATAATTTCCACTGTTTTTCGTAGATATGTCGAGTATCACAGCACATTTCTTGAAGTACTCTAGTCACAGTATTTTCTGTTACGAGGCAAAACCAGTGAGTTTTCAATTTATACGGAAATTATATCATCAGGTCATTTGTGAAGTAATTGAATTGACAAATTATCAGGTAAGAACTCTGGCAGCGCAAACATCTTTCTCGCATGTTCGAAGATGAAGTTTCAGAATTAATTTGCCAAATAACGACGAAACACGAGATTTTAACTTGCCATCAAACTTCGCTCGTTAAATGTTAATAACTGTTACCTAAAGACTTATTAATTTCAATTAATACTATATTTCCCAAAACATACTTCAAATCAAAACATGTTTGTGTCAGTTGAGTGTGCTTGCTTTTTAATTACATATTTACCTTTAAAATACGTTAAATGTGGGTATTTAGCTAAATTAAATACAAGTTCTATTCATTGTTTTTTATTTAATATCTAATAATTCGGGGCCCTTTTGCTGCTGTAGTACACAAAATTGTTCGTGTTGTTTAATTTTTATTGTTTTGTATTTTTTTGGTGTTTCTGTTTTGTGTGTTATATGTAGTAGATAAATAAATGTCTATGTTCTGTGATAAGAGGGATTGTAATAGAGAATGAAGTCCTTTTTTATGATTGAACGCATTAACGAAAAACTAGATAAGAAGAATTCAATTTTGAATCGGATTCATGAGGTCGCATTACTTTACAGCAGGAAATGGAACGTCGCCGATTTATTTTAACCGTCGGCTTCTTCCACACCATTAACTTTTTAATCCGAAGATTTGCCTCAAGTACCGAAATGACACCGCAAGAACGTTGTGCCCTTAATAAACTGCATGACAAACTTGAATTGCTTACCTTTACAGTCTTCTACGCCTGTGAAGTATTATTAATTATACAACCGGTAAACTAACATAGCACTCAACAGTATAATAAATCCTAAAAATAAAATAAAATAATATAACACCTTCAGAAGCCGAGTAATAAATACCTGTCGACGTCTTCAAAGGGCATAGACTAAGGCGCACAGTTTCAATGTACTGTAGCGTATGTGAAAACAGTTTAAGTAGAAAGGATAAGTGTGTTTTCGTAGCATGTGTAGAGAAATTCGACACCCACTCGGCTATTTACGGGCGATGGTGCGATAAGCATTTTCTCTTTCAATACCATCAAAGAGACTGGCCGCCTATTCAGGGCTTCACCCGACAAAATGTAACCCATAAAGGGTATAAGAAGGTTGCTGCTGTTTCAGACTAAAATCTTATTTCAATAGAGTACCCACATCGGCTCGGCGTTCTCACTCAAGTTTTTCATTAGGACGAAACGAAACATTACCTATCCGTGCCCTCTCGATTGCGATGAAGCCCTTCAAATCATTTGTCGGCATAGCGACGCAAAACTTCAGCTATTATTCCGCTCGGTTTGCTAAAACAAGAGTGCTCTTAATTCTTGATCTGGGATTTCATGTGATCATTACTTTGCACGGTCGGTCGAGCCAGCGGCGGTGCTTTCCGCGGTCCCCGTACCCGTTCTTTGACACAAATTAAATTTTAGTAAGCTACAACAACGACCCTTAGATATTATGAGCCATAATCGCTCGAGCGAGGGAAGCCTAAATATCCAAAAGGCAAATTGGGCGATCTCTCTGAAAGCTTCGTCATAAACTTAAGCCACACGCAATTTGTTTGTGGGCGCCTTGGAGCATACTCTTGTAATGTACCTACATTAAACGTGCAGAGTAATTGTTTAAATTGCAGTTACTTAAATCTCTACAACCCTAATTTGAATAACCGATGTAAGGAAACAAGTTGTTTCATAACATAAGCGGATGTGTACGCATGTAAGTAGAAGTATAAATGTTTGTTTAGTTAAAATCATGCTACAAGTTTTTTGTTTTAATCTTATCATGTGCGAAATATTAAATCAGGAAGCTTTTTGCTCATAAATTGAGACGAGCGCTTTCTGGCGTGCTTCACTCCCTGATTAAATTATCCTACATTAGCGCATTCATGGCAACACATAATATATTCAATCGACTTCTTCACTCTACGTTCGATTCGCTGTTGATTTATTCATCGAGCAGCTTTTATCTATTTAGATTGATCCGACCTGTTTCTTGATCGATGGACCTAACTTCAGGAAGGTAAACATATCAATCAAATGATTCCTTGCAGTTTGCGATATTTTAACGACAGGTCACATTTTTTATTACAAAGTAAAACTTAGTATTGAATTATTATATATCTGCAAACAATTATACATAAATGTACACATCTTCACGTTTTCTTCTACGGGCTATCCTTAGATATACAGAAAACTTTATTTGATACACATGAGAGAAATACAAACCTTACAGTGTCATGTCAACCAAACTGTTTTATAAGTCCTAGTTTTTTTAATAACAAAATTTTGTAAAAACTCGTTACATAATGATAAACGAATAAACAAATTGCAACTGTTGAAATCAGATCAGAGTTTCCCCAAAATGAGCGGAAAAGCGCGATAGTATGATAATATGTGACGAGCCTATTTTGAGCGGAGCCGTTGTGACCGCAAATCACGGTAAATCAGATTTGGTCATCCATTTGTGGACGCAATCAAAATGCCGATCGTGACCTTATGGTGTCGAATGACAATTAACTTGCAATTTCTCCGGCAGGTTCCATTGGCCGGCTTCGGACGAAGGTTTTGATGAACAACGTTTCAACGAAATTAATTTCTGATCCTTCCATTTTCGGTTACCTGCCTCGAAGCATAGAATAACTCGTCCAATTATACAGTTTAAAGGACCCTAACTGCTATACATAAATATGGTGCTCCAAGCGCGAAGAGTAGAATATGAGGGAATATTATTTTCAAAGCTTTGTGAAACTAACTTTCGATGTTTGTGTTCATATTGAGAATCGTGTCATTTATTATATTATCCGTTCATTATGGTTAGATTAGTCCGATTCCTCAGCACGCGCTATATATAGTGGGGGAATGTTTTCAAAAGTTAGATAGGTACTCCCGTCTAGCGCGGACTATTCGATTCCTAAACTTGGGAAATAAGATTGGGCCTCGCTCGTGGTAATGGCTTTGTTGTGTACCGGCACTGTTTGACGGGTAACTCGTATTTCCTCCAGGATATTCCCGGGACACTCGCAGAAGCACTACACGTGTCCCACTTCTTTCACTTTAAAACTATCCACCGAGTCTAGTCTATCATGTTTTAAAGAAACCCTTTAGAGTTATTTACGTATATAATAACCCTAAAATTAAAAATATTAAAACAGTTTTCTTGTATAGCCTTGTACCTATTCATAATAATATGCTTTAGGTGCAGATAATACGAAATGGAGATGACGTTTCAGTTTCATTTTATAAAGTCAACTGTCTATTCAACATTCAACATTTTCAAAGATTTTTAAAAACATTGTGTAAATTATATCTTTTGTATTTTGTCAGAAATAATTGTATACATATTATTTTTATTTGGATACAAATATTATAAAGCGGAAATAGCACAAATTCTTCCGAAAATAAGATTTGTTCAAAACTTTGTTATTATGAGTATAATAATGTAGCCCAATAACCAATAATAATTTCTTAATATCTTTGACGTACCTATACAGGAAAGTTAAAGTCCATACTGGTATTTTTATTGCTCTATTTTCGTTAAGGTCAAAAAAACCGTAGGAAGATTGAAAAAACTAATATTTCAGATATACATTTTTCACTAAGGAGTATAATTTATTTATAGGTAGGTAAGATAACTTTACGATTTCTATCTGTTAGGTATATTGTGTTACTATTTTTTCTATTAAATTAATGTAGAAAACATATTTTTTTGTATATATATATATATTTTTCATGTAATATATTAGAATAGAATCATTTATTTCAGTAATTATTATAAAACTTAATGCTAGGACATATTAAACGATATAAAAATAACTGAAAATGGTCATCACTCAGCTTGTGCTGGAATCATTATATTCTCTATGATATTACCTTACAGTTCAAGTTTATGTTTGACTAGGAAGTAGAGCTCGTGCCACGATCAGAACCCGATCTCTAGGGTTCGTTGAAACACCTGCCAAACCGGGACGTAAAACTAAGTACCGAATGAAACAGGTTTGACAGCTCGCAAACTTTCCCTTCGACTCCTAGATCAAGACAAGAGATTGTAAAATCGTCTTATTCCAGAGAAGGCATACAATTATATACAGAATATAATTGTATATACAGAATATAATTGTATACAGAATGTTACAATTCATTATTGACACAAAGATTAAGAGTTAAGTATATTGAAATTTTTCCTTAGTACGGTACCAAAAACTCTTTGAATAGATTTTCTTGTATTAGGTATTTACACGTTAAAGACATATCAATCTAAATAATTCTACAAATGCAAATCAAAAAGTCTAGTTTGCAATGCTACAATGAATGTTATAAAATACAATGTTTATATCTTGAAACAGTCGTCAATAGATCCTTTACTTCAGTTTCAGATGATTTGGGTAATGCTAAGGTTGTAAAAGTTACGACCAATGTTTTTGAACTTCATTACTATTGGTGTTGGTCAAACGTTCAAAGCTCACTGTTTTTCGACATTATAAAATACATGGGAAAATAACGAAAGATAGTAATTTGAAAAATATTTATTTTCTTATCTCTAATGAAAATAAACAATACTGTGAAAGAATTATACGAAAATATCTTAACCGGGTGTCCCAATAGCTGAATACTCATCAAAATCAGGCTAACAGATAAGTAAACAAGCAGATGGAAAATCTGTATTCTAAAAGTCTTTAGAATATTAAAAGTTAAAGTTATTCTCTGAAACTAAATATTTCCGTTAATATTATTTGCAAATCTGATTGGTATTGGACGAGCAGAGCAGTTCTGTATTAATTAAGATCATAAACTATTACGAGTATAATTGTATGTACCTAAAGCAAAAGCATATAATTATATAAGTTATTGCATTTCTAGGAACTCTTCATTCAGGAATTATCATTGTGTATACTGAGCAAACTCAAAAGTTTGCTCAGTATACACAATGATAATTTCTTGTAAAGTTAAACTTGATTCAAAAGCCAATTGATGAATTCTAGTTCAAATTTTTTTTCACAATTATAGGTACTATGTTTATTTTAATTCTTTTTTAAGGATTTTGTTGCTAAAACTTGGAAGGACGCAAAAAGGATCGATGAACTACGAACCAAAAATGTCACAGAACGCCGTGTCAAATCCAGTGATTTATGCGGGCGTGGGTCAGAAGATAGATATGGCTGTGTGTAGTGACGCGGACGCAGCCGCACCTGACCACAAATCAGCGGTAAATCAGATTCTGAACGTACACGTCCGTGATTGCTGAAACGAATTTGCGTTGTGTTGTGCCGCTGCCCACTAACAAAGTAAACGGCAACGTCCATACAAACTGAGCGCAATGCAACAGTGTAATAATGAAACTGTATGAATAAAGCATTACCGAATTAAGTCATCACTGATTAGAGCTCAGTTAAGCTCGTTACTGAAACAATGCTCAAGTATGAATTGAGACTAAAGCATAGATTTGCATAATCTAAACTTTAGTGTTCAATGCGCTTCACAAGACTTAGGCTTACCTACTCTATTTTATTTATAAAAACATATTTTTTTTATCATATTCTTATGGAATCTATATTGACATTCTATTCCTCATTAATTTAGTTGAGGGTCATGTTTTATTTTCACAATCAATGTGGAAAGAATATCATTATTTGGAGTCGTCGGTGACTTGATGGTGCATTTTGAGTAGCTCCGACACTTATCAGTCCAACACATTATTGTGTTTTGGGCTGTATTTTCGATTGCTTGGTATTTCGTTTGCCTATTAATATTACCGGTAAAATACCAGAAGCGGACAATATAAAATTCTGTTTAGGTTTAAATTACATAACAATAAATAAGTATATGTTGAATAAATTTAATTTAATCACTCCAAAACAAACACATACGGCCGGTTTCTGGAAACCCAAATCACGATTGATCCGAGTTTGACACATAGGTAGTAATTGTTTGATTTTTTCGTTGATCATCGTTCGAGAAACCGGCCGTTACAGTCACAGATGCAGAGGTACGAGTATAGGGAAAACATGTACTAAGGTATATGAGAAGTTGGTAACGAAGAATTTTAGTTTTGTTCTTAAAACAGAATAAATACAAAGTAAGTCGCCCTGCGCAGTACAATAATACCACTCAATCTGAATAGCCGTTGGGTTGACTTATAAATGGTTAGCAGCAGAATTTACTCACGAATTGTTTGCATTTCATTAAGTCTAGTCAACAGGACCCCAATTTTATCTGCTTTTCTTGGAACATAGATACCGCAAAGATAACTGGTTTACTTGATGATTTATTTATTTATATTTATTTATTTATTTATTTATTTATATTAACTAAAACGGTTATGACAACCAATTACATTAATTAATACTAGCACACAATATTCACACATTTTAAATACAGTTATAAAATTACAATCAAAATACATATTATTCGAATTATTAAAAAAATAAAAACAATTAAATGTACAAAAAAAAAATGTATACAACAGATCAGATCAAACATGCATGTCATAAATTAAATTATGCAGTGTATTATGTGTATTATTACTAAGTTAAATTGACACCGCACTGGAACTTTCAGTAGGTAGGTACTTAGTTTATTTGTAATTCTTTGTAAGAAGGATTACCTATATAATAGGTAGGAACCAGGCCGTAAATTTCTTGCCCGTTCTTTTAGGCTCTGGTTGCGTGGAACTGGCACCTAGAATCACCTAGTAGATATGTAACACAATTCAAAATTATCCTTGTGGTTTCATCTAATTTTTGATTTGAGTGTATAGCATTATTAATCTAGGCAGATGCGATACTCGTGTCCGTGTCGATTTGGTTGAAGTTAATTTTTTTTTATTATAAGTATACTTAATTTTACTACTTTGGATTCAAATTATAGAGTGCTTTATCTACATTTCCGATAGATGCACAAGAAAGCATAACATATTTTTAATTAAATACAAAGTAAATATAGGATAGTTATGAAATACGGTGAGATGTGTTAAAATGCACAAGTTACAGCTACGCAGTTTCTCCCAATCAATTAAGATTTGGTTTCAAATAATCAGATCGTTAAGCAAAATTATTACAAATGCTTCGCCATTTTTCTTGGAAGATACTTCCATTACAAATAAAACAAAATGAAAATTAATATTCATTAAAATGAATATAAAAAAACACTTTAGATAATGAGTTACAGGAAATTTTTAAGTGGTTTTCTTTTTATAGGGTAAAATAATAAATAAAGGAAATCGGTGCTAATTATATTATTTTTATGAACCTGTATTTATGCTTTAATTGCTGTTTTAATGAACTGAAATTTTCAAAAACCACAACATAATTTAGGTCTACACAGTTTCGCTAAATCATAAAAACGTTCAGAGTTTAGCAAAATTAGTACCTATCCTAATTAAAAATGTAGATAGTATACGATACAAAGTCTCGATTTGTAATATTGATCGATTTAGTATCATTGCACCCACAGAATTGGCTAACGAGTGACATAAAAGCTATGTAAAGCAGTTAGATTACAGCGGAGACCTATCGCAACCAACGAGAGTTCTCTCCAGAGCAGTGTTTGCGGGGTTTACGTGCGCTGAATGCAAAAAACTCGAGGATTGTGCAATTTGTGCAAAGGTGTTAGAAGCGCTTGGCTAGCCCCCATGTAGGTGAATCAGCTTACCTAGCCAATTTAAGTATCCTTCTAGGTAAAATTTTTATAAACACGTAGAATTTGTATCGCAATTGTTAACGACTTTGGTTACAATTTTACAACAATTCGGTTGTTTATCTTTTGTATTTTCTATCGTACTATAAAATCTCGACAGCAAAATTCAGAGTGAGTTGAATTTTATTCGCTGACCTCTAATATACGGGGTACTAATATCGGAGGTTTTATGACTAGGCGTTCCGAGCTCGTTTTCGTCTACATGATAGGCATCAAACCTGCGCTATTTTTCTCTATACCTATATCTTCATTTTTAATGTTTTCTCTGGAACTATTTCAATCTTTTTGACTAGCCTTAAGTGGAGCGTGTAATAAAACCTATATTGATATCATCACACAGCTAAAGTATTTCGAAAACGAACTGAATTTTATTTATATTGCGCAAAAAACGCTTCGGGACCTAAACATGGCTATATTATGTTGCTACTATTACTTGAATTGATTTTTCCGACCTCAATCAGACTTTATCATGAGACCCGGTCATCCATCCAAAAGAATCTCAAAAGGACACATTACTTTGATTCTTGTAGAATGCTATCAAGCTTAAGTCAAAAGAAATGGACTCCACCGTATAAACAATCTCAATTACAATAAGCAGGAAAATAAGAATCCTCGACATAATGGTGATTGAAAATGAAAGAAAGGGCGAGAGTTTGAGCGGACGAAGCGGCGAGGACCAACGTAATTGCCTTGCTTCACCCGCCCGATTGAAGTGTACTTAGCAGTTTTGCTTCCCGTTTTTACGTTAACTAGTAATATTTTTGTCCAAACAGCCGCGCATAAAGTTTGCTCACAGCTAATTGTCTCACACAAACTGTAATCTACTAAATTAACTGCGCTTATGCTCGAATAAGTGGGTTAATTTCGCCGTGCTACACTCAAAATTTGTTTTATAAATCCTGCTTTACATTGAAATTTTAATGAGACCGCTTATTTAAATATAGCTTACGTATGAAAGTTGAGAGATCGGAAGTCATATGAGCTATAGGACTATGAGGCATTATTTGTGAGAACATTACCAGCAAAGTGCTTCTATCAATGAGTTTGAAGAGTTAAGATGTAAGTTTTGGCCTCAGGGAGAACCCTTGGAATGGTCTTAACTCTTGACTTGACATATTCTCATGAGAACTAAACCTACATCCAACCTATTATATTATACTTTGGATAAGGTACTTTATTTTCAACTGTTTCTATACTTTCGTTACGATATCCTTAAAACGCTGTCAAGAGATACAACATAATTATCTATGCATATTATTGCCTCATGTCCAACGAAAATAAGTGTGAAAGTAAATACCGAAGTATAAGAAAGCTTACAGTATTCATGTTTTAAGTTTAGTAAAGAATGTTTACAATGTTATAAAAACAAATGTTTATATAAAATAAAAAGGCGCCTCATAGTAAATATTGGCGCTCATTGTTTCATGAAATTTCATTCTTAGCTTTTAAATATAAATTAAAAGGAACTGCACCATGCAGTTCAAGCATTTAAAATGTAAAACAGAATTATGTATTTCTATGATATGATTTCATAGTGTTTCAAATATCACCACGGATCTTCTCAGTGTTTGAGTATACCCTGAAGTTTAGACTTTCAGGATGTAGCAGTATAGATCATTCATGTTGTGTAACGCTAAACTCTCCCTCGCCAGGCAATTTGAATGTCATAATCCCTTAAATAATTCAATGTATGCAGCAAGAGTAGGGGCCGGCAGCGAAATCGTCAGATTTTGCACAGAAACATAATGTAATTTTCTAGAACAGAATTCATAGAACCTGGTTTATATTTCATAGATACGTATTTTATCTGAAATACGACTGTAAGAGAGAGTGCATTTTTGATAACTTCAGAGCTTTTGAAGCGGGAAATAGTTGCACTAAAAACTAGTTTTTCAGAACCAGAACACAAAGCCGTATGAGTTTATTAAATTAACAGTGAATCCAAACAATGTCTCTTATTCCAAACGTAACTTTTTAAATATTTTTGACATCTACTGTCACATGATTCTGTCTACTCTATTTTTTTATTATAGTAGGTACGCAATTAATTCAGAATCCACTTAGTATGTGAACACAAAAATGATATTTATCATGAAAACAATAAGATAAGATCTTTATTTCCAGTAAAGTGACATACCTATAGTGTAGGATCTACGACTAAATTATTACCTACACTGTAGGTAATAATTTTGTTTACTAATGTTGTTTAGGTAATTGAATAATATCTAGGTAATCTTATTTGTTAATGTTTATTTAATCGACAACGGGTTGGGGACCGTAGTCGGTGAACTAACATAGCGACGTCGTCGTTCGCCACACTAAAGTAGGTGGTAACTTATGAGAGAGTTAAAACAGATCCTTTGTAAGAAGATAATGGAGCACTCTGAAATTACCAGAGTATCTACTTACTAAATATAAGCAGGATGGAATAGGCCGTGCTTTGGACAGCTCTGATCTAGATGAGTTATACAACATCAGTATTCACTTTTACACATTATCAGATATACTAAGAATCTAGTACCTAGGACATTCAACAATGGAGCTGCCTACGACGTGGGTTTCCTTATTCTGTTTACTGTCATCGTTTGATAGCACTTTCCGAACATACATTTTCAGATAAAAAAAATGGTACACAATTGCATATGATCATCAGCAGACTACTAGATCATCGGTGTTGTACTAGCCAAGTGCTTACTAGATATAAGGTAGACAAATTAATCATATTCATTTTATTTTAGTAAACTACAACATGATTACCTACTGTTCTGCACAGTAAGTATGCGAAGTAAGTCAAGTGGGCGTGCCTGACTGATTTGCACACTGCACCGTGCAGTAACCGGCCTAGGTGCAATGCTTAGACTTGAGACTAATCGAGTACTTAATCGAACGCCACTGAGCATACGCCATTGCTTTAGCAAAATAATCTACATTGAAGTAGCGCTTAGAATATTATTTTAAAGCGATTAAGTAAATAGTTTGTTTATTACAAACTATTTAATCTGCAGTACCTATGAGCTTCCTTTGCAGGTCGAAACGTTGTGTCATATTTTAATACTGGTTTATATGATGTCTGCTAGTTAAGTCGCTGTAAGTAACAGCTTTGAAAGAGAGCTCAACAAAAGACAGCTGTCCCCACTGTACAAAAGTATCTGCTATTGTCCCTGAGGTTTCTATTCAAGAAGCGAAAGATAAAAATTACGAACTCCGAGGTGTTTTTATCAAAGAGCAAAACAAAGGGTTGTTTAATGACGGTATTAGTGGAAAGTTCACGATAAATTCGGGGTCGTTAGGTGTTCTTTGTCGCCGTTGTATTGTACCTACTATAAGTCAAATGCTTGTGCTACCGTCTCATCAGAAACCATTCCCTCGGAAGTAATTCGATCAAAACTTCGTTTTATTGAGCTTGAAATAAAATTTATTTAAAATTCACTGTAAAAATAGATAATAAATAATGCCGGACAATCCACACAACATCATCTAGCCCCAAGCTAAGCAGAGCTTGTGTTAGAAGTATGTCAGTCTTTAGAAGACTGACATACTGAATACAATACATTCAATAGATAGTTTTTTTTTTTATTATAAGGTCAGTGTGGGCAAATCCGGCATAGTTTTCTTAAATTGAATTTCAATTTAACTTTAAAAATCGAAATAAAATTTATTAGTTACTTTAAGTAGTCGGAAAATATTGGTATTACATTTATCTTTCTATATCTATCTAAAAGTAGGGTTAATTGTAATTGTCTTCAGATTTATAGCATTTTTTTGTAAAGTAGGCATTTAGACGGACTTCCCAACCAGTTTGAGGCAAGTCCGTCTAGTAGCAATAAAATCGTAACTAGTGAGCCAATATGTATGAAAACCTTATCGATAAATGATGAAAAGCTGCCGTTGAAATAAGTGTTTTAAACGTGTGACTATAAGGTATACTTTTAAAGAAAAATAAAATTATTAAAATCAAGGGCAAGTCCGGCATATCTTTGCTGATGATGTACTTTCAGTGGTTGTAAACATTTTCACAAAGTACCCACTTACGATTTTTTTTGTCAATAACATACAAATCAATACACAAGAATCTTTATTTGTAAACAAGTAATCGTTAATAATGTAATGTATGAATTTAGAAATGGTGTGGCAAACTATTTCCGGATCTGTAGCTACATTTATAACACTTTCTGCCAGTACGAAATAAGTGAGTATGGGATAATTTTTTTTTTTTTTTTTTTTTTTTTTTTTTTTTTATCTCCTCTATTTCTTGCTATCTGCCTATATGGGCATTGAGCTAGAGTTTGGTTTGATTTTGTTTCTCGTCGCATTCGGCATGTATGGTAAACACCCAGCAGTGTCTCCATGTAAATTTCAACTATCACCAACTATAAGAGATCTTGTGGGGCTCTTCGCTTTAATCTTTTGAATGCACTAGGCGTTTGCATCAGATTTTTGGCTAGATCATTCGGGTGTAGTTCCAGACGCTTTGCGTATGACGCAATTTTGTTGGTTATCTCCTGTTTTACTGTAGGGACTTCAAGGTCGTGATGTAATTGACAATTCGTGATGTACCAAGGAGCATCATTTTATAGGAGGATAATTTTCTAAACCAGATCTTTGTTAAAACGATAAATGTTCACAAAGTCCGACATAATGTGCCATGCTACATGAGTCAGGTATAAAAAATCAGAAATTAAAAAAAAGGTTGGATAGTTCCATGCTTTCAAAATATGTATTCACAATTTATAAACTTTTAAAGAATACTTATAGGTGATGCTAGTCCTCTTGCAAACATACCAGTGCATCTTTCACTTAATTATTTATTATACACAAAGTAAATACAGAAAAATAAACGTAAATAGATTAGACTTACAGAGGCAAGCTTAACCCTGAAAAGAGTTCACTTTCGTAGACAGGCGAATAATATTTACAAGTTGAATAAACAGTATAAAATAATTATAAAATTTGAACTACTAAAAAGGTTGACAATATCTGGAATTAAGGCAAGACCGGCATATGACGGACTTGCCTTATGTATAGTAGACGGACTTCCCAACTATAACATTCGAAGCTTGGATTTTTTCTATTTGTTATAATTACGAAACTAATGCGTTATTTTTGAATCGGACACCAGATATACATTCCCGAATCTGTAAATGGCCTACGTTATCACAGATACTCAGAAAACTCCTTAGATTTCACACCTTTTTTTTCATTTTTCGACGAGACGTCAAACTTCAACTTCAAGTTAAATTCGCGGAAAAAATTGGTTGTCAAATTTTTTCCAACATTAAGATGGTAGCGACATCTATTATCACTAGTTCGAACAAACTCAATGATACTGTTTTACCAACCGAGTTATATGGCTCTAGCTATTCAAAAACGGAAGTTATTGCCACTAGACGGACTTAGGGCCTAGACGGACTTACCCACACTGACCTTACATATAAAATACCCAGAACACCACCACAATATTTGCAGATCGTACAAACATTTATCCCAAGCCGGGAATCGAACCCGCAACCTCCGCGTCGTAGGCGGACCTTCGCCCACCGCGCCACATCGGCTTTGTGTTCGATGGATATGGAATAATAATGGAATACACATATGAAATTGTAAAACATGAAACTAGCAATTCAATTATGTGGGGATTTTATTAATGCTGAAACACGAAATTACCACGCGTCATCACGTCCATTTTGGATTGAATTGATGAAAATGTTTTAACTACAGAAACGAAATCCGAACATGCTGAATGAAGTAATAATATTAGAGTACGTGTTTTACATTGTATTTATCAAAAAGCGAAACGCGCTTTGTTGTACATTTAATTATTGCTTATTCTATTTTAGGTATGTACCTACCTACCTACTATGAAATTTGATTGTGAAACTACTAGCTATTTACTGACTTAAAAATCATAATTATAAAAACTAGGTGTTGCATAAAATGATCAAACAAAAAGGCTTGTTAAGGTATAAAACATGGGCGAACCCGAAACACAGTGAGCGTTGTCATATACGTTGACCGTATTGTGAATTTAACCTTTGTAGAGTAGTCTCACGGGTATCCGACTTTCCAAAGGATATTATGCTCATCTGGGTACCTTATTATCTTTTCGCCAACTCGGCACGCCTGTTTACCTTACAAACATTTGCATAGGCTCGCTCGTTTCTTATTTCATAATTTTCGGGTCAAATATCACTGGGAAGGAAGAATAAAATGTAAATAGTCGGTGTCTGAAGGTTTGAAAAAAGTTATTTGTAATCGTATAATAATAAGATTTTATATTGGTGCAACGTACAATTTAATTAACAAATACATAAATAATAAATAAATATTCATGGACATTTCACACATCACACTCTAGTCCCAAACTAAGAAAAGCTTGTACCATGGGAACTAGATTTCTGATAGAATACTTGTACTTTTTTGTTTGTAAATACTTTTATAGATGCATAGTAGGTTACTAAGCCAATTGTATAAGAAACTAAGATAAATAAATACTGTCCAATATAAAACAACAATTGCATTTGATCATCAGCAGACTAGGTACCTACTAGACTAGACCATTGGTATTGTACCTACTAGACAAAAAGTGCTTACGCTCATTTATGTATTTGATATGCCTATGTACGTTTTGTAATAGTCGTAGGTTTATTTGTGAATAAACTAAGCAAAGAGAACATGTATAATATGTAAAATTCAGCTGAAGTCAAAAGAACATTCGTACATGAAGCTCAATCCATTAGCAAGCTGGTTATTACTTTGCCGGGTCCAACACACGACTGACGTTTGGCCCGCTCTTTGCCACAAACGTATACATTCCTGCCCTTTCGGATTTCATATCACTCTTTTTATTAAATTAAAAGTTGCAAAGCTTATTTAGCTAACAAACAAAAATATACTACCTACTTCATAACAGAATTAAAATTGATAGTAAGTAGGTATCTTCTTCTTCGTCGTATTCTTCATTACTGAAGGTCGTGCCCGTTCTGAAATGTCCTATTAGCATTGTCGACTAGCTGTCTACATGATGTAAGAAGGTATTGTCAACCCATATCAGTCCACACTGCTGGACATAGGTCTCACTCTCACCCAAGACGCGCTACTCAGCCCGGTCTTCGGCTCTTCTCATTCAGTGTTTGCTAGCTACTCTCCAGAGATCGCCTAAGAATACTTTGGTTACTTTATTATTGGCTGTTATTGCAGAAGCATACCATCAAGCCAGAATAGGTAGGTACACGTAAAAATTACTGCTTAACGGCAGAAATAAGCAACGTGTTATGGAATCCTTACGATAGACAAAAAAATATTCAGAACTCATCTTTCATAATAGTTAAATTAAATTAAGCATCACAAGTGCTTAAACATAATTCGAGGCAAATTTTAATTAAACTTTGTTTAATTTCAGTTCAGATTAATCCAACCTTGTATTTATGTAGGGGTTCGGTTTGGATATCATTGGTAGGTACAGTTGGTTACATTGGAAACGGTAATTCCGCGGCGAATTTAACCAAACAATTCTGATGGAAACCAAGGTATTCAATTATCGCTGCATCTACATTGACCCCAGATTGCACTTCACACCTCCAAACGACGGAGCACGCAAATCGATAGGCATAAACAGGGTTCAAAGGAAACACTCAGCTAAAGTGCCCTTATAAGTTTACCATAAATGCTGAAATTGTTTACAGCGGCTTTTTAACACTTTAGCGGGCCCATATCAATTTGCAATAATTTCAAACCTTGAAGTTTTTAACATGAAATAAAAATTATATAAATTTTTTATACATTTTTTACAAGACTTTTATAATAATTTTTTCCGTGTTGCTCATATTGCTGAGTTTTAAATATTAGACTTAACATTTGAATGCCACAGTTTTCACTAATAAGACTTATTTTCCGTTTTTAGTTGAATAACTAATTATTACTAAATAATATTTTGTTTCACAACTGTATAGGGAATGATACTATAGTTAGTACCCAGGACAAAGCAGCTGGAAGTTTAGATATCTATTTAACTGACAGCTTTGTAGCCGCAAGCATCCAACGTTCTAAACTAAGCCTTTGAGTTTTAGACTTATGTTACATTGTTCAAAAGCTCGACTACCTACATAAACTGAAATATTTTTTTTAATTTCTGAAGAAAGTGCCAGGCATTCATATGGAAGTGTGTGACACGTTGTTGAAGTGCCGGAAATAAAAGTAGAAAAAAAAAGTGTGTTTATTCTTTGCTCTAGCCATAATAGCTATCATAACTAATAATAGATAAGGTGTTAAACAGAGATACATCCTCCAAGGACGTGATTGTTGAGGCAATAAACTATACACCACATAGATTACCACTAAACAGGTCGACCATCTAGTTTCTAAAACTATTTATAAAAATATTGAAACTGCATCTCATTATCATTTTCCAATGTGTAGACTGTAGAGAAACGTGTCACGTCAACGCTCTCTGTCTATAGGCAAGTGCATAATGCGGTGTCTCTTCATTCATACATAATGCTATGATAAAACTAGCACATGTAAATGAGACTGATATATCCGGTTCTCGGCAGACCCCGAGTGGGTACTATCATAGTCGTGATTCTTGTGACGTTACCACGACCTACATCGCGGAAAATTATAGAAAACAGCTCGTATACTTCCTCCGCACTCAAAGTTGATTTTAACTTTAAAACATTATGTAACTTTGTGAAGTTTATTTTACACTTAATAAAGTAAGCTTTGAACCTGTAAACATTGCGCTACAAACTTAACTAACAGCTTTTACTTGAATAATAAGCTTTAAGCGTCCTCTCAAATCTTTATTTATTGTACAACTTTCAGCTGATTGGCTTCAGGACAAAAATTACAATTTGGGATTAAGAAAGTTGGGATAAGATAGAGGAGCCGGCTCAATTTCCTCAAAACACTTTACGCAGTCTTCGTAGAAAAACATTTTATTACTTTTTTTTCAGATTCTTTACGTTAGTCAATATTTTTCTTATACCGGCTACTTACTTATTTTATTAAAATCATATTTATTATATAATAAATATGATTTTAATAAAATAAGTAAGTTTATTGCACAATTTTATAAATCATTAAAACATTCAATAGTAGGTATTTATTGTTTAAATAAATTGTGTTCACTTTTAACACAAGTACGATTCTGTTCAGTAACAAAATATTATGTAGTTTTAAAACCTATTCGTGCAGTTATATCAAATACCTTTGAAAACCCGCTTTCTGTTGATACACAGCACAATAACAAAACTTTGTTCCGTACTTTTTCATTCAAATAGTACTCTACTCATCAAAAGAAAATCAAAGCCGTAATTTCCCTAAAGGTAAAACTGAATGCCGAATGAAAACAAAAGCTAGTGGTAGCCGTAGCAAATCAAATTACAACTTTTACATTACGCTGTTTCCTAGATTCATTCAACACATAAACTTGCGAGGCCTTTTGCACTTAAAACTTCCCCGGGGGAAAATTGTGCGGTCACATTATATCGCTGAACGAATTGTTATTGTATCTGAAGGGAACTTTAACCGCTGTGGATTACATTCAGCTGAAGTGGCTCAGTTACAAACTACGAGCTTGTCCTGTTAAAAACAGATGGTTTGACTTATTGCAGTAAAATGCAAAATATTCGAACAGGCAACTATAGTCAGCTACAGCTTATTTTTTGAAACGTTTGATATTCAAAGCATTCCTTTTAACCGTTAGATAAAGCTATAATAATCATAATGATCATTGCCAATATTTGATCTATTTTTTGTTCAGTACTAAAGGAATATTGGGTACCATAGTGACATGCAATATCATCCAAAAACACTCTATAAAAGTCAGTAATTAGTCCCTTTTATATTGAAAGCCAGTGATGTGTTATGAATAAAAAATCCACTCAAATGTACACATCAATCACCATATTCAGCATCCTTCATTTACGAGTCTAGGTGATCCGTTATTTTGTAGTATTCCAGTGTCAGAAATGTTTTTACGCAGTGTGTTTTAGTCCCTTTTATCCTTCACTCGTGTTAGAAAATTTATTCAACCATCATTTAAATTATTCATCGCACCCAAGCAATGCTTTAAGCTAATTTCAAAGATAAACTCTTGGAAAACATATCCTGCGTAACTATGTTTCTTTTCACACGAGGGAATTCAAAACAACCACTAATGTACCTACCTAACTCTGAGTATCATGAATATTCCATCGGAAAACCCTTTTAAGAGATAACGTCCTACGAAACGCTTTTATAAAAATATTCATAAATAATTAATACGCCAGACTTTCAACAATAATCTGTGCCATTTTTGTAGCAAAAGCGACAATTCCGCGAACTCTTTAAAAGTAAATAGATAAGCACAATAAGATTTCTTTCGCTGCGATCATCTTACGAAACAAAAGAAAGCCAAAAGTGGAAAATAAAACGTGAGCCTTTATAGAAGTTGTGGAAACGGAAAGTTTTCCAATTGATAATAATTTCCATTGTGGTGCAACACAAAGGGAACAGGAAAGTATGAAAATCTGAAATAAATTCTTAATTTAAGAGCTGACTGAACGCTATCTGAAAGGAAAGTCGGGATTAGAAGAACAAAGACCACGACGGTCCTATGAAGCTGAATTTTTTGTTGACTTCTGTTTGGCCCTTTGCCGTTTGCATAAATTGGGCTTTCAAAAGTTTTATAATGAAGTTTATGATAGAACCAATGTCGATTCACTGTTCATAACCATTCAACTTTTCCATTTATAAGTCCGACGTTCTAAATACAAAACGATCTCTGAGAAACATACCTACTTAAACTCTGACACACCGAAGTTGAGACATACTAGATTTTCTATTGTGCTTTGAACACATATGCTAAGCAGATAGAGATTAAACTATTTAAGTGCCTAACTACTTGCATACATTATCTAAGTACAAGAACTTAAGTATCTCGTTCAGCCAGTGCACACCTACCGCGGTATAATAAAGTAAACCTTAATTGCCCTAATTAGGAACAAAGAAACCGAGAATTTCACTTGTATTTACTGCAAATGCTTATGAAACTTACCCCGCGTAACAAGTAATAGGAAGTTCCAATCTACATTTAGTTATGGAAAGCCAGAGCAGAAAAACGTTAGTGTGGAAAGTTAGCACGCCCGCCGCGAGGTTTGTCATAAAAAGCTAATGCAAGTGTAAGGTAAGTAGGTTTGGATGTTGTTTTGAGTTTTAGGAGTGCATAGTACGGAAGGCAGTAGTAATAAATCCTTGTTTCGTGTCGGCCGACACCCGGCGCCCGATTACATTCCGATTCTGAATGTACGATACGGCTACTTCGGGATCGGCCCGCAATAAATACACGCAATTACCGCTACCATAACTAATGTACATGGTAGGTAATATTCGCAATCAATGTACGACTTCGCAATTATTGTTTATCAGTGATGAAGACAGTACAGTATTGTGCCACTGAAATGTACAACCAGTAGGTATATAAGCTATGGTTGTATAATGGATCTGTGATACTTGAAATGGCCAAAAGGGTAATACGATGCATTCTGCTGGTATTGTAGCCTGCTCAAAACAACCACAATTAGGTACATTACATTAGCTTGTAAACCGCTCGTTAACTGTAACACTGTTTAGAATAATACGCGTTTATGAAACCTCTACGTCGTCGAGTCTAAAGCTAATTGTGACAGTCTGCTGAGAAAGAGTAACACTACTTACCTAGACTCGTAAATGAACGCTTATTAGCGACGCTCTTGGCTTTTTACGCTACGCTCTTTGGAAAACTTTCATGCATAAACATTTTTAATGTCTTCTTTAAGCGCATAACAAAGCCTCTAGTCGTAGCTATACGCTACGCTCCAAGCGGGTCTTACTAAACTATTTATCAAGAACATAAGGTACCTATTACATAGACCGTGTATGGCGTCTGTATTCAATTAATCCGACGCAGTCAGACTCGCACCTAATTTGTAAACAAACGGAAGGCTGGCTAGTTCGGTCATCTTCATAATTTACTACCATGCAAATTACACATCCGTCCTGCGCACTACACGGTACATAACACATAGGAACAAGTATAATTCACACTAGAACTATTTCGAAGTAAGACAATGTAACATTAGGAGACTGAGTATAAACTCAACTAACTTGGACTTAGAAGTTAGTAGATAAAATGGGTTTATAATCAGATGTGAGTATTTACAAAAACTTGTGCCCACATAATATTTTTAAATTACTTTCAAGATTTTGCTTGAACTCGAGGCTTGAACTCGAACTTTGAGGATAGGTATTTATAGTGTCAAGCAAAGGCCAATTTTTACTCCCTGTAGTGTCTGGGCCATTTAATTTTTTGTTAGGGGAAGGCTTACCCAGTATACCTACGTGAAAACCTTTCAACTAAGTGCTATATATATAGTAAATACTGACTAAACCGCAGGTTTGTTTACGATGTTTTCTTTCACCGTTTGAGATAATTTATTAAAATCGGATAAAAATGTTAACATACCTACCTTCATAACTCAGTTCCAAAACTACTCAAAAGGTATCTAAGACACGTTTTACAGGAATTCAAACCCACTGCCCTTACTTAGTACCTACTTTATATGACATGCAAACACTGGAATTCGGAAACTTTTTCAAAGTCGACTGTATAACATCGTGAAAAGTTTAGAAGTCCCAAAGCTCTTGAGCTTGAAGTATGTTAAGCTTTAGAGAATACTTTATTTTGTTATATTGTGTTATTTAAGGAAACTTTTTTTAACCAATACCTAAATCCAGTGAAATTTCAAAATAGTTACCACAAATCACACTGCCTCTAAACCTTAGTACTATTTGTCAATGATAAAACAAAATTTATAGGCTGGTAATAATAGAACCTTATCAAAATAGATAAAAAAACATATTAGTAGATACCCGAGGATTATAGAACACCAGTTGAAACCTCAATGGACTGAAATCCTGTGCATTGGATTAGCCCAGATAGTCCGATACAGTTACCAAGATATTGTCTTTGGAGCGACATAAGTACTAAAGTGATTTCAATTTCGCTATGCGAGCAATATCTAACTTATTGAGCAGTTATATACCTACCTACCTACCTACTTACATATAGGCATAGATTTATATCTATTCTAAGTAAGTACTTTGTATGTAAATTTTAGAGTTTTCAATCATTTTTAAATTCATACCGAATCTGTTAAACGATTAAAAGTAATTAAAAATTGAAGAGTCGGTATTTGTCGTTAAAAGGGTTGTATTTTTTCCCTATAATAAGCAGACGCCGCCTTTTATTTTCCGATTTGCGAGAATTGAAGTTTTATCTGCAAACATTTTTTGTTAAAGAAACGGTAGGTATTAACGTTTTCGTTGTAAACGAGGTTTATACAAATCGTTTTAGGGTTCTGTTACTTAAAAACCATTTGTGAAACATTTTTTTTTATTTAATATCTAATATGGATGGAGTGAAGATTACAATTAAGTACCTACATTTAGCGGTAATGCAGTGAATTTAGGGCTGCGGAGTTATAATATCATAATACTCAAATATCATGATCTAAGTAGCTTCTGATACCTAATAACGCTACAAGAACGTCAGGTTTACCTTAAACTATTCATTGTTTGATCTAAATCGACCCAGGAGCTACGAGGACATGAATTAAGTCATGAATATCCAAATATAAATATTAAAACTTCCGTGTTAATAATAGATACGTTCTTGAGATACCTAGGATCCTCTTTTATCTACTCTATTAAATTGATACTTAAACTAAAGTGCCAAATCACCACTTAAGTACGATCACATTTCCATACAATCACTATTGGCCGATCGAAGCCTGATGCTAGCAGCTGTTACGTTTTCTCATTTCCTACCTAGAGTACCTACATATCTAGAACATCTATGTAGACCAACTACCTAGCAACTAATGCGAAGTTCCGTCTAGGATTTGCAAGCGAACAGAAAGCTCAATAACAGACACGCCAATTTGTATTACAAACTGTAATTTCTTTGCAAAGAGGATATTAATATTGTGTTATGGCATGCACTCGCACACTTTACGTTTACGTTTCTTGGCAATTTGATCATTGACATATCAGGAACCAGCTTCCAACTAGTAAGTACCCTTAGCTAATTACCTATAGGTAGATATAGGTATTGTTTGACCTTCTTACATTTTAAGCTGAAGCCATTACCTATTTATATTTTACCCCTACCACTGCCAACAAGAAATAAGTATTTTTGCTACAGACTTATTTATATATTTAATTCTGTATTGCACAAAAAAATATATAAAGGTGAACTTAATGCTAAAGCATTTTCTACCAGTCAACCCAAGTGGTATCAGGTATGGGGTTGGCGTGCGACAAAAAAATAAACTGAATAACTTAATCTAGATTTAAAGTAAATAACCCATTTTCATCAATCCCTCTGCAGTGAAACAACAGCTTTCAGCAGTCTTGTTCCCATAGAACAAGCTTTGCTTAGTTTAGGACTCGAGTGCGATGTGTGAAATGTCTATATATTTATAACCTAAGTTCAAACACATGTATCTATGCATAAACCAACTCGTCACATCTCTATCAGGTTACGGTGCAGGAAAATGTATATCAGACGAGATAGAAGCTCGATGGCCAAAGTAAACTGACCCGTATGTTTGCTTTTAATTAACCATCGGTCCACACGAAGGCCCATACACTTTTCATGAAACAATTATTATGCCACTGCACTTACGTGATGCTGTTTGTTCGTGCTGAGCAATATCGATAAAATGGATTATGTGAGTATTTCAATGAACATCTGTTACTCAGACAAAACAATTTTTGCCTTTGGTAAATAGGCATAAAACCTTTAAAAAATATTTTTTTTGTTTTTTATTCAAGAAAGTTTTTTTACTTAGATATTGTTTTATTTAGAAACGGCATCCTTATCCAAAAAGCGTCTACGCATAAATTCTACACCACACTTTTCGATAAATGGTCGAGAATAAATTACCTTTGTTCATACTAAAACCTATTTAAGTGTTTCGTATAAAAGCGATATTTCTTACATTACGGTGAACGTTACTTCATTTTAATATCCGAGTTAATACCCTATGGACATGGCCAACCGCGAAGTGGTCGATCTCTCTGCGCATTACGAGCACTGAAGTTTCCAGCGAAAAAGTTAAATGGTCTGGAATGAAGCATCGGTAATAGAAAATGGACGACAATCCTCATTTCCTTGTTCGTTATTCAAATCTGATATGGTCCGATGTCTTTGTGCAAGTTTTAGCCTAATGACTCCGTGGACCTAACGTAGATATCTAATTGAAATTCAGAAATCGGATGGCTAGATATTAACTAGGTGCTTAACTGAAAACGTGTTGAAAAATTGCATTTTTTCATTGAAACATCTATGGCGCTGAAACTTCGCAACGAACGTAGGAACCTACCGGAAATTAACATTTTCTAAAGCGTTTGCAAATGAAGGCGCATACATATCGAAATGACTTTCCAAGGCTTTGGTTACAATTACATTCCTCATGAATTTCACCAAGAAATCCACTCCCGTCCTAAAAATGATACACATTAATGAAACGTTTCGCTTTCACGCTATTTGCTTGGCTCTCAATCGTTTCAATAAAGGAATTGCCAAGGAATTTGATAGATACCTACCTATTCATAATGCAAAGGAAGAGAAGCACAATCAGATTTTCATTGGAGATCCCGCCGATTGTCGAGGGGAGAAATGAATACTTATTGCTAAAATGAAGCGAGCTATTAATGAACGCCGATTCTGGTGAACCGGTCGCCTTTACTTAATTCCCTTGGAAAATATTCAATAAGCGACGGAGCTGCGCGGTTACGGCAAACAAGCGAAATCAAATGGAGAATAAAAATTGCATCGACTGGAAAAATGTGAATTTATCAAAGAGATAGCGCTTCATTTGCATTAGGTGCTAACTTCACGCGATCTGTCCTCGGACGAGTGATGATCGCATTCAATTCGCATAGCTTTTTTTATGACTTTGCGGATAACTTATCTTTTCTATTGATATCATAGGGGAAATCGCTACTTTGGATTGAAATATAGCAAGCTATATAATTCACGTAGACTTTCATACAATCTCGCTAGGTAGGTGTTGAACGTTCACAATAAGCTGGAATCATCTATTATGTTCTATTGTTGTGTTTCGTCCGATTGGGAACAGCGTACGGTTTTTCTTTATCTAAGAAAGTACCTACCTATATTTATTGATAAAATCCTGCGTAAAGTTATTTATGTAAGTACATTCTGTAAGTACCGTAAGTCTTATTGAATGTATTCTACAATCTATCACGTTCGTTGTATTATATTTCTTTAGGATATATTTTAGAAATAAAATTCCGGTGTATACTTAATACATATCTTTTAATGCTTTAACAACACAGATATTATACAACAAATTGCTTTGTAATTTCGACCACGCCTGAGTAGCCGTTTCTTCGACCGTGGCCAAAGTTTTTCTAAGTTCTTCGTTTTGTGCTATAACTTTCGTATGCGTCTTCAAAAATATGCTCAAATACGATTGTGCTAGTTCAAAATCTCTATTACTTTTAAGCATGACGTCTAACATTAGTAGGAATTGATTCATTAGTTTTTCGGAGCCCCCTACTTCAGGTGCCATGCTCGATACTTCAGCCTCTATCGCTACTGGAGCAAGACTCTTCAGTTTCGCGACACAAGAGTCGAAACTTTCTTCTGTCTCACAGTTAGATAGTTTCTTCGCGAATATTGAAAGAGTAGTGAGCTCTTCTGGTATCAACATTTTCGTTTCAGCGCCGTCTTTGTTTTTATCGATGTCAAATTCTAGTTCGAGACTGGGTATAGTTGGGAGGAAAAACGGGGCTGATTTTGGGACTGTGAGTAGCGTTTTCGGTTTGTTCCTTCTTTTGACTATATCTAGGTTGAGTAGATTTAGCCACCTAGAAGTGGGTTGGTCTGACAGAGTGATAAGCTCGTGACTGATTTGCTCGGGTGATTTGTACTCCGGTTCGTCACTTACATCGATTGCTGCTATGTCGTCGATATCTGGTTTTTCTGGGGCCGTGCTTGGGAGCTCTGAAAATAATGAGTTCATTAAGTCCTTTTTACTTGTATATTTTATGGTTGTTTGTTACTATGTATTCTAGGAATTTATGTACGTATTTAGAAAAAATTAAATACTATGGAAGCTAGATTGCTGATAGAATACTTATACTTATTTTGTAAATATATACATAGAATACATAGTAACAACCAGACCAGAACAAATATTTATGTTCATCACACAAACATAAATAATATTGTGATACTAGCTGAAATTCAAATTATCAGAGTATTTTAGATTGTAAAATTTCATTAAAATCTGTTCAGTAGTTTTTTTGCTAGAAGAGTAACACCACGTCCATCCATACAAACTTATAATAGTAATTTAGTTAACTTACTAAGTTTGGGCACATCACTAGTGCTCCTATCGATAGGTTTGAGGAATATTCTCTCGTACAGCAGTTTATTGGCCCAAAGGAACACCCCTATTTCACCGACGTGAGTGGTCGCCAAATAGTCGCCGGTCGGTGACATTGATAGTGAAGTGCATGGTTCATCGACCTGTAAATAATTTAATATTATTTAAGATTTTTAAGGAATAGCTTCGTCTTATATTTCTCTGGTCTGGAAACAAATTCTATTTTTGAACAATTTTTTCAAATATTGCTCTTATTTCTTTGACATTTTTTTCTTATTTTGTAAGTAATTTATAATTCAACTCAATTTTTTATGTAAGTACTTATTTTATTGACATGTCTTATTGTAATTAAATGTAATTAAACTTATTGTGTAAATGGTTCATTATTCTAATTAAATAAATTTAAAAAAATGTTGTCAATTGGTTTTTTTTACAAATAGATAAATTAAATATTGAGAGAACTTACCGAATAAATATCCACTAGTTGAGCGGTAGGTATGTCCCAAGTACATATTGTACAGTCCATTGACGAACTGATTAGCCATCTACAAGAATTTTACCATTTTTATTAAACCACGATATACTTACGACTTGGATATACCTCATACAGTAGATAGTTGAAACATAGGAAAATGATATAGGCCCCTCCTAAAGTGCTTTTCTAGTAGTAGCGAGACAGCTGTTTTTAACCCCCGACGCACGTGTTATAATTTTGAGTTGTCATATTTTTTTCCGCTACAAAATGGCGGTTTAAAATTATTTATTTGGGATTAATATGGTATCAAATGTAAGGGCTTCACTATGCAATGCACCATGACAAATCGAAAAGATTTTTTCAATTTTACACTGTTAATCGTAGTTTAATCTGTTGATACCACGGACTCGAACCGCCACTAGCTAAATTGCGTTCTTTATAGCGAAGTACAGTAGAACCTCGTTAATACGATCACGTTTAATACGATTTCTCGCATAATACGCCAATTTACGCCGGTCCCTGCAACTAGAGACATATTTTCATACATTTCTTAACGCTTAATACGATTCGTCATCCCGTTTAATACGCCCGAGCCGAGCCGTCGGTCACTAGCAGGCGCTCTAACGCGAACCTCAGAAAGCCCCCCGCCCGTGTTGGAAGAAGAACCCGAGATACTGCAGGATTTTCATTCTATCATTTTCATACGGTGATCTTATTGAGAATGTGAATAACACACAAAATGAGGCATAAAATCAGTGATAATGATGATGATGAAGATGAGTCAACTCCGGTTTTGTCAAACGTCCAGGAATTATCAGCTGTTAATGATATAAGATGCTATGTAGCGTCTTTGGATTAAAGCAAAGACGCACTGCAAAAGTTGAATTAAGTATGTTGAAAATGTTTTAATTACGCATCAAAATCTTTCTGTCAAACTAAAATAAGTGATTATTTTAAATGACGTAATTATAATTACACTACGTTTTTAATGTAATTTGTAAATGTATAATTTAATACCTACATATTACATTATAACATAATACAGAACAATATGTATGTAGACTATGTAGAACGTTTTATTTTTTATATCCCGCATAATACGCTTTCACGCTTAAGACGCGTTTCTGGTAGGGTCCCTGAGAAATCGTCTTAAAGGGGTTTTACTGTATATCGCTTACCTGCTTTGCGGATCGAAGTCAATATCATTAATCTTGCCAGTGTGCCCATCAAACTTCCTCACAACTTTCATAGTGTCAATATCTACTAATGTGATAGAGAAGTCTTCGTTAGCGATCGCTAGTAACGCACTTTCTCTGTGGAACTTCGTCATAGATACCGCTTCTGATAACCTCAACACGTGGTAAGGAGTTTTAGCTAGAAAAAACACTTGTTTTAAAATACAAATAATAAAAACATTCAAATATATAAAATTTAATAAAAGGCAGTACTAGACTTTCGTTTAAAAGGTAAACGAATAAGTCAATAAATCAATGGATCCATAAATCAACCAGAGTTTCCTTCCATAATGTAGGTCGTGGGTTCGATTCCCACTAATATCAAATATTTGTGTGATAAACATAAATATTTATTTGGGTCTGGGTGTTTCTATGCACTCTTTGTATAAAGAAATACAAATAATAAGTATTCTATCGGCAATCTAGTCAAAGTCAAAGTCAAAGTCAAAAATTACTTTATTCAGTAAAATCACAAGGATCATTTAGAATCGTCTTACATACTAGGTTAGTTCCCATAGTACAAGCTTTGCTTAGTTCGGGAGTAGAGCGCGATGTGTGAGATGTCCATGAATATTTACTTAAACCATACTCACTATCATCTTTAAAATGCCAGAACCTGAGTGTCTCATCGGCTCCCGCAGTGAAAACTCTTTGGTTACACAGATCAGACTCCACACCTCTCACTGCACCCTTGTGAGCTGTGGTGGCGTCGCCATAGCAACCTCTGTGTAATCCTGATTGCATGTTGAATTTATGCACTTGTCCGTTTGAATAGCCTGTGGAATTACAGCATTTTGAGAAATAGGTCAAGATGGAATAGGATGATATCTGTCTCGGCAAAGAACGTCGAAAAAAAAAACAATATTTGACATGTTCGGTATAAAGTCGGTTAAAATAAGGTCGTTTTAAGTTCCACATTTGATGTAATTTAATTTAATGCAGATATTATATTTAAGTAACCATTTAATATTACAGTATTTACAAGACATATATTAAATGTTTATAAAATAAACATAAATTAGTTGAGCTATCTACACAACTGATAAAAATCAGTACTAATCGAAACCATCAAGATATATTGGTTTTATGCCATCTACTATTAAATTTTTCACCAAAATAATATTAAATGTAAAAAATTGTAATAGAAACCGAAATACATGTAGACATGAAAACTTTCGTTTTCTTGTTGATTAAAACAATACTCACCAATAATAACAAAATTACCGCAATGAGTTACTGTCAAACAAGTGGCTGTGGTAGTTTTGTTTGGATCGTCAAACGGTATAAACTTATGATCACCCATACACATCCGATTGTATGACCATGAAGTAGCAACATACTTGTCTTTGTGAAGGGTGGCAATACTGGCCCATTGCTTGTCTCTTTGCATGCAAGAACTGATGCTAGTGATTGGTGGTAGAATTAGTTTGTCATTTTGTAATCTGGCTGAAACAATTTAAAACAAAACTTGTAAGCCCTAAAACTGTAGCTTTGATCTTCTGAATAGATAGTTTTTTTTATTTTGGTAGGTACTGTAGATACCTACGTTTACATAAAAATTTCATTATTCGTTTGAATAAAAATTACCTTTTCGTTTAGACTTTTTTCTATTCATTGATGCTTTGCCAAGATTTTTATTGAATGTTTCAGAAATTGTATTCATTATGTGCATTCTACTATCTCCAGCAGCCGTCAAGATGTTTGTACCACTCGGCTCACAGAAGCGCACTAAATGTGGCGGCAAAGAATGGCCTTCTCTGTAATAAAGATATAGTTAGATAACCATTAATCACATAAATAAATTAAATATCATTTAGGCCAACACCATGTAATACCATCCTTGATTCAGCTTGTTTATAGGAACTTAATTGCTGTTAGATAGTCAGGTATATTTTTTTATTTGAAAAATGAGAAGCAATATAGAACCAACAATGCAGGTGAATGCATACCTTTTCCGTAATAACCTAGCACCACCATCAGGCATGTCAAATATCCATAGTTTCAGCGAGTTATCTTCAGAGTTTGTCACCATCAAAGGTTCTGACATCAAGCACTGCATACCAGCAATGGCAGCAGCGTGCCCCTGATGCATTTGAGATACCACCCTCTGCTCCTCCAGGTTCCACAGCACAATATGCCCTGTGTTGCTGCCAGTTACCATCATGGGTGCTCCATCCATTCGGAATGATAAGCTTGTACATATTCCCCAGTCATGATTAAACTCCATGACCACCTCATCAAACTTTAAGTTGTGGAGTATAATCTTTCCTTTGCTCAACACCACAGCAACCACATCTACAGCAGGAGCTGGTTCGAGCACTAGGACGGGAGTGTCCCATCCCTTGAAGGAGTAAACCAGCTTTGATGTTCGCAAGTTCCATAGTTTCAGTGTGCCTTGCTGGCTCCCCAGTAGAATCTTATTTAAGTATGTAGGAGGGTGGCACATAGCACTAATTAAGAAGTCATTCTCAAACTTCAACTCCAAAAACTCTGTTTCATCTTTGATATCAAATATTTTTAATACATTGGCTTCATCGATAGAAACGAGATGAATACCAAATGGGAAAAGGAAGCGTATAGGCGCATTGTGCCCTTTGTATACGTGTTTTAACTCACATCCACGCCTCCAGGCGTAGATATTGTTGGCACTGGCAGTGTAAACATGGTAATTGTCTCCGCTCATACATGTTATTTGTCCTGGATGCTCACCGCTAACGCTCAATAAACGGAATTTATCGCATCCGTATGTATGAAACCACTTTCCTACGCTCGTGCACAGCAATATTTCACCGCGTCTTTTGATAAATCTAGCCACTAGAGGCACATGTGTACTCACATAACCTAAAACTCTAGCTCCGGCAAATATGCGGCTGGTCGACTTTTCTGGCATTTTTATTCAATCTTTTTTTTACTACATGGAAAACTATGAACAGTATTCTTGAAAAAAGTCTGTAATTAATCTAAAATCAGCACTAAATCCCACATTGCCTAGACTACACACAACCATAACATAAAGTTTTTTTTGTTATTATTGTCGTGTCAATGTCAAAAAAGATTCGCTGTCAAATTAATTTTTGGTTAGTTACCGTCAGTGGTGCAGGACCAAAAGCCAATTAGAGTGGCAGTATCAGCAGTGTACTTGATCTTGAGATTACATACAAAATATTTTCAATTTACAATCAATGAAATCGTATGAAGAGCCGTAGGATCACCCATCTTAGGGCGTAATAGTATAGTAAGAACTGTAAGTGCAGACATATCTGCACATAGGCAGGTATGTGTAGGCACTGCCTACACATGAGTACCTAGGTACCTACCTGTAGGTGCCTAGTAGGCACCTACAGGTAGGTACTTAGGTACTCATTTTTATAAAAAATTAGTAGGTAATTAAAAAAAATGGTAGCACTCCGGGAGTGCCGGCAGAAGTGAAAACTTCAATATTAACGTTGTGTTTTCACTTTTAAGTTTTCACTTCAAAAATATAACCACAGTCGTCATAATGACAATGACAATCACAATGACACAGACACATTCGCGCAAGCGCGAATGTGTCTGTGTCATTGTGATTGTGTCATGTCATTGTGTCACATTCGCGCAAGCGCGAATGTGACACAACGACGAAGACAACGAATGATGAACGTCACGTTCGATGAACGTCACGAGTCACGTGACCCTGACTGAGTTTTCACTTCAATAAGATGGAAGCGATACAGTTAAATACAAGTTAGGCGAAACGATTCGTACGATATAATAGCGTCTATCTGGTTATGCGCGCGCGGCGAGCGATACGTGTTTCCCGTGCGAGGGTGCTCAGAGCGTCTGTCGGCTGCCGGCGCGCGAGTGCCGCTCCTCGGTCCTCCGCCCCCGCGCTCCGCACCGCACCGCGTGTTGGCAGCGCCTTGTACTCGCCTTGTACGATGTCGCCACAACACTATTTAATTGTTTGAGTCATACGTCGCGTGACCGCAAGTGTGTTCTTTTGTCGTCTCTTGTTTTACGAGCAATGTATAAAAATTAAATAAGATCTTACGCTTTTTCGACGTCACGTGACCCTGACGCGAGTTTGAAAGTTTTTACCCACCCAGCGCCGCTAAAGAAGTTTTCACTTCAAAAAAACATTGGCAGATACTTATTCACTTTATTTTTACCACATTAAAATTACATTTGTGTAGGAAGATAAAATCTAATAAACGTGTGATTTGATACAGGGTGTAAACAGATTAACATTAAATAGGACTTTGCTGCTTCAATGATTAGCACCGAAAAATGCATGTATTTTTTTGCGTAAAGAAGATTTTTTGTATGACAACAATTCCATAAATAATATTTCAAACCGGCCTTAACTTAACCATTTCATCTCAATATGGTTTCTTTATAGAGTACAGATAATGAGATAAAGCCTTTAGGTTCGAAAATAGTCATTTTACACCTTGTATAATCGTTAGGATAAGACATTCACAATAGTCCTTGTCTTTTCAAATCTTCATAGGTCTTCCTATTAACAACATTTCCGAGAGAATCTTCAAACTCTTCATCATTTTCAGCCACAAATCTTTCAGTCTCCTTTTGGTGTTTGATTTTCTCCCAAACTGCAAAAAATAAAAGTTTTTTAAATTCTATTAAAGTAGCTATAAAGGACTTTCTTTTTAATTTTGGGGAAGATATTATACTGCACTACTCTTTCTTATCATTACTAAAGCTCAAGCCTTTTTGAAATGCGTAGGTTTTTGTTGTATGTAAGTATGGCTAATGTTCTTAATAGAATTACAATAAGATCTAATATCCTGGCGGTTTTGAAATTCACGATATGTATCACGGTACCAGGAACACGGTATCATAATACGCAACTGAATTGTAATGACGAACCATTGCGACAGCTACCTACATCATCATCATCATCCACAGCCTGACTTGACCCACTGCTGAGTATAGTCCTTTTCTGAGTGCTTAGTCCGAGGTTGCATTTTAAAACTCCCTCCTCACGAGCCGAGAGTCTTATTTTCGTATGGATATTCGAGAGACGACTCTTGGCTCGAGAGTAGGGAGTTTTAAAATGCAACCTCGGACTAAGCACTCAGCTCTTTCTATTCCGCGCGGTTCTGAGCCGCTTTCATCCATCTACATGACATATATACTTAACTACAAGATTAAAAATAAAAATTAAACTCACGTGCAAGCGCGTCTTCAATCTGCGTGACATTAGCAAAATGCGCGGTATTGGGAATTCCCAAACATCTCATGCCGTGAGCATGTCTCCACTCAGCAAAGTGTCTCTGGAACGCCTTCGGTCCTTTATATGTGTAGTTACCGCAAATCTCGCAAGTGTAGCTTATGTTGAGACCATGCAGTTTGTATAGCCAGTATGGGATTGGCTGTGGACATAAATGTTGGTGTTATAAACAATGATAATGACATATAACGAAGGAAATAGCATTGTTCACCTTAATATACTCTCTGCAGCCAATAACACACAGCAGAACTATTACTACTTAGGTATGGGATAAAACCTGAGAGTCGAAAGAATCTATCTTTAAGTACCCATATCACTAGTGACAGAATGAATTTTGTATCTTAACTAGAGTCTAGACGAACTTATGGTGCCAATTAGAATAACGGTAAATGGTCCAAGTCTTTCCCTAATATTTTTCCAAATATTCAGGCTGTAAAAGTTCAAATGGCAATTAAATCAGGAGGGATAGAATCAGCGCGTCTTTACATGCACTAGAAACCTCTTAGGCAAGAGTATTGAGTATTATTTGTTTACCTTTCCATCCCATCCAAGAGGCAAGTTCTTCGGGTTGTAAGGCACCTCATCATCATCAGAATCGATGTCAGGAGCAGCAGAGGCATCACTTTCATCGCCGCTGTCGTCTCGTCGTTCGCCGGCCGCCCGCGCCGCGCGACGGGTGACGTTTTCAATGGTTGCAGCGCGTGTGCTACTTACTGAGGTTGCAAACCTGAAGAGTTATTAATTGGGTAATCTAAAGACAAATATTTATTTATTTTATTTATACTTTATTGTAGGTACACATAGAGACACAAACATATAAATTGAAAAATATATACAAAGGCGAGCTTAACCCTAAAAGAGTTTTCTACCAGCAAACCTTAGAGGATAGAGAGAGCTGATTGTTAAAGTGGGTAAAGGTAAAAAAATAAGTATACAAAAATGAAATAAAAAGAGATTTTATATTCTGGAGGGTGCTGAATCTGCTATTCAGTTTATAACTTTTGCAGTTGTCTCATCGTTTTACCTTGTCTCGTGTACCTATGTTTGTGTTCCAAATAAATCATTATTTTTTTTATTTATTTTTTATGCAAGATTGATTAAGTGGGATAATCATCTTGGGGCTTCATAAAGGTTCCATATGGTAAACTTTAATTAATAATACTAATAGAAAATAATTCTAAAGGGTAGTGATCATAAAGGTTTGTTTAATGACCAAGCGCAGGTTGAGATTTAAGTTTTCTGAAATATTACAATAAATAAATACTGTAGTAAGTAGGGCACAGTATCAGTATTTATATAATTTATTTATTGACCAGGCCCAGAAGTGAATCCTTTTTGCCGCGGTTGAAATTACTTGTATGCACCTGACTATATTCTCAACATTTCTAAGGTACCTGTAAACTTGTGCTTCTATAGCAGCAATGTCTTTATGACGCTGTTGAGTTGAAGCCTTCGCTTTGTTCCCGCCCTTTTTGGCGACGAGTGACTTGTCCAAGGCTGTTTGCCCTTTTGTACTGAACAGCCTGAAAAGAAACCATGCAGATGTCAGTACCACTTAAAATTAGGTTGACTCATTAAATAAATACAGTTGTAAATAAAAAAAATTGTTAATCAAACTGAAAAACGGCTTTGGCTTCATAGTCATATTATGTAGAGTTTTATATTATTATCTTTTACTTTGGTGAAAGACAGTCTAAAAGAAATTATATTCAGTATTATTGAACCAATGGATTCTGTTGCTGATAATAATAATTAATTGCAAAGAAACATATTAGTAAAAATGGAAGGGCATAGCAGCTCTCAGCCACAAACATCATTTAATTAAATTCGTCTTATATACAAAGTGCCAATTTCTCGCGACCAGAGGTATAGTATAATACCTTTGAGCTCTTTCTTCCAATGTTCCTCCACATTTGAGCCCTAAAGCCATGAGAGCAGACTTCAATCTGTCTAGACCTAGAGAAGCCAACTCCTCCCATGAGGAAAATGCAGAGAGGTCCAAATGTGCACCCACATTGGTTAGGGCACCACCAGTTTCTTTCTGAAATCATAGATTTTATTTAACACATTAGCAGTAATTTTTATTTGAAACAGACATGTCAGCATACTTATCACTGTCAATTCAAAATTATGTAAAAAATTATACATTCAGTATCAATGAAAACTACATTTGATTTTTAGGAAAGATTTTAAGCCACTTGTAGTACCTCTGTAATGAAATACAAACTGCTTACAATACAAAAAAAATATGAATTTTCGACATAATATACAACTTTATGACATCAATATAATACAATTAACAACTTTAATTTTAATAATATTAAAAAGAATGCCTTAGTGCGACAAGCTCTATATTATCTAAAATTATAATGAGTTAAATATGTACCGGCCAGCCAGGGAATGTTCCGGAATCCCATTGCTTCACAAACTCTTGATGAGCAGCAGCCAACTCCTGAGCCTGATCCAATAAAGGCTTGGTTCTGTTCACAAAGTCCTTTAAGTAAGTCAATAATGCTCTGATGTAGTTCCTGTATTCATTGTTCTTTCTCTCACGAGGAATATCGAATAGATGATCAAAAATGCTGAGGTAGGTTATGTAATCAACTTTCTGAAAAAAAAAAGTTTCTTTTAATGTATCTTGTAATTGTAAAGGAGTCATTCAGTACTAGATAGCATTGTGTGAAGAGTCTATGCATATTTATTCCTTAAAAAGTTTTGCTACTAATAAGGCTTTTAACTTTGCATAACTGAGTATGTAGTTTAGAAATTGCCAAGAGGTATTAACTTTTGTACTGTCTCATTTTAGGGTTATATACTGATAGGGTAAAACCAGGAACCTTATTTAATATAGATTACCTCAATTCCCTTCAAGTTTATGTATTTCTCATAGCACTCATGCAAGTCAAGGTATTTTCCATAACCCTCTTCATCAGTAAACTCCACAGGTGCTGAAAGAAATAAAAATATTAATCATATCTTCTGTATTTATAACTGAAATGCAATATTAAGAAGCAGGCATATTTATAAAAAGTTGTATGAGAAAGTTTTTACTTGTAAAATCTTCAGCAGGATTTTCTCTTAGCTTTGCCAATTCTTCAAACTCAACTGACATTGGTACACATATCTGAAACAAAGATTTTATTTAAATGATGCTTTCCTTTCAGTTTATTTAGATATCTATACTAATTTTATAAAGAGGTAAAGCTTGTGAGGTTGTAGGGTAATCTGTAAATCTACTGAACCAATTTTGAAAATTCTTTGACTATAGAAAGTTTAAGTTTACATAAATAAATAAATAATGCCGGCCAATTCACACAACATCATCAGCCCCAAGCTAAGCAGAGCTTGTGTTATGGGTCCTATCCTAGAAGACTGACATACTTAATCCAATACATTACATAGATAGATAAGATACATATCCACCACCTTTTACCTTTAGTAAATATATTTCTTGATAGGATAAAAATAATCTGCATGTGTGAATCTGGGAGCTGCTGGTTAAATTAATTAATTAATAGAAATTTACCTCATTAGGATGTTTCCTATGAAACTCTTTAATTTGCTTGAGCCTGGCATAAAACTCCTGAAACTCATTGGGGCCTGACAAGGCGGCTATTTCTTCTTTCCTTAGACCATCTTTATCTTCATAAAGATCTTTGAGTCTCATTGTACCTTCTATGTATCTCTGAAATAAAAAAAAATAAAAAATCTCTCATTGATTTTAACATCATAATCAAGAAATGTTATATTTTACTTACATCATGTAAAGTTTTCAAGCGATGATCTCCATTGATGGTTTCTCGATGCTGAAATTTATACACAATTTAATTATTGCAATTAGATTCAAGGAATTGGCCAGTTTTTTAAGAGCACTGGCTAAAAAATATATAATATTTTTAGAGCACCTAAAATGCTGTGACAATACTTTTGTATCTTTGGCTATTCAAGTGAAGTATTGCTAGGAATAACATATTTGGGTATTAAGACTCACCCCGGTTTTTTTGTGAAGTATCTCTTTGACCATTGCATCCATGGTCCTTTCTCTTTCTTCATGGTAACTTCTCTGTTGTTCCAATATTGTTTCCATTTTTGCAGGTTAGGTTAGCCTTTTACTTGGCAGTACGCTGGTTGATAATTAGGTAAAGCTCTCTCCTTTTGCTTGAGGTTGCAATTTATCCATGGATCAGGAAATAATGTGCAAATTAGTGAGCTATTCCAATTTACTCCATTTACAATAGACCACAAAATAATAGGAGTACAAACCATACAAACAAACAAACCACAGACTAAATACTGCTCACAGAGTACTATTGTATATAGGAAATAGAGGCCTAACTTCAAGCCATAAACAGGCGCAAATTGCGCAACTTGACTGCCATCTGCATGTTTGATATGGAACTATTTTCATCATGTATATAGGTATGTTAGACATTTTAGTATATATAGGTGCTATAGAAAGAGGTATAGCTATAATACCTTCGCACGGGTAACTTATATAAAAAATATTATCTTAATATTATATATTTTTGACCAGCATTATTTATTTATTATATTATTAAGAAAAAGAATATGAATAAGAATAATTTATTGTAAAACTGTGTACATGAGATCTTATATTATAACTTATAAGTATGTGATTCTTTCAACAGTTTACCTATTTCGGGTGTACAATTTTTGCTTAATATAGGTAACATAACTGGTATTTATTTATTAAAATCTATCTTAAGATTAAAATTTATATGCATTATTATAGGAACTGTTACCACTTTTTTAAAGTTTCTAATTAATATAATCTGAACCAGAATTATAATATTAATTCAGATTATAGTGCACATTGTTCACAAGGAATTTTTTAGTCCAAGTTTAAATAAGTTTCCATTAAGTTCTTTTAAGTCTGTTGGTAAGTGATTATAAATTTTTATGGCTGTATAATATGTGCTTTTGTAAAACATTGTGTAACTATAATATATATATAACTTGAGGAATAAAAATATCATATTTATGCTTATATACATAAACATCTAAGTAGTATATAATTAGTAATAAATCTAGTCGTTCAGAAAACCTTCGTAGTTTTCTCAACGACTAGATTTATTACTAAAAGATGTACAATTGTTTTTAACAAAAAGACATATTATTTCCAAAATGAATATACCAGTTAAAGTATGTATGTGGTTTTCTTTAAAAACTGTCCGTAGAGATTCAGTACTTTTCATACAATATACAGCTCTAATACATTTTTTATGCATAGTGAATACAGATTTAGCAAACAACTATTTTAAAGACGAGATTGTTTTTTTTAAACCAGAGCGGAAAGCGTTTAAAAGTATGTCACTCGAGCTTAAAATAGTGTTGCTCCCGAGGTGGACACTCTAGTTTTTAACACCCTCAATGAGAAAATAAGTTCCAAGTGCAACTTATGAACAAGAATTTATTTACGTACAATTAAGAACCATAAGACATAATAATAATAATACTTTCACTTGAAGAAGACACACTCATTTTTTATAATTCTAAAATCTGAATATGAATCAACTACGAACGAAAGCAGAATGGATTTAATTTCGCGCGTTGTTTATTTTTCATCAACTTTTTTTAATAGGCGCGCTCGCAGTTTTTCACCCAGTCACATATTCAATACATTGTTCCCGCATGGTTTGTGATTCACCTCTTTGCTGATTGAAACATTTACTAACAATATCCACATTCCAAATTCAAATCACTTTTAGTCCCTAGGGATTAAAGAGCTATTTTACTCCCTGTTTACGAGGAATAAACTAGCTCATTTGAATAGATGTGATAAAAAAGATTTTCTTAAATCTGCTATCATTTTGGTCCGCTTGAATTTTAATCCAAAATTATTATATTGTGTTTATTTTTCTCTTCAAACTTTTTCTAAAAATATCCGTGGCCATGTTTTGAAACTGATCTCCCATATCATCCATGCCTTTTTGCCCGTACAGAATTTTGTTAATATTTTTACAATAAGTGAAAATGAAAAATCTAGTCACTTTATTGATCAGAAATTCTAACAATATGTCTCTGTGGTTTTCACAAGTGATGACTTTTAAATCGACTAGGATATTAATCACAGTTTTGATGTACAGTTTTAAGTTGTTTTTTTCTAAATTTTCTTTAAGTATCTCCATGGTAATATCTTGTAGATTTGATATTAGTTTAATTACCGATTCACTTGGGCTACAAAGCCAACGACGGCCAGCATATTCTCGATATCTTAAATATTCCAAATGCTCAACGCTCAGTAAATTGTTCTGACAGGAAACACAATTTCTAAAAATTTTTTTAGCTTTGTGGATAAAGTAACCGCTTATATATTGCAGTGGAGCAAATATTTTTGGGTTCCTTCTTTTACTTTCGATCGGTTCCAGTTCAATATTAAATATTTTATAAATGTCCACTTCTGTCACTCTTGCTGCATCTTGGTCAGCTCCATAGCTCTCATCTGTGACTAATTCTATTAGTGTTTCACCCATATCGTTCTCACAATTTCCACCAGGAGCGTGGACACTGGTAAGGCTATTTACTAATAATGTGGTGTACGCCGATTCAAACCGCTCAGGTGTTGGATTTGTGTTGCGGTACCCGTGGCTTCTAATAGCACCAAAAAAGTTTTCAATCGGGTCTTGGTTTAAGTGCCGCATCCAAACTGAAGTGATATTATAATCAGCATCCAATTTATGTATTAATACTTCAATTCCTTCCAGTGTCCACACCCAATTATTCACTGTTGGTACACATTCTTTTTTGCCTGCTCGTATAAATGACATCGTTTTGAGAATTTTTTTAGCTGCACGCCATGTTTCATGATGGCAAGACTGTGGAGTCACAGGACCCAGAAGTGGTTTCGCAAAGCGATTTTTTGTGGCGTGGCTCCCGTTGACAGAGTCAAACAGCTTATCGGTGAACATGATTAAATCAGCTGTATCCTGGCATTCTTTCGGTAATATGCCTTTATCTGGAAATAAAAAGAACTAGTTGTAAAATTAAATCTATAATAATCTATATATGTAATCGTATATAGTCTGACTGATATATAGAAAATACAATGTATTATGTTTAATTAAACACAATAAGTGCCGCTCCATGAAAATGACATTACAATTACTCACCTGCTAGATAGCCCATATTTGAAGCAACAGTTGCGCTGAACACCTGACTGGCAAATTTTACCTTCATTTTGCCAATTTTTTGGGGTATAACATGGGCATCTGTCAATTTGGGAACGAGCCTCACGCCTTTGTATCCAGGATTTTCCTTATGCAATAATTGCAGATGCTGCCACTTTGCGATTTTTTTCTTCCCCTCCATTTCAAATTGCAAGTGCTTGGTCAGTAAATTATTTCTTATTCCTTTTAATAAATGAGGAGGATCATACAATGGCACTACTTCTGCGTTGTTCACCAAGAATACGTGGTCTTTCGGAGTTTCTCCTCGCCTTAAATAGGTACCTCTGGACTCGTTCATAAGAAGTTTAATAGCTTGACGATTATTGGACCCTTGGTCACACACGGTTGCCAGCACTTGAAATCCTACTTCTTGTAATTCCAATATAATTTCTTTTATTTGTTTTGCCAGCTCCAGCCCTTTAGTAGCGCCAGATGAAAAAGTATAAGATATTGGTTCCTTGTAATTTTTTATGAGACCTCTAATCATAAAAACCTGAGCATGATTTGCCAAAACCAGTTGTGTATTTTTACCATCAGTCACAAAGCCAGTTACCCTATCTTTCCTCTCATTATATGTTACATTTGTTTGTAGTGACATTTCGTCGTATAATAAAATGCACAACTTGTCGTTTTTCTTCATTTTGGTCGCTTTTGCTTTCAATTGAGCAAAAATCTTTTTATTGACCCCTGGTTGCACATTGGCCTTCGTCAATAGCTTCATCAGAATTTGTGGGGATGGAAGGGTAATTATTTTTCTCAAGAATCGGTAGGCCTTAGGGCTTTGCTTCAGTATAGTGAGGGCCAAAATTTTTTCATTGATGTTGAAGCGCCTCCCTTTTTCTTTTTTCCCGTGTTCTCTGAACTGTAATAGAGTTAGAACCTTCGTCGACTTTGGCATATTTTCCATTATTTTGACAAAAGCTGGGTTGGTACACAGTTTGCTAGTTTTTTTGATCTCTTGGGCCTGTTTTTTTAATTTACTTTTACATTTAGACAGCTTTATTTTCAAAGTTCTTAATTTTGAGAATAGACAGTTTTCTTCGTCGGTCATCCTGAGTTTTTTTGTACGTATAGTCACCCTTTTTTTTGCTACAGTCCTTGCAGTGTGAGCTGAAAATAAAAAATGCCGTATTTTAACAATAGTTGATCAAGAGTGAAGCGACCTCTAAGCCACCTTCGAATAGAATAGAAATCTTGGGCGATTTTGTTCGAGTTCAATTAAAAACAAGTTTTATACTTAGTTAGAGCGAGTAGTCAGTAGGAGACTTAAATAACAGGTTTAAAATAATTCATTACATCAGGCCAGTTACTAAGGTAACTGTTTATGTGAATATGCTTAGTTCTAAGTATTAGCTCTAAGTACCATTGTTTTCTTTTATCTTAAGCCTATTTGAACAATAAACATTTTAATTGCTTCGTATAGTGCGCGTCATATAAAAAGAACGCTGGCGGTAAAGCTGCGCAGTATACGATTTTAGGGTGCATTTGGTGGCATGAGGTGCTGCGCGGGGCGGAGTCCTACATCTTACGAAGCCGCTAGTGAAAGACTGGTTCAAAAATCAAACAACACGATAGTACTTTCGTGCGCGGTTGTACCCATGCGCAAACACACCCGCTGATTTCCAGCGTTCTCTTTATATGACGCGCACTATAGTTCAGCTTAGATTGGATGTAAAACATGCGATTTAAAGTGATTCCGGTGATTTTTTATAACTAAACATAATATTTCTTGAACTTACCAATCTTTGGTTTTTTACTGCTTAGAAGACTGGACTGACTCGTTGCTTTCGGCGTAGCAGGTACATCTCTATCTGTAAATTATGATAATGATTATTATATAATTAGATGATTCACAACATCATCCATCCCATAATTCTAAGTATCTGTCAGAATGACTGATATTTTCTATTTTATTAGACATACTACTTTATTGTGTAGGTGCTTTCTAGATTAGACAGAAAGGTAATGGCTCAGCCGATTTTCAGCTATTACCTACGAGGTAACAAGTTGAACGAGATGCCATACAACAGAACAATGTTTATTGAGGTTAATTAATTTTCACTAATCTAAACTCAAAGAATACCTAATGTGTACAACACTTTAAAATATGTATGTAGGTAGTATAGGTACTTACTGATTGTTATTTTCTGAGTTACATGTGTTTCTGCTTCACAGCTTAACATCTCTGCGCTGCCTCCAAGAGTAGGTTCAGCTACTTTGCTCGAAGTATTCTGAATCATCTCATCTGGAACATTTTGTATTTGCTGCAGTGGTTTTCTCTCAGCAAAGGTGAATTTGGGCATGGAGAGTGGTCCTGAAATATAATAATGTTCTCTTTATATGACGCGCACTATAGTTCAGCTTAGATTGGATGTAAAACATGCGATTTAAAGTGATTCCGGTGATTTTTTATAATTAAACATAATATTTCTTGAACTTACCAATATTTGGTTTTTTACTGCTTAGAAGACTGGACTGACTCGTTGCTTTCGGCGTAGCAGGTACATCTCTATCTGTAAATTATGATAATGATTATTATATAATTAGATGATTCACAACATCATCCATCCCATAATTCTAAGTATCTGTCAGAATGACTGATATTTTCTATTTTATTAGACATACTACTTTATTGTGTAGGTGCTTTCTAGATTAGACAGAAAGGTAATGGCTCAGCCGATTTTCAGCTATTACCTACGAGGTAACAAGTTGAACGAGATGCCATACAACAGAACAATGTTTATTGAGGTTAATTAATTTTCACTAATCTAAACTCAAAGAATACCTAATGTGTACAACACTTTAAAATATGTATGTAGGTAGTATAGGTACTTACTGATTGTTATTTTCTGAGTTACATGTGTTTCTGCTTCACAGCTTAACATCTCTGCGCTGCCTCCAAGAGTAGGTTCAGCTACTTTGCTCGAAGTATTCTGAATCATCTCATCTGGAACATTTTGTATTTGCTGCAGTGGTTTTCTCTCAGCAAAGGTGAATTTGGGCATGGAGAGTGGTCCTGAAATATAATAATGTTTCTTTTTTAATACTCAAATAATAATCCTACTAATTATACAGTTTTAGGGTTGTTCCCGATGAGTCACACCTTTCTGTCACAGTTTCTGTGAAAAATAAGTAGCATTGTGTCATATGGGTAACTGAATCGGAATAAATAAAAATGAATACGTTGCGTTAAATCACTCTACACTTAAATAATGGTCTATCAAATTAAGATATGATTATAATTAAATTATTTTTATATGAATTTATTCATTTTAGCTAAACAAATTTTGCAAAGAAACTTATCATTTTATTTTTCCCAATGTGTGTTACTGAAAGGTGTGACTCAAAGGGAATAACCCCAAGTTTTGAAGATTTTAATAGTTGTTGCTTAGTTACATTGTAACGGCTGAAGCCTTTTTGAATAAAACTCAGAACAAATATCTCTAATGTCATAAATATGACAAGCCCAATCTACATACATACTTTCTTAATTGGATAGACTTAACACCACATAGAATTTACACCTAGAAAGATTTTACTAACCTGGTAAATTTAATGTTGGCATAGCAATATTGCTCAATCGGTTGTAGCGGCAACAAAACCTTGTTTCAAAGTGTACATGACAAACACGGCGGTGCTTGTAGATATCATTATTGTCTAGTCCGACAATGTCACCGCCAATTGAAGTAACCCACATGTTAAAGCGCTCTATGTCTTTCACTGGATTGGGAAATAAGTGTAGTGGCATCTGCATACCTGTAAGAAATGAAAGTACTAGTATTTAGCTTATAAGGCTAAGAATAATCGTTTATGGAATTGAAATGCATGAGGTGGTTTTATTGCATATGGGCATGGTAACTCATAATGTTTACATACACATTATTCTTCATGATGGTTGCTTAGTTACATTGTAACGGCTGAAGCCTTTTTGAATAAAACTCAGAACAAATATCTCTAATGTCATAAATATGACAAGCCCAATCTACATACATACTTTCTTAATTGGATAGACTTAACACCACATAGAATTTACACCTAGAAAGATTTTACTAACCTGGTAAATTTAATGTTGGCATAGCAATATTGCTCAATCGGTTGTAGCGGCAACAAAACCTTGTTTCAAAGTGTACATGACAAACACGGCGGTGCTTGTAGATATCATTATTGTCTAGTCCGACAATGTCACCGCCAATTGAAGTAACCCACATGTTAAAGCGCTCTATGTCTTTCACTGGATTGGGAAATAAGTGTAGTGGCATCTGCATACCTGTAAGAAATGAAAGTACTAGTATTTAGCTTATAAGGCTAAGAATAATCGTTTATGGAATTGAAATGCATGAGGTGGTTTTATTGCATATGGGCATGGTAACTCATAATGTTTACATACACATTATTCTTCATGGATGCGTCCTATCATTTCAATAGTCTTTAGATACTGTAAGTGCGCACAGTACACTAGCCAGCACAACAAATTGTGCCCACCGACCTCATACCATGAGACAACTCCCTACCACTACATTCATGGGTAGGTATGGTAGAACTTTAGGCTAGGTAAAGTACCCTATCCTACTTACCTAATATTTTGTTTTTGATTCGTTATAACTGTAAGATTATGGAATACCAACTCACCACTCGAATCCGTACACCCAGGAACACAACACTTTTTGCTAGATAGCGACGACATCATTGTCCTTATATAAATATTGTACGCCCGAAATAGAAGAAACACTTATAATAAAAGATATTTATACACAGTTTCACAATAAATGATTCATATAACTAGGAAATGAGTCTCTATCTCCAAAAACAACACCACCAAAGAATGATCTGGAGGAGGAGTAGGCACTCAACTCAACTCAACAGAAACACTCACAGAAATCGCACTGATAGATAACACCAATCAACATGAACAAGTTAGCAAATATCCACAAAAAGCCATCCGAATTCTCATTCCGAAACGAAACCGTCAAGATGTTTTGTGGTCAACCGCCATCTTGTGAAAATGAGAATTTTCATAACTCAGTGCTGCCATCAATATTGTGAATCAGTATAGTTTTAAATCTGACTAAGGAATTTATTTTACACTTTTTTTAATGAAAACGTAAATTTAAAAGAATTGTATAAATTACATTGATGATATTTATTTATTTGATATATTTTACTGCGCAGCTAACGCTATCTTTATGTCTAAGAAAGAACTACATTGTAAATTATGCTACCAAGATAGAAAGCTTTATTTCTTCAACTGTTTCTTTACTTTTTCACTGCATCTAAATTTTTTAGAGCTATACTACTGATATCCCCTGTATTTGATGTGAAGATTATAGACCCTGATACTGCTATAGTTTCAGTATATTACAATGTACTTTGTGAGTATGTATAGGTTGCTACGAACGAAGAGACAAAAGAGCAAAAATGAATGAAGGAAAACTTTTAAAATTTTGAACATAATTTAATCAAATAAAACTATTTTATTTGATAAGTTTTTTATTCTACTGTAGCTGCATTTCATTCTGCAATAAATAAATTACTTCTCGATCAACATAATTATTTCTAAATTAGAGTTAGTCGGTTATTTTTTATCTGTCAATGCCAACTAAACCTATTCCTTCTGTAATGTGATTGGTTAACGTCAGCCGATGAAGGTAAGTGAGTGAATCCGTTCGTCGATAGTCGTGTCGTGTTGACAGTGTTTCCAGCTAAGTGTATTTTCCTAAAATTCAGGGCAAGCATTTCGAGGACCATTAAATCCTTAAAAACGAATAATAACAATATAAAATGTTATATTATAAATGGTAATATTTTAATTATTTAGGGGAAGGTATACATAAAATTTTAAAGCAATTAAAAAAATCCTTTTTCTTTTACTTGTTTGTTAAAGATGTCACAAATTACGCTATATTTGCACTGCTGGAATATTTTCTGTTAACCATATAACAGTATATTATCTCATCATAGTTATCATGCATTAAAAATGTAATAATAATATCTGAGATGATTACTATGTTTTAAGATAATATTTTAATTTTATTATAATATTTTTAAAAGAATGTTGGGTATTAAACCCCTCGATAACGTTACAAAAGATCTTGTATGAAAACTGTGAATTTAGTAGGTTTAGAGGGTAACTGTACCTACAGCTGTGGCACCACACACAGCGTATCGGTGTCATTTCATTTTCCGTCTACACGTTCATGTATTTTATTTACGCTATCTTGAATTGCGTTTTTTTAAGCCGGTAATAAATAAAATTACGGTTTAGCCATGGTGACAAATAGCTGGAGCACGCGCGTTAATTCAGTATTGTTTGTAATTTGTTCTTTCATCATATACGCGCACTCCGATGTGCCGAGACCTCGCGGTGTATCACTAGCTAAGGCTTCACTATATTCGCCAACAAAGGATTTTACCTGTTTCGATGGAACTGTAACGATACCCTTCAACTACGTGAACGATGACTACTGTGATTGCTTCGACGGCAGCGATGAGCCCGGGACTTCTGCGTGTTTGAACGGCGTATTCCACTGCACTAATGCCGGTCATCGACCGCTTAACATACCTAGTTCAAGAATCAACGATGGTGTTTGTGATTGTTGCGATGGCACAGACGAGTATGCGTCGCCGGATACGTGCACCAACATATGCGAAGACCTGGGAAAAGAGGCCAAGGCCGAGGCGCAGAGAATAGCGGAGCTCTACAAAGCTGGTAGTCATTTGAGACAAGAGTTTCTAGAAAGGGGTGTCAAGAAACGTAATGAGATGGCAGAGCAGTTAGAACAGTTAGAAAAAGATAAAATTGAAGCAGAGGCTATCAAAGCTGAAAAAGAAACTTATAAAAATGAAGTGGAAGCTAAGGAAAATGAAGCTCTCAAAGTGTACCGAGAAGCAGAGGCCCTAGAAAGGCAAAAGAAGGATGAACAAGAGAGAGCAACCTTAATGAAAGAATCAGCAGAGCAGTTTGAAAAATATGATTCTAATTCTGATGGGGAACTGACTAGAGATGAAGTAAATGTGGTGAATGCATTTGACAAAGACAAGAGCGGTCAAGTGGAAGATGAAGAATTTCAATATTTCTTTGGTGAGAAAGAGAGTGTAGATAAAGAAGCATTTGGAACCTCAGTGTGGCCATTATTGAAACCATTGCTCATGATGGAGCAAGGTATGTTCCGTCCTGCTGAAGATACTGAGCCGACTGAGGATCTGGAAGTGGATGCTGATGAGACAGGTGACTTAGATGCAGAGTATACTGGCCCTGATGAAGAGAACAGTGACCTGGATCTTCAAGATGAAGGTGAAGAACATGAACCAGAGCCAGATCGGTCCACAACTTATGATCCTGAAACTCAAAAACTTGTTGATGAAGCCACAGAAGCCAGACAACAACTAACTGAAGCCGAAAGAACTGTTAGAGAAATAGAATCAAGTATCAGAAACATCCAACAAAATCTAGAAAAAGATTATGGAATACATCAAGAGTTTGCTACCTTAGATGGAGAATGCTTTGAATACGAAGATAAAGAGTACATTTACACATTGTGCATGTTCCAGAAAGTCACACAAAAATCAAAGAATGGTGGCGCTGAAGTAGGCCTGGGTAACTGGGGCGAATGGGCTGGTGGTGAGAACAGAGACAACAATAGATACTCTGCAATGAAATATACAAATGGAATGTCATGTTGGAATGGTCCTCAGAGGTCAGCCTTGGTCAGTATCAGTTGTGGCTTGGAAACTAAGCTCTTATCGGTCACAGAGCCGTACCGCTGTGAATACAAGATAGAGCTAACTACCCCTGCTGCATGCGATGAGGCCAATGCTTCCCAGTACCATTCATCACATGATGAACTGTAATAAACTATAGTGTGTGCATCATATCACACCTTGTGATTGTGTTTAACACCTAAGCTATTATGTAAATCAGTCATAGAGATTCACTTAAGTTTAATGTGTCAACACAAGTAGAAATGAACTTGTTTAATTTATATTTCTGGAAAAAAAATTAGATGAGGTAGGTTGCATTTGCTAGATGAATAAAATTGTTTATGTAAAGTGGTAGTAATTGTAATTTTTATGGTTTTGGAATCAATTTTGTAGGTCAATTTGGCACCAAGAAGTTTTCAAATTAAGACTGAAAACATCAATCAATAATTAAGTTTCACACATTCCTAAAACTCAAGGCTGTTTTAGTTCAAATAGAAATGTTTTAATGATGTGAACAAAATACTGTATGTGATCATTGAATAAACTATTTGTTATGTATTTGATCTTTAACTTTTAGTTAGTAATTTATTTGGTTTTAAATATCTTGTTTTGCTCAGATAGTTCAGCAGACAATACAATATCCAGCAATGTACCTATGAGGCAAGGCGTTTTATGATTTTTAGGAAACTAGGACATTGTAGGTTTTCCTATACATGCATATGCAAAATGGATCCAAATACAAATAAATGCATGCTTTTTATTATGAAAATCTCAATGCTTCCATTCCATCCAAAAAAAAATTAATAATTCGCGAACATTCACACATTGGAAAGCTCTATCCAAGGAACATAATATCCTAAGCTCTATCCAAGGAACATAATATCATAGAAGCTCTATCTATGTTATCTGTGGTTTAGCTAATTTCATTCGTTCTATAAAGGTTTTGTTCATTCGATTTGCATGAGAGAGAAAGAAAGAAAACAAAAGTTAGTTAGCAATTGTGTAAAATATTTTGCTGATTTTATAGGTAAAATTAAATTAGAGATATTTATTGGATTTTGTAAATATTTATGTAGTTGCTGTAGTATTTCAGTGTAAATCTTTCGAATGACTTCGTATTAAATCTACCTTATTATCACGGTTAAGCAGCATACTGTAGTACTTTTGTTCATTTGTAGACTTGATTTTAGGATTTTACCTTTAGTTGAGCTATAAATTTTAGTGAACCACCGAGACCAAACCCAAAATGAATGTGGATGAAATCATAGCTCGGTCTTCCTTCTCCATGCTAAAGGGTAAGGTAGATGAACGGATTATAAAAGCCCTAAATGAGATGGGTTTTGAGAGACCAACGAGGGTGCAAGCTGAATCTCTTCCCTATTTACTACAACAGAAAGACTTGATTGGAGCAGCAAAAACGGGAAGTGGAAAAACACTGGCTTTTCTCATTCCTGTAGTAAACAACTTGATTCAATTGGGTATAACAAGGGTGCATGGTGAGTCTTTTTGAACTAAATTGGCAAGGTTAGGAAGTCTAGAGTATTAACTAAATTTCCAGCTAAAAAATAATTTGATCATGTTGACTGTAATTTGGTAACTTTTTCAGGCACCGGTGCCATAATACTTTCTCCAACACGAGAATTAGCTCTTCAAACATTTGAAGTACTAAAAAAACTGCTAATAAATATTGATTTATCACACTGCCTAATAGTCGGAGGAGAGAAAAAGTATAAAGATGTGGTAAAATTACAAAAAGGCAAGTTTTGGAAAATATATGCTACCTATTATGATATGTAGCATGTGACAAGTTATAAAAATGGAATTTAAATTGTTATTTTTTGTAGGTGTAAATATTATTGTTAGCACTCCAGGCAGATTGCTAGACCACTTGCAAAGCACTGAGCAGTTCAACTGCAGTAACTTAAAATGTCTTGTGGTGGATGAGGCAGACAAGCTACTTGAAGCAGGCTTTGAAAAGCATATCACTGGCATTATTAAATTATTACCAAGTTTGTATTAACCTTCTTGTATTTCCTGCCCTTATACCACTAAGTTTAGTCAACAGAACACATTATTTTTTTCCATAAATATTATTATTTGTCATCTCAGAATTCTGAATTAACATTAACAATGTTTGATCTTGTAAACAGTTTTTTTCAATTGTGTCTGTGTGTACTTAAATAATTTAATTAAGTACACACAGACTTAACTAGGTAGATCAATTATAACAAAAGTTTTCTGGAAGAAATTACTCATTTAGACATAAGACTGCCCTATGTAACTTTTTTCCATTTTTAATCTGATATTTTCTTTTTATTCGTTTTTATGGCGTGCAATAAAGAGTTTTTATTCAAGGTTTCATTTTGCAGGAAACCGACAAACAGTTCTTTTTAGTGCTACAATAGACAGCAAAGTGGAGAATCTAGCCAGGCTTGCATTGAGGTCTGATCCTGTACATATTATGGTGACTGATGAGAAACAGTCCACTGTTTCAGGGCTCCAACAAGGGTACTTTCAGTTTTGGTTTTATATTTTATTGTCCAGGTTCAGTAAGTTTATTATACTGCACCACTTTTATAGACTACCAATACCAATAGCAGTCATGCCATGAGAATCAAACCCACATCTTCGGTCGGACAGTTGCATAACATGTCACTTGTTATCTAATTACTAGGTTCTGCCCCATATGAGATTGATATGAGAGTATTTTTAACTGAAAAATATAGGTATACAATTTTTTTTCAGATACTGCATTTGTCCAGTAGAACAAAGATTACAATGGCTACTCATGGTCCTCAAAAGAAGTAAAAAAAAGAAAGTAATGGTCTTCTTCTCTTCTTGCAAGTCCGTGGACTTCCACTGTGAGATCTTCAGAAGATGGAAAGCTTCAGTGATTAGTATACATGTAAGTTTTAATGAATTTTGAAACTTAAATATGCACTTATCCTAGTGCTAAATATACAAGGACTATTCAACCTACAGGACCTATTATAATTTTGAATAGGGGAGGTAAATGGAAATGTTGACTAAACTAGAGCCAACCTTTTTTAAAAATGATATAAAACAAGATCCCATAATAGTTATGTTTGTACAGATCAATTTATTTAACATGTTCTATGTACCTATACCCAAAAATGTTCTTTATTTTGAAAAATACCTAACCAAGTAAATCTTTTAGGGTCGTTTAAGTCAAGCTCAAAGAAAACTGGCGTATCTGCAATTTGTGCAAGTCAAAAAAGGTGTGTTGTTTTGCACCGACGTAGCAGCTAGGGGACTGGATATCCCTGCCGTTGATTGGATCGTTCAATATGACCCACCAACCGACCCTAAGGTAATAAATAGTAATAATTAGGTAATAATCACTTTGTTTTTACAACTGCACTCAGAAAAACCTGTACAATGTGTTACATAATGTTACTATAATGTTAAGTGGAGCTCATTCCCATCGAGAAAAAGAATAGTTTAACAAACTGAATATAAAAAAAAAAAATATAGGTATCTTTGGAATTAGCGACAACCCTATGGTGTTGGTTTACTTTGAGTAGGTATTCAGCCTGTTAATATACACGATTAAGGTGTCGTATCGACACACCAGATTCTTTCCCCAAAACATTTTTGAGGAAATTTTAAAGTCATTTCATTAATTAAAAATTCGAAACTCGTTGACAAACGTTGACCTCTTTGGCGTGTAACACTCTGTTTATGACGATCTGTTTAAAAGACTTGGTTTGCCTAAGCCATGCAGTCTAGATTTACTTATACCTACTTCTAAGAATAATAGACATATTGATTTGAACTTGCTCTGTGTATCAAGAGCTTTATTGATTGAACTATGTATGTATGATTGTATATTTGCAGGAATATATACATAGAGTAGGTCGCACCGCACGGGGTTTAAACACATCAGGGAATGCCGTGATTTTACTGAGGCCTGAGGAAGAAGGTTTTATTCAGTTTTTGAAAATGGAGAAGGTTTATTTGGATAAATATAATTTTGGGGATCCTTCGCCAGAGTTGCAAGAACAGGTATGCCTACTTATTCACTATCATCAACCAATATTCACTTCTGCAAAATGCATTAGAGCATGAACAATTTTATGATTTTTCGTAATCCACGGGACACATAACAAATCGAATTAAAAAAATATATTTATGTCCTATCAGCTCACATTGTCATGAGCGTACTATCTACTTACTATTACTAGTCCATTATTTTATTCTAAAACCTAGAATAGCCAGTCGTGCGATTATAAAGGTACTTTTTTACACCCTGTATGAGTATGTATTACCTATTGTACCTGCAAACAAATTAATTTTATTTCAGTTCGAAGAAATGATAGAAAATGATGGGGTCATGAAAATACTAGCAAGAAAAGCATTCCTAACATTTCTAAGGTGCTACCAAAAACATCCCATGAAGGAGATATTCAATATCAAAACTTTGAATATAAAGGCTACAGCTAAGGCGTTTGGGTTTAAGAAACAACCAGACGTTGATTTTTTATAACAGGTACCAGACCTAGTATAAAAATAGGTACTCTAAATAATATCGTGTCTGAAAAAAAAAACGATCGGTTATCTTGTTATCTTCACATTTCAAATATTTACAATCAAACTCGTATCTAGAAGTCTCAAAACATGATACTGTTCACAAAGGCCCTGGTATTTGAAGTCGTCTTTCTCAAACCTAACTCAATGTTCTAGACGGCATACAAATGATTGCTTAGATTTTAAGAAAAATATCAACTTGACTAGAGATACATATCTACAATACATGCATGATAAGTTATCTACTTTATGCAACAAGTGCATTTTGTTATCAGTAGGTACATATACTGAGTAGTAGGTAACCATTGAAGAGCTATAAAAAATAAATTACTATGGCAAACATAATTTGGATCATGATGACACTACGAAGGTTTCTATTCTGAGGACTAATGAATGGACACCATCTAGTATGTTTCTTTCCACAATGTTTTTATCGATATAGTATTGTGTAATGATCTACCTCAACAAAGTAATAGCAAAGCCTCATAAATTCTACAATTATCAATGTCATTGCACTCAATGCAACACAAACACACTAAACTAACAATTTATTGCAACAATGTAATGACTGTGATGATAATGAATAAAACGTTTTGTTAATAATAATATTTATTGATAAAATCAACTCCTGCTTTTATTATTTCCCTTTTGTCTGTAGATCTTAGTTTTCTCAGCCTTGTTCTTCTGGCTTTGTGGGGCATTGAGGGACTTGAAATAACCGAAGCCGCCACCACCCTTTCTCTTATGAGTTGGTCCTTTGCTGGCCACTTTGAGTTCAACAGCTGGTGGTACAGTAAAACCGAACGATTTTGAAACCTTTGCCATATCTATCGTGTCGATATCGAATATCGTCTTCAAATGATGTGAATCATAAGCCCTCAAGTAGCTCTTAAATGCTTCTTTAGCAGATTGGTTCAGGAAATAGTTTCTCGAAATAAGCTTTTCTAACTGCAGTTGGATGTCGGCAACTTTGTTCCACGAGAATTCGAACTCGTTGAGTGCGACTTTGGACTGTTTGAGGAATCTCAGGAATCCCAGTTCTTCTGGACGCAGGAATAAAAGCGCATGTCCACTGGTGCCGAGGCCTCTCGCAGTTCTGCCTACTCTGTGGATGTATTCCTGAAACATACATGCGATGTTAAGCTTTTTTAGCCATTGTGGCATGATTTTATAATTATGACTAGGATCAAGTTTTTAGTTTGTTGGTGTACGAAAATAATTGGTAACATCCATTTTTCCCAACTATGTAATTGTATATAGGTATGTATTATGTTTACTTATTTTGGCATGATAACATATCCACACTAAGCTTATAAATAAGGTATTTAATATCTTATATAGGTAAGTTAGTCACCTTAGGGTCATCTGGGGGATCATATTGAACAATCCAATCAACAGCGGGGATGTCCAAACCTCGCGCAGCCACGTCCGTACATAGCAGAATACCAGTCTCTGCATTGCAGAATTGGAAGAATGTTGTTGTTCGTTTTGTCTGCTGTTGCTTTCCCTGTAAAAAGTATTTGCATTATGATCGGAATTTTTCCGGTCTTGGTTTCCAATTCAGTTGTGCACCTACGTACTTATAGCCCCGTTTATCAGTGAAAAGGTATAAAACGGCTACTGAAGCATGTTTGAAATTCGTTTGCTTAGGTTTGGTTTTCGTGAGAAACTTAGGCAAGCTTGGCCATAATTTACTTATAGATTAGTTGTAATTTGTAACTTACATGAATAGACATAACAGGTAGGTCAATATAGTTGAATAGTTCATGATGGTACTTCACAGCCATGCAGGTAGAGAAAAACACCATGACCTTTTTCTTCCTATTTTTCTTTAGGAACGTAAATAGCACCATCATTCGCTTCTCTGAAGGGCAGACAATGTATCTGAAAGATGAATATTATTATAATTGTATTGCAGTTGTTCAAATGTTGATTTTATGGAGCGTGTAATTTATAAAAGAACCACCTGTAAAAACATTTTAGGGTTCTGTGTGTACCTGCGGTAAATAGCTATACATAAGTCATACTTATACCGCCTTTGACTGCAAAGTACCTAACTTTAGATGCCTCTACTACATAAGTTAAACATATCTAAACTAATACCTATAGGACGTGAAGTTTTTGATTTTGATGAGCCGATTTTGATAATCATTTTACCAATAGAAAGTCTCGTTATTAGTGAGTCATAGGCACATCAATCAGATTCGATAAAAATGAGAACCTGTGCGAAGCCGGGATAGCAGTTTTATATAAGTAGGAGGAAACAGATTTTTATAAAGTGACTTGGAAGAGACTGTTTATGCAACTAACCCCTGTTCCAATGTGTCTACTGTGGCTTGTTCTCTATGATCATCGACACCCACGTAAACTGGTTCATGTTTCACGGCGAGGGCTGTCAGGGCTTCCGTTTTTTTCGTTTGCGTGGCACTGAACAACATCGTTTGGCGACGTTCTGAAAAATATTTACATTCTAAAACTTATTTCTCATTCTCATTCATAAAAAAATCAGAAAGTACACTCATTTGGAGCTTATTTAGTGATTTTATAGGGGTTTTATAATAGAAAATGAGATGTCGGTACTTACTAGGCAACAGCTTGATAATTTGTTTGACTTCTTCTTCGAAACCAATCTCCAGTATTCTATCTGCTTCATCAATGACAAGGCACTGCAAGTTTTTGTAGAGGAAATCTGGTGTGTTCTGTAAGTGGTCCAACAAACGTCCAGGAGTTGCTACCAGTATATTAATTCCTGTAAATAATGCTTTTGTTTAAAGTATTTTTTTAGGATTCCATACTTAAAGGATAAAACAGAACTCTACTACCGAGATCTGCAGTCAGTCTATTACCGAGACCATGACGATGTTTTTTAATTAGGAGTAACTAATGTAAGTTTTAAGGCATACATTTAATTTAGTGATTCCACTCAATGGAAACATTTCAGACAATTATATAAATTATTAATAATACTTAATTACCTTTGGAAAGTTTCTGTGCCTCAATACTTCTATTGGCCCCACCCATCACCAACCCATAAGTGTGATGGTGGTATTTCATGAGCTCCATCAATACTCCAAACGTCTGCATCGACAACTCTCTTGTCGGAGACAGGATTATAACACCAGTGCCTACAACAAAACTAGTTTTAGACCACAAAAAATGATAAGAGTAATTGTGCAATTTTAAGTAAAATCAGATATCCATTCTGTGTTCATACAAGTCCATCAACATTTGACTTTAATGAAGACAATCAGCAGTAAATGTGCCTCAACAGCTTTCACCGGAGACTCAATTTACTTCTGAATGCCTAGATAGTCAATATGGTGGTCATTTTCATATTCGCCTTTTTGTCATCACTTGATACTTTGAATGCAGATCATATTGTCTAATTTCAATATTTAACTAAACTTTGGACACTAGTAATAGTACTTTAGGTTTGGATACTACATATTTTTTTATATTATTATATTATGTACTTACATACTTATTGTACCCATGTATAAAATTGTTAAAAATTTTATTAAAATGTTGCTTACTTAGTTGAACATTGATTGATGCTGGTAATTTAACAGAATATAATACATAATAATTATAATAAATTTTTAAGATTTTGAAGGTGAATGATCTTACCATTTCTCGGCTTGAACTGCAGCTTATAAATCAAATCTATAGCAGGTATAAGAAATGCTAAGGTCTTCCCGGAGCCGGTCCTGGCTGCTCCAACAATATCTCTGCCTTCCAGCAGTGGTGGTATAGCTTTAGCCTGAATTTCTGTCATTGTTTTGAACCCCATTTCTTTTATACCCATGAGAGTAGGGTCACACACTTTTCCTTCAAGAGCAGAGAACTTCTGATCTGAGAGTATACCAAGGCATAAACTGGATCCTGGCACTGCCAAAATAATAGAAGATGAGAGTTACTTCCTTATGTCATATTTTTTTTTTAAGTTTCCTATTATAACCATTTATATGAGACTTTTAGGAACTTCTAATCAGAAATAAAGATTATGATGAAAATAATAATTTCTATCAGTAATCTAATTCCCATAGTACCTACAAGCTTTGTTTAATTTGGGACTTGAGTGTGATGTTTGAAATGTTGATGAATATTATAAAATAAAAATAGAAAGCAAGATTTGAACAAGGTTTCAGCTGGTCATTTGTATTTTACCAAAATTTTACCAAAAAATTCTTTTGATACTAACTTAAAATATGTACATAATTTTTTTTTGTATTTCTTGTTTTCTGAGATTTAACTCACATTGGCTTTCCTCAGTAGAGCTTTGCACTTCTTTTGTTTCATTGTCAGAATCATTTTCTTCAGATTTTACTTCAATTTCTTCTTTAACTTCTGTGGTTTCCTCTTTCACTTTTTTCTTCTTTTTTTCTGTAAGTTTATAGAAGTGAATTGAACTGTTTCATTTATAATGAAGACATTTTAAATTGATTAATTTAAGAATAAGCTTTACACTATCATAATTATCATATATCATAAGTATTAAAATATTTAATCCATTGAATTATAAATACAAAGTTTCAAATTTATTATGTTATAATATTAATTATTATGGTTATAATCAGTCAAGCGGATCATTTAATAAATGTAGGTACTTGTGATGTTTTAAAGTTATAGTGGAAGGTCTATTGTATAAAATATTCTTACTTTTAGGAATACTTGATGCGTCTCCTTTAGGTTCATTGTTTTGTAGTGTCCTTTTTTTTGTTTCAGTTTCTAAAAAAAAAGAAAAGAAAACTTTCATACATAAAATACCACATATCAAATTAATATTGAAGTTCCTTAGTTAGGACTTAGGGTTTTCTGTACTACCAGTCTGGTTCTTTAGCTACAATTTTAGTTTATAATGTGATTAAATAATGCTAAAAAGATCTATGACTATTCCTAAATCTTTTGAGGTTAGGTTACCTGTAACGTCTTGTGCCTCGTTTTCATCAGTCGATTTTTTGTTTATAAGCTTTATCTTCTTTTTTTCACGTTTCTTTATTTTCCGCATAAGGATTTTGTCTGGTGTAGGCATCGTAACGATTATAAATAATTTCAAAGCAAGACACACACAAAACTAAATAATTAATACCACATGGGCTGTGTTGCAAACTCTGAAATTGGAGATTTCCCTAGATCCAAATAAATAATATTTGACAGGTTTTGTCAATTTTTGATTGAATGAACGACTTCTCTGAAACTATGAAAAGAATTCGGCTACTGACAGATAAGAAATGTAAAATCACATTATTTGTGATTGGATCTGTGTCTTTCCAATGTTATTGGTTGGTGTCACGTTGGTGTTATGTTGTGATTTTTCTGAAGCAATGTGCTAGCAGTGCAAGTAGACATTAAAAGCCCATTAATTTGAATATGTCTGCACTTCGTTGCCTATTAGCTGAACGCGAATCAGCCATAACAAAACAAGAAAATCTGTTATAATTTTAGTTTACCTATCTTGTTAATTGAATCTTGATAGGACACCATGGAAGATAAATTTCCCAAGTTTAAAGATTTAGAGCGAGTCTCAGAGAACACTCTTGAGGCGATCAAGCAGATGGGTTTCAAACGTATGACGGAGATCCAGAGCGAAGTCCTGCCTAGGGCGTTAGATGGAGCTGACATAGTTGCTACTGCGAAAACAGGGTCAGGCAAAACCTTGGCCTTTCTTATACCTGTGGTAGAAAATGTTCTAAAAAACATAGCAAACCAAATACATGGTAGGTAAGTTTTATTTCTCTAGCTTAAATAAATATTATTATAATTCAATAACTGCTATGTAATAAACTGCGCTATCATAGTAATAACTCAAAGCAAGTCTCTCAAGTAGGTAGTTTCTTAGTTAAATATTTAATACCTCGATAATATAAAAATACAGTGTAAACTCTTTATAACGGTATCCTTTATAACGATAAACTACCTTTAGCGTTGGTTTTCCCAAAGCGATTAGTGTTGACGAAAATTTGGTTGTTTTTTTGTTCACTCCATATAACGATAACTCTCTATAACGACAAAAAATGCTCAGTCCCTTGAGTTTCGTTATAAAGAGTTTACACTGTTTCTATTTATTTTTAGGAACAAGTGGTATTATTGTATCACCTACAAGGGAGCTGGCAATTCAGACATATTCTGTACTCCAAGATCTAGTTTCATACAACCGGAAAATAACATCAGCATTAGTTATTGGAGGTGAAAATAGATGGAAACAAAGTGATGAACTTTCAAAGGGTTGGTAAAATTTACTATTTTAATTATGTAAGTACATAATGCCTTTGCCCAGCAGTGAGATGATACAGGCAAGAGAGAAATTTTATTTTTTTCTCATAAATATAGTTGAATCAAAAGAAACAGCAAACATAATTTATTTGCTGAAGAAAAAATTTACATGAAATGAAATTTTATTAAGTGATCCATTACCTCCACTAAATCTGGCCCAACTAGGTATATTATTCCCAGTCATGAATCAAATAATATGCTTACCTATACAATGTAAAAAATTGGGATGTAAAAAATTTTCAGAAGGGATGTCAAATGTATTACAACTTTTATTCTTAAAAAAAAACACAGGTTTATTTAAATTTACCTACAGGTGTCCATATTGTGGTCTCAACTCCTGGACGTCTGTTTGATCATATGAGAACAAAGGAGTTTGACTACAAACATGTCAACTGCCTGGTGTTAGATGAAGCGGACAAAATCTTTCAATATGGCTTTGAGGAGGATCTAAAACAAATTGTCAGTCGACTACCAAGTGAGTTCTTTTTAAATTGAAACAAATATAAGTACTAAGTTTAATATGCAATATTAAATAAATAAATAAAATAAAAATTGGGATAAATGTTTGTATGATCTGCAAATATTTATGCTTAGCTTGGGGCCAGATGATGTGTGGATTGTCCAGCATTATTTATTTATTTTAAAGTAGCATAAAAAGGTGTGCTTATTGAACTAAGGGTATTTTCTATAATCTCCCCCATCTTTGTACCACTAGTCAAGATTTTGAAACATATAGCAAAAAAAAGTAAGATAATATGTGTATGTGCTCCACAATTTCCCTTCAATGTAGGATTTGTTTATTTTTTGGATAATTCTTATAGAAAAATTGATTTGTTTAATAATTTCAGAAAACAGACAAACTATGTTATTCAGTGCTACACAGTCAGAAAGAACTGATGCATTGGTGAAATCGGCAATGAAAGAAAATGTACGTAATATTAACACAGATGAAGACAATCTCAGGGCTACTGTTGATGGACTAAAGCAAGGGTAAAAACTATTACTAACTATTAACATTTTTGGTTTGTCCTAAAGAGAACCAAATTTTTAGATAGTTTTGTGATTCTCAACAGTTTTGGTATTCTAGGAGTTTCATTTACTGTCTTGTTAATCTGTATCATTATCTCCACCAGTGGGTCAGAACTGATGGAGATTATAAGACATCTTTTTTTTCTGTGATATGAAAATATATTTCGACAAATACGAATCCTGGAATTCTTAATAAGTAATTAAGTAAATAATGTTGTAAATAAAGTTAATGATTGAATTCTAAATGATCCTTGTGATTTTACTGAATAAAGTAATTTTTGACTTTGACTTGACTTGAATGCTTTATCTTTGTTCCAGATATTCAATTTGTGAAACAGAGTACAGATTATGGTGGCTCCACAAGATTTTGAAGAAGACGAAAAACTATAAAGTCATGGTTTTTTTCTCCAGTTGTAAATCTGTAGTCTTCCACCATGAGTTCTTTAATACTTATTGCCAGACTTCTGTTCTTTGCATACATGTGAGTATACTTATTTTTATATACATTTAGCATAAACTTTGGCTACAGCGCCATCTGCAGACGGTTTTTTTTAACTTTGATATTAATCAATATTTTAATTTTTTTTTTTTTTTTTTTTAATAATAGATGGCGTTGTTTAGTCTTCAGTGTAATGTAACGGTCCAAGACGTGGGCGTACCATCCACGTCTTAGATTGTGGGCACGGGTTTGATATCCGCGGGTCAAGATTAGTGTGTATTATTTTGACATACATATTTGTTCAGGGTTTTTTTCGCTTCATAGTATTTTTGGTTTCCAATTCCCCCCATAAATATAAGCTCAGACAGGAGTCGAAACTATTACAATTAGTTATTATTTATCTTTTATTGTATACTTTTACAGGGCAAGATGAATCAATCAGACAGAACAGAAACGATTAATAATTTCTACAATGCGGAGAAAGTGGCGCTATTCTGCACCGACTTGGCGGCTAGAGGGTTAGATATACCGGCGGTTGATTGGATTATACAGTTTGATCCCCCTGCTGATGCAAATGTAAACCTAAAGAACTTACTCTCCTTATATCCACCTGAATGTTAACTCTGAAAATACTATTTCTCTTTTTATGTATTTGAATGTTTTAATGATCAATGGCCAAACGTGCTTTAGTAAAATAAATTATGTAGATACGCAAAATAGTAAAATAAATGATGTGGATACTCAAAATAATTGTAAGATTTTCTTTCAGGAATATATTCACAGAGTGGGCAGAACAGCGAGAGGTGTAGGCGCGGCGGGTAATGCAGTGTTATTACTCCGTCCGGAAGAAAAGGAATTTGTTGAAGAATTACAAGAATCAAAAATATATCTAGACAAATACGAATCCTGGAATTCTTTTTTCAATTTAAAAACCAAGGTCAGTATATTTAGGCAACTTATATTGTCCGATGTCCATGTATTTAAATGCAAATGATTTAAAATTTAACGAATTTCAGTTAGATGCGGCAATGGATAATCCTGAGTTTCACCAACTAGCAATAGAAGCATTTGAAGGATATATGAGAGCAATGGAAGTTAGAAAACAGAAGCAAATTTTCAATTTGATAACCATGGATGTTGACGCAGTAGCGCGATCTTTTGGGTTGAAGGAGAAACCTGATGTTGACGTTCGTAAGTATTCTTAAACCTTTAGTTGATATAAATGCTCATGGACATATTTTCACAGCGTTATCTAGCTCCAAAGCAAGCAAAGCTTTATGGAAGCTCTAGACAAAAGAAACAATTTGTTCATGGTGGGGATCGAACCCACGAAAGAGCGTCTATATGAGCTGTTTAGTAGCAAACCTGCTTTCAATATTATCTATTTTAGACAGTTATTTAGATGTGGTTTGTTTTTTTTCCAGGAATAGGATTCAGCAAAAAGCATAGACCAAGAAAAAGAATGGCAGCCTTATTAGCAGCAGATAATGGGAGTAAACACATCAAGACTAATATTAATTAATTAAAAACAAACTTATACATACAGGACACTTTGATAGGTTTGTAAAATAAAAATAAAAATGTTGTTTTATAGAAGTTCTTTTTTATAGCCATTAAAATTAGAATAGATATTATACCTGTCTAACCTTACAAGGGTTTACATTATCAACTATAAGTAAAAATATAGTGAACTTATCTTCTGACTAGACAATACTGAAGGTATTACGACACATTATAGACAATACGTTGGCATCAGACAAAGTCGGTAAGGGGGTAGGAACTTAGTTTCACAGATCTTAGTACTATGTACCATTACTTTGGCGAAGCATTCATTTCATAAATGCTGTTTCTCGCTAGCTTCTCGAGGCAATCTTCGTGGTTATGTTGATGATTTACGGCGTATATCATAGAGTCTATTGTCTCTACGGTCGCCGGACACCGGTTTAGAGAGAAGTATTGAACACACCTCCACGAAGTCTTCCCATGAGTGGTCGAATGTTTCGTGTATACAAAATTTCTGTGTACTAGCTGTTTGTGTCCTTTCCGACTGTATATGTATCTGTAGCGTGTAGGTAGCTGCGTATTCTCGCTGCATTCGTTTACTACCAACGAAAGGGCACCTGTGAACAAGGTATAGGTATATTTTCTCGATATTTGGTAATACTAAAACTTTTGCGCAAGTCTCTAACCAGTCTACCAACACAACATACAAAAAATATGAAATTTAAAATTTTTCTTCAATTGCTTTTCACAGCATTTGTAGGATTTATTTATCTATCTATAGGAGTTAATGACACAAAAACATGATAGTTGTCGTTCAAATATAGTTTATTTTATAAATGGATATACAAAATACATTTTCCTTAATAAACACACTTTAAGTATCATTAACATCACACATTTAATCAAACACCACAGCTTAACTAATTTTTTTAAGTCTAAAAATGTATAAAAATCACACAAAAAGTCAGGAATGTAAATCTCATTCTGTTTCACTTAGAAAAACTATATGTAATAACTCTTACAGAGATCATAAGAAATTAAGAATTGATTAATTTTAATCCAAAATATTAAATGATACATGCAGTACAATCGCGAAATCAGTGCTCAGGATTCTTATGTATAAACTTATAAAGACTAGATTAGAGCAAAAGCATAGTCTTTTGATTTATGGCAGAACATAAATGGCACATTCTAATGGGTAATTTTGTGTTCTATACCTAACACATAAAATAGCAACTATTGAGTTTTGGGAAATATGTCAATAATAGGCGCTGTTGTGAGCGATTAATTTTAGAACATCATGGTTCAGTGTTTACTTTGCAATAATCCCAACAGCTAGATGCTATCAAGAATCACAACCCTAACCTAAAGCGAAATCTCCCGTAGTTTATGTGTATGGGATAATCTCGGGAAGAATATTATTATATAAACATAATGGCGGATGGAATTTAGGCGCGAAACGCCGCGCAGTAGCGATATCGAAGATATGTCTCCTCAAAGAGGCGAGACGTTGCAAAGTTTCTTTAATTACGCACTTAAAAACCGCCATTAAGTTTATATCAGACTATAAATAAAATGATAGAATTGATGACTCATGAAAAGTTGGCACATGAGTACATGGCAGATAAAACCACTATCACAGATAGCCTAATTTATTGTGCTTTTTATCAAAGATTTTAAGTAAATTTTATCACCTTAGAATCAAATTTTTGATCATAATCACTCAGGTATTGATCGGCCAATTGGTTTGGTCCCATTCCTAATATTTTTTTGGAATCTATGATTCTCACTTTTCATGTACAAGCTATAAATGTTTGTGTATACTTATTTTTTTTTGCATAAGCTTATGTTTTCTACTTTTCTTTCATTACAAATATGTATATAAAAATATATGTTTTAAATCCTTAAAAGGTTGATTATTCTAAGCTAAGGTATAGTAAAAAATTATGTAGCATAATAATCGCCTTGCAGTTGGTATACTTTGAGTATATCATTGTAATGGATTCCGAAGCATGGAGCTTTACAGAAAGGCTGTTCACAAGCACTGCACATGAATCTTGTGTCTCGTCTACGTCCAATTTTCCAACAGAGTCTACAAGACCTCTGTGGATACTTCTTTTTACCATCCTCTTTTTGTGGAATGGTTACAAGACGATGCTCAACAGGATTTCTGGGGTATTCTTCAGTGTTTGTTCTTGCAGTGTTAGTAACCTTCCCATTAACTAAGTTTTTGAGATCAACAAACAAAGAGCTGAGGCATGCCGTACCTGAAAACATGATGGCGATTTTATTTACAGTTCAAGTATAAATAAAATTGAAAGATTTCGTTCATGTTGAAAATGCCATCATGTTTTCAAGGTGAAGCTTCGCAAAAGAAAAGAGAAATCCAATGAAAACTAATGATTGCATTTTCAACACAATCTCTAATACTGTTCAAAATGAAAAACATGCAGAAGTAATTAAATGTGCAGCTTAGTACTGTGTGAGATTAACAATTCATGGAGTAAATAACATGTCAACTTACTGTCTTGAGGTAATTGGTAGTCCATAGGCATAGATAAATCCTTTTTCCCATCTCGGTTGACATCATAGCTCTTTGGAGGGCTGCACACAGCGGGATCAGTTACTATAATATCACTATCATCACATTCAGTTTTGAGTTCAATAGCATTTTCAGGTGTGGACTGATCTTTGCTATCATTGGAGTCATGAGCATTGTTCATTCTATGCAAGTGAGAGTTGTACTTAGAAGTAATATCAACTGGATTCTCATCATAAACAGATTTTGAGCTGTCATAGTTCACACTTAGAGGCATGTGGTTGTTTTGGGGGAATAATGGTCGGTCCGGCTTTTTATGTCTTTTCTCAGGATTCATAAGTTCAGTAAAGTAGCTTTTTTGAAGAAATTCCTCAGATTTTCTCTTCAGATGGCTCAGCCTCTGAAGTTTCTCAATAAATTGTTTCTGTTTGAGTAATTCAAGCTCGGTGTTATGAGTAGTGTCATCATTTACATTGGTGTCGTAAGGATCGGAGGTGCATGATTCCGGCTCTGGTGTGATGATTTGGCTCTCGGTTGGGTGCTTGTGTTGTTCTTGTTCCTTTTCATGATCCTCATCATCACTCTGCAATGGAACAAAATGCTATGTAGATAAGTTTTTTATTAACTTCAGGAAGTAGCCTGCTGGCTAAAAGGCTAAAAAAAATTATTGGTGTACTGGCTATAAATGCTAATCTAGTTAGGATGTAGGCATTTATGAAATATATAGAAGATGTATCCATATAGAATCATGATATAAATCTATATTTCAATACAAACCTCTTCCTCATGGTTGACTCCTTGATTAGTTAGTCCTTTTATTTGCAAGACCTCAGCAGTTCCAATAAAACTATTGAGGTCTTCCCGTTTGACGCTTACTTCTCCATGATACATGAAGAGTAGCAAATCCTTCATAGCTTTGTGTGAAACATCTCTGATCACAACTGGAACACAATTTTGTAATTACAATTCGAGTTTGTATCTATGAACATTTGAGACTTTAGTGCGGACAGTCTCTGGTTAGAATTATAATGGGTTCAATTATGTTCAAAATTACTCACTTATTGGATGCTGACATGGATTCATTTGAAACATTTTCTTGAAATAAGGTGAGCATATTGAAAGTATAACTTTGTGAGCCTGCAGCAGATGACCTTCAACAGCGATTGTAACATCAACGAATTCGCCATTTCCTAGCAAACCGGCGAATCCTCTCGTCAAGTTCCCGTGAAAATTGTTCCAGGACAATGAGAATTGTTGATCCATTTCTAATCACTACAGCGATGCATCTAGAAAGGAATGAATATGTAACTATAAAGCAATCTATAAATAACACAATCACGAAATAAAATAAAAAGAATTCGTACAATTTGAAGCAAGATTTAAAAGAAATATTTGGTAAATATTTTGTATCGAAATTCGCACCGCACGCTTGATGACAAGAGTGAGTGATTGAGTGAATGAAAGAATTGAGGACAACGAATCAACGAACTTCAACTTCTTGTTTTAGATCTTTTCAAAGTCATAAAAAAAAGGAAAAAAAAATTTTACGTAACAAAAGTGGCAATATTATCACTTTTTTAATTAAAATAAAAACTTTCTTTCTTTGGTGTTCAAACTTTTGTTCGACTTATTTCGTTCAATGAATGAACTCACAAAATAAATTCGCATTGTTTATTGACATGACGACGAGACCAACGCGGGAATGATAAGATTTCAAATAAATTATAAGATTTGCATTCCATCATACCTTCATTATGAGGAATTGGAGTCACGTTAGGTTCGTTACATTAGGTGATACAATTCTCTGATGGTTAGGTATAATCACAACACACCCAAAAAACTTAAAATTAAAGGTATTATTCTGTGTACAAACCTATTACAGGTAGGTAAACACCACATGATAGGTCAGCTCTCGCGGGCACCAGCTAATTATAGGTAGGTATAGAAAATATACTTATCTATACATATTAGATAATAATATGTATGACGATATTTTAGCTAGTGTTAATAAAATGAGAAATTGTATAAAAAATATGTCGGAATAACTTAATAAAGATAAAATTACGATAAAAGGAATTTAAACGGGAATAAATCAAGTCAAATTAGATTCGTAAATGTATCACGACAACTTTAGTCCGTATATGGCTTAAATGAATGAGTAGGTATTCCTTTATTTTAAATTCAAATTCTTTATTATCTAATAAAATAACATAACAGACTTAATCCAACGCGTTATTCTATTTAAATCTAAATATTAAAATTTAAAAATAAAATAAAATATTGTACAATTATAGTACTATATCAACTAGTAGTAATATATTATATACTAGTAATTACTAAGTAGGTACCTACATATTTACAGACATAACAAATAAAAAGAATGAGATCAGCATACACCTACTATCTAACAAACTTAAAATAATAAAATTAAAAATATCTAACAAGTAATAAGTAAACTAGGTGAAAAGTCATATTTTACACTAGAAAATAAAATAAATAAATAAATAATTAATATTTTTACAGTAACCAAAGGACTTTGATAAAGTATTTTGTAATTGATTGCTTATCTGACGTGTCCACCGTGCGGCCCGCTTATACTTCAATTAATTAAGTAAAAGCTAAGTCATCCAGGGGTTAGTAGGAAAATAATAATAATCGTAACGTTGCCATCGAGTCACACTGCGCGCCGTCCCCAGATTGACTGCCGAACGTCGCAACATTGCCGAGCAATGTAACTCAAGTACAACATGCTGGCGATTGTCAGATTCATTCGAGCTTATCCCCGTCCGGGCATGACCGGGCACTTTTAATTTTCTGGTGTCACGGGCTTCCGCGATAAAGCCTTTCCCCTTACCCACTTTACCACTAAAGAAAAGTATGCGATTAATGGGCTTCTTATTAAAAGTTCTTAGGATGAAGTTTTTTGTATTAAACTATGCCAAAGGCTTCGTCGTAGCAAGCGTAGCGCGTGAATTCTATCGCTGTTGTTTTTCATTGTGGCCGTATTGTGTTTCACAATGAGATGAATATAAACTGTGACATAGTTATTGTTTCTACATTTAATTATCGAATATCCAAAAAAAAAACCAATGTAGGTAGGGTAACTAAGTAGCTTTTGCTAAATATTTTTGTGGGATGAATGAATGATGATGAAATATCCCTTCGTATCAAAATCAAATAATTGGGTCCGTCCATCCACGCATCTACCGTTTTGTATTAAATAATATTAAAACGTAGATAAGTCTGTCCATAGTCGGTATATAGGTATAGCGTTTTTAGTGAGAAGCGACAGCGGGTGTGCTAGCGGAATCTGGTTTTACCAAACGTTTCTGTACCAGAACATTTCGTTTATAAATCGAATGAAACAAATAAAATAATAATGACACTTCGATCTAAAATCGATAAGGATAATAGATTTTGGTCTCGCTTCTGCTTATCAAATCAAATCAAATCAAATCAAATATTTTATTTCAGCTCACACAGAAGGTATTATGTACAGCCATATTTTACAAAAAGAAATGAAGTACACACTTAATGTTAATTAAAAATAGATACATATTAAAACATTAAAATAATGAAAGCTATTTATATTATATTATTGCTTGAATGCAGGCACTCAAGTGAACACAGTGTGCACCTTATTCCAGTGCCTCATAAAACTTGAGTCTGCATCCAGCCTGCCCGCTATTAGTTTGAGGTAGGTGTTGGCGCTGCCCCGCACCCGGCGCACCAGAGACGCTGTTCTGTTTCGGATGATCGCATAGAAGTCGTCTATGCGAGCATCCGCAAACATACCAGATGCGCTACAGAAGCGTGGCAGCCCCATCATCGCCCTGAAACTATTGTTATATTGGACGCGCAGGGCACTCCAGCTGCGCTGTGTATAATTCACCCACAAACTACACGTATAAAAGGATTGGCAGTACGCCCTAAACAGACTTCTTTTAACGGGCGCAGTGCATTTCGAGAATCTACGGGCCAGCATATTAGCTCGAACTGATAGTGCCCTGCGTTCCCTCTCAACATCCACCTCGTCTGAAAGTGTGTCGGTTACCCAGTGACCCAGATACTTAAATTTTGACACCATTTTTAGTTGACTTCCAGCCAGCGACACCGGGGGGACTTCGCTGTACGTTTTAGAGCCAGCCTTGAAAATCATCATTTCACTTTTACTTGCATTGTATCTGAGCCCATGGGATCCCGCATAGCGTTCACATATACTTAAAAGCTTTCTTAGGGCAGAGATCGATGGGCTCAGCAGCACCATATCATCGGCGTAACTAATATTGTTAACTGTTACACCGTCTATAGAGCATCCGACCTTGGCACTGCTGAGCTCACCGACCAGCTGATCCATGTACAGGTTGAAAAGTCGGGGCGAAGACAATCCGCCTTGTCGCACCCCACATTCCAGCCCGTACTCGTCCGATAGCGACCCAGCCCACCTAACGTTGTTACGTTGACTGCCGTACCAATATTTAAAAATTTGTACCAGCTCAGGGGGAAGCCCAGGAACACTCTCCAGCTTTTCCCACAGTCTGTCATAATCTACAAGATCGAAGGCCTTAGATAAATCTAAAAAGCAGGCGTAGACAGGTGTACTTCTGCTTGTATAGTATTGAACGGTGTGTTTAAGACTAAGTATTGCAGACTCAGTGGACAACCCAGCTCGGAACCCAAACTGGGCATCATGCAAGATTAAGTGTTTACTTAAATGTTCATTAATCACACCGTCCAACACCTTCGCTATTACCGTCGCCAATGATATGGGCCTGTAATTACCTAAGCTGGAAGCATCTCCAGTTTTATTTTTAATAACCGGCACAACCAAAGTTCGCATCATGTCATCTGGAAGGTACGAATGCCCAATACAGAAGGTGAAAAACATGGCGAGAACCCGCGGCAGATGAACTCCACCATACTTAAGATGTTCAATGCTTAATGAGTCATGGCCTGGAGATTTTCCTCGTTTCATATCTTTCACCACCCGCGCAACATCCTTGGCCGAGATCCGTATTATTCGGTTTCCGCCCAGTGTCACACTCGAGTTCAACCCTGTACATACTTGGCCTAGCGGAGACTGTACTCTAAAATACTGTCCAAACAAGTTGGCAATTTGGACAGGATCGCTAACACCCTCTACGCTGACCGGGACGCTCGGCTTCGGATTAAGTTTTTTAGTCTCTTTCCAAAATTTACTAAAATTCTTTGCAGAGTGATGTGTCGCGAGAACATCTAGTTTTATTTGGGTCTGGTTTCTTTGACACCATTTTAGTTGACCTTTAAATTCGACCCGCGAGTCACGCATTCTTTCATATATGAAACCTGATGAAGGTTTACCATGCGCAACCCATTCTAAAAACCAAAGCCGAGCCTCTCCGTGAGCCTTCTTAACATATTTATTCCACCCGACTACATGATTTTTCGACTTACGCTTACAACCGACATATTTTCCGTCCCGACAGCTAGTAGCAGAATCTTGTAATATGTCGACTATATTCTTATACATAGTATCTATCACCTTGCGGTGTTCCAAATTCATACATGAATAATCTGCACATTTTTGAAAAACCGGGGGGAAGTTAACTTCTCTAAACGCACTAGAGCACAATTGCTCGTACTGCTCTATTTGTAAAAAATCCCTGTTTCCCCAGATAACAGTGTTTTGCGTGGAATTACTTACATTAACTTTATGTTTAATGATATCCAGATTACAAATCAACTCGACCGGAAAATGATCGGACCATGTGGTACTATAGTTAACTTTAACGTCCACAATCGTGCTTCTCACCGCTTCAGTGATAACAACATGGTCCAACCATGATGTAGTGCCGTGCACATCACTAAGGTAGGTAGGTATACGTGTCTGATGTTAAGCCCAAAAAGTCAATATCTGCGCACAGCCATTTCTGCTCGTCGCTAAAGTTTTTAAGTTCCTTACCAAATAACTCATTTGGGTCCGCATTGAAATCGCCCAGAATGTATACTGAGTCCACCTCACACGCGTCTATCACCGCACTAATTTCACTCATACAGTCTGTGAACTCCGGAAGATTATCTTTACAGTCTGTGGGCATGTAAACAGTAAAAACTAAAAATTGACTTTTCTCTAACACAACTTTTATAGCTGCAATTCGTACACTCTCGCACTCGACAACCGACACCGACCGGAACACATTCTTACGCCACAGTATAGCAACCCCTCCATGGGGCCGTCCACGTAGCAGTCCCGCCGTAGTGTCGATCGCTGATTTGCCGGTATATGTAAACTCCTTGTCAATTGATCCGAGCAACGAGATGTCATGAGGAAAGAGCCATGTCTCTTGTAGGGCCACAATGTCGGCAGTCTGACATAACGCCCTCACCCCATCAATTGATCTCGTTACTGAGCGACAATTAAAACTAACAAATTTTGAATTACTTCTCATTATTTTGTTTTCCATAATGTGCTGTTTTAAATTCAACAAATTTTCTAACATGTATTCCCTCAGGCCACAGACTATCATCTAAGAAAGAAGATATTTTAGAGTTAGGTACGTACATTTTATAGGCGTTATACTGTTTCTGTACCTTGGCTTTAATCTTCTGCAAGGAAACATTCACTTGCGTTTTTTTTTTATCGCCTAAAAGCACGGAGAGACAGTCTGCGGAGTCCGGCGCGGTCAGTCGGCTCTCGGCTGCCAATGACAGGTAATCGATGTGGTTTGCTAGTTTATTTGGCTATCGGTTCCGCTCCCAGTATGTGTATCTACACGTTATAATCGAACGAGCCTCGGCTTAATACGGTTATGAATCGAAGCGGATTCGATTACATTGGTTTTGATATGACTTCTCATACTGGGAATTTCTAATCTTGTTACCATTTTGAATGTTGCTGCTTTCTATTTTCTCATATATGATAGTTTTGGGAAATACGGTATGACAAGACTACATAAGTTTGTATGTAAGTAAGTAGGTAAGTATTACATAAGCTAAGCAAGTTTACAAATTATTTATTTCGTAAAAAAAAATTGTATTAAAAGTACTTACTTACAAAAAAGTCTATATTATATACTATCTACTTGGTTCTTAAGTCATTTTACAATATTATTTTCATGTGAGTATTTTGTCTTTGATTAATTTTATTTACTGACCAATTTCACTTAGGTACTTAATCAATCCTGCCCGCGGTATGAGACTCTCTAAAGTGAAATACTTGTAAAGTTCGTTCGACACGCGCGGAGAGTAACTTCTCACCGACCTATTTACAACACAGCAGAGGATTGTGTTGTCTGTGCTACCTGTGTCTGTAGATACTCGTAACTTTACCGAGAACACGCTATCTGATAGATTTAGCCGATACGATGCAAGTCTCAAGATTTCCCAGCAACTTGGCTGTTGAAAGGAGTAACTTGACTTTTCGAGTTCAAATCTTATCGGTATTTTATTTAAAAATTTGGCGTAGTAGAATCCAATTTACATAAAGATCTTCCGTTACAATAAATTGCGTTCATTGTAACGTAGAACCTTACGCCAATTTCATATAAATATTTGCCATTTTCTTCCCAAAACTATATGATAAAAACACGAGTATTCACCACGAAAGTTTTGTAAGTCCATAACTAAATCATTGGAAAAACTTCGAGCGATTGAGCAGAATAAATTATGTTATCCGAATGTTATTAACATTGGCATCATTGGATTGATTGAGAGTTTTTTGCTCAGAATTCGCGAAGTATTCCATAAGTCGGAAGTGGCAGGACGTGCCTTTCGAGGTCTTGGAACTTGGAGGCGGCTGATTGGCTCCATTGTAAACCTTCAATGTTCTGTAAGACCGCAAATCTTGGTCTTTTTGTGAGCCTTTTGGGTTTGAGATGGCACGACAAACCCATATCCTAGACAGGTAAGTACAAAAACATATTTTAATGTTTTAATGGAAGTTATTTTCATATTTATTTAAGTACATATTTACTTAGTTTTTGGCAACAAACAGTGATTAAATTATTTTAATATCTAAGAATAGAGCTAATCAAAATACCTGCAGCCTCCAGCTAAAATTATTTCATACAAATAATTTTAGCTGCAGGTTATACCTATTGTTAGGGTAATTTTAATATATTTGTAATTAATGTCATGATTTTAGGTATTTATTGCATTATTTTATTGTAATTAAATTATGAACTATCATTAGTTAAGGAACTAAACATATTTTTTTATTGAACGTTGCTGATTTGATATTTTTGTTGAAATAAGAAAATAAGATTTAAATAAAAGTTAAATTATATTCTAATTTATTATCGATTTATAAATATGTATGTAATTTGATTATTTGAAGAATAGTTTTTTAAATCACATCTAGTTGTTTAAAGAATGTATCCGCCCTCCGCCATATTGTTTTCGTAAAACGGTACGACGGGAGGGCTGACACATTCGGACGGTGACGCTAGAAGTGGCTAGACGTGTACAAGGCTTGTGGTCTTAGTATTATAAAGAGTTATGTTGGTTAAATTACGAAGAATATTGTGGAAAGCTAATAAAATTCCTGAAATTGAACAAAGTGTGTTTGAACTTTTGGCATGCGCCAATAGTTCAGAAGTGGGATGAACAAGGATACATGAAATTTCCTTGCACGCCTACAAAGTGTAAGTACCGTTAGTATTCTTACTCGGTAATAAATACGATATTTTTTTCCTTTCAGTGCCGGACATTTAATTTTTTTTTTTTTTTTGATCATTTGATGACTTTTTATGACCACCCGTTTAGTAAAACTAAAGGGATTGTTTTTTTTAGAGGGTTATTATTTTATAACCTGAACATTCTCTTATAGACATTGGTTAATTACAATTACCGTAGATAAGACATATTTAAGTACCCACATGTTTCGGTATTTTAAGATTTTTTTTTTCTGACATGTTAAACTTATTCAATATCCAAAATATAGCTTTTGTCTAATAGTTCAATTAATGGCGTACTGAGTACGATAATATTTTAATAGAAAGCAAGTACGTGGGAGCGGATGTAAATGGATGAAATTTATCTTTCAATTTTTATTCTCTGATATAATTTAGTTATTAAATATCGAAAATATAGCTTTTATCTAATAGTTCAATTAATGGCGTACTGTGTACAATAATATTTTAATAGAAAGCGAGAGCATTGGAACAGATGCAAATGGATTTAATCGAGGGGTCGTTACATATTTTTTTTTATATACATTTCCTCTTCTGTTGTTTTTTTTGTGGCTCGTTATGTTACTTCATGATGCGTTTTTTTATTTTTCTTTTGAATCTACCCACAATATTATTTTTGCTATTGGAATTATTTTCTCTTGGATTCCAATTTCGTTTGTTGTCTGTAGACATTCTCACAATGCGGTTCGCGTGGAACTGGCACCTGGAATCACCTGATATGTGGGACGATTCTAGGTGATCCTTGTGATTTTATTGAATGGAGAAGTATTTGACTTGACTTTGACTTAGAGTCGATAAGTTGCACAGTGTTAACACCTGTCTTGGCATAAGTAGCTTTGCCGTATTTCGGATGGTGGATTGCTTTTACTAAATGTAACTCTGTAGCTGGCATATATTTTCGAGGTCTACATCATCTTTTGTGTAAGTTTCCTGAACATTGACTATGTCTACATTATGTGGCCGTGAAAGTTTTACAAGATCAGAAGTTTTAGAAGTCACTTTTGGCTTTGCTTATGCCTTCAATGTTTAGTTGTAATATTTGGACAGAAGGATCAATATATTTAGTCAATGGGCTCTGAAAAGAACCATTTATAGGAGGGCTTGGGGAACTGAATTATTACTTTAACTTAATTCATCTCTATAATGTTTAAATTACTATACTTTGAGGCGAGAGAATTCTATTAACTGTAAAATGTTATTATTAACCTCATTTTGATCCCCGTAAAAAAGTGTTGTGACACGAAATTTTCTGTTAGTCTCTACATAGGTACTCAATATTATGATAAAGTTTCTTTTTGTCGATTATTAATATAAAAGTACTAAGCTTTGTGTTTCTAAGTTCCAGAACCATGAATAAAGAAACAACAAACGTCCGAGGAGGTGGAGAGCCTAGTGGAGATGATGCCCATGTTTGAGGGTATTGTAAGAGCTCATGTTTGAGAGCAAGTGAGGCCCATGTTTGAGGGTATTGTAAGAGCTCATGTTTGAGAGCGAGTGAGGCCCATGTTTGAGGGTATTGTAAAGGCTCATGTTTGAGAGCAAATTATGCCAGTGTTGGAAGGTCTATTGTACGAGCCCATGTTTGAGAGAAAATGATGCCCATGTTAGAGGGTCGAGTATTAATGAGGATGCCCATGTTAAAAGGACGCGATAATATAACGCTCATGCGAAAGAGCGGCACTTGGATAATGCTCATGTGAAAGAGCGGCACTTGGATAATGCTCACGTGAGAGAGCCTAATTAAAACATTTTGTAATAAATTTGTATTAAGGATGTCTTGCGAGAAGGTGGGACTAAGAGTGCGTCATGCCGACGTCACCGCCACCGTGGTGGAGTATGACTTAGCTGTGTTTACATAAATATTTAGTTGTTGCTCAATTTCTTTTGTTCTACTTTACTTGATAAGAGTTTGTTTGTTCAGTGTAGTATTTGTTAATTATTAAAAAAATAAAACTATTTCTACTTTGATCCATAATATTGGAAATTAGGATCACTGCGTCGCCTCAACGCTGACGGCATCCGATAAAAAGTTTTTAAGTCGATTTGTGTAGAATTATGTGGAGTTGTTGTTTTTGTTCGCTTTTCAAGCATTTGGTGTCGTGCGCAATAATAGTTGTTCATTTTTTTTTAGTTCGTGTGAAAAATTTGTAAGTACCCTCTTTGATTCATAAATTCAGATCTTCTACAAAGAAAGAAAAGTCGTAGTAGATTTTGTCCGAGGTATTGCAAAGGCTCGCCTAGCTATCGTAATAGTTCTACTAGTTCGGTATTAGATGCAATTCTGAGTAGATTCTGAGTAGATCGATTGAGGATATACTATCTGTCCCTTCATCTTTATCACTTTCTTTACCGTCATGTCCGCCACGACAGTGACAAGCACAACTGAATTCTTCATTGTAGTGATGAATGTGTTGTGCAGGGTTAGATCCGACCATTTACTTTAAAATTTTGTAATCGATTCTAGTTTGCAAGATATTTTTTTTGTGTGGGTAGGTAAAACAAGCGTGTAAAAGCAAATGCCGGTCTATGGCAAGCAAGTGCTTATCCCGGACAGTTCAATTCTTGAAGGGCGATGCTTGTAGTTGACTTCATGAGTGAGTAGTTAATGACCTACACATGATCGAAGCCGAAATGAGTTAAGGTACGAGTACTGTGCTACATATTCGATATCGCAAATTTTTTTGGAAAAATATGTGTTGATGGCTATGTCAAATACATAAATTGTAACTAGGCACTTTGTTTTGTGTCTTTGTTGAAGTTTAGTAAGGAGCTGCTGACTGTTGGTGTGGTTCTGTGTGTGACGTAATTGCCTCATTGGTATGATCCACTGTTATTATTATTGTAGCATTTCCCGCTGTCGTTTACAGAGTTTTTGTTGGCGAAAAAAAAAATAGTGTGGAACGTGAGATCTTTTTGGATTGTTTTGACAAAACTACCTGTTATCTGTTAAGTGTGATAAGTTGTATGCCTTTGTTTTTGTTCATTTCTGGCAATTGTGCAATTGGGCAGATTTAGGTGTCGTTAGATAGCGCTAATTAGTACACGTAGCGCAGTCGCAAATGTCCTGCTTGTGATAACATCGAAAGAACACTTTACTGTCGAAAACAAAAAAAAAAAGTGAAAAGTATATTTATTTCACAAGAAAAATGACAACTGATCTTATAGTAGAACATCATGTTAATACAATAATAATAGGTTTTTGCTGTCTATAAGATTAACAAGCCAATACTGGCCCTATACTAGACAGAAACCTGTGTGATAGGTACCAGTGTGCGAGTTATGTGGTTAGAAGGTGCTATGCAGCCTATTATGTGGTTGAAGTTGAGTTTGTTGGTGTGTATGATACAATTTCAATTTCAGTGTAAGGTGTATAAAGTGTGTAGGTACGTATGATTATGTGGTTGGTAGGTGAGTAGGTGAGTGATAGTAGGAAGTAAAAGTGAGGTAATGTGAGTAGGAGTGACAAATATGAGTGTATGTGAATCAGTCAGATAAAGTCAACCACTCAGGAGATGGGTATCAAACTAGTCAACAGATATGATTTTGTGTGTGTTAGGAATAGATAGATAGATAGATAGATAACACTTTATTGCACAAACAGAAAATACAAAAAACATCTTAGAACTAACTTAAAAATAGTACAATGGGCGGCCTTATCGCTGATAGCGATTTCTTCCAGGCAACCATAGCATGAAAAATTTGAGCGAAGTAGTAAAAGAAGGGGGAGGGTGCACAAACAACAATGTGAAAAATGGATTTTATACGAAATAAAAAAATACAATAATAATATATATTCAACCTAATTAAAAAATAATTTATATACTAATACTTAGATAAAAATAAAATATACTAATACATACTCATTTAATTACAATGCTAAGGAAAAACAAAAAGTTGCCAAAGGAAAATGATACCTTTACATTATTTGAAATCTGGCTATTGTTGAGTAAAATCTTTACTGTAGAACTGTTTGAGTTTGTTTTTGAAGATGTGAAGCGATGATGACTTTCTGATGTCCACCGGCAAAGCGTTCCACAGACGAACAGCTTGCACTGTGAATGACTTGCCGTAAAAGGAGCTACAATGTACCGGCGTTTTAAGAGCTAGGTTGTCTGATGACCTTAGAGAAAAAGTGTTGGAAGTATGGAGAAATTCGAACCTTTCCTTAAGATAGTTGGGAGAGAGCGGATTGAATAGAACAGAAAAAAGTAGACAAAGAATATTCATATTACGACGAAGGCGAATGGGAAGCCACTTAAGCAAAGAGCGATAAGGCGAAACGTGATCGTATTTCCGTAAACCAAAAATAAACCTTATGCAGAAGTTCTGCAAGCGCTCCAGCTTATCAAGCTGCTCCCCAGTCACATCTAAGTAACACGCATCAGCATAGTCAAGCACAGGAAGAAGAAGAGCTTGCGCTAGCATGGTTTTGGTGGCGATTGGCAAAAAATTTCTGAGCCTTCTCAAGGAACCAGCGGAGGCATACAGCTTTTGACAAGTAATCTGCATTTGAGCTTCCCAAGACAAGTAACGATCTATAGTAATCCCTAGACTTTTAACGGAATCACTGTATGGAATAACCACCCCATCAAATACAACCGAAGGAACAGTAGACCAGTCAAGATTACATAGTAATCTTGAGCTACCCACAATCATTGTTTGGGTTTTGACTGGGTTGATTTGTAAACCGTGCGCCTTGCTCCATTCAGTAATACGGTTTAGATTACAATTTGTTATTGCTACAGCAGCATCTAGATTACTAAGGGGGGCTTGTGTGTAGATTTGAAGGTCATCTGCATAGAGGTGATAGGAAGAAGTAAGTTTTCGGGAAATAGAATTTATGAATATAGCGAAGAGTAAAGGAGAAAGAACGCCGCCTTGAGGTACACCGGCTGACGTATCACACCAAGAAGAGAAAGCTTCCTCAAGGCGAACACGCTGCCGACGCCCATGAAGATAATTAGAGAACCACTCAAACACCGCTGAAGATATATTAAGAGAGCTGAGAAGGGCGAGAAGAATGTCAAAGTCAACAGTGTTGAATGCGTTGCTAAAATCCAGCAGTGTCAGTACTGTAAGTTCTCTATGTTCCATGCCAAGGCGTATGTCGTCAGTAATCTTTACAAGGGCAGTGGCTGTACTATGACCTTTACGAAACCCGGATTGCATAGGATTCAGCAAATTGTTGGAAGAAAGGAAAGAGTTTAATTGGTTATGAACTAGACGTTCAAGGACTTTTGACATGAAAGGAAGAATGGATATTGGACGATATTCGGAAAAAGATTTAGGATTTGGTTTCTTAGTTAAAGGAATGATTTGGGCTTGTTTCCAAATTGATGGAAATGCACCATTAAGCAAAGAATAATTTAAAAGATGACAAAGGATTGGAAGAATGTGGTCTAGGATTGGAACGATCATGTTACGGCTAATACCATCAACTCCTACAGCGTTGGAAGTGATAGACAGGACACTCTTCTTAACATCTAAAGCGGTGACTTGATCGAAAGTAAATGGAAAATGATCTGGAGTTGGTAGTGAAGAAAGTTGGTTGATAGTCATATCTTTATCGGAAGCAGTGATAGAGGAAGCAGAGGAAAAGTGACGATTTAAAGCATCAAGATCAAGATCATTGGGGATGGAGTCTTGTTTAGGTTTACCAACTCCTAGCGATCTAAGAAATTGCCAAACCTTAGCTGGGTTTTCCTCAGAAACAGAATTATGTATATGGCGACGTTGAGCATCCCTACACACTCTATTGCAGCGATTTCTTGAATTGGCGTATTTTATTTTATTAGCGTCAGAAGGATTTATCTTATACTTGGTCTTGGAAAACGATTTTTTATGCATGACTGATTTAATTTCAGCAGTAAGCCAAGGGGCCGGAAGATGTTTTAGCTTTATGGCACGGAAAGGAGCATGTTTATCATATAATTTTGTCATAATAGAGTTAAAGATTACAGTTTTGTCATCTATAGAACAGGCATCAACGACTGGAGACCAGTCGAGAGCTCTCACATCATCAAACAATAGATCGTAGTCAATGCCACCAAAATTGCGTTGCAGAATAATCTTGGGTTTAGCCTTAGGCGGCCGAATCTTGTATGATAAAAATATGAGATCATGGTAGGAAAAAGAATCGGCTGAAAGTTGGCCGTGCTTAACAACAAGACTAGGAGACGATACAATGATAAGATCGAGAAGGGATGGTTCACAATTGGGAAAATGATGAGTTGCACAAAGCGGGAGAATATGAAGATTACATGAATTTACAATGGTTTCAAAATTTGAAGAACGAGAGTCTTTTTTTAAGAGGCAGGTGTTAAAATCTCCCATTATGATCGTTTGGCTGTACAAAGGAACAAAATCTTCCAATAGCTTCTCAAATGAAGAAAAGAAATTTATACGAAGGGAAGGACAGTAGTAAACACCTAAAAGAATTTTAGTATGGGAAAGAGTCACTTCAACTAATAGATGTTCACCAGCTGAAGGCGGTGGCGGCTGTGCAGACGTGCTTATTATAGAAAACGGGAAATGAGAACGGAGATAGATAGCCACGCCGCCACATCCACTGCCAGTCCGATCATTGCGAATAAGACGAAAACCTGGTAAGCAGTAAGGAGTGGAAGGGAGACATGGCTTGAGAAAAGATTCAGAGATAAGAATGGCATGAATACACTTGTTGTCGAAAGCTTCCAACATATCTGGGAAGTGAGCCGGGATACTTTGAGCGTTAATATGGATTACATTAAAGTTCCTCGGTACATCAGAAAACTGGGAATCAATATTTTCAGAGAGGGGTGGCATGCTAGCGAAACTGTCATCACTGCCAACGGATTCGCTAGAAGATACAATAGATTGAAAATCATCACTTTCACCAGAATGATCAAAAATATTATGTAGCATTGTTTAAAATAATAATAATAATAATACCTAAAATAAATATAAATTTATACGTTATAGAACTAATCTATCTTCTTACTTCAAACTACTATTAAACTACTCTAAATTACCTATAAACTATAAATTATATTATGCTTTAATGAATTTAAATAACCTATACAAATGTTTACAACTTTAACTAGCTCATTACTTTACCTGTTGGTCGTGTTAAGAAATAACAATATTACAGAACAAAATAAAAACAAAAAATTTACAACGGCATAAAAATCGGCGTAAAATGGAACGTATTGTACATTGCTTGAAGACTTGACGTGCCAAGTTGCATAAATGAAGTTGACAGATAGATCACATTTGACAGCTGACTCATAGCATGATCAGTCGCAACGAATCAATCACAAATAAATTTGTTTATGGGTTGATTTTATCTTCCGTTTACCGACTAATACAGTAAAGTCAAGTTAAAGAAAACCTTATACACCGTCGACAAGAGCTATTCAAAAGAGAAACATATCTTAGAATGACTGGCACTACTTCCCGGCAGCTAATGTGGCAGCTCGCCGGGTCTTGGGCGCTGCCGCGGCCGCCTTGATGACTATTTGAGGCGCAGGAGCCTGCGTCACATCCAACAGATTTACTTTATCGAGTTCCTGCTGGCTATTTACGCGAAGACGTGCACCGTTCGGTGTCATTATATAGATACAGCCGTCTTTAGTCCAACATTTTGATACGCCGAACCTTTGTCGAGCAGCCATAAACGTATCGTGCCGGGTCTTAGTGAGGAACTCGGACATAGTAATACCGGTGGACTTCAGGCCTGTTTTGGCATGCCATACCTTGTTCTTTATTTCGGCATCATGCAGTTTGACCAAGATAGGTCTAGGCCTTCCGGGTGCAGCTGCCCGTCCCATCCTATGGCAGCGGCTGATAGCAGATTTAGTGAAACCATCCACTTTCAGTTTATGCGCAACAGTCTGCACAATTACCTCGGAGGTATCCTCTTTACTCTCTTCTGGGACTCCATGCAACAGGAGCATTTTTCGACGGCTTCTCATCTCTAAGTTATCAACCTCACTGCTTACCACTCTTAGCTGGTTCTGGAGTATTTGAAGTGCACCGAGGATGAATGTTCTGAAGGAATTAAATTCAGTGGATATACTGCATGTTGTAGCCCTGGATGGTGAAGACTTATCTACACGTTTCTGGAAGTCTTCCATCTGCTGAGTGAACATCAACTCAAGTTGCTTCATTGAGTCAGCCATAACCTCCAATGTTGACATGGCAAAAGTGAGAGTCCTTCAATTGGCTGGGATGATTAAATAAATAGGAAATAACACTTCCAGACAGGTATTGTAAACTGAGCTTAAGTGTAGTGCATTTAATAAGTTTAAAAACTGATTAAATATATTTTAAAGGAGTTAAAATTGAGGAGCTAAATATTTACTTGTTTACTTGGCAACTACCCCCAAGTCTATGTGAGGAATATGTGTGTGTGATGTGATTAAGTGTATGTGTGAAGTGAGTTAAAATGTATGTTATAAGATTAAATAGCTCTTCAGTTTCCTGATATGATTTTGACAATAACCAGGCAGTTATAGTCTTTTTACAAAGCGATTTAGGATAAAAAAAAAAAGTATTTGTAAAGCAACGTTTAGTTTATTGTAGAGAGTGGGAGTTTGAGTAAAATATTTCGATGAGAATTTGGTTTTAGAATCAGGAATCTCACAAACTATATGAGGTCTTCGTATGTTTCTTGGTAAAGTTGAGTTTGGGTCAATAGGGAGTGTTGTTGGAGAACTACTTGTTGTAGGAAGAGCTGTCTTACGGTTAAGAGATTACATGAATTGTATAACACTGTTGTAAGGAAACAGTAAGGGTGAAAAGTGCTGACTGAAAACAAGAACGTGACGTCATTTTTGTTACGCGATAAGACAGTTCCAGATCTGCATCAAATCGCATATTCATTTTGTTTAGGGTATCTTAACATGGTGTAACGTGCAATATCCTATTTGTAGAAAATGTCGTAATAGATTCGATGGTGCAGTAGTCGTTTTATCTTTTTGGAGCTTACCCCAATCTATCCGGTAGGGTAGACAGTAGACGAGATTAGTTATTCGAGTCTAGTAAACATTCTGTTAGCAAGAAATGTTTTCATCAAGTTTTGCGAGGTTGATACCTAGGTAACTAAAACATAGAGTACGTTTGTTACGTTTCTGGAAGGTGAATTGTTTTTAATATTTGTTTGGTGTGCAATCCGGATATTTAACGTACCCGGATAGTCAACAGTTTGTTAAATCCGCATATCCGTTTGTTCTGAGAACCTTATATTGATATTTTAGATCTGGATACATAATCGGAATCTAAGCTAGGTAGCTGGTACATATCAGAAGAACATCGGTGATATCTCTTATTGTGAAGTTGTGTCTTGTGAAGAGTTTGAAGTAGCTTTGGTCTTTTGTTATTGTATTGACGTACATTTTATTTTGACAAAGCAGTAGTAAACTTCCGAGAACAGTATCAGGTTGCAGATAAAAGTAATTTCACAACTATTTAAAGTCGACATTGACACTGATAATTTTTGGTTTTGTTTTAAATTTTGATGTTTTTGTTCGTTTAGAATGAGCGTACAAGTTGTGAATCAATCGTCAAGTAGACTGTTATTTGTTTTGAAGGTAAAAATGTGTGTGAAGATGTTTAACTTCAAAACATGAGAAAAATTCAAGGTTGTTTTGTCTTTGACCAATTATTGTAAGAAAGGTGAAACAATGTTTCATGGAATCAAAACGAGTGTTTTAACGTTTCGCTAAAGTTTTGTTTTGAAATTTTATTATTAATAAGAGTAGGCAACACCTTCAACTTTGTTTGTCGTGTGTAATATTTGTAGTAAAGCAGTCGTGCATTGCAGTAAGGTACTCCTACTCTGCTAGTCTCTTTCATAAGGTTTTATGATCGAACAGTTACAGTGTTGCACAACTAAAATGTGTGCTTGAGTAAAATTTTGCCATTCCAGTTTTGAAAAGTGAAAGAAAGTTCTTTCGTGTCAAATGTGGTTGAGTTTGACATTTGTTTCTTGGTAAAGAAAAAAGTATCTAAGTAGCTACAGATGTAGAGTATTCGAATGTTGATGAGATTTTGCAGGTTAGACCGAGCGAGAGTTGTGTTAAAGTTTTTACTGACTTCTTTGTGTCGACAATCGTAAATAGATTCGACAGTTGGTTTTGTCGAATACTTTCGTTGAAAATTATATGAGGTACTTTGGTTATTCAGTTTTGTAATAATAAATAATAAATTTATTTATATAATTTCAAGAACTTATAGGTACATTACATATATGTACAATATAATTAATTTAATTTAATAAATAGTTAATACATTATGCAAACATCCATAATTAATTTAGCATAAGTAGAACCTACACTAAGTTTTATGTAAATGAACGCAAAGTTTGAATGTTGTCAAATATTTACGAGCCAGCGTTTGATGTTTTGATGCTCTGTAACTAGCGGACTAGTGATCAGGTGTGATAAGGTATTTTTTTTACAGTTTGGTACAGGTTTTTAGAAAAGATAGTAAAGATAAGTAGTAGAAAAGATAGTAAGTGGGTAATTAAAATAATAATTGTGTTTAGGTATATTGCTTAATTTTTGTTGTTGTTTAGTTTTCTAATTATTATTGTATTTCATAACAATAATAATGGCGCAAAGGGACTTGCGCATAGCAGGACGGCCGAGCTGTTAGGGTAATTTTAATATATTTGTAATTAATGTCATGATTTTAGGTATTTATTGCATTATTTTATTGTAATTAAATTATGAACTATCATTAGTTAAGGAACTAAACATATTTTTTTATTGAACGTTGCTGATTTGATATTTTTGTTGAAATAAGAAAATAAGATTTAAATAAAAGTTAAATTATATTCTAATTTATTATCGATTTATAAATATGTATGTAATTTGATTATTTGAAGAATAGTTTTTTAAATCACATCTAGTTGTTTAAAGAATGTATCCGCCCTCCGCCATATTGTTTTCGTAAAACGGTACGACGGGAGGGCTGACACATTCGGACGGTGACGCTAGAAGTGGCTAGACGTGTACAAGGCTTGTGGTCTTAGTATTATAAAGAGTTATGTTGGTTAAATTACGAAGAATATTGTGGAAAGCTAATAAAATTCCTGAAATTGAACAAAGTGTGTTTGAACTTTTGGCATGCGCCAATACTATAGCATTAGAAATCAGTTAAGTTACCAAAATCAAGCGGAATAAGTCCACAAGAAATTGTAGTTAAGAAAATGCTCAGAAAACCCAGCGATATTAAAAAACCTAATTATATATTTTGATGAGATGAGAAATAAGTGGAATGACGCCACACTCTGTAATCACGCTAACAATATCGAAAGAAAGTTCAATCAAGCGCCAGACGCGACTGACCGTTTACCAATATCTCAGCTGAATGGACCTCAATTAAGTTTTGCTGACTAACGTAGCCCCTCAATTTAAAATTCCATCTCAGAACAACTTCGATTAAAATATAAAAAAAAAATCTATATTTCTACCCTCAAAATTGGCTTACGACTGTAATTCCCATCCTCCTATCAAAACTCTTGAATCTTCTCATAATGTTTTTTAACAATATTTCATCACTGTAATTTCTAGTCATGTTCATTTTTATTCGCCTGTGCTACGTGGCCTTATCTCAGATCAATTTAACTTTTATAAAGTATGTGAGTAATTTACGTAGATAAGCGTCTAGACTCTGGAGAAATAACTCTGTATTATTTCTTTGTGCAAATGCTACTTACACAAAGAAATGGCACCTAGCTATAGCTGCACAGTGCATACTTGAATAAGAAATACTTTATATTTTTTGCTTTTTTTGTATCCGCCTGTTGTTTAAACAACAGATATATTTTTGCTCTCTCGTTTTCAATACGACAGCCATCAACGGCGTTTTATACTATGGACTTTGTATTGTAGCTATAAAAATAAAACGGTATAACTGTGCTTACGGCCGGTTTCTGGAAACCCAAATTACAATTGATCCGAGTTTGACACATAGTAATTGTTTGATTTTTTCGTTGATCATCGTTCGAGAAATTTACATTCACGGTTTGATGATCGTACACTATTATAAAAAAATGGTAGCACTCCGGGAGTGCCGGCAGAAGTGAAAACTTCAATATTAACGTTGTGTTTTCACTTTTAAGTTTTCACTTCAAAAATATAACCACAGTCGTGATTGTGTCATGTCATTGTGTCACATTCGCGCAAGCGCGAATGTGACACAACGACGAAGACAACGAAGACACAGACACATTCGCGCAAGCGCGAATATGTCTGTGTCTTCGTTGGCTTCGTCGTCATCGTCACGTCACGTCATGTCGCCACGTCATCGTCACGTCATGTCGCCACAACACTATTTAATTGTTTACACACACAGACACATTCGCGCAAGCGCGAATGTGTCTGTGTCTTCGTTGGCTTCGTCGTCATCGTCACGTCACGTCATGTCGCCACGTCATCGTCACGTCATGTCGCCACAACACTATTTAATTGTTTGAGTCATACGTCGCGTGACCGCAAGTGTGTTCTTTTGTCGTCTCTTGTTTTACGAGCAATGTATAAAAATTAAATAAGATCTTACGCTTTTTCGACGTCACGTGACCCTGACGCGAGTTTGAAAGTTTTTACCCACCCAGCGCCGCTAAAGAAGTTTTCACTTCAAAAATTATGAAAGATTAGAGTGTTACTCGGCAATGCACGACAAATACAAAATCTAAAAATGGGTTCTGTAAATGCCTCTTCAGTTAGACTGAAAAGATTATACTTAGAACGGCTTTACTAATGGGCAACTTATAAAATACATCATCATTAAATAAAAAATAACTAACTAAATATTGAGATACTTCTCAATAGTATCCATATTTGTAAGCAAATAATGTTGTCCGTGTTTTGTAAAAAAAGTGATGCTTCCTTTGTTTTTGTAGTTGAATGCGCCATCAATATCTAGTGGCTTTTTGTCATCATTGCCCGTTCCGGACAGTATTTGGAAAATATCCAAAGTGACAATGGCCAGCTTTTACTAAAATGACTGCAAACCCAGCCGTTACGTATAGGTACGGTATAATACCGTCCATTGTGATCACCAATGCGGGGAGTGAAATAGGCCGATTTTGCTTACCATTTGTAAAGTGGCTGCTTGTAGTTTGGAGACAGTCTTTACAACAAAGAGCTGTCAGCTGCATAAAGAAGGCGTCAGCACAAACAATGCAGGTGCTTATAGATTCGTCTGAAGTAATGGGTTCTGTGAATGCCTCTTCAGTTAAACTGAAAAGATTATACTCAGAACGGCTTTACTAATGGGCAACTTATAAAATACATCATCACTAAATAACTAACTGAATTCCTTTCATGAATGCTTTCATATGCTACAAAATATTTCTGACTTTTCCGTTGGTACATAAAATAAAAAAGTATTTGCGCATTGGTTCGTAAAATACCGTAAAGTAGTAAAATACCGTCTCAGTTGGCAATGCAGGCGGTGTCGTGATGAGGGCTGAGCGAGGAGGGATCCGCTAATGCCTCTCAGAGTGCGGATTACTTCATGGAATGGTCGCGCTTAGCACCACTCCAGCGTGAAAGCTGCAGGCGATCTGTTTGCCGCCAGCCACTCGGAGCACAATCAAGTGTCCGCTCAAAGATCTGAGGTGTCTCGTCTATCTGGGTTACCAGCTGACACGTTTGACGAATCGTCATGCGTCATGCGGAATATTAATGCATTACTTTACAGTACGGTATTTTCAATTAGTAAGCTATGTTCACTCACACACCTTTCCTCGTGATACCGTAGCATTTCGTAGACGGCTACGATATTCGTAGAACATCTACGGTGAAAATGGAGAATATTGATATTTCTTTATAGACAAATCACAAAGCTTAATAAAGGCGATGTTTTATCTTGCAGTTCTCACGATTGTTGAACTTTATTTGACACTTCAGACAAAGTTCAGAGCAAACTTTTTATTTTCTTCCTCTATTGGCTCCGCAGAAACTTTACCCACTGCCAATGAATGCCAACAATGATTTTAAACAGCTGATACTGACCAGTTTATTTATGAGAAAATACTTTTAAGATTCTATTTTCATTCGTGTAGTAGGTTGTGTTATACGTATAGAGTTTTGCAAACTCACACATACTGACTTCAGTGGAATATTGGTTCAATAAATCCGAAACAAAACGCCAGTGCCTCGTGTCGGCTCAACATAAAGGCCAAATCCGGCAACCTACCAATATTTCATGCGGTTTTTGTTCATTTGCTTTTATTGGGTATAAATTGGTGTAAATGAATAACGTGCCTGATTTTTGTATTTAAAATTTGCCTGAATCCGTACTCGAGTTTTGCCTTAAAATGTATAAATCTACCATTTGTAAGTATAATATATCTACTCCTATCGAAGACAATAGGAATACTAAGAAAAGGAGAAATATTTAGCGATATAAGAACATACAAGGAAGATCAAGCAAAATGCTACTTGATTATGAAGAACTTCACATTTTTCTGGAAGGATATGAGTATTTCTGTGTATTTTACTTAAAACCGTTCGCGTTGTACCAACCAAGTCTTTTGAAAGCATCAAGTTAAACTTACAAGCTACGAGGTTTTACATAAAATCCTAGTTTCGATAAAATAACGCCAGTCATAAGTGATTGCGTCTTAGCCAAATCCTTGCCTTAGCCTTACATCTTTTGTGTCTTCTCATTCATATTACTGAAAGATTATTTCCTAAAGTGTATTTTCAAAATGTTGCGCCAGTTTTTCAAGAAGGTTCCGTGTAACGTATTGTAGCAAATGGAAAACGTTATCACGGCATCGGTAGCGCTCCTGTGATCTCTCGTAAGCCCAGATTAGGTTGGATTGAGTCGAACCTTGCTGCGGAACCGGTTATATTGAAGACGTATGTGTGACGTCTGAAAACAAACCATGCGTGTTTATGATAAGTTCTTGTTCGCGGCTTTGCTTCATAGAAAAAATAACTAAACTTGCCGAATAAATGGTATAGGTATAGCTTATTATTACTGATACTATATTTATTATTACTAGATTATTATTACTAGTTACAACTGAACATAATCCATATCACAGGTTATTTCTAGTTTGGGTACCAATGTTTTCCAATAATAAACTTCCGCAGAGATACAATAAAAGCCAATAAAATAAAATATGTTGAATCCTGAAAATTAGGGACTTTAACAGTATACTGTTTCCTGTAACTAGGATGGAATAAGAGCCAAATTGACCTCCAAGCAATAAGTCTAGATGGCAAGCAAATATAACAAAGAAATGACCACTTCATAGCTTCTTATTCAACTCCACTTTACATGGAAAAGAAGGTTTTTTCTAACTAAAATTTTGAAATTTTTATATTTTAGTTTGACAAAACCTAACGTGATCTTGCTAATAAACCGAACAGTTGGACAAACAAACTATAAAATAAACGGTATAACAACTTACTATACCGTCATATTGGGAAAGAATCATACAAAAAATACTACATATCACTAAATTCTTAGCATTTTTATAAAAATACCCTTTCGGTTTAGAATTAGAGGGTGCTTTGGGAGTCACAGATATAACGGAACATAGTTATTTTGAAAAGGCTTGCACGGCGCGCCCGCGGCTGTAGGCGAAATATAATAATAGTCGTCGGGCCACCGCGGAGTATCATCTCAGTACATTGTGAGAGGCAGGATGCTCATTAGATGAACGCCCCGGGCCGACCCAGCCGCATGCCACCCTACCTTCTACATTGCCACGGTTTATGTACAAAACTGCTTTTCTACTTCACGAAAAAATACGCTTTGATGCAGTCAAGTTAATTTAGCGCCATTGTGAGACGCAATGGTAATTAAAAATCTTAATTTACAATGATATTCAAAATAATTTTATACTATACTTTTTTGAAGATAAATTTTCCGAACTTTTTCATGAGTTAAATGAATTTTGTAATAAGATTGAAAGAAAAAAATTAAGATCTTTCATTACACCGTGATTAGCTTTGAAATTCATATTATATCAAGTATCGTAAGCATCATGAATCCATCTAACATAATAGTAATAACTATAACTGAACTAAACCTCGATATCGGATTTAGTATTATTGAATTTCGAAGAGTAATTAGACGTATCTAATCAAGCTTAGCAGATAAGACTTCATTGAGCTACTTGGAAGGAAAAGTGTTATACTTCCACGTTAAACTTTATAGCGCTATAAAGTTATAATATGACTTTAAAATTCATTGTACCTCCAGAAACCTCTGAAGTTACACACTCGTAAGTCTGCTAGGCATTAACCTTGTTACGTTATCGTCTGAGTTGAGAATGGTGTTGACATTATAATTGTAATTACTGCAGTTATTCAACTTATGGAATATTATCAAAGTGAGTTGCAAAGCTAACGTAATATTTTAATCTTATCATTCGTGCGAGTTTCATGTCTCGCGAGGAAAGTTTGATCCGCTGTTCGAGTTTTGAGAGCTTACAACTGTGACTTGGAGTCGTTGTTTTAAGTACACGCTTTTTATGGTTTTATGTCCAGTTTCTAAATACTTATAGGTAGATAATATGTACATCTCCATAGCTATGTTTTCCTAGAATCGTAATCACATCGCATCTAGCCCAATTTGGATGAAACTTATGCTTATATTAACTTCTTTTTTTTCAAAACTTTACAGGAGCCGACATAAACGAGAACGTATTTGTGAGCGGAGACTAATAAGTAGGTACCTATGTATTTTTATAAATGATGCAATAAAATGATTGAAGGATGAATTGACAACCTCAATATTCAAAGCAAAGAAGGTACTACGAGTACGTAGATGTCGCAAAAGTCCACCTATCTTCCTATTTATCGATATTAGGTTCTAGATACATTCTACCATCGATCAACTATCCCGGTGTTTCACCTCAACTCATCTCAGGGACTATTAATTTTACCAATCTCTAGGCAGTTTGCTGCGTCCCAGTGTATTTGGGTAAGTATCTTTTGTTCGAGCCCGGCTGACTAAGCATTTTAGAAGTTAAGAAGCCTCGTTTGGACGCTTCTGATGTTTGCTGAGCTCGTGTCGGTTTAGGAGATGCCGAGATAATTAATGTGTAGAGCTCAAACTCGTCACACTAATTTAACTAACTTAAAGGCAATTTAACGGAACGCAGCGTCTTGTATAATAGCTGTCTTATAACGTTGATATTGTAAATACTTTGAATCTTTATTATTAATTAAGTTCTGGAAATAGATGGGGTCTAGTGTTTTGCTATGTTATTGTAATTTACCCCTAATATACTCTTACGGCCGGTTTCTCGAACGATGACCAACGAAAAAATCTAATAATTACTATGTGACAAACTCGGACCAATCGTGATTTGGGTTTCCAGAAACCGGCCGTTAGCTTATAGTTTATTAATCATATGTATTTAGTTTTCTAGCCCTGATCATATTTAGACGTGAGTTATGTATTATTCGATTCAAACAGGCCATAATGTATGTATCGTAAGAAAAACTTTTTCGAAAAATGTCTACGTTTTAACCTACAATTTATCTGATGCACATCTCTTATACCCTACACTCGACATTTTCCTGTACATTCGTCTTCAATTGTTTTTGATTTTATGAAGGTTAGCATATCGTGTATATATTTTATGACCAGCCATAAAACCTATTCTTGGAGCTCGTACTAAAAATATATAACTGTACCTCTACCATGAGTTGTCACAGTAAAATCGCCTGACTTTACTATAGTAGTTACGTAAATATCAGTATTACGAATTTTAGTACCCAGCTATCCTCTAGAGGCGCTGTACAAATCTTCATACATTTTTTAACTACAGACGCTAGCGAGTATAGTAAATATAGTATAGTAAAAACTCATGGTAGAGCTACAGAAACTGTTTTGTGTCAAAAGTGGGAGAGTAAGACATTCGTAAACGTATCGAAACAGTGACATATTAGAGATACACTGCGCATCTACAACAGTTTTACTGTCAAACGTTACAGCGTTAGCGTGCAGTGTATCTTAAATATGTTTATGATGACAGATTTATTTGTGCTCATCCTTTCGATGAATATAAGAGGTACGTTGGTTAATAAACAAAGAAGGAAGCGATCTATCTTACGCCCCGTTATCTGTGCACCGCTGCGACTGGGCACATTCCTTAGAAGCAATTAATTGTGCCGGCGCCCTCCATTCGTTACGTCATCTTGATGTAAACAGTAGTGCATCCATTACACCCATATCTTAAGGTATCACTCAACTTTTTTTAGAACTTAAGCAAAACTTTTCGTACTTTAAATTACTTTTCAATCATTTCAAATTAACTTATAAACTAGGCTCGTAATCATTACTTCTATCGGTGGCAAGACTACATACATTGTATTGTCTAAAAGATTGTAGATTAAAGATCTAAAATGCTACGTAGTGGGGCTTTACACCAAATTGTCTTGAGTAAGACTAAAAATGAGTTTTTTTACAATAGGTACCTAATCTAGACTACGAAAATAACATTGTTCTAAGCTAAGAGTATTGTATCCTTCTTCTAGGGTTCTAAGGTAACAAATGTAAATCAACAAGCAAAATTATTTTAATATAATGTATTTTTCTATACATTACTCGTGCGTCAAGTAATTTCCAAGTAAATTATTTGCGAAATGCATTCCAAGAAAAATATTTTAAATATCTCACCATTCTATCAAGACATTACGCCAACTGACTGCTGGCAGCTTCAACACGGAGTCCTAATCCCTGTCTGACACCCATCCCAGCCAATTGTTCGAATCTCTGAACAAGAAATCTCCTCAACCGCAATTAAAATGAGATTTGAAGGTAAGCACAGCTCTAGGCATTATCAGAACATTGTAATGGGTAAATCAATGTCGCTCCGTCGCGTAACTACAGTCAGTGATCTTAAAACGCCACTTTGCTACAGTCGTTCGAGGTAACGAGACCATAACTCCGCCTTGTCTGGATACACATAATCCCTGCGTTCACGAAACTCCGCAGATCCAGATAGAGGATAGAAATACGATTAGTTGGGTTTGTTTAGTTTGATTGGAGTCGGTTAAGCCTTAGTTGTTGGGAGATAGCACGATTTCTTCGCGTTCGTGGTCGATAACTCAGATACTGTGTAACTGTGGGATCAGAGCGGTTAATCTGAAGCCGGTGGGTTCACACGATACGGATCCGAGTCAGATGTTGTCTGTCTTGCTTAGGACGGCACGAGTGGGTTAATGACTCGGAAATCATTCGGGTTAAGTCACTCCGAGCACGGATTGAAAGATAAGGGCTAACAGATTTGTTGGTGTCATGTCTCGGTCGTTTCTATTAGGACTTCACTGGAGAGTTCAAGATACCGTCTCTCTAGAGACAATTCTATTAACCCTGATAGCATTAAGTATAATTCATTTTGTTTATAAAACGTATAGTCGAGCATCTGTTTCGTTCAAATTTTGGAGTACTATTTTATTAAAATATTGTTTTTTTTATTTTGGTGTGTCCAACTTTATAATGCGAAAATTAAACTAATTATATCTTGTAAATAAAATCATTGCATTGATCAAAAATCCATTAATTGAGAGTTGTAATTTAAAACGTAATATACTTATACCTATGCTTTTATCTCTCATAACACTACTAAAACTTACCAAGAAAAAAAATAATTTCTACTTCTAAATAAATTCAAAATACTTAATCTTACAAACATAATTATGTAAATTATGTTTACAAACATAATTATGTAAATTATGTTTGTAATTATGTATTATTTTAAAGTTTTTTTTTATAAAACTATCAGAAACACAGAAATATTTGGTATCTCCTAATGAATTCAAAATGCTTATACATTTATGTTTTTTTTAGTTGTTATTAAATATGCATGTTTGTTTACTAAGCCCGTATTCAACATGTAAGTCAGTAAGAGCCAGATTTCCGGTCCATTTATCTGGTGTCTCATCATAGTTCCGGTGCAGCCGGATGCACCCGGTCAACGGTTAATTGATTATCCGGTAGTTAACCGGCGCGCTGGGACACGGCTCTGACCGTAAATAAATCTTTCCTCATTAATTAAGCGCTTATAATTTTATATATTGGGCTTTTTTTTTTAACTTCATCATCATCATCATCTTCCTTATCCCACGCTATGATGGTACCTACATCACACGATTTTGTAGGTTTCGGTAATCAAACCCACGACCGAGCTACCAACTGAGCTGTGATCTTCATCTGTTAAGCAAGTGCATATATCGTTGACAGGCGTTATAAGAAGTTGCTATCAAGGCCCTTGAGTAGGCTCTCGACCACCAACGCTCCTTGATAATTGACACCGGGAAATTACATGTCGGCTCGTAGACAGTTGTTGATGACGTCACGACACTTGATTATAAACGATTTATTTCAGAAACGACGCGGTATCTTACAACGGAGTGAAGTGCGCCATCTGTTGGAAACTTCGATTAGAAGCCGAGCTTTGTACGTGCATGAGTTTATGTTTTTTTTGTTATATTAGACTGTGTTGCGATCGGGTATTACCAATTCATATTTTTGAGTATTTTGTAACACATTTCAGTTTTAGATATACACTAAATTCTAAAAACGAATGAACAATTTTGGCCGCTACTCTTCTTATTCATGCTGTAGAGCTACGGCGTAGCTAATAACGTAGCAAAGCGTAGACCATTAATTTTTCGATTGCGTTATTAATATATTATAAACTATCTTGTCAGATAGTTGTCTAATTATTCACCCCAAAAAACTTATTTGTAAACATTTCGTGGGATGGGATTCTATGGGATGATTGCAAATTAAAAACTTCTCTTCGCTCGATCAATTCATAATTAATTACTTTTATAATTAAGCCTAAATACTTAACTGACACAATAAATAAATAATAAAGTCTGAATACTTCGTTATAGTGCATTTCAGTGAAACTAATATCTTATGTAAAGTAACGTTCAAAATAACTTTGCAATTTTAAAAGAACTTTAGTTTCATAAAACAGTGGGTTCTTTTCCGCCCCCGGCAATGTCCGGTAATTAATGTTTGGCTGAACACTGCCGGAAGTTCCTACGAGCCCGTTATGGTAAAATACCGGATCAAACTATTTGTGATACTTTTAAATACATACCAGAAAAATATTAAAAATATAATATAAAAATACTAAAAACCAAAATTTGTGCTACACATATGAAAACAAAATATAATTAATCTATTATTTAATCTATTATATTTTATTTACATTGTAAATAATGATTTTTAAATATATTTTGGGGCTGAAAACTATAAATACATTGCCGTATATATATATTGATAGAAGAAAGCGTAGTTTTATTACGATAAACCATAATAATACTACTTTTGCTATGAAATTTAAAACCTGACTCACCTCAAATAATTTCAGGTCAAAGTCATACATTTATGTACTTTCCTGTTCACTGCATTGTACACAAACTTAGTTATTTTATAATAATAAAATCATTCTTTATTGCAGACACGACAGATCCATATTGATATACATACCAGAAAAATATTAAAAATAAAATACTAAAAACTAAAATTTTTGCTACACATATCATGTATCATGTAATCTTTGACTAATGTTAAAATCTAAATACTAAAGTTAAGTATAACTTTCATGCTTAAAACCTCACGTAGTAACGTTACACAGTAAAATTGTAAATGTAACGTTTAGTATTCGTGTGGTGGTTCAGTTCTTGGACGAACAATTCCAATGGTTTAAATGGTGAAAAAGAAGTATAAAAAAAGTTATGTCATATTGGTTTGACGACCGATGTGACGCGGTGGGCGAAGGTCTGCCTGCGACGCGGAGGTTGTGGGTTCGATTCCCGCCTTGGGATAAATGTTTGTACGATCTGCAAAAATTTATTCTGGGTGTTCTGGGTATTTTATATGTATAATCTATGTATTGTATTGTATTAAGTATATCAGTCTTCTGGTACCCATAACAGAAGCTCCGCTTAGCTTGGAGCTAGATGATGTTGTGTGGATTGTCCAGCATCATTTATTTATTGTATTAAAACAAGCGTAGATAGACAAGATACTGTTGCTCAGTCATTTAAGCTATAAATGTTTATTATATGAAGATGAATACATCCAAGTTTACCCCTCATTGAAGTAATGCCTCCAATAAACATTATTGAAAGGGCAGCAAATCAGCTTCAATGCTGGTCGTTGCTCGGACACGAAAACGGAACAGTGAAATTCAATAGTGGGTAATAAAACGTGGCGTGTTGACACCGAGCCGTTCCACCATAGTTGAGACTTCATTCCAGTTGGTAAATTTGTCGAGCGACCATCCGAAATTGCGGCCTTATTGCGTCCACGGCTTGTTTGTTGACGGTCAAAGCTTTGTAAGCTGCAAGGTGCGCCCGCAATCAAATACATGTCACTAAATAATGACGTTTCGATGGCCCTTTCCAAGCGCCTGGTGCACTAATGCATGCACTAGCTTTCCGCTTCATTTATTTTTCATCCGGTATTTACTGCACCTTTGTGCATGCATGGTTCTAGTATTAAACTTTGGAAACAACAGTCACGCACATTTTAATAAGCCCCATAACTATACGAATGTCAAGTTTGAGTGTACGTCAATTATTGATAATTTTATTTGTATTAGGTAGGCTATGCACTATGCTGAGTCGGGGCCCTTCTGCTAGCACACAGAAATTAATTATCTTTATTGTTTCATAGTTTTTTTATGCTCTATGTGTGTTAAGTAAACAAATGTCTATGTATTCATATTTTTTTATTATTAATTTTTCATAATTTATTTATTATGGGATATAACAGAAACTTTCAACCTTTCGAGGCTCATAAAAGTTAGTACAAGCAGATACTACTGAAGTTAAATCGTGAGTTTGGATCGCGATGGTCCAAAACCGAATCATAGGGTAATCCAAGCATAACTAATACTCGCATTCGAAGAAGTCGCAAGTCGGCTTCGCACTCGGCAGGCTCGATGCTGGGATCGAGGCACTTGGCACAAGTTTAATGTAGTGTAAACAGAGGGTAGTTATCGCAACACAGCGCGCTAGTAAATCTTCGCTACCGCTCGGGCGCGACCGTTTGTCATGTCGCCCACCGTCGCTCATGCCCGGTGCTGCTTATGTCGTGTGTGATCACCATCACTATTTTATTTATCAATGCTTTGTAGATGTGGCCAGAAATACTTGAAGTCTACTCATTTAAATAAATAACAAAACTCTTTGTTATAAAGTACATGATGACAAAGGCATGTTACAATCGTTTTATTCATATCAAACTTTGCATTCAAGTTGTTTTTGTTTTTGGCAAACAACGAAAACAACTTCGATTTAAGAAAAGCTCTCTAATTAAACCAGTTCCCGGTTCTACCAAAGCCCAAAAAAGTAGTGCAGCCGAGTTAACTTTTGTCATTCATTCACACCGCACTACAAAGGCCTGCTTTTAACTAAACGAAGTTTATCCTAAGGCAACAGTCGCCTGATCCCGCTTTTGCAGCTTTCAAAAATAGCTTCAAACTTTGAGCTTAGCCGACGCTATATTTTAATATGCATAAAATACACTCAGCACTTTAACGATTCTCTTTTAGTTAAACTCACTAATGAGTTTTTCAATTTGAGACCAAATGGCTTGAGTGAGTTGACTAGTTCGAATTGTGTTACGTAAGCTTCTCATTGGGACTACATGAATCGGAATGATGATGCCTACGTCCTACAGACATCCTACAGACAGCTTCCATAGTTTGGTACGTATGAGGATTTGTAGGATTAATCAGTGAGATTGTAAAATGCAGCCGCTTGCTAGGCTTAGGTGAACCCATATGGGCTTACGTTGCAAAATATATTTACAGCTCAATAATATTTCCTATAGTTAGGAGCGCACGTAGCGTTCCCGCCGTTGAAAAAGGCTGGAAATTGGTACATAATATTGCAATCTCCGTCGGCAAACAGTCGGTATATGCGTCGGGAAGCAATACTTAGGTACTCGCGTCGGGCGCCCGCGGTTAAACTTCCCAGCGTACAGCAATACGCTCTTTCGTATTTAACCACTCGTGGTTAGATCCTCTTGTTTTGTACTTGCTGTGTACTTAGCTAATGTAAAATGAGTTGCTATACTGTCTTGCGATTTCATATTAAACTTGAGCTTTTAGTTTTAGATAAGTAGCTTATTTAATTATATAAAAAAGGATTTACTAATAACAAACAACATAATATTTTTTGGCTCATAGTTGATCAACAGTACTATGTTTTAAATAATTATTAAAAAAGTCTCCATTCCATTCGATTTAGGATGCTTTCTTTGATTACCATTGATGTTTTTTCTTTGTGAGTTTTGCAATTTAAATAAACTCAACACAACTGTTGGCAAAGTAACCATGAATATATCTCTAATGCATTCAACCTTTAGCCATTTAATGTTCAAAGCGCTTCCCCGCGATTACGGAATGGAAAATACAGAAATTAAGGCAAAGTTTCGGCGGGTGCCTCTTTTATGACGTGTTCTTATCTCTCGGGAACGGCGCGTATGAGTGTGGAGTAAACCAAGTTAACTTTACTCTTCCGAACTTCCGCTTGGGATACTATTTGCGTTATTGCGTGTATATAGAGTACAAAATTGTGTGGTTTTCGAGACGGGAATAGGAACGTAACGTGGCAGTTGTTGTACAAGTGGTACCTATTGTGGCAGTGCCGCTTTGTTTGCCAGTGTCGCCGATATATCTCGAAACTTTCGCGGTGCAACAACGCATCTCTCTGCGGGAGTATCTACACTGTAATATAAATATATACGATTAAAATGCTTGTTATTTTTGCAAAGATCATTTTGGCACTGTGTACCAGTAGGTGCACAGTGCCAAAATGATCTTTGCACAGCGAATATAATTCTGAAACACTTCAATCCATTTAGATAAAAAAATAATATAAATAAAAGACGTCCGTTTTGAAGTTCCAACACTTAGCTCAAAAATTGTTCACTACTCAAAACTTCAATTTTATAAAATGGAAATTGCATTTTATAAACAACGTGATCCGTGTACGGAGCTCTCCGAATATCTTTTAATGTGTACATATGGGGCGTTCGATCGGAGGGATTGCAATGTTTGTTTCAATTTCCTGCGCTGTGAGAACAGCCGAGCCTTTCTATTCTACGTACTCGCATTTGGCTTTGTGTTTTTTCTTACAAATCTTGCTCGTGATTTTTCGTTTATCTTATTGGATTCTTCTTCATTTCTCTTGTTAACCCACTTCGTTTGTGAATCTAATTATTCAGTGAACGGCTTAGTTAAGAATGTTTTTTAGAAACATCGCATAGTAATGTCACAGAATGTATTTTATTGTATCTGTCCCTTAGTAATTATACCTACTAAGGTATAATCTCCATAATAAATTTATGCTCTTTAATTTGCTGCTATTTAATTTTCTATGTTTCTATTATATCAGACTGACAGACAGATTTAATTTATAGGTAAGTAAGTACACTTACTTTTTGAAGCCTCTGAAAATGGTTTTTATTTGATGCAATGATTATGGTAAGCCTAACTGATTTTATGTATAACTTTCACATATTCGGTGGATAATATCACACGTACATTTAATTAACCTTACCGTGTAAGGTCATTTTTAATCATCATCATCACCCCACCACCCTGCCCTTATCCCACGTTAAGTGGGGTCATTTTTAATATGTTTCTTTTTTAAAGATTTCGTATAATGCTATGAAATTCCATTATATATAAAACTTGTCGAAAATATTCACTTGTACACGTGTTGGCTTTTGGGACTAGTTCATTGAGGACGGCTGACTCTGCAACTATTTTCATTAGTGTCCGTCACTAAGTACTTGTTAGAACTACACGTAGTACAGTATTATTTAGGTGGCCGAAAGTTATATTGCAGTTGCGTTTACAAATGTTTCAAACTTTTATTATTATTTTTTGACTCGCTTGGTTTGTGTTACAAGCGTACTCACGTCAGCGATTTATATACGAGTTTTTATTCAAAGTGTTTATTTTTTTACAGCTAAATATTAACTATATATTTTAGCAGTTTGTCGTTTTGTCTCTGATGTTAACGTTGTATAAATCAACGAGATGAGATGCAAAGGCTAACAAGGTACCCTCGCAAAACTCTGATTGTCAACTTCATCATTAGGTGGGGTGTTTTGTTTATAGGTTGACAATGAAGCGGTTTACAGAGCTCGGGTGGTATCCTGACAACTAAAATGTTCTTGAACTGTTATTTGATCAAATTGCAGTTCAGTTTTCTTCTTCGTCTTTTATTGATATTTGGAATGATCGATATTCATATCGTTTGATAGAATTAACAATAAATCAGGTAGGCCATACTCAAATCAAGTAGGTTATGCTTAAATCAGGTAGGCCATGCTCAAACAGCGGCATTGACGTCATTTTAACAGCTCAGTCATAGTTTTATAAAGCTCAGTCACGTCAGTCCACAAAAATGCCACGGAATACTGATGAGTTACTCTATAGTAACTCATCAGTATTCCTAAATTAGATGTAAAATCATCGAAAACTGAACTGCAACTGAAAGGATATTCGGTCACGCAAGTTTCCCCTTGCTGGATAGCCCTGCTGTCCATTTGTGGGAGCGCGAGCCTCGGCGTGGAAAGCGCGTTAATGGCTGCCTAGCACTACCTGTCAGATGACTGTCGAGTGTCTTCGTGCTTCGCTGCGCACCAGGATTTGTACGCGAAATGCGTAAAGTGCTCCGGAGCTGAAAGTCAAGATATTACGGACACCAACGGTATTTGCTCAGCCGCTGAGATGTTAATACCTACTTAATGTGAACATTTCGTAAGACCGCCGCAACTGTGCCGATATATCGGGAAATAATCAAACTCGCAAATCATGGTAAATATACCGTTTATGAATACTATGTTCAAAACCGTGATAGTTTCAAGTATTAAGTAGTTTTATAAAGTTTCGTCAGACTGTTTGAATGAATGATGCTATCAGTTTGAATATGATATGGTATCTTGAATATCATGCTATGTCTAGCTTTGAAATCGTTACAAAAATTCTACGAACAATATAATATACATATATATATATATATAAGTAAACATATAATTAAAATATATATATATATATATTTTAATTATATGTTTACTTTATTCACAAACAAACTTACGACTATTACAGTATTTATAAAATGTACACAAGCATATAAAATACATAAGAAACAGTTGAGCTATCTACAGACCGTTGCAAACGATCTATAGATAGCTCAACTGGTCCAAATCAGTACCAATCGTAAGCGTACCCAAGACACTGGCTGCATTGCCGCGCTGAATAGCAATGCTGATACGTTGGGCCAGATACTCACCACAGCCCTCGGGTTACGCGTCGCTGCGTATACATACATATATGTATACGAAGCATATTGGAATGATTTGTATGAATATTGGAATAAACTACGCATCAGTAAATTTTATCGACCACAGCTAAAAAAATATCGGATCAAACAAACATTGAAGCTTCCTCCCTTATACAAGAAAAAAAGCATTGCCGTGCAACTTTTAGTTACATTTCCAGCAAACTGCACCCGTCCACAGTTCGATGGAATGCAGAATTCTATTCGGTGCAGTGTTAATGAATTCGCATAATTAAACTTTTGGAGATAGTTTCAAATTAAATGTCGAAGTTGGCCGAAGTGTCCTCGAATATCGTAGCAAATTGTCGCCACCGCGATCACATCTCGTATTCATCAAACATCCATTCTGCTCTCAATATACGTGCCCAAACTTGTGGGCCCTCGCCACCGCCGCCGCGCCTGTGGGGTTCATCTTAGTTTCCGCAATAGGGTACAACTTGGGAACTTCTCTTGGACGAACTTACCGACCGCTTGTTTACAGATCCAGGGAAGGTCAATCCTGAACTAAAACCTACAGAGGACAGAAACCTACACTTACCAACTCCATGATATTGTTTTCAGTTATAACTTTCTACTTAATAACTTTGGACAATATTTGTTTGTTGTCCAGAAAAAAATGTAAGAAAACCTAGTAGAAAAAAGAAAAAGCTTATTATGAAAGCCCCCCTAGGTTAGTTATGAAACGGGCAATGAACTGCGAAGCAATTTCTTCCAATATTTGGCTTTTTTATGGATCACAGGTGTATTTTATAGAAAACTGCTGTTTGATACTTGTGATAATACTTTTGATATTGTCGTTTTGCTAGGTATCTAAAGTGTTCATATTTTGGCCGTTATGATACAGTATAAACACCCATTTTGTTTGATAAAGACACTGAACATGGCCTCATTTCATTTATCTTTTGGAAAATAAGTAGCTTTTCTTTTAAATCTCTTACATTTTCCATGAGACGAAAACTGAATGCCAGTCCATCTTTTCAATGCGACGAATATTGTAAAAGAATTCGTTTTGAAAAGCCCCATGGAATATTTTTTTGTATAAACTTCAAATAAAATGGTATTTCATCGCTTTGTTTTATCTTGCTGCCGGTGTGTATCGAATGACCATTATATCCAACGAACCGACCTTACAATTTTTGCGAGCAAGTAATTCGGCCCCGAGCCATTCGTGGCATTTTCACTGGCTAGAATAAAACATTTCATTTCCGATGTAGAACCTGTGGAAGGAGCATAAACGGCTATTTTAATTACTAGAAATGATTACCACCTCGGATAATGTTTTTCTTCAATATACATATATACCTATTTGTGTCCATTTTGTATTATACTAGGTTATGTTTGTTTTGTGGACCGTCACCTAATAAGGTGTTTATTAAGAGTCAATTAAAAATTATATCGGATCTTAAAATATGATACAAGAAAATTATAGGCCCTAAAATTTTCTCCGAAATAGCTTCCTACATTAAACCAGTAGTGCATCTCCTGCGCAAAAATAAATACTTGCTCTGAGAAAACTTACTTTAAGTAAAATGTGGTTTATATATCTTTTGTTAGATTAAAGTGTCACATCCAGGCAGAAGTGACGTCGCAATGTGATTCCGGGCAGCGCTCGGTCACGTCCTGAAGTGCGGAGCGATGTACCCCGCAACCGCCACTCCACAGTAAAAAGACCCGCACCAGAATGGATTTGAATAATATATGGCAACTCTTTAATTCACTGCAGTATATCACGCTTGGGCCCGCTATTCGATTATTTCAATGACTCTGGCTTTTTCTCTTCTCTTTGAATATTCATTCATCACGTACAATCACAGATCTATTTATGTCTGATTGAAAATGGAAACGAATGGATGCTATCCGATGGTGTAATTGAAAATGCAATAATACACGACCTGTCCAGTCGCACAATAAAGCGGAGTCAAAGATGTGAAGGGAAATCATAAAGGCTTGAGAATAAAAGTGTTCTTTATGAAGTGTCGCCACAGAGGCCGCCCCGCCCGCCTGCCGTTGATACCTATTTGAAAGTCCTGTAATATTGGACTGGGCTGTCCAACTGTCGCAAGCGCCACCAGTGTCGATATTTTATTGGATATCTGCTTTCTTATTAGAAGACCAGTTTGAATTGAATTTGTGGGAGTTTTGCTGTAGAAATATGCTGACAATCCCTAATAAATATTCTCTATAATTCAGCTATTTTGTGTTTATCACTTTAATAGGTCCTTCTGAAAGTCGCAACAAATACGATTTGTAAAAAGCTGAACTCTTGAGTTCAAAACAAGCAGTTATCTATAGATATATATTTTTGAAAACATTCAAAGTAGAAAGTATATACTAGTGATTATTAGAGTTGTTATTTTGGACTATTTTTTGTGAGAAAAAATATAACAACCATCGATAAGTACATGAAATAATATGGAAGGACAACCCTAAAACCGTCCCAACCAAGAGAGGGTCGAAGTTGGCGAAGGGAGACTCTAATAAAATATGTAGATTTGATGACTTGTCACATATTTTGCTACAAATCCGAGATTCAAAGTTTTTTAGTCACTTTACCACCCGTCTCTCTACCAAGACTTCCATTATTGTAGGAACATGTTAGCATTGTGAACGTTTCAACTAATATTACAATTTTAGTGTTTTTTTTTTATTTAGTTTACAAACCGGAATACAATGTTTATAAAATTTTTATACATATGGAATCCATTTCAAATTAAAATTTAATCTAGGTCTATAATGAGTTCATTAAAAATGCATGTGATCTAATAATGCTTTGGATACTAAAGCAGGTATAATTGCGTCCAATTCAGTTAATTTAATCAGATGGCACGTCAACAGGCCATCTATCGAATTCTAGATCAAGCCCAATACGACAGGAATGCGATGTAAATGCGGGCACTCAAGCTCGGCTGCATTCGAAGGGCAGCCGCAGACGTCATAAATCGGCTGAGACGCGTGCCGTTGCTCGCTCCATCAACGATAACTCCAGACCAATGGCGAAGTGATGGTTGACCTCTGCTATATTGGTTGGACGATGACGAATAATATTCATGCTTCAGCTGCCATATTACACATAAAAGCTTGGTGTGCAATATGTGACTTGAATTGAAATTAAACTAAAGCGTTTTCATGTTTTATAATGGTATACTAAACTCACAGTGATATTTAAAGTTTATTAAACCTTTGATAAACCTGAAATGATAAAGCCTATGAACTCGTACATTATTGTTCGGTTAAGTAGTTAGCTGAATTATGTTTATCATAAAGTTTAGGATTGAAATCCACATAACATTTTGAGAGAGCTTAGTTGCAAATCAATAGTCCAATCGTTGGCAAGCGCGTACCACTCTATCAGCGATTAGTTTTGGTCTAGTGGACACCCGCTCTCCTTACCGTTAGAGCTGGAAGCTTGTTCATGGATAAATTACTGTTTACATCGGGTAGATTTCTAACTTTTCTCGACGTTTAACTTGCAACACGACATCGAGAAATCGCTTCTGTCAGCCATTATTTCAACCATGACTGCAATATATCTTTGTTTGAGATAAAAGTGAATGGGCAATGAGAAAAATAAATGAAGGGAAGCGTTAGAAGAGATCTGTCTGTAGTAAAAATGTCAGCCAGAATTCATCCTCGGCTCACCAACAAAGAATCGGCCGAGGTCCATTATGATAATGAAAGTGACTCCCGTTTGTCTTAAAGTCGTAGCTCAATTTGCAAGGCGAGAGATAAACGCTGTTAAACTGTCGAAGTTCGTGACAAAGCCTGAATAATGCAGATTACACCGAGAAAAATACGGCCGCAGTCAAATCTGCATATTTTATTGGTCCCTTTTCCATGTCCTCTTGGCCGACCCTGAATAAAATAATGTCTGCTAGTTTCAGCTTTCTAACATTTATTGCAGATAATATCATAGCGTATTGCAAATACTTATAATTTTAAAAATAACTTACTATGTATGTAACGATTGGTATAATAAGAAAGCACCTATAGCATATTGCACAATCCGTAATCGACGTATTGTACTATTTGCAGAAGAGATTCTATTCTAGAAGCCAAAGTACAAATGACTGCAGGTAGAGGTGGAATGGTTCAGTGAGCGAATGTGGCGATGGCTTTGTGTCTAGATGGAGTTGAGCGCCTGTGTGTGAGAAAGGCCTACTGCATTCACATTATAGCATTCAGTCGTTTTGGAACGAATTTACGTTTACGAGTTCCGGTCCCGTATTTGCTAAATTGTATACTTACAGTTTTATCGAACCGTTATATAGAACCTCTTTCTAATGGTAAGTACGTATACTTGAATGGTCCGTTAGGAAAGTGGGGCATATTGTAGTAACAAAAAAACTTAGTTAAGTATTCAAGAAAGAAGAAAAAAAGCTGTTAAGTTTGTCGGGGATTCTTGAAGTTAGTCTAGAAAAGCTCTTAAATATGTTTTTGTTGATTTACATGTATAAGGATTTGGGGGAGACCTTTGCCCAGCAATGGGACGAGATAGGTTAGGAAAAAAAAACATGTATAAAAAAAAATAGTTAAGTTTGTAACTTAAGGCGACGGGTAGGGTGAAATTTTTCATAATAAATAAAAATGTCAATAACTTCCAAGTTTATTATTTATTTATTATATCTATACACACGTTAAACTTGTAACACGGCATAGTTTTTGCCGTGGTGGTTAAACTCTAGACAGTCAGCGTGGCAACGTCACAATTTCAATTTCAACAAAAATGCTGACAACGGCGCAAAACACATAATGAGCCGCGCACAGTTCGGATAGTCAAACTCTAAAGCAGTGCCTTATGTATATTTGCGAGCACACAGCAATCAAACACTTATAATTCCTAAGGCGCTACTCTTCTTCTTCTTTAAACACCTTAATGTAGAAATGTTTTCTTTAGAGTCACAAGATACGAACCATAAGAATAGCTGTGCTGAGTTTGGTACCAAACAAATCTGCCAAACCCATAAAAAATGGGATCTTAAACCACACTTTTGCAAAAGGTGTTGGTACTAAACTTACATTTAAAAGTAAACTATATCCAAGAGCACAAATTTTGAGTAACAATACACTAGTTCAATATATGTGTTATAGGAAATAATAAGTTTCACAACTCCACATGCTATCACTTTTTCTGAAAACAGTTTTCGGTTTCCCCAAAAACACGCATTTGGCTATACCCGTCACCTTAAATAATGTTTATTTAACTTACAAAAATATTTATTAGACCTAGACAAAACTGTCTGAGCTGAGAAGAGCCAAAGACTGGGCCAGTGGCGCGTCTTGGGACAAGATTTACATCCAGCAGTGGACTGGCAATGATATGTATTGTATACCTAATTCACCTGGGTGAATGAATAACACTATTTAGTAGAATCCTTGAATACACACAAAGTATTTTGTGATAAACCATTTTATGTAGGTACTCATTATACATAGAGGATTAAGTTAAATGTACTTCGGTCCAATAGTTATTTACGAAAGTATTTGATTTTACACACCTGTGCTTATAGCCGACCCTTTTAATGTCTTTATTTCGGTTCATTCGCTTAAGACTGAAGTACTGTCCGTTATTTATGTACTAAAATAACAATTTAATTCAGGGTGAATTTATTTTATTATACAGAAACTTCTTCCTGCGACTTCATTCGTATTTTGTTTTGCTTACATTTAAATTTAAAATTATATTCGATATTTAGAAGCTACTCTGATAGCAGATTAAATTGTTTGATTAGATTTTTCTACTAATTAATATTGGCTAAGTCATAGAGTAAGCAGCATTCAATGTACAATACTTAGGTAATATAATTTTTTTTATACTTTAGATCACCAGATTTTTTTAAAATGATTAATAAATAAAGGTTTTGTTAATGACATTAGAAAAGGTAAAATAATATAACATAGGTAGGTACTCGTATAAAAATAATTTTCAAAGAATTCTTTTGTATGGTTTTGTATTGTTGGTATCTTATCTTACGTTTCGCAAACATATTTTTTCATAACTTGCAAACTTTCTCAAAGGAGTCTGGAATCTTCATAAGTACCCTCTTATTACTTAAATTTATTTATCTTTTTATATTTTTTCTTTGAAATTCAAGAGTTTATATTTCAATATATTCGTTAATTTTTATCAAATTTTCTCTGCGAAATCTGCGTTTCGTCTTAGTCAAGTCCTTAGAAAGTATAATTTTCAAGAGTAGGTACTTATAGATATTACAAAATTTGTGTTTAATACAGCAAGTAGCTCGTTTTACTGGTTGATATTAGTCCTGCCATAAATATCTGGGCGATGTATTTAAAGGATTTAGATTTAGCTTGTTCGGCCCTGACATAGGTTCAACGGGTAAGAGTTACGGACAAAAAGGATTTTAAAGTTACCCTCGATTAAGGTGCCTTTGGACAATTTTGACAGGATTGGGCAAAGCTTATGTTATAAACAGGTTTATTTATAAAGCTGATGTTTTGTTCCTACCTTCAATAGTAAAATAACACAAGAATTATATGAATCTACTATGTACCTAGGTAGTTCATTCATATTCGTGTTTTCGCGCATAGTAGTTAAACTTTTACACAGGTTACACAAGGGTACAAAAATAAATATAAAAATGTGGGAAGGAGGAGCTAAGAATTTCGTTTACTTTAATCCCTGACTTCATTTTCATAAAATTTCAAACAAAAGCGTCTCGAAGACGAGACGTCTCGTGCAGCCGAGAAGATCCCCAACGCAAACAATGCGTCGGCCCCGCAAAACTTGCCCATATCTAAATGTAGATCATCACGATTGTCGGAAGATTCAGCGGCGATTAAACGTATTCATAACGTTTACGTTTTGACGTTGGTCGAGATGTCAGAAGCAACAGGAGCAGGGATTGGAGGGTTAGTGCGAGTGGTGCGGCGCATGCGCGTTGCGCGGCGGGGGACAGAGTGCGCGCGGGGCAGGCCGCCGCAGCCTCCACGCTCGTTCCTCATGAAACGCCGGTAGCCGCGGATCGCGTCGCGCTCGCAATCCAAGCGCTTCTTTACAAAGTTCAGCATTTTGCCGTCTCTCTCGCGCCCTCTCGTGTTGCTAAAACAAATCCGCGGCTGATGGGGTCCGAAACTAATAAGGTAAGCATGCCACTTAGATAAAACTTTGTTTATTTTTGTTTGCAAGTGCACAACACAGCAAGTTTTTGTCAAGAAACTTTGTTATTGCTATTTTTTAAATTAAAGTACATTTATAAAACAGATATGATTTTAATGCAGAAACGTAGATTATTTAAAAAGTTTTATCTAAGTTTAGTTTAAAAAACACGCTGATTTCATGTTGTTTCGTTTTGTTTGACCTACTTTCCAATTTTGTAATACGTAAAATGCTGATCTTATCCATGATGTAAAATGTAATTAACACCAGCCTTTCCAGCGTTTAATAAAATAATAATAAGCTGACGACGGAACCCAGTATTAGACCCTGCAATCCACGTGGCTTTGTTTACATAAATATACTTTGGATAGGTTATATTTAAGTACTTTGGATTATATTATCATACTTAAGAAAATATTAATATTATATCCAATATAATTTTTACTAAAATAAAACAGTTTTAGTTTTTTAATTACTTCATTAATTTGAAATTAGGTATCACTTATTTCCGTCCGACTCCAATACTTTTTCGAAGTTTCGTCAATTATAACAATGCTATTTAAATTAATACCAATTCTATTAATTTAAGAACTGACCCACAGTTACTTTGGGTGTTGTTGATAGAATTTCGGATGCTTCCGCCATTGTTCGTGCTCACAATGGATCTGTCAATATTTCACGTGATGAATGACTGTCGCAAGAATACAGAATGTCACTTTGTTTTCGGTGTCACTGATATAAAAACGTACCTAAAGTATGACAGCCGGCTTGACGATTGACTGACTTGACATATTTCTGACATGACTCTGGCAGAAGCCTTATAAAAAAAATGAAGAAAAAAACTGAGTCTGAGATTTACCCGAACGAGTTTCCTAAACTAGCGAAACTTTATTACAAGACAGAAAATTATAATACTCCATACAAAATACCTGTTTTTTGGTGTATGTGTAAGTGACACCTTCACATACTTAGTTGAAGAGCATTGTAGGTATTAGACACGTGTTTTTTTTATCTGAATCACACAAAAGCATTACAATAACTCATAAGATTTTATGTAATTTGATGCGTATAAATGCGTAAAAGACAAAAGATATAAACTTACTTCTCAAGTACCAAAACTGAAACAAAAAAGTACTCGATTAGACAGCAGAACGAAAAACAGAGTAGTTTATGTACGCCCTCTGTTTATGTCAATGAGACATACAAGGTGCACTGAAACTATTCTCAAAAACAAAACATTTCGTACTCTCTGATCTTACCTCGGAAAAGTCTTTGAAATTTTTAGTTTTTAGCTTGAATTTGTTGTATTTTTGGGGTCACCACTTCTATTACTAGCTATATTATATAGCTATAACAATAACAGCCAGGGCGATATTTTGTGCAGCTGCGGTCATACTCAAACAGTCGTAAACTGCACAATCTGTGCATTATTTGAGAGATCGAGCTTTCCAGAGAGCAATATGCTTAAGTTTTGGAGGCTGTTTTAATGCACCCTGTACCAACCTGCCTACTTATAGTTCTTTGGCGCTCTTCTTAAGCATGCATTGAGCTATACATTTTCTAAAGCTAGACGTGTAATATCTTCTAATACTTGAAGTATTAGACAATTTATAACTCAATAGATTGGAACAGACATAGGTTGTACTTGACAATTGTAAGATTACGCTCTTTTTTTTCTGTACAACTATTAATAGGGGAAGAGCCACCCTCAGCCAGACCTTCGTTATTTTAGTAAGGCTGAAAGTTTCTCTGTGTGAGCCTCCAACACAGGTAAGAACGACCCCTGACTATCGAGTTTCGGTTGTGGTTACTTTAGCAGATAACCGGTGGTAAAGGTGTACTTATAAAATAGTACCTTACTTTCCTTAAAGTGTAAAGTTCAATTTTTCTATATTTTCTCCAGAATACCTTTGGGAATCACGATGTTCATTGCCGGACACTTGTCACGGTTGCTTCCCCCTGCCAGACACCCCTAAACCTTAATCAATTTTAATCACACTTTCGTCATAGTATAAAAGCTGAATTTTATATAATGTTACTAAGAGACTTATAAAAATATGGTACCTCAAAAGCCAGACAGTTGTCATGGTTTATGGTATTACATCTCGCCAGACACATTGAAAGCCCGCTGTAGGTGCGAGCGCGAGAGATCTGCTAAAGTAACCACAACCGAAACTCGATAGTCAGGGGTCGTTCTTACCTGTGTTGGAGGCTCACACAGAGAAACTTTCAGCCTTACTAAAATAACGAAGGTCTGGCTGAGGTCGGCTCTTAGGCTATGACGTATATTTAACGTACTTGAGTAGTACATTGTGTAGTTTTACTACTTAGTTCTAATAAGTAGATAAAATTATTAGATAATTTACTTTATTAAATAATAACGAACATCATAAAATTGAATTAAATCATAGTTATTTATTTTACTAAAATTTAATTAAATACTGAAATAAAATTAAATCTCAACAAAGATCTAAAAATGTACCTACTTTTACTTAAATCGATTCAAAAAAAGGCAAACGCAATTCTACTTTTCGACCAAGGTCAATGAATAAAATGTTACTCAAACGTCTAATGATGATGAGTTCTACGTACAATTATGTAATGTTAAAATTCAAACCCAAATTCAAAGTCTTGCGTCCAACTTCTTGAAAGTTGAGGAACTCTGACAGAGGATGATTCCAGGCTTTTAAATAAATTGGTACGGTCATAAAGATAAGATTTGATGGCTTCCCGAGTTACCAAAGTAAATTGATTATTTTTGCGATAAACTGATTGAACAGGATATTTCTCGCGAAAGATCTCTAATATACCTAGTACCGATAGAATCACGTAGTGTTTTGTATAAAATAAAAAAAATATTTAAACACCAAACCAAATAATAAATAAATAAATAATAAATAAATAAATAAATAAATAATGCTGGACAATCCACACAACGTCATCTAGCCCCAAGCTAAGCAGAGCTTGTGTTATGGGTACTAGATGACTGACATACTTAATACAATATAATACATAGATAGATATTTATATTATACATATAATACCCAGAACACCCGGAATAAATATTTGCAGAACATACAAACATTTATCCCGAGGCCGGAATCGAACCCGCAACCTTCCGCGTCGCAGGCGGACCATCGCCCACCGCGCCACATCGGTCGTCGTAATACCTAATCTATATAGCTATACTTCCTCTTCGTTATACAGGGTGTAACAAATGAGGTGGACCAAAAGCAAAAGGGCGATGGGGGAGCTCAAAGGTTATCGATATAACCCCCATGTATGTTCAGCGATATTCAGTCGTTCAAAAGTTATTCGCACTTTTATGATTTTTTTTTTCATTAACATATTTTAGGTTAGATTTCCAAAGTATACCCAAACTATCAAGGCTACAACCGTAATTTTTTTACACCTTGTAGCTTAACAGTAGACCTTTTGTACTACAATACCAGTTTGAGTCGTTATTTGATTGATTTCCAAATAAAAAATAATCTTTGCAGAAAAATCCGAAACCTAAACTTCCGCGAAAAACTTTCAACGCAATTTATAAAAAAAAATTGCTGAATATTTTTTTCTACAACCTATCTTAAAAACTTCCTCCATTTATGGAAAAGTTACCCTGAAAATTTCATAAGGCTAGTACAAGAGCATCATGTTAATAAGTGAACACAAGTGTTGTAAAAGTGCTGAAATCGACGGTTCAATCGACCAACACGATGGTCCGGGTAAATCTCATATTGTATGCCACTCCTTCTAATCAATTGCTCTTGGTACATTCTAACAGCCTCTCGAGTCGTTTCCTTGAGCTACTCCACGACAATAATACGTTTCTGCATGTCTACGAGGAGAATATGGCATGATGCACTAATCGCAAAGTTTGTACAGTCCGTAAGCGCGCAGTTTTCGTTAAAGTAAAAACCATCCTAATTAAGACCCCTGAGTGGCCGCGCTACTTTTAACCCCTGACGCAAAAATAATGATTTAAAAACTAAAACCCGACTACGAAAAACTAGGTAACAAGTTTAACTTTTTAAATTTCACACCTAATCCACTGTTGGTTTCTTGATTTATTTTATTTCATCACGGGTTTTGTCGGATGCTAAATATTATGTAATTTAACATAACTAGCCTCCGAATACAACCATGTTAAGTAAAACAATCTGGTTTCGGTTAAAAAACCAAATTCTGTTTAAAAACAATTTAAAAGTTAAACTTACTTCCTAGCTTTTCGTAGTCGGGTTTTAGTTTTTAAATCTTTATTTTGGAGTCAGGGGTTAAAATAAGTGCGGCCACTCAGGAGTCTGAATATGGATGATTTTACTTTAACGAAAACTGCGCGTTTACGTACTGTACAAACCTTGCGATTAGTGTGTCATGCCATATTCTCCTCGTAGATATGCAGAAATGTATTATTGTCATGGAGTAGCTCAAGAAAACGACTCGAGAGGCTGTTAGAATGTACCAAGAGCAATTGATTAGAAGGAGTGGCATACAGTCTGAGACTTACCCGGACCATCGTGTTGGTCGATTGAACCGTCGATTTCAGCACTTTTACAACACTTGAGTTCACTTTTTAAGATGATGCTCTTGCACTAGCCTTATGAAATTTTCAGGGTAACTTCTCCATAAATGGAGGAAGTTTTTAAGATAGGTTGTAGAAAAAAATATTCAGCAATTTTTTTTTTTAAATTGCGTTGAAAGTTTTTCGCGGAAGTTCAGATTTCGGATTTTTCTGCAAAGATTATTTTTTATTTGGAAATCAATCAAATAACGACTCAAATTGGTATTGTAGTACGAAAGGTCTACTATTAATCTACGAGGTGTAAAAAAATTACGGTTGTAGCCTTGATAGTTTGGGTATACTTGGCAAATGTAACCTAAAATATGTTAATGAAAAAAAAAATCATAAAAGTGCGAATAACTTTTGAACGACTGAATATCGCTGAACATACATGGGGGTTATATCGATAGCCATTGGGCTCCCCTATCGCCCTTTTGCTTTTGGTCCACCTCATTTGTTACACCCTGTATATATTTCAACTTTAAGCACAGAAAATTCATGCCATGATCTGTTTTCATCAGATATAACAGGAATATCCTGCACAAAATGACACTATTGTATATCTGTTCCACAGCCATGTAAGCTTACTTACGTGGTACGTTGGCTAAATCCTATCGACTTAGGTCCACATGAGCTTACCTGCTCCTTACAACGATAGATTCTAGGTTATACTAATAAACTATATAGAATAGTACATTTTCAAGCCGTGACGTAAATCAGGTATTTTATTTAAAAGTATTGAAAGAAAAGTGCATTATAAAATTTCTGATTCAAATAATGTACAAACAAAAATAGATTTAGATCTACTATCATCTTATATAAATAAAAATAAATAAATATTCGTCGACATTTCACACATCACACTCTAGTCGCAAACTAAGCAAAGCTTGTACTGTGGGTACTAGATTGCGGATAGAACATACTTACATTTTTGTTGTAAATACATACATAGAATACATAGTAACACCCAGACAGAACAAATATTCATGTTCATCACAAATATTTGCTCTGGGTGGGAATCGAACCCACGACCCAAAGCATGGAAGGCAGAGCTACTACCAACTGATCTATGTCGCCTGTCCAATCAATATCATCATCATACAATCTATTTTTGTATTGATTTCTACAGAAAATGGTTCAAAGATAAATCGATAGGACGTAAAGCAAGACCTAGCGAGGCGTAGCTGAAATAACATGCAGTGGTACAGATGCAAACATGGTATGAGCGAGGGTTTCGGAAACATTTTCATAAAACGCAGCAATTTCCGCCTGCGGTGGCGATGGACGTCGTGATTTTACTCGCAAAACTCAAATATGATACGAATTGCAATGATTTTTAGCCATCAGAGTGTGCGTGAAGCACTAGTTGAAGACAATTCTATGATGTTTGATGCTTTAAAAACTGAAAAAACTGTGCTAAAACTGATCGTTAGAATATTTTTTTTTTTTTTTTTTTTTTTTTTTAACCTATACTGTCCCACTGCTGGGCAAAGGTCTCCCCCAAAGCTTTCCACCTATCCCGGTCTTTGGCGATGCTCCACCAATCCCTCTCCTGGGCGTCCAGATCATCCTTCCATCGCCTCTTCGGCCGACCTCGCCGTCGCCTTCCGACCTCCGGCACCCATGGGGTGAATAGAATAAATAATAATACAAAATTCTAAAGGGTGGTAAACATGATATTTTAATCGAATTTTTCAGACGTCTGATAATATGAGAGAAAAACATTAACTTTGAAAGGTGATAAGATATCATTGAAATTCCATCAAACGGAATTGAGAATGAATGGTATTTTTTAATAAATACATCGCTATAACGTACCACGCGACTGGTATGAGAGTTCAGTATACCAGTTTATATAAATAACAACAAAATCTTTCTAGCACGTGTTTCCGATATTTTGCCGAGGGAGTGGCTACTAGCTGCAGCCCCTTGGAGATTTCCTCATTTTGGAAATTCTCTTTATGATTTAATTAAAATGGAATTTATCGAGCTCAAGACAGTTGAGTGAAAGCTAACCGTCGTCTATATGTATCTTGAGTTGTTATTTTGGGCGTTACTATAAACTCTACGACATGTGTCGAATGAATGAAAAAAATGCGTCCTGAAAACGTTAGAATTTCATCACCAATTTCCACCGATCTGTCCTAGACTAATTTGATTTTAATTACGTCCCGTATCCCTATGCTGATTAATTACTACGCAATTTAGTTAATTATTATTCTTTGATATTTCCAACGAACGAAAAAGCTATAGAACAAATATACAACGCGTTACACCGTAGGCCGCATCATCATTTAACATCAGATGTGATTGCGGCCAAGCGTTTATCTATAATGCATAAAAAAAAACAAGATATTAATTTAAAATAAAACCGTTTATTATATAAATTGTATTTAAGGAAGTAGTACCAGAATTCTGACAAACGAGACATAAATAATTTAGTTCGATGTATTGTAGAAACAAACTACAGTCAACAGATAATAAAAGGAGAACTGAATACCCTCGCGAACCCAATAATACAGAGCCTCTAAATGTCTAAGGATCTATATAAATCGGACCTGTATAAGGAAAGGATGTAGCAGGCATGGATATTGACGGCAAATGGGGGCCGACAAGATCTGAGCAAGGCAAAATGTTTACTGAAATTATACAATCTGAAATTTTGGATCCACTGCGCGTAGCATTATTTAAAAAAGGTTATGTAAATGTTTTTTTCTTGGCTGAACAGACTTAGATGAAAATTGGATAGTTTTTGTTTGATAATTGGATAAAGTGTTTTGGAGTTTGTATCATTCAAGTAAAACCTATAAAATGTTATGCTACGAAAATGGTTTTGAAAGTTACTTACTAGCTATCCTTGTTTGTGTAAACATGACACACACAAATAGCACCCGTTAAATGCAAACACGTAAATTAGAAGCAGCATCTTCAAAGGATTTGACTTTGAGCAAATCCTGTGTAATCGTTAGGAGTGGTTTCATATGTAGATAGGAAGTAGAAGCATCTCAAGGAATTTGTCTAAGATCCCGCTAGTGAGCGGCTGGGTCCTTGATCCTTTTGGAAATTCCGCAAATTTCTCTTTAACCCCAATCAAATTAACTCATTATTTTCCTTAAACATAGTTTAGTTAGTTTCTACGTCAATTCATGAATAATCTCACCTGTGCTACAGAATTTACCTACTATAGAAAAATATTATGATTACACTAACTAAAAGCACTTACATAAAGTTTTCCGTTATACTATCCATACAACATTTTAGCGTGTTGAATCGTTCCTTTGTTGTACCGAAATACTTACAAAAGCAAAATAAGTAGCAAAGCTATAAACAACTCGAAATATTTGGAAAATCTCATTGTTTCTAAGAAAATCAGTGACACTCCTGACGGTCCGCGTCGTGGAGCATAAAACAGATACCGAGGAATGCCGGCTATGCCCCTCCATTTGGGCCAAGCGGGGTTTTAACTGGGGAGGTTTTGATTTGCGTAATATTCGCTATTTTACGTAATGAAATTAAAATTTGCTTTATACTTTTAGTTGAATTTAATGAAAATATAACCGTTTAGTTTCAAATATTCCTACTTTTTAAAAGATTTTAATAAGACGAGCATAAACATAATCCTTTTGATTTATGTCATTTTATACTACAACCAGATTGAGGTAGATAACAAAAAGTTGCGATTGAATCTCAGCCAAAGTTGAAAAATAAATGTAACTACGAGTATATGACATTCAGAGGACGTAGGTATTCAAAGCCCCTACATACACTGAAATCAATGAATACCTGACAAGAATAAAGAAATGTTTAAGATACTGTTTGTTTGACAAATAATAGGTATACCATTACTGAACACTGTCTTTTAACGAGCTGCGTCATAAAAGGGACTGAACCGTCTCCCAACATAGTTTGATCAGTTTGACACTTAAATATGCATTGAAGCTGACCAGACATTATTATCTACTGTACACATAATAAAACAATATAGTAACGAAAATTTATTGATGGTTTCTAAACAAATCTATCAAAAGTCTAAAAAATTCAAAATTTAAAAAAAAAGTTGTATCAATATCAAATTACAACAATAATATTTTAAATATTTCCTCTTAGGAAAATCACAAAGATTTTATTTATCTTCAAAAATGAATCAAGCTAATCACGAACCCGCGACCCTTTCATGAAACGAATGCATTAGCCAACAATGCGAGTTTGAATCTCATAAAGTTTGGGGGTAAATAATATATTTGTAAGAAAATTATGTTTTTCAGTTCACTTACCCAGGAAGATACATTGTAATTATTATATTATGTACCAAGTGCCAAATAATACATTTATATAAGTGAACGGATACGTACACAGTTTAACTATTTCTCATAAACTAAGTTTAATTAACGTGTGTGATAGTAATTAATTAATAGTTACTATAGTTAAAGATGATTATATGCACACAGAACAGTACAAGAAGTGGTGAAAATATAAGGAAGTACCTACCAGCTATTTTTTTAATAAAGGAAAGTAATATTGACATTTGGTTAAAATTTTATGAAATTAGCTGCTAGTTTGTGACTTTAACTATATCCAATTAGCAACAAAAACTTTTTTTAACTACACTTGAATTTTTTCAAAGAATTATCCCAATATATAAATAATGAGATAAATGCTACAACTTTAATTAAAAATACAAAGTGCTTGTAATTCTCATAAATAACATTACTAAAACTATTATATTGTTTCGGGTAATAATGTCAATTTTATGGGCGATATTTTATTTCGTTAGCTCAAGCTATATCGCATAAAGACGGCTCAAGCTTAAATTAAATGGTACGAATATAAACAAGTTAACCTAAAATTGGCGTGGACAGCAAGGAGCGAGGGGTCTCCTAAAGTTTCAATCTGTAATCAATACTACGTACTGGGAGGCTATCCAGCATAGGGAAACTTACGTGGCCGAATATCCTTTCAGTTGCAGTTCAGTTTTCGATGATTTTACTACAGTAACTCATCAGTATTCCGTGGCATTTTTGTGGACGGACGTGACTGAGGTTTATAAAACTATGACTGAGCTGTTAAAAATGACGTCATTGCCGCGGTTTGAGCATGGCCTACCAGATTTTTCGTTAATTCTATCAAACGGTATGAAAATCGATCATTCAAAATATCAATAAAAGACGAAGAAGAAAACTGAACGGCAATTTGATCAAATAACAGTTCAAAAACATTTCAGTTGTAAGGATACCCCCCCTGAACCCTTTATACAGTGGGACCCTGTAGATGGCTATTAACTAACGATGTTATCAATATAATATTAATTTCTTGGGTTAACTGAATATGACAACGTGGCATGGTATTAACAGCTCGTAGCTTAGGCAGTCCGGTTTCGTTTGGCAAATTGTTCACGATTGAAAGATTGCGACTGTAACAATAACACAATTGAATCAATTGGAGTCTTAGAAGTATAACAGAGGTCTGGGTAGCTCGTCTGTATAATAGAGTATATAGTATTAATATACAAGAATTTCTTTAAAAATAATATCTACTTTGTTACGTTCCTGTACCTACTGTTATATAATCGTAGTAGTTTAAGAGAATTGACATTTTAAAAACAATTACAAAAACTATACAAAACACTCTTTAAGCCAATAACCATTTAAGATAAGTAAAATTATCATTATCAAATCCTAGTTGGTCAAATATGAATCCTATATCATAAACTAAATAAATATTTTATTCACAAACAAACTTACTACTATACAGTATTTACAAAATGTACATTGTCATATAAAATACATAAGAAACAGTTGAATTTAAATGTAATATTTTTTTTTTTTATATTTATATTCGTACCATTTAAATTTCAATTTTAAACTAAATTCATATCTCTTAAATCGGGATATTACAGTTAAAATATGGGCTTATAACTTGGAAATAACTGAACCGATTTTCATTAAACCAAGCTAAAGGCCGTCCCAAAAACCGCATTCAAATCGGATCTCTGCTTTCGAAACAACGATGCCACAAACAAACAGACACTCAGATAAAAGCATCAAACTTACCCTCTTTGAGATGGTATATTAAAATAGCCGGTAGCAAAAATGACAGTTTCTTGATAAAATAAAAATATAATAGGATTGACACAATCACATCACACAATTCAGTTGCCAATTTATAATGGAAGTTTTGGATTTGATCAAGAGAACTAAACTCTCGTTAGATTTTTTATGTACGATATGATACTAGCTCACGATGTTCAACAGGAAAATTTAGAAATGCATGTTACAATGTCATCTAGCAAATACAGGCTGTGAAGGAATCTAGATATCGCCCTGGATTAATCAATCCTCCAATATTTGGAGAACTCTTGGATGATCGATGTTTTCATACTGCTGAACTTCGAGGCATGTATTTTCCTAGTAGTGTTGCAAATATTGTAACGATAATAAATAAAACAAAACACTAATAGGACTTTATTGCCTGTAACTGATAGATGTTGCGATTTAATTACAAAAAGTTTATATAAACAATTTAAAAAATATAAAATAAATAATATAGAAGTTTTTTGTGTTCACGAACGCTGTACAAATATGGTTTTGCCTGCGCTGAATATCTTTCATAATCGAACACATGAGTTTAAAAATACGTTGCTTTAATCATAAATAATATCCGAAATTCTAATAATATTATTTTGACATCAGCCGATTCTATAGTAGGTAGGTATTTGATGCTTGTTCTGTAAAAAGTAGATATCTATAAAAAACTAAACCACAACCTATTTAAAATCGAAATTTCGGCTGTAACTAGTCCTGTTACAGCGTTTTAGAGTTATACACAACTACACACTTTCGTTATACATTTATTTATTATCTAGTTAGAATAGGATTATAAATAGACAAATGTTTTTTTAATCACCTGAACTGAATGAATTCAAATACTTTTAGAATTAAAACTTACCAATGTCTGGCTTTGACAGATCAATAGGTTAGTTATTTCTTTTGAAAAAGTTTGACAAGGGATTTGCTACTTAATTAAACACGAATTTAAGAGAATCGCCGGTAACGAGCAAAGTTTTTGGCCACAGTGAATGTTATTTAATCGACTACTTTTTAAGCTTCGTCCCAGTTTTGATAGTATTTGTTGGAAAGGGGTTTTTTACCAGAATTATGAATGAACATATTGGAATTCAATTTTGATTAAAGACCCATTTTAAAATAATCATCGCACACACTCATAGATAATACGCCCACTTCATACTTTCTGTAAGCGAACACACATCACTAACCCTGATTATTCGTATGTACGTGACTACCGTAAGCTATAAAAGGAAGTTATGACTAATTATATAGATAAATAACTGAGCTTGTTAAAGATATATTAAAAGATAAGATAGGATAAATATATATTTGTCCCCAAACCCATAAGATACATAAAAACTTATAGAAATAAAATACAAGATATGTTGAATAAATATTAATATAAAAATAGGTAAAATGAAATCTTAGTTATACCGGGTGCGTAAAATAAATGCGACATTTGTAGAGTGCGGTCAGAATCCGACATTTATCATAGGTCATAAAGCAACTTGCAATAGCCCAATGCCAAACGGTAGCGGTAGGCAGTTACAGCCAGTCGCCGCGTAACATACTGCCGGTTTCGGCTCAAACGTCAACGAGTCAGCCACAAAATTTGCTTCGTGTAATTCATTTAATCTGAGTTCTTTACGTCCGTTTATAAAGCGGAGATGAGATTAATGCTGCGAGCTTAGCGTAAGACGTGAACCCTCGCCCGCCAGCTCAGCCCATCACAACTGGTGCCGCGTGACGCGGACAGATAAGCTAATTACTTATTGTGAAGTACCAACCGGTTCTTAGCTGATTTTTCATCAAATTTTCCGAGAACCATCCTGAATAGTAAGTAGACGTCGTCCACCACAATGGCAGCAATTAACCGGACAATTTAACTTTTTAATTGCGAATTAAGAAACCGGGGAGTGCAAAGGTTGAACATGGCCTGTGAAATTAATTGTCAAGAGGGGATTTGTTGCTCTACTGCTGAAGCACTGTTCGTTTAACATTGCACAAAAGTTTTTACTGCTATAGACATTAGTATAAAAGTCTTAAACAACGTTAATGTAAAATTTACAGTATTTACAAAATGTACTTATTCTAAAGTAATAACAGAAGAATAAGACTTAAAATATATTTTTGTATATACATCATTAGGTATACCACAAAAACAAACAACTTGGAATATGGCACGTTATAAGTACAATGTTCTACACAAGTGATTTTAGCTTTGCGTTAATCGGAATTCAGGAATGAGCATAGACAATGTAAACATGACAATAGAAGCAAGAGGAAGGGGCTGGTTGGAACTCGTATCGGCGGCGTGCCACTCGTGAGATAACACTACGCCACGTCTTTGTGGACAAATGTAAAATTATTAAGCAACGGAATGCTCTGAATAGAACTCTGCCTTACGATATCGAGGGTTAGAGGAAACTTACTCTATCTCCAATAACAAAACCTTAGTCTAGTCATACAAACGCCTATATTTGTTAATCAAAAGCGGTCGGTGGGAATTTTTCTTAATAATACACTTGTTGAAAACAATCGTGTTTTAAACAACCACTCTTTTCGTTTTAGCGATGACATTTTTTCGTGAATATTTGAAGCGGGATTAAATTGTTGGAAACTTTGTCGCGTCTGCCAAACGCGATGCTAGGATCGATTGTCAGTCGGATGACGGCGACATTATGAGAGTTCACTAATATTGGATCTCAAAATTGCGAAGTTCTTTAGTCGAGTGGCACAGTAAATACCGTTCAACTTTATTTCAGGAAACAGTGTCTTTGAAATCTCCCCAGTCGCGATCCAGTAAATCTCTATTTGTCGCAACTAAAACAGGTCACGGTGGAAGGCTATTACGCTCCCTAAATGCTACCGAACTCCCTGTAGAGCGTTCTAATCCACTCCGAACGGGCTGGTGTCAAACGCAGGCCACGGTTGTTTGTATTGTTTATTGTCGCTCCGCTCGTTCGTTCGGCAAAGACGACGCGCCACCGCCATCGCCGCCGTGAGCATGTTTCAATTGATAGAGTCGAATGGTCCCCGGAGTGTACCATTATATTCCTGCACACGAACGATAGCTACTCGTCCGCACTTACTACTGTCTCCTTTGCCATACTCCTAAACCTCGCTTTGTGTTTTGGGCATACAATAAAATCTATAATGGTAAATGCTCTGCAGGGGAATAAAAAATGGGCTTACTTGGCGCATGACCGATTTTCGCACCCTTTCAAGCTGAAAATTGGAAATGTGATAAAAACACCTTGTAAAATTTGGGAATTGTGGGAACGCAAGGTTTTTAATACCTAATATATTTTTGTATGAATTCCAAGAGCGAAAGAATACTGCGTAGGGTTTTATGTCTTCGAAGTTGCTAAAACTAAGTTTCGCAAATGTATGCGTATTCTGAATATTTTATTGAAAAAGAACGCTTACTCAGTCCGTTGGTTTTTACGCGGCAGTTCGTCGTTCGGGTGTGGATGAATAAAAAACGACGAAGAGCCAGCAGAATGGAACAAAACACTTGAAACAATATCGCGACAGAGCGGCAATCATTCCTGTTTTATCTCAGTTTGCGCACGCCGCGCCGGAAACAGCTCTAATAAAAAACTACCATGTTTTTGTACTCTGCACGTTACGTACCAACAAGTACATTATGTACCGGACCTGTAATGATATTGCGGTAGCACCTGCCTTTGTGTTTATTGGTCCTTACATACTCACTACAGTTTTACATTAATGGTACAAGTTACAAGAAAAAGCTGTCCAGTAGTATAAATAAGAAGTCTTGCCGTGGTGTAATAAGTCGTATAAAATAACTGTGTAACACTGATTGTCCTTTGCCATTGGGTTATATGTGCCTCCATACGGTAACATCCAATTAGACTTCACGCGGTCTAAACTTCTGTCGTACGTAAATAGTCTTGTGAGCTTAGAAACGTTAGTTCTGAGCTTGCGGTTGACTCATGACTTACTGTTTGCAGAAAGTCGGCGCCGCATATCTTTAATTAAACTTGAGATGCCAATCAGAATGTTTACTTTCATATCCATTAATATTATATAACTTTGTTTCAGATTAACCCGCTGGAGGAACGGTTTAAATATTAATAGTTAAATTTAACTGAGACAATAAACATAGAATATAGTTTCATGATCTGAACATGATATTATACAAGTATTTTGAAAATTATTACTACAATCGATTTCTGGTTGAAAAAGACTTTTGATCTGACATTTTGATCGGCAATGTGAGGAAGTCTCATAGTATCTTGTAACCATGATTGTGGAGTCATCTCGACGATCGAGATCTATCTCGATGGAAACGGGTGGACTGCCGTTGGTTTCAACATTTGCACTGCTCACCATTGTAGCAGGTAAGACATATTCCACTATTTAGATAAAAACTGGGCTCCACTCACTTATTAACATAGAATCCAGATTCCATTTTAATAATTGAATAGAGCCATGTGTAGCAAACCTCCAGAGGTTTGTTCAGTTGCCAAGTGCACGCGTAACCTACTATTATCTTTTATTACTAGTATTTCAAATTACTTGTATGCAAGATGTTGGAGGACGGAAACGATCACAATTTTAATCCCTTTTTTTAATAAATTTATATAAGGACATTTGTACACCAGCGACTATGAACCTTTGTACAAATATTCAAAATCAAATTAGAAACTCACATAATTCGAAGTCTAAATAGAAACAGTAATTTCCATAAACCCAAATGAATGCCTTTGTAAGTAATATGAGCAACTTAAATATATGCTGAGTCTAATGCACAGCTTTAACCATAACGTAGACAAATTAGGCTCAAAGAGAGCAAACTATTGGGACAGCATCAACTAAACTAAATACGTTTTGCCCCTAATGGCGACTGATGAAAAGCTTAATACCCTGTCCGACATCCTTGCAGGCTCTTTGAGAGCATTAATTTTCTCTTCCTGCCTCTGAATAAACTAATGCGAGCAAGAAAATGTTGGACAGATTTGAATTATAAACATTTTGTAATTTAGCGTATGTTTTTAAAGATGCGCTTGCCGATGTTTTGGTTATAAACTTTACTCGTACAGTGGCTCTACCATGAGATGTCAAAGTAAAATCGCCTGACTTTACTACAGTAGTTACGTCAATATTAGTATGACGAATTTTAGTACTTACCCAACTATCCGCTAGAGGCGCTGTACAAATCTTCATACATTTTTTTAACTACAGACGCTAGCGAGTATAGTAAATATAGTATAGTAAAAACTCATGGTAGAGCCACAGTAAACTGTTGTTTAATTTTCAAACAAATTACACAGTTTCACATAACTTCACTTGTCAATATGGAAGTTCGGAGCGTGAACTAAGCCAGTTCACGTGATCTGGCAGATTGTTGCACTTCAACGAGTGCCTGCCATGAAGTGCTTCGACGTTACCCAGATATCTCACGTACATTCCACGCCGTGTACCAAGTTTAATTGAAAACTGTTTTCTTATTTGCTGCATTGTAGTACTTGAGACATTTGTAAATGGATTTGTAGAGTAGGCTGGCTTAACACTTAGCCATACCAAACAAAACGCAAAGTCAATAAACTGGCTAAGCCACAGTTTTCTTGACGAGCCTTTCTTTCACAGAGCACTGGCAATAGCACGACCAAATTTGAACCCACAACAAAGGTTCGTGGGTTTCTACCACTACACTATTGGAGCTCTATTTAATTGTAATTCTAGTTGGAATAGCATCCGTTTAGATACGTGAAATTGTTTTATCCAATTTAGGTATACCTATGAGTTAAAACCGCTCGCGAATTACGGCTAATCATTGGATTAATCGTATGGAAATTAGTGATCGTACGCGCGGTGAATTTAACGTATTTCTACTAGAATGTAATTATAGATGTCGATGTTCGTTAAACACTGAATTTTGAACACAATTTCGTGCGAGCTTGACCAATGATATGTGGTAGGTAACTCAGTAATAAAGTAATCGTGTTTTTACTATTACAGCTTAAGATACTGAGGATCACGAGTGCTTTTCCATTGAAGATACAAATGATAAAACATTAATCAAATAGGTAAATTTATTCTTAGGTGGTGTTAGGTTTGTTCTGAGATAAAAACATAATAGATTTTTTTTATAAAAAATGTCATAGCTTTCTTTATTTTATGAGTTTGAAATTGATTTCGATCATGAAATTGGAAATTAGGTAATTATATTACATATATTAATGAACATTATTTGAGGTATTGGCGGTTTTAAAACTTTGTGTAGGTATTATACCAGATTTCCTAATTTAAAATGTCGCTGTGGTTGCAAGCTATTTGAAACTTTATTTCAGTAGTCTTAAACCCCAGGCAGCAAAATGCTCATTCTTATTCTAAGCCTTACCATTTTTATATAAAAACATACTAAAACATGTATGGATTCCTTTCACTACAATGGGTTTGAAAATGTTTAATATTCTAAGCTAAGACAATGCTTTGCAGCAACTATTCACAGATATTCTCGTTATTATCTGTAACAAGAGGATCGAACATTACTTGCGCAAGTATGTTGTGATGCCCGTGTTAACGGTACACGGTAAAAGTACGTGGAATAATTAATGTTTTATGTCCAAAATGTGGCGCGATCACTTGTATTCTTCAACAAATAATCAACATTTAACCAAGTGTTGCAGCTCTACCTATGATAAACGGTACTTTTTTTGACAGAAAACAGACAAAAAATATGAATGAATGAATGAATGAACATTTTTTAATGCATACATTAAACAAAAAGGACAGAAGATAATACAATGAACAATGGGTTTTACAAACAAATAAAAATTATATTAAACCACTATTTTGTTGACACTATTGGATGATTATTTTTAAACTATTTTATTCTAACGTTTTCTTATAAAAAAATAGTGCAGACTTGATGTATTGATTACCATACGTAATGATGACATAAATTCAGTAATCAATACATCAAGTCAACGTTAACTTAACTAACTGACTTCATTCATTCATTCAATTTCATGACAAAGACTGAATTTTATTATTATTAGTACTATACAGTTTGGTAATGCATTTTTGGGATACCTTTGGCTTAAAAACTCTAAGCTATTACTTACCTGGATATGCTACTCTACCAATGTGTGCAATAGTCGTTAGTGAGTTATAAATTACGGACTTTATACTTTAAACGAAGCTTAAAGTAAAAGCGTTGGTTTTTAGAGGTGTGAATTTTCAGACGTAGTTTAGAGGCTATTTTAAAACTACATATATATAGTAGGTGATGCATGTGCAAAAAGTTACTTTAGTACACGTTATCTTTATTAAAAATACAAGTTATTATCATAAATATATCTATTTAGACAAACGCGTTACACCGTAGATCGCATCGTCATTTAATATCAGATGAGATTGCGGTCAAGCGTTTGTCTTTAATGCATAAAATAATGAAAATTTTAACTCAACATAAATAATGATAACAAAACATTCATGGACATTTTGTACATATCTGGTTCTAAACTTAATATACTAATTTAACTTAAATCAATTAATGAACTTGATTTTGTCTACAACGCAAAATAAAGGTTTGCATTAGGTTAACAAAACTATATGATTCAACTGCAAAGTACTGTCGAGTACGTGACTCACATTACCTTGCGGAGATACCTGAACGTAGAGCATGATGACCAGCTTACGGAAATAGAGTTTGAAGCCAGTCTACCTCCGTTTAATTAAGTTATTTGCAACATTCTAGATAAGAATTTCCCCAGGGTACGATGGAGCTACGACCACAGCCCATAACGTGACTAAGGTCGGCAAGTAGAGGCAGTTACTGCAACGTTCATACCATTTTCATTTTCTTCTTATTGTTGAAAATGAGTGCTATAATATCCATCCTTTGTGTTGTTAATAGATATCAAGCGAGGTCAACGACCGGCGTAGCGTCTCGTCTATTATTAATTTTAATTTGATTCTAATAAAGCTTCGTTTATATTATCAATGAAAATCAGTTAATAATTAATTTAAGCTTGCAAAAGTAAAATTATATCTTCATCAGTTACAATTGCTTTGGGATTAGTTGAAGCTAATTTATTAAGTTACCTAACTTATCTAACGCCTTCGTAAATCACAATTATGCATAAATAAATTAACTTAATTTGAAACGTAATTTGAATTTTTTACACCTAATAAAGATGAATTACACGGCTTTAATTGCCACATTTTCAGTACTTTTAGTGCCAGAAATTTTGTACGGACTAGGTTTTTCCAGTTTTTTTTACAATTCTCTTTAAATTTACGTACCACTCGTACCTTATTTATCATTCAGTATCTAAATTATGTATCTTTATTTTATCATATAATATTTGTTCATTGAAATAGCAAAGTATTTACAACATTTATGCCAAGATGATAAAGATTTACATCAGGAATTCGATACAACTATAAGAATTTACCATAGTAACTTCAAGATAATTAACTCACTTGTATTACTGCCTATATTTAACGCTTGTATTGCGAATAAAATGCAACATTATTCTTCTTTCGCCGATACAATAATCATTTGTTTTCATTTGACACACTTGGCTCGAAACGCAGCGCTCCGTACGTTGTGACAATGACACGGATGGAAGACATACCACGCCTACTGGCCTTCTACGCTTTATTTATGGACCCAAACCAGTCGATCAGTCGAACTGGAGAGCTTTCAATAATAATTAATCTAGGTTTTCTATATAAAATCTTTCCAAGAGAATTTATCTTTTATAAATTGTTGTTTGCTTGTTTAGTCGGTTGATAGAAGTGTACCTATTTCTAATTTGCTGTATGTACCTAGTAGTGTACATGTTTGTAATATGTTATATGGCTTACTGCACGCATTGGTTAGTAATGCAAGTGAAGTATGAAATTGAAATGAATAAATATATAGTAGTATTCCGGTTTGCAAGTTACCGTAATGTGGTTTCTCTCAATAACAGGCGCAGCATTGTATGGTGTGAGATGCTTCACGCAGCGTTCTTAGTGGTCATGCTCAATCTGGCAATATAAAAAAAAATATCACAGATATTGCACGTACAATGCATTGTTATAAGCAACGGTCGATGAAAATTTATTAATAAAATAATTACAAGAATAATATATTAATCTACATTGAACTTGTGAAAGTTACAAAAACAGGCCCAGATTTCGCCATTTTGCATAGCAAATAACTTTTTCATAATAAATCAAAGATAACATATAATACTACGTAAGTAACTCGTAAGTTTACTAAGTAGAATTCACTCTGAAGCCATACAGCTCAAATGATATGAGTAGATAATAGGTAGTGTATTCCTCGCTACACAAGTTTTAGTTCAAAACTTGGTGCACTGAAGTGAACCAGCAATGTTTATCATGAGTTTTTATACTGTTGTTTTATCGAACTATACAGAGACACGAATGTATTTTGAGACCACAATACTTTATTAATATTTATTATATTTTTAAGTATTGATCTTAAACAAACGTACTTAAGTATTCCAACTTTAATTTCTTGTCATTTTCTTACACAATAGGTTAAACAAAAATATTACTGAAAATCAGAAAACATTGAAAAAAAAAATGTGGAAAATATAGGTTTATTTGACTATCTATTATCACTTAAGTTTGAGGTAAATAAAACTCTTTGTAGGGTATATATGAAGCCGTAAAAAAATCTTTTTACGAAGCTATCTTCATGCCCATATCCCATCTTTATTAAAGAGGGTAGGTATATAATTGATCAACGACCCGGAAATTAATTATCTGCCTGTATATTAACGAAGTTGCATTTGTACAATATATTTTTCTGTAAACCTATTGATATATTGTTTAATCTTGTGGTAAATAAAAGGTTTGATTCTATCGTAGCATTGAATGATCGATGTGTTAATAGACAATTTGATAATTTATTTTCTTCTGTAAGAGCTCCCCATACCCGTGGGCTTCAATTTTGTCGTGGGTTTGATTATCACGTAGAACAAACATTTGTGGGATTACAAAGATTGATGATTGTTGTGCTTAAAAAATGTATTATATCAGTAATCTAAATCAAAGTTTACTCCATTAACTTTGTATATTTTAGGTATATAGGTATATTAGTTATATTTTAGTATATTTAAGTATTTAGAACCTCTCATACTAGCATATCGCTGAAAAACTTTCTATACAAGGTTAAGTATAGGGTAAATACCTAACGTAAACGCTTGTTTTGTAATTTGTATTCAAAAGTTAAGTACGGCTTATAAACTGGAAAACTTTGAGTTATCGCCTTACTGGTAGATAATAAGATTATTTTGATTAACTTCGCAACGTTGGAGAACAGAATAAGGGTGAAATTTGAGGCTGATAAACAAATTACTTGATTGTTTGGTACGCTGTGCCTTCGGGAAGCTTTTGTTGTGATCTACTTAATGTCTGATTAACCTAAGTTGTATTTGTAATTGGAGGTTATTACAAAATTGTTATTTTAATTTATTTTGAAATACTTACGGCCGGTTTCTGGAAACCCAAATCACGATGGATCCCAGTTTGACACATAGTAATTATTTCATTTTTTGGTTGATCATCGTTCGAGAAACCGGCCGTTATATTGCTTTGTCTAATGAACATTGACTTCTATAGAGATCGCTGTATTTTATTTATCTATTTAGGTAAAAAAAAGGGTCATAAGTGTGGTAAATCATATACGGTCTAAGTAACGGTAAAGTTAGCGACTACTTGATTAAGATTAAAGTCAACGCTAACTTTTTATAAGATAGAGGGATATTATATAAGGTAAAAATAGTTAATGTATAACCAATATCTATCAATATCCACAGCTTACAAATTAAAAAATAACGCTGTACGTTTATAAATGAAAAATGACGAGCAAATTAAATTCTTCCGCTTTGCTTAACTTTCAGGTCGGTGAATGTATAAAACAATGAATTTTTTTTATCCTCGATTAGTAGAATTGGACGAAAATATTTAAAACCAAAATCCCGCGAGCTACCATTAATCGTTGTGATGTCACAGTATGGGACATTTAGTGTGACCCTTTTTATGTGCCGAGCATCCCCGGATTCATGCCCCTAATCGCCGAATGCCGAATGCCGAACGTCGAATAGCAAAAACCAAACTGCGTATTATCAAAAGTGTTCCAATGACAGATATAAGCCATTCTAACAGGAAATTTTGTCATGGTTATTTGGGGCAGTAAATAAATAAGCTCCGCGGTTTTATTAACAGCAAAATACTGGTACAGTTTTGTTGTGGCAGATCAATATTTTTATGAGAGTGTATTAATTGAAAACCGAAAAACCTGTTCTATAAAAACTGGCTAAGAACATGCTATGTGAAACATCCACCATTCTGTCAGTGTAGGTACTATAATTGAACCGGCACCTAAACCCTTAAAACCGGAAAATTTACGAGCATCACTACTTAGCGGTAGAAATAAGTACAGTTTTACTTCTTCGGGCAAGTTATTTCACAAAAAAAGATCTAATAAAAGTAGCTAGCTTTAACTGGTTGAAATAATATCAGATGCCTTTTATGACGGTTAAATTTAAGTGTTCATTTTTCCAATCCAGTCTATTATTCTCGCTAGCGTGAATTACGAGCCATATTAATCGTTTAAACCCAGTTAGTATGAGTTTCTCGTATTTTATTTCGTGCGAAAATGATAAAATGCTCGTAAAAAAATAATTTAACACTGTGATTTTAAATGTAATTTTCACAAAGATATCACACGGCTTACATAATTATGTGCTTGAGCTTTCTTTTGTTCGTTTTTGCTCCCAAACTGTGGACGTCTGTACCTATAATCAAATTATATTATACGTTTAAACGTTCAAACGTGAAGAACATTAGCTATTACATAGGTACATATTTGTTAAGTACATACCGTATGTGTTTTGTTCGAATCAAATCACGTGCACACATGCTACAATGTGTGATCAACAAATACGAATACCTTATTCACGTACAATTGTAAACCATTCCTTATAAATGCAAACATTTCAACAATGGTAGATAGATCAATTGCCATAGAAAACGGCAGCATCGCCAATTTTCCCACTTTTGTTTGTGCAAGCCTGACCCAATTTAAACCAATTTGAAAGGTCAATTCAACCTGTATTCCTTCTGATTGTATTTGCTACCATTGGAAATAAAGCTGATTCAACTGTTTGCTTTCAAGGTATTGTTAATCGAACAACCCTATCGAGCAAACCTCAGTAATTGATTTCTCGAAATTATTATTTTAAATCGATTTTCCGCTTCTATACAAATACTGCACAAATTGAACCCGCGCATTGGCTGTCAGTCATTCAATTATTACTCGTCTATTAATCACATTCAATATGATATTCAATTTACGTGAAACGCTTTGAAATGTACCACTATACATAATGTATACATGCAGTGTGTTATGTATATTATTTACATTTCAATATAGTTGGGCAAATAAAATTATGTTAAACTCTGTTAATCACCTAAAACGTAACGAATGTAACGTAAAATACAGATGGGAAATGGTATAAAGGCTATGTCAAAGAGCATAAAGTAGTTTGAACAATATTAAAATGCCATCAAAAATTATGGATGATATATTAAGATCAAGCTTTACATATTTTGGGACTAGATCGCGATGTGTAAAATATCCCTGAATATTTGTTTAATTTATTTATTTCTGTTTTTATTATAACGTAGTTAAAACCGTGCACTAAGCCGCAGGATTCGAAGTCACGGCTTTTGGATCCAGTAGGAAGGGTCGTTTCCTGCCTGAGTTAGTAACGGCCGGCCGTACTAACTCAGCCTTACAACGTAAGCTTCCTAATGATAGTAAAACGGTGCCCGCGTAGCGTAGTTTTTTAGACGCAGTCCGTGACTTTGCTCACGGAAACAACCTTTCCTAATCTTTACTGAACAAATTTTTTTTGGAGAACCGGCAATTTCTAATACTACACATTCAAAAAACCTACTTGAAAATAATTTTAGAGAGCCAAGTTTTCTTTATAAACGGGGTATTTACCATGATTTGTGAGTTTGATTATTTCCCGATATTTCGGCACAGTTGCAATATCCCGTTTATAAAGAAAACTATGAAATAAACTATCAAAACCGTGTTAGTTTCAAATATTAATATTTAGAGAGTCAGTTTTACGTTCTCGCAAATATAAATATTTCGTTTCCAAAACTATACGCGATTTCGGAGAAAATAATAGTTTATTTTCTCCGAAATCGCGTATAGTCGCGTATAAAGGATGACTACATCAGGCTTTAACTTTAATAAAAATTGAGTATCTCTCTTTTTATTTATTAAACTGTATATTTTTTTATTATGTTTGACAGGTCAGCTACAAGGCTCGGGATACACCGAGCCAGAGCCGGAGTTTCTGTCTCCGCTCGAGAATGTGACACTTGCACAAGGCAGGGATGTCCACTTCACTTGCACTGTCAATCATCTTGGCATTTATAAGGTGAGAGAAATTCTTTACTACCTATCTAGTAAACGTAGTGTAAATATATAGTAGAATTGTGTCAAACAACATGGAAACAGAACACGAAATGAAGACGTGCAAAGATTTTGTTTGGATTAAATTATATAACAAATCTCGCGTATAAGAATGAATGTAGATTTAAAGTCTGTTTACAAGTTTTATCGCACACCAAAGCAGATATAAAATCATCAAATGTTTACAAGAAACTTATCTTACAAAAACCTCACAGGTCGCCTGGATAAAATCCGATACGAAGACCATCTTGGCCATTCACACGCACATGGTGACACTGAACCCTCGGCTGTCAGTCACCCACAACGGACACAACACATGGAAACTTTACATCAGTAACGTGGAGCCAAACGACTCTGGCACCTACATGTGCCAGATAAACACGGACCCTATGATGAGCCAGGTAAGAGCGGGTTTTACATGTTCTATGCTGGAGTTACATTGCTGGCGACGCAGGTAAGAGATTTTTACGATAGATACAAACTATATACGGCATTGCGGAATCTATGAAGTTTTGGGTCTACTCTGAGTGACTGTTGAGCAAATACATCTTGAATATGTTGGTACTTTTTTCTTTTGCTGAAATACTGAAGTATTATATTGATACTTGAGATGATGAGGTAAGAGTCAAGAGTTACACAATTTTTGGTTTTCATCAACTTTTGGTGGAAACGAAACATTTTGGTAGCTTGCTATGTAATGCGCAAAAATAAGCGGAAACAGCGGTGCGGTGTTCTTTTACTGCGGCAAATAAAATCAATTATCTCGACCAACAGGACATATCAATTATCCGAAATGAGATCATAAAGGCACGATATACCGGCGCAATCACATTGTCATTTGATAGCAATATATCAAGTAACGTTTACACAATTCAATAGCTATAACTGTTAATCATTTGCACTATATCTCCATTTAATTATGGCTTTGAGCTTATCGTGGTTAGTAGGTGAGGTAATTACAATCAGTTTCCGTTTGGGGGGTAAGAAGGGAGGAAGGGGAGGTGAAAACTGGCTAATATTAAAATTTATGCAATCGATCGGGATCGCCAGCTTGCATCCCTATATCTGCACCGAGCGACGTCACGTTCGGAACGTTTCACCGCGGCAGATGATATCGCAACTCCTTGTCTCAAATTTTCCGCTTTATCAGATTGTTGCGCGGCAAAAGAAACTCAACTGTTCAAGTTACGGATTAAAGTGAAACTGGCTGAGTATCGTCTCGTATTTATTTTCATTTATCCATGTCTCCGACTGTGGTTTTTTTTTTAGAATCGATATATCTTGCCTGATTTGCCGTTACATTACAAACTCAATAAACTCCCACATTTAATGTCCATTATGCCTGAATCGCCACTTATAGCATCATTGTGTACTAACTTCTCTCAGCCATAATATTAAATTTCTAGATCATGAGAAACTGATGTTTTTATTAGACATTTTATGAATTTAGGTTCATAATTCACAAAATGTCTAATAAAAACATCGGTTTCTAAAATAAGTAAATATTTGTTATAATATCTAAAACGAAATATCTACACTACATAAACCTCATCATAACATGTCAAGAAAGGTCGCGCTCCCAACGACATGTCAGTCAAACCCCAAAAAGGACACAAAACCGGGGAATACATACCTACAACCATCTATGTTAGAAGAATAATATTAAAATAAGGTTACAATAGATATTTATTCATTACTGAGGTTAATAAAAGCGAACATTCTGTTTTGGTAAAAAGGTTTTGTATGTTCACGAAAACAGAGCACCAGCATTTAGTTTTCGTGAACATTAAAACAACACCTAATTTAACTGAAAGCTGGTATGCTTATTATTCTCAAAGCATGTTTCGTAACGTTATTCACCTTTGCGGTAAAGAGTACACGTAGCGTAGCAGGGAATTTTGTCAAGTCATGGAATTTGCGCGCTTGGCAAAGAGCGGCGGAGGCGGAATGCCGCCGCGACATCTTCATGTGCTAGAGACGACGCCAAATGTCGACGGACACCGTTTATATTATACACCATTTATAATAAGGCCATATAATGACAGCATACCTTCTCTGTAGAGCGCTGTTGAAATGTATTCATATTATTATGTTTTCACTTTGTCAACTTCAAATACTTTTCATTTGTTTTCGGGACTCAAGGTCCGAACAATACCAAGTGTTTTTGATTCACTTAAATAGTTGCTTACTAAGTACGCAACGTAATCAGTTGATAAAAGTAATGTAAGTATTTATAAATCCTGGCTACATTTTCCCTAACTATAATATTTCTAATAGCTCCTGTAATACCAAAGAAAATATTATACATTTTCCAGAAAGTAGTGCAGCTTTAAAATCTCATAACCCCAGTTTCAAAAACAGTCCTTTACACGAGCAGTAGCTGGTTTGGTTCTTTGTAAAACTTGTACCAAATTAAATTGTGAAAACTTCCTACTCGGAAAGTTTAAAGAGGTCTAGGATAAGTTGACTTGGTTTACTTTTTAATTTTATTCACGGGTTTTTTTTAGTCACCAGTTTATCTTTGTGGAAGGTTAAAAAATAAACATAGATAAAAAATACATACCTAACTAAAATATACTTATCTACATAGGTTAGTTGACGGGCGTTATAGCTCAGTTGGTATTAGCTCTGCCTTCCATGCTGTGGGTCAGGGGTTCGATTCCCACCCAGTGCAAATATTTGTGTGATTAACATAAATATTGTTCTGTGCCTGGGTGAAATCATGTATTCTACGCATGTATTTATAAAAAAAGTACATAAATATTCTATCAGCAATCTGGTTCCTATAGTACAAGCTTTGCTTAGTTTGGGATTAGAGAGTGATACGTCCGTGAATATTATTTATTTATTATTTTGTTAAAGTGATCATTTTCCCTGAGGCTTGTCCAGAGTAATTGTATAATTTATTTGCTTACAACAAATAAATATAAACAGACCCAAAAGACTGCTCACTAATTTCCCGACCGTATTTGCTTAGGAGCGGTTTTACTAAAGGACCTGAGGTAAATTTGTTCAGTCAGAGATGTTGGAAGTGTTTTCTTACAGTATTTGTTGCCACAACATAAAATTTCCTGCAGTAAGTTGTTGAGTATTCGATGCATTAAGCAAACGTTTGCATTCGATCAGGCATTGTAGAATTTATATTTTGCTAGGAAATGAACATTAAATACAGCTTTGTCAACTTTGTATACAGTGTGAAATAAACATGATACAAGAGCCAGCCATCATTCATAGCTCAAGTTTGGGCAATCAAATAAATATTGACCTACTAATTGTTTTTGCGGTATTGATGGCGTGCCTGCTGACAGAGGCGTTGATGGACGACCATTTTTTGTTACCCTAACCCTTTTCCCCCTCCCAGCAAGAACATAATATTTCGCAACAGTCGAGAGCGCTGTAAAAACGGTTTTATTTTGCAAAATTTACGAACCCAACTTTCAAACTTTCCAAATTTCCAGTCATTCCAAGTCCTCATTTAAATCCGTTTTAATAGCAAATACTTTGCATAACTTAAAACAAAGCAATCTTATAATTGCAAATCAATACTGAAACAATTCGTAAGCCCCTCGAAGTGTATTAAATTAAAGTATTAATGGTTCCGAAAGGCTTTAAGTGTAACTCTCTTTAGGCGCATTTTTACGTGCCAGTAGGAGGGTAAGTCTACATAATGCACGGTATAAATAAGCCTTCAGCCGGCTGTTAGCGCCGAAGGGTATTTTCAATATGGGTAATTTCGCTTGGAACACAAATACTTTAGCAGCTTTATTGCATACTCCAGGATTAACTCGGCATATGAGCGTTGAAAAACGAGTAAGCAGCTACTATGGCTCCAGTTACATACAAAAACTCGCCGGCATTTTATCTTAATTACTTCGAAATCTTTGTGAGAGAAAATCCTTACCCTTACGTTGTCCATCGTCGCGTAACTTTATGAGCGGATTACTTTTATGGCCCGGATTAAAGTCTCGTTTGTGAAATGTTTACAGCCTGAAATGGACGGTTATGCTTTTGATATTTTAATGGATGACAGTGTGTCATTTTAGCTGCTGGCGAACTCCCTAGAAAATGTTACCATTAATATTATGGATTTTACCATAGGCCTTTGTATTAAACAATTTGCCATTGGAATCCACTCAGTTCTAAAGTTTATAATAAATCATTTTGTTAACTTATAAAAATGTTTGAAGAATTTTCATAACGAAAGCTTTGCAATTTCACCGGCATGCAAAAGGCTTTCAGGTATTTGCAAAGGTCAGCGGTGAAATTACTTTGGATTCAGAGAACAAATCTGGAATATTACCTAGTCAGTGTACAGTCCTAAATTACTCAGGAAATATGAGCTGGTTTTGTTAATAAGTGATATTTTAACAAAACCGAGTCACGAACAAAATTGAGATGTTAGTTCGATAGGCAGCGACAAAGGGGGAGAGTTCCCCTTCAACTAAGAAGCTCCATTCTTGGCACCATAAACACATTCTTCGACACATAGTTGCCCGGGATGTCGCAACTAAGGCCGCCGTTACAAACACTTAGCACGCCTTTCCAGGAATTTGCTATACCTACACTCCTCAGAGGCATCTACGTACCCTCCTACATAATTATTTTACCTCCATTTAATAATTAAAGCCACACTAAACCCAGGGCGTCTAAATATTGTGGTAAAGCTTAACTTCCTATACTGGATTTACGATGCTCACAGGATTAGTAATAAGCTAGCTAGCTATTAAGCTAAATTAATGCTCCTCTAAGTAATGGAAATGGTTTTTGAAACGAAACTAGCTTAAAGTTTCAAAATAAGATTTAATTTACTTTCCTAAATAAATTGGATAAAAGTTACCGCGTAACGTAAATTTAAACTTTATTTTCACTGAATAAGGTTTGCTTTTTGAAAACGACATATATCCTTTGCCTTCTATCTTATTAATACTATAAATTAATCCAAAAATAAATTATATGTGAATGGATAATTAGATGTTAGTATGTTTATTTTTTAATTAAGTCGTAACGAGAGAATCGAAAAAAAAGGTATTAAACGTAACCAGGATTATTAACACAGGTTATTACTTATTTCCAAAAATAAACTGAATCAGCACAACGAAAAGAGATAGGTGGGTAGAGAACCAAGTCACGGACGGACACTAGTAACATAAAAATAATATCACTATGGAACTTCAGTGGAATCAACAAGTGAAATATTTCTTAGACAAAAAATCGACTGGAATTTCTTTGTTGTACCGGGTTAACAGGTGTAGTCTGGCAGCTATTTGTTTTTTCTTAAAGACTCACCGAACATGGTTTTTTCATAACATTTATTGTTCACATGTACATTTTCTTCAAGCTTTCTTTATAATAAAATATTGTTTCTACATAGCCAGTTTTGTACTTGGTTTATTTACATTCGTGTTTTTACAATCAAAGTTTGTACCGAAGCGACATTTCGTAATATAAATGCAGCTATGCGTGAAACCTCTCAGAGGCCAAGAGGGTGAAAAAACTGGTAGTAAAGCTCCCGTAAAGTAAGTTTACCGTCCGTTGGGGCGGCGCGGTCTGACGAGCGCTGTAACCCCACAATAATTGTTTAGACGTAACATGAAACTAATCATCATTGCCAGAAAAACCACCACATTACTACTTTATTAATGAGTTTGCGAGTTTTATTTCCGAGTAATAACGAGCGTTTTTTGAACGTATACTTTGCGTTTTGGTGTATTAAACTAATAAGCTTCTTGGTTAATTAAGTATTTGTTGTATATTCTCCAGATCAAACATAGAAAAGTTTGTTATATAAATCTTTAAATGGTTTCTTTACTTCTATTCTTCGCGAATAGGCATATAAAAAATTATAATATTATTCTAGAAGTTTTGTTTATATCAAATATGATCTTGCGTTACGTTTGTATACACGATTCATCTTCGCAAACGTCTTAAGTAATCTTTCCTTCATGCCGGAAAGTACAAATTACGAGGATAAATGGTCAAGTCGTTGCTCGCTCGGCTGCTAGTTCGTCACACAAATAGCATCGTAGCCCACGTCATGACCTTTCTTGAAAGGAATGCTTCACTCGAAACAAACGACTCACTTACCTGTTGATGCCAACTCGACAGAGTGGAACCTTCCGATCTATAACGAAACGAACAAATTGAAACGTGACTTGTTTTACTATGACAAGTACTTTTTTTGTTATTATAATTTCGTATTCAACTCGTGCAATGAATTGAATTGGGTCTTGCTACAGTTTTATAGGCCCTGTCTTATTTTACAGGAAAATATGAAGATAATAAACTTCGGTAGTCTATTATGATTGGAGAATACAAGAAAGCGTATTTTTAGGTATGTCTTTATTACAGGTATGATTTAGATTTGTAATATTAATCTTTATACGATTATTAGAATCAGTGACCCAAACTAAAAGCCTCAAGCTTTCTATTTGATCGATAGTGTTTTGGTTCAGATTTTCATTGATCTGATATGGAAAGGTTCTTTCCTTGTATCGTATCCATGGAAATAATACTAACTTAAGAAAATATAAAAATAAAATACACTTGTTTAACCTTTGACCTTAAGCTGGTATTTGGAAAATCTATTTTCATTATAATCTATTTTTATGCCACCGAAAAGTGATGTTTTTATTATCATTGTCGCTACGGTTTGAAAAGTAAATCAAATTATAGAATTAAATTTTGCTAATCATAGCAACCTGCGCCCCTAAATAGTGACTTTTTTCATTTGCTGTGTAAAGTGATGCATTATTAATCAAGTAGGTAACCTCAGAACTGTCATCTTGCTCTAAAACAAAACCTATAAAACGAAGTCAAAGTCAAAGTCAAACATTACTTTATTCAGTAAAATCACAAGGATCATTTAGAATCGTCTTACATACTAGGTGATTCTAGGTGCCAGTTCCACGCGACCAGAGCCTAGAAGAACGGGCAAGAAGGCACAGAAAACTATCATACTTCCTTAATTTTATAAAGTTCACGTCACACACAGCTACAGAGTAACACATCTTGCTGACAATGGTATAACGTGCACTTATATTTATTTACACAGTAAGGTCGTAGCGAATGTAAATCTGCGTCGTATTCGACGCTGTGCACCGCGTATTTGCATAATTCATGTGACACGAAGCCGTCTCCAAGAATTTACACTGCAGCAAAACGGAAATATAGAAAACGCTACACTTTATCATATTCGTACAGGAAAATTCGTAGATATGAGAGCTTTAAATCAGCTTTTTGGCTGTAACGTTCAGATTTTGTGAAACTTTATTTACCTCGTCAATTGTTATTGAATTTGTAACAACAGTTTGTAGTTTGCAGCAGTTATATTGTTTGATATTTAGAATATACCAATAGTTAAAATTGAATGTTGTTTGATTCGTACTATTTTATTATATTTTAACATACATATGGAAGTTAGTTATCTTGAATCAACATAGATATATAGCGTAATTAATAAAGCAAATTATGCTACGTATCTGATAAACGGGGCTTAGATAGCTGAGCTGTGACTTTTGTAAAAGTTTTCAGTTAAAACATAATAGATTATAGTTACCATACCTACCATAAATCCGCACTCTTTACGCGTTATATTCACTTGTATGTTTGCGTATGTAATGTCATGGAATGTCAACCCTAGCCCGAAAAATAAACAACCCACTAACCTACAATCTACGTAGCAATTTCGTTGTACCTGAGACGGACAACGGACAAATACCGAGGGTATCCCGTCACTCCGCGACTCCGGGAATTTTGTCAAAGCCCGCTCTCGACCCGGAATGGGGACAATACGTCTTCATGCAACATTCACGGACCTCTGCTCTTACATTATTACAATGAGGAACACCCAACCTATATAAACTATGAGATTCCAATCGTCCGATGGTATTTGGGGAAACCGAGTGAAATAATACCCAGATTGTTGAAATTATTTATTTAAAATTTATGAAAAATTGATAAGTTTTGAAAACAAATATGAAATATGTAACTCTGCTTACGTCTGTAATGGTGCATCATTCCGTCCCAGACTAAAATAAATTTACTATGTCTTATACTACGTGTGAACATGACGATAGTGTAACTGAATAAAAACACTTTTTTTCATTTTGATTTGAATCAAAGTTTATATGGTGAATAAACTGGAAACAGGTAACCGGAAGATGCTTTTACTCGTGCAATGAAAAGTTCGTTGTTTTCTCAAGCAAGCGTGTTCTAATGGCCGTTTCCTTTGTCTGCGTCGTGGTTCTAGGTATCCAGTTAATGTGCTCAATTAATATAGCCGGGGAGTTGCGTGCAAGTTCAACTTACCTAGGTGCCTTCGTGCAGTAAAGCTAGTGTTTAATCGACTCCGACAAATTGAAAGCATGTTGCAGACTGTAATGCTTAGTCCCGTTGCGTTGTAGCGGATACTGTATAGTGGTCAGCTACGGAGCCCACTAAGCTCTGAACTGCTTTATTATTTTCCTGCTGTTTATGTTATTAGTCACAAATGAGTTTAAAAAGATAGATACAACAATGTTATTTATTATACTTATTATAATTTACACAAAAATATACATACATATATAAGAGTTTTGAACCTAGTGTTCCCATAATTATAGGGCATCACATCATAATTTAAACTATCACCGTGATTATAATACTATATTCAGGAATATTTTCGCGCTATTGTAATTTTTTATAGTTTCGTACTTAGAATTGCTTCTCACCTAAAACACAATTTAACATTCTCTGTCACTCTTTATTGTTTATTTAACAAGACGACGCGACGAAACGTTTATTAACTTTTGATAGTAGTTGAGAGGCGATTCTCTGATAATATTTTGAAACTTACAAAATCATCATAAGCATCAACCTATATCAGTCCACTGCTGGACTTAGGTCTTTCCCAAGACGCGCCACAGAGCCCGGTCTTTGGCTCTTCTCATTTAGTGTTTGCTACACTCCGCAGATTGTCGCTCCATCTCGCCTAAGGGCAAGATTACAAAATAACCCAATCTAATTCCTCCAGATGGGTCACCTCTCAGTGGTGATACCTCCAGACATTGCTGATGAGGATGGATCAGACGCCAGTGCTCCCGAAGGTGGCTCGGTGGAACTGCACTGCTCAGCAGCCGGGGTGCCGGAGCCGACCATATCCTGGAAGCGGACTGGCGGAAGGAACATTGTGTTTCGTGATGAAAATGGAAAGGAGGAGAAAGGTGAGTTGAAAAAAAATATTTAGTCACTTAAATCTTAATCTTAAGACAATTTAAATTACTCTTATGTTATCATATTTATAAGTTATTCTGATACACTATAGATTAGTTGTACTGAAGACTCGTGAACTCTTAAAAAACAACTATGCGATTATGAAAGTAGCCGGACCAGTATTTGCTATTAAATAACCGAATAAAATAAATTATATTTTGGTACACGTGATGTAAACCGCAGGCATAAACCAGTATAAATGTGTACATAATATTTATCGTTTCATTTATGGGCATCAATGATTGATTAACCAACGTCACGCTTTCATCAAATCGGAACGGTTTTGTATAATTTAACGTGTTGATGATAAATGGACTTTATTTTGCTTTCAGTATTAGATTGGCTAATGCACAAACATGGGCCATCAAATGTTGGTAAAATCTTCTACACAATTAACAGCTTATCCATACTATATGTACCTATGTATATCTATACTATTATCATTGATTAAATTATTAAAAAAAATCATTGTGTCATCGTAAGATAATAAAATAGTAAATCAATTAACTGACAAATAAGTTCTGAAGTTCTTTTTTGAAGTCGCTTAGCAATATATCCTCCACTAATAAATGACCAATTTATAGTACTAACTGGAACTTAAAACAATGAATCACAATAAAGTCAGAGAAAAATCTTTCACAAGGAAATGTCACAGCCATAAAAGTGAAAAATAGACCGTCAATTTCCCCGTTGAATTTTATTCGCATCAGTGCGATTCGACTAAGTGGTAAAAAAGAAACAAGACTAATTTTGCATTCAAAGCCCGCCTCGAGCGGGCGCAGGTGCTCGCGCGGTTAAAACATTGGAGTTTTATGGGATTTATTAAGATATTATTTAAAGATATTGGAAGACGACAACGATTCAATTCGAAAGAATACAATTCTTATTCTATTGTAAAATGCTGCTGAGATTCGTACAAAAAAGGAACATCATGTTCTTCTCTGGAATGATTCTACTACACAAATTTACCTTTATGCTACAGTAAACAACAACTTTATATGATAGAAAGCATTTTTGAAATGAAAAATCTTGAGTGCTGCTATAAAATGTCTGTTTTGAATGTTTCTATCAAAGTTTATAAAACAAAGAGAGGCCAAGGGAGAACGGTAGGAATTCATTTCCGCGGAAAAAACGTGTTCAAAGAACTCAATTACAACTTAACAAAATATTGCAGCGATTCGGGTTTCGGTCAGGAAATTAAACGAACGGCTTACTGGAAGCTGCCTGACAAAAGGTTGTTATCTCTCATAGTTATAATGACATGCCCTTCACAGCTCTGCCCAAACACTAGGTGGGAAGACGACCAGTTAAAAGCTATTATAGAACCACTCATTTTACACATACATTGTTTAATGGCGTGTAATCCCGTAATCTAATTTATACCTTAGCATTAAATGTATTAGGTACAAAATTGGCGGTCCCCTGTGGTAAGCTTAAAACCTTTTTGGTGCAGTGTTTTGCGAATTTGACCCGTTTTATTTAAGCCATTAAGCGTAAACAAAAGACTGGCGGCCCTCAGTAAACGGAGGGAGGTTGTAATAGTTAACAGAGTGGTGGAGCCGGCTCTGCCTTTGTATTAATTGGACATGTTAAACACGCTTCGCTTAATATGTAAGAATTGCTTTTGGAATGGCTATTCCTGTTTTCTTTTTAATTTTCCTCCTTCTTTCTTCTCTTGTGAAAATAATGCAGTACTCTGTCTGAGAAAAATAAACTTTGTTGAAGGAATCAACGAATCGGAACTTATTAAAAACGACACCTTTATTAAACCTTTTATTTTGCTTGTCTTAGATATTTTCTGAAGAAGTGGCAAAAAAACTTAAACAATGGAATAATTTTCATTATCTAAAATGTTTATAAAGCAATTTAATAATTAAAAAGACATTGCATTTAAATATGATTTACAAACCTAACTTCAGAAACATAATCAAACTCATATTTGCCAAGATATAGAATTGTTAAGTAATTTTGACAATTAAAACGTGTTTAACGGGAGAAAATTACGGAGCAATAAATCGGAAAACAATTAGTTTGTATCACATTAATAACAGTAACTGGAAATTGCTGAGTCGTGCCGGCGACGTTTACAGTTTCGAACGACATATCGGAATCTACGACTTTATATCCAGTTCATAAAACTCAGTTTCATAGAGACCCTTCCAGTTACAAGCGTAAAGGCGCTTATACAACACCTATTAGCTAAACTTTCTGATATTTTTACTCATATTCTCAAATCAATGTCTTTATTCTACATGTATTAAGCTAATAAAAAATAAACACCTATTCTCTTAAATGTATGTCAAGGGTACCTACCGTTGTATAAAACACAAATCAATAATAGAAAAGGAAGATTGAGCAAAAGTCAATCTTAAAGTAATCTAATTACGATCTAATAGATAAATTAATCCATTTTGAAGTTATTTCACAATAGTTGTATCACAATGGGTAGGTAGGTGTATGTGTTGTCTTTTATTTATTTATTTTATTTGTGAGGACAACAAACAATCTTTAAGTCTGTTATAAATCTAACAGTAAAACTATCGACCAAATATAGTTTTTTGATTGGATGTATGAATGTTACTCTTTCATGCAAAAACTTCAGAACGGATCTAGAAGAAATTAGGCACAAAGATAGATTATAGGAATACTTACATAGGCTACTAATTATTTCGGTAAAATGTATGGTTCCCGTGGAAAAGATTTGATTAATATTTCATAGAACGAAGTATCGACATGTTTTTTTACATAGTAGTGGTTATAAATAATAAATAGTTTTGGCTTCTCAAAGTACTAATCTAGTGCAGATAAAGTCGCGGGCACTAGCTAGTTTTAACATAATTCGTTCATGACTATACACGTGCCAGTAGCGACACATTACTTGAGTAACTGGTGCGCCTCGTGCCAGAAATACGCATGTGTATCGTAAGCTTAACATACAGTCAGTATTTTATGTCCGCGCTCTCAATTTAGGAGTAGGGGGTCGTATAATAAAGCTATACATTATTTACATTTAAATTTAATTTGACGCTTGTCGTTATATGGCAAAATGTTCGCTCTGTTTCCTTTGATTAAATGTAGAAACTAGTATGATGTCAAAAGACGTAGCTACAATTTGGAGCACAATATAATGGTGCTGCAATGTTACATTTCTTGGATTCTTGTTATTGACGTGAGTTAAAATCAAGCTGTGCACTTTATGTACGTTACTCATTACGAAATGTTACTCAACGTTTCGTATTTAATTCATTTTATGCCAACTCTTCAAAGCCCGCTGTTTTATGCTATAGTACTGAAGCTAAATGTTATTGAGACCATTATCTGAACTGAGCACTTTCTTCCATCTCATGGGGTTTTCTCAAAATCCTTTTTCAATAACTTACGATAGCGCTCTAGTATTGCCACTTAAGAATATGCTCGATATTTTCCAATGCTGGGTAAATCACATAGAAATACAAATGTGTACTTATTGTGTAAGCCAGAAAAAGCTCTTTCAATTCAAATCCAAATTCAGGGAGGATTTACGCGCCTAAATCGAGAACAGTTCGCGGAATCTTCATACTTCAGAACTAGGTCAGTTTTGAAGAGTGATCTAGTTACAAACTTACCAGTGGAATGCAGCGTAATTTTGCGGAAATATCTATCGATGAAAAATACCCCGTTTCTTTTACAAGGTCTACGTTGTTACACAAGTTAGCAAAATGCACACTCACTTTTAAAATTGTGCTAAAGAATAAAAGTTATTATTTTTATATCCAGCTGTGGAAAGTTTCGTTGGTTCGACGCTCGCATTGAAGAACCTTCGACGAGCTGACATGGGCACCTACTTGTGCATCGCGGCCAATGGCATCCCGCCGACCAAGAGTCGTCGCTATGAAGTCGCCGTGCACTGTGAGTTTACACAATAATTCAGTTTTACACTTAATACTTAACCTTACTGTTAGTTAGAATATTTTTATTGAATATCAGTTTTTCCGAAATGATTATTTCTAGTGAGATTCCAAGTAAAACAATTGACTTATTTGACTTATTGACTGGCCTAAAATGGGGAATAATTTCTCGATAAATTATCGAAGGCCACTTTTATTTTCACGCTAAGATTGGTGAAGCTAGTTCAAGTTTGCTATACTCGATGGAGTCTTGTAATAATATCTTACATTCACGAAGGTGAAGTTTTGTTCATTATAGAAAAGTTCTTTCCTATGTAATCTCTTACTAAGCTAACATATACAATGTCTGTTACATTGTATAGACGTTAGCGATATAAAATTGAAATCGTTTGACTTTGTGTACTCTCCAGTTGAACCCGTGGTGAAGGCGACGAGTCCAGTGGTACTTCGTTCCATCGACATGCAAGTCACCCTTCAATGCGTAGTGGAGGCCGCGCCCAAGCCACAGAATACATGGCAACGCGGCAAATCGCAGGCTGGTACGTAGATACTATCAAACACGGTACAACTACAGATTCAGTTTGCTCAAACTTTTCATTGATTTGAATCGTGTAGACAATTTGAACATTTTCTTGCCCGTTCTTCTAGGCTCTGGTCACGTGGTACTGGCACCTAGAATCACCTATGATTCTAAATTATCTCTGGGATTTTACTGAGTAAACTCTATTGATTTGACTCAAAAGCTGATTTGTGTTATATTGTCCATGTTTTCTTTGTTTATATATTTTTTAGCAAGTAGTTATACACGGCTTTTGTTTTGAAGATGCTTTTTGCAAAACTTATTATTTTTTAATTTAACTATGTTAATACAGTTGTAAAATGTTTTCTCCTACAGGCGGAAAGCTACTTAACAGCTCCAAATACATTATATCGGAAGAGACATCAAATGAATACGCATTGCGAATGAACCTGACCATCAATCGCTTAAAGAAGGGGGATTTCGGAGAATACTCCTGTTCAGCTGTCAATAAGTATGGCAGAGCAAATGGAACCATTATTTTAAAAGGTAAAATTGTTTTTATTCTGATACTATTGTGTTTTTCCAATTTTATTTTTTCAATTTTATATGTCATACATCTATACGTTTCAATCAATCTAACTAGTTCTGGTTTAAAATAAAAAAACAAAATGTAACTAACAAGCTTTCTTCACCGCTCTCCAGAAACCCCGCAGCGGACGACAACAACCACAACAACAACAACCACGACAACAACAACACCGCGACCGACAACAACTATCGCCACAACAACTCGCCCGCCAAAGCGTCACAAGCCAAAACAGCACGTCGTCAGTCAAAACGCACTTGACAACGAACTGCGTCAAGTTGAAATTAATAACGCATTTAATTTCTACAACAGCGCATTCTCGACAAATAACTCGCAACGTACAGAGAAACATAAAATAAAGCCGACGGTTTCTCCGCGTCAGTATACGGACTACAGTAGTTTAGGTTCGCGTTGTAGTGTGGACGCGGCCTTAGCTGTTTTGTCAGTAGCTCTATTTTTTATGAAGTTTTAAATCTTTTTTTGTATATAACTTTCCTACATTTTCGAAGCTTTTAACAATAACTAATTACGTTGTTTACCATAAATATTATCGGTATATCGTGATATGGATTGCAAAAACACCATTATAGTAATGCGATCTTTTCAATAAGTACCATCAATATATCCAGTATCGTGATAATATTGATGTTCCATAACCGCAGCTATTGGGATACTAGTTCCATACTAAGGTTTTAATACGCCTGATAAGAGCTACGGGTTGTCACACAAAATTAAATGACGACAGATAAGGCGCTTTTTAATGAGAGGGGATGGCTACCTTTATGATGTAAAGAACTCAAGACATGTTTTCGATACTCAAGCTTTTGTAGATTTGTGATTTTGATTAATGCCTTTTTATTAGATATTCATTTATAAGTACAGCTTCATAAGATCCATTAGTCACTGGGTTGAAAAAATAATTCCAAAATTGCATTTTTATATCAAAAAACTTTTACCAAAATTACAGTGAATAAGGCGAATAGCCTTTGTATAGAACAGAAATTAGATTTCTGATGTAATTATAAGTAAAATATCGTAGTGATATAAAATGGCTGTTGAATTTTTTGTAAGTTACGTATTTGAAGTTGTTGTTTTTAGCGAATGACGATGTTAATGTTGGTATGTAACTGTTATAGATTCAGCCTTTATGTAAATTTGACAATAAAATAATGTAAGTGACAATAATAAAACATATTTTAATATTATATCGGAATTGCCGACTTTTAATATATTACGGTTTTATTGTAACATGATAATAATTAATTTATCTTGTTATATAACTTATTGGAATTTAGGGCATCTAAAATCAAATACAAGTGAATTGAAGAAATAATGTAAAAGCTCAGAAATGAGACGATAATGTATTTATTTTATAGTTATTAAAAGTATCTCACTATTTATATCAATAATGTCATATCAAACATTACGTTATCAGTACTATTATATTAATAAATTTCATATGTACACATTTCAGTCGCTAAGTATTTAAAACAGTTGTGTTTGTTTCTTAGAATTTAATTCCTAATACATATAGTTCATAAACTTATATCGTTGTATGTAGCTATTATTACTAAATAATAATTTAGCTTAGAAGGTTTATAACAATATGACAATAAAAATTAAATATTGATGACAATAGAGAAGTAGAATTAAGATATAGACCAAATTTCATATAAATGAATGATGTTTCTTCATTTTATATTTAAATATTTTTTTTATTATAAATTAAATTATTGAATAAAGTTAGGGGTAAAAAGCAAAAAATTTCGTTTTATAAATGTCTTTTTGTATATTAATTGCAATATCTCAGTGAATTTCAAAACAACAAATTGTATAGCAATGAATATCATGACCATTTTATCAAAAATAATAATAGGATTATTAAAAAAAAAATGTACTTAGTTATAAATTGTATAATTAAAATTAAATTATAGTGTTGCCGCATTACGCACAAACAATGTATAATTTAAAACATTTTGTATTGTTACAAAAAAAATGCGAAAATAAATTCACTTACAATACTTATTTAAGTTAAATAACGTTTTTTTACGTTGTATTTTATGTCTTTTTAACAATGATAGTATATTGATAAATATTTAGATATTATCGCTCGAGTAAATTCAGATTGTTACATTGATAAATTATGAAATTATGTGGCACATTAGCAAATAAGTGGTGTATTGTTAAAGGCAAAGATAACCGCTTAACATCAGGTGAATCTTTTAGCTGATTCGACAAGTTATTTTTCATCAACAAATCAGTTTAGATGTCACAGTACCTATTTTTAATTAACATATTATAATTTTTTTCTATTAAAAATGTTGCAACAATTAAGAGAATACATAATGTTAAATTTTAAAATTTATAACTTATAAAAATATAATTTTAATTAATTTATTAATTAGACAAAATTTCAATATGTGCCAAATAAAATTTATCTGGAATTAAGTCTTTATTTTACTTTAGTATATTGTATCTTCGATATGGATATTACCATATTTTAATAAAAAAAAATGTATTAGGCTATAAAAATCGATTATAAAATATGTCTTCCGGCTAGTATTAAAATTACTTCAGCTCATTATGTTCATGGGTTTGTAAAAGTAGCTGAAGTTCCTTTTGGACTTGTAGTAGATTTGTGTAAGTAAACAAAGAATTTACTGTAGTGAAGATACATAGAATATCGATGTAAAAGTTTTGATAAACCAAGTATTGTAAAAATCACTTAAATTGTAACCGTCGTTTGATATAATAATAACTGTCTACTTGTCTATAAACGTATATCAAGAAGCATTCAAAATATTTTGAAAACTTGCATTATACCACATGCACTCTGTACCTACTTACCCATCTACACTATCTCGACTATGTGAGCCAAGTATTTTTACAGATATAGAATAACAAATAAATAAATATTCCTAGACATTTCACACATCACCCATCTAATAACAGTGTTGTGCGTTGCCGCAAAATTCATAGATCTTTGTTATAAATTTGTTTGTATTTTGTTATGTTATGTAAGCTTACCTATCCAGCAATAAAGTCTTATTATTATTATAAAAAAAAATACAAAATGTTTGTTTAATAAATTATGGTAGTTTACGTTAGAAATCAATTTTATTTCTAGCTATAATTTTAGATAAAACGTTTTTACATTAGCATAACAAATACAGTGGAAATTTGCAGAAAACACTAAAATAAATGACAATAAACTGCAACAATAATTGTAATTGTAAATAAATATTATTCAAAAATTGTTTAAATTATTTTAGCGTAAGGTTGAATATTATCAATGTTAATTTTAAGACGTTAATATCATTTTATGACATTAAAAATAACATGTATGTAACCAAATATACGTCTTTTATTATATCTATGTACCCATATCACATTTTTACATAATCCTGCGTCAAGTAATTAATAATAAATAAATAAATATTCATGGACATTTCACACACCACACTCTAGTCCCAAACTAAGCAAAGCTTGTACTATGGGAACTAGACTGCTGATAGAATAGTTAATTATATTTAAATACATACAATACATATAAACACACAAACATTTCCTCAGGGTGAGAATTGAACCCACGACCCACAGCATGGAAGGCACTACTACTAACTGAGCTGTGACGCTTGTCAAATAATACTGAAAAATAAATAATACTGGTTATCGACGAATCATTCGGGTTCATATTCTCGTATACTAATATTTTGAAAAAACTAAGTAGGTATGCAGTAATTTTTTTCTTATAAATTGAGGGCATGGTTCCTTTTGCGACATTTCTCCACTTCTCGTTGTTGGACTTGGCCTTCATCACCTTTTTCAAATCACCTCCATCAGACGAGCCGTGCGCTGGTTTCCATACAACGTATTTGTCAAAAAACTATAGAAAATGTAAAGCTAATTAATAAACCAAGAACAGAATTTTAGATCGAAGCTTTTTATTTTCTTATTTGTCAGATCTATGGCCATACGTATGTACCTACAGCTATTGCAGTCTTCTTGTTCATCTCAACTAATATTATAAAGAGGAAAGATTTGGTTGTTTGTTTGTTTGTTTGCATCGAATAGGCTCCGAAACTACTGGACCGATTTCAAAAATTCTTTCACTGTTGTGAAGCTACATTATCTGTGCTGAACATAGGCTATATTATAATGATATTTTTTATATAGGCTACCCGTGCGAAGCCGGGGCGTACTACTAGTACGATAATAAACTACTTTACAGTAAGTCAATTAATAAATTTATTAGCTATTAATTTTTCTACATTTGTATGATTATTCTGCCAAACCATTTGTGGCTTTGTATAAGCAACTTTCTATCGGCATCCACCAATATTTTTTTAGCATGATCGCTTAGAACGATGTACAAGCTCAGTAGATTTATTTGAAAGTAATTTTGAGAGTAGCATCTGGCGTTGCGGTATGAGAGATTCAGCTGATCAATATTCCGGAAGTCGCTGGAAGAACTGAGAAATGTCAGTCTCTCACTCAAACGAACTGCGAATTATTTGACGTAATATGACTCGGTATATCGATAGCTTATAATATTTTGATAAAAACCTGTACTTGTATAAGAAAAGTACCTAAGTAAGTATTTAATTTGGGGTCTGCAAAAAGATCGTAAAATTGTAGTAGAAAACAACCTTTTTTCTAAACAAAATGACTCGGCATAAGTATGACCATATGTATATCTAATAATACGGTTACCTGGAAGAAATCACTAGTAGCGATAAGGCCTATTGTGCTAAATTAAATTAGTTCTAAGATTTTTTGTGTTTTCCATTGTGCAATAAAGTGTTATCTATTACTATCTATCTAAAGGCAGTCTATGCATATTCTATACGCATACATAAGTTGATATCTAACACTGTGAAGCTCGTCTGTAATAAAATTAAATGCTACCATGTTACCCACTACAAGCCAAGCTATTAGTGGTAGCGGGTTCGCGCTTATCAAATTATATCTTGATATAGCTTCCGGCTCTCAAAATGCTATAATAGTTTCCAAGACGGCCCACTGCTGCCTTGCATATGAAAATTAATAGCCTTCTCTATTAATTAGAGGTCGTAACTTGATAGTTAAGTTACATAAACAGTATTATAATATACCAGTATTTATTACAATCAAATGTTCATGATATACGCAAAGTAATCAAAAATCGCGAGAATCAAGAGCAAAATAATTTTCTATAAACCAACCCTGATATGAAAAGCTTTTTGAACTTTTATAGCCTCATTTTTTCCTCGATATTGGTATCAGAATTCACCGCAATATATTCTCAATAGTACTTAATAACTGTATTAACAAGTAGGCAGCGGTGCGTGCCGCAAACATGATATATAACGCACTTACCGTACCTCATAATATTGCGTTCGCTTGCAATATGAAAATTTATTGCAACTTCTGGTACGGCACGTGTGGCATAGATGACTAGGTAAAACAAAAAAAACAAAGTTGTAAGTAGTTGAAAAGCTGGTCCTCGAGAAAGTAGGTATTTCTGCCGCCAAGAAGTGATACTTGTAAATCTGTGGTCCGGTTTGAAGATTTAGAAATACAGGATAGTTTTACTTTACATCTCAGAGTAATGGACACCTGGCATATTCTCACAGGGCATATTCGTAATGATGCTCTATTAAGTGGCGCATTGTTGAGATAACCGCATAACATCATCAGTTACAATATTTATCGCATAAAAAATATTACAATTGAACTATTTGCAATACCTGAAATAAACGTTTGTTGTAATACATTGCTGAACATTAATAAAAAAGTTCTCGAAATATTATGCTAAGCGGAACTTACAATGGAATTCCAAATTTTGGAAAAATAAAACGATATTATAGTGCAATATATACCCTTACTTTGAGTACCAAACATTTAATGACAGGTTGCGTCAGAGTGATTTTTTCTTGTTTTATTTCTACAAGCACTTCGTTACATAATTAAGTCAAGTAGTTTTTTCAAAGAAAATGTAAAAGGTAATTATGCTCGCAAGCAAAGAGGGACATAATCAACGGTAGAGCAAAGTTGGAAAAGGTACAACCAAATTGGAACGTGGCCAATACGAAACACAAATGTTATTGTATTGTGAATACTGTAATATAACGTTAGAATCAGATCGGGTGGCAGTAATACGGGACATTAGATAATGTTTCCCCCAGGGAGATCACGAGGTAGCGTCTGATAAGACTGCCTGGGACCTCGGATTTGTCTTTATAATATAACGACCGTATGAGCGTTTAGGACCTCTATTTATTGAATCTGTAATTGCTGAGTGTAATCAAAACTTTGGTAAAATGTTATGCTTCGTAAAAGTAAACAATATCGATTTCTATTTCAAGTTTACAAAAAAATATTTTATTTTGTAGTTGAATCTAGGTATTTAAAATTATTTTACTTTAGGTTGTCTAGCTGACAAGTGACCAAATATTTATCGCTAATTTGGATCAGCTAAGGTATTTGTAATTTACTCATACGCATATAAAAAATACATTTCAAATAATTCAAATGTTTTTTATAATTGTGACATCTTTTAATTTGTGTTGTGACTGAATAAAGAATTTACTTAGATATTTTATTATTTATAAGAGTTCCGTATCATTTAACAAATAGCTATTTCCTCCCCGGATATAAATGTTTTATCTTGTGTACGTTAATGCGCTTTTTTCATAAGACAAGTCAAGGACCGTATCCGTGTCTATTTCCTCAATACAGTAGGATCTGTGTAGAGTCGGTCGCATGAATCAGGCGGCTCTTGGCAGGCAAGTCTTTGTATTCAGTTTGGCGGATGACGATAACCTTAATGTAAGCGCCGTCACGGCTGGTGGTCCGAAGAAGGATCGCTTTTGTCCTGGTCCCTTCCGTGCACCCCATTCTTTCTCCTTATAATAGCTGGAGAGCTAGTGAACCCTGCGAGTAACGGTCTTCCTGTAAGGCTAGAAATTTGTACACTTACGATTTATAGCATGCTAAGAGCACTAGCCATGATCTGGCAGGCTTCAGCCCTGTACTTCATCAGCCACTTAATTTTTTAATTGTAAAATAATTTGAGTTTCAAAACTTGTTTCTGTAAGCTTAAAAATTTAATAGGATGGAGTTTATTTATTGTAAATCTTGAAAAAAAAGTTACAGACGATTACAATCAGCAATAGTATATGCCAGATCAATTAGAAAATGCACAGTTGATGAGATAAAATAAACTTTATCCTGTATACTTAAAATTTTTATATGTTTTCAAGTAAACGTCTCTGAGTAAATATGTACAATGCCAGACGGTTTTGAACAGCATAAGACCTTGCCAGGCGAGGGGACAGCTGCTAAAGGCGTGCGAGTCAGAGGTGTTGCGTGAATGCCTATCTTTCAGTTTTAGTTCAGTTTTCAGTGATTTTACTTATTTTTTATGACATATCTGGCAAGCTAGCTTGCGGGCCACCTGATGAGAAGTGGTCACCGCCGCCCATGGACACTTGCGAACACCAGAGGCGTTGTCGGTGCACTACCGGCCTTTGAGATAAAAATATACCCTTCTTTTGAAGGCTCCCATGTCGAAGCTCCAAATGTATGGTTTGAAATGTTCAAAATTAAATAATGCACGTTATGAAAAGTTCCTTACTACGTACAACTACGTACAAAAATAAATTAAATGGTGTGCAATAAAGTGTTTTCTATCTATCTATCTATTTACAACACAAATAATCCTAAAGTGCTTATGAAAAAGTAGTAAGCTATGATTCATCGAATTCACCACCCTGCCAACGTGAACTACATCAACAATTATTGAGAACTGCCTACATTACCTACAAATATATGGCGAAATTGTAATTTTAAAGAACCATTCTTATTCCTGAAAATAACGGTTGGAACTTAATTGATAGTTCTTACGATTTTAATTGGTTTGAGAGGAATAAAGTTCCATCTTCTATACCTATACGACATACTTTTACAAGGACCTGCTGATACTGCCACAGCACAATCGCCTGAAACTGAGGAATACATTTCAGGTAACATACAACTATTTTATCCGTAACATTTAATATGCAGTCCTATGTAATAGAGCTTGATATTTAATTCTTAACAACCTTATTCAAAAAATACTAAAAATTATTACGGTAGGTACATTACAATATTTTTTCACTATTTTCAGATGAGGAAAACATTGTTAAAGAATCAGATGATGATGCAAACAGTAGTGAAATCTCGAATGATGCTGAAGAAAATGTTAAAAATAATGTAGATTGCATAAAACCCAATAAAATACATTGCATTTACTGTATGCTAATAAATATGTTCATAAAATTGAAACATTAACATTTCTTATTTGCACTCCCTTAGCAGCTGTCCCCTCGCCTGGCAAGGTCTTATGCTGTTCAAAACCGTCTGGCATTGTACATATTTACTCTGAGACGTTTACTTGAAAACATATAAAAATTTTAAGTATACAGGATAAAGTTTATTTTACCTCATCAACTGTGCATTTTCTAATTGATCTGGCATATACTATTGCTGATTGTAATCGTCTGTAACTTTTTTTTCAAGATTTACAATAAATAAACTCCATCCTATTAAATTTTTAAGCTTACAGAAACAAGTTTTGAAACTCAAATTATTTTACAATTAAAAAAATAAGTGGCTGATGAAGTACAGGGCTGAAGCCTGCCAGATCATGGCTAGTGCTCTTAGCATGCTATAAATCGTAAGTGTACAAATTTCTAGCCTTACAGGAAGACCGTTACTCGCAGGGTTCACTAGCTCTTGGACTATAACGTTTCTCACTTGAGTAATTCGAGGACAATAAACATTTATTGTGCTCGTTTATTTGACAGACGATGAAGAAATATCGAATGAGTGAGTTCGTTATATTTTGCCCGCGGCCTCGCGGTTGTTTAACGAGCGTTTGTTGTACAAAGAACTGTGACGTTAGGCCCGGAAAGAATTCCTTTAGAGACGAAAGGATAGGAAAGTGATCCGGTCACCTTATAAACTCGAATGTGAATTCGCGAAACGTCTGCAAAGGGCGTCTCTCTGGGGACCGCCGTCGGCAAGAGACGCTCGTCCGCATTCGTCCGGATTTAACGACTTCCTGTGCTGATAATTCACTTTTTTCTTTGAAGGTATTGTTTATTGATTGAGGTATATATTTCCCCGTGTACAAATACATACAAATATAAATACGCACAGGTACTGTCTAAAGATTTATTTAGACAGTTACTCACTATTACTCAGTTATTTTGATATCTTGCATTATCTAGACACTAAGTTCTAATTAATATGAATATTGTTATAATTTTTTTTAGTATGGTGTAAACATTATTCGTAACGTGTTGCACTGTTATCTATTTACACAGCCGTTTTCGTCTCACTCTTGACGCGCTAATCATCTTAACAAGGCACACCAAGAGCACAACAGAGCGGCTGCATTTGTATTCAGTTTGGCAGACTACGATAACTTTAATCCGGGTAAAGTGTCACCTTGAGTGGCTTACAGTGAAAGCGCCTTTGTCTGAGAGTAGGGTACTCTGACCTTCTTATTTTTTCCGTCAGGTTTTCCTCCATTGTCACGAGGTAATGTAAAATCCAGCCACTTAAAAGTAGAGCTTTACGTAGAATTTCTGCGGACCTAGAGTAGACTTCATGTTCAGCTCGCTTGATGGATTGTGATCGAAAGCCTCATTGATCATATTACACGTGGTTTGGTCATTCAGCGACAAGATATATCGTCTCGGACATGATTGAAAATTGCAACCGAGTTTTCTTCAAAGATTATTATTTTAAAATTAATTTTAAATTCGAAACACTTGACTAGTATTTACCCGTTTCTTAGTAAGTCGTAATTGCGCAGACAAAGTTTCGACAAAAGGTGAGGAAATGATACGGTTCCTTTGTAAAAGTTGCAATGTACGTGACAAATCTTCTAGTTTCGAGTTCGGATTGAAAACTGCGATAGAGCCGGTCCTCTACGTGATACGAATTCGTTATCAACTCCCCATTTAGAAATAGGTGAACAGACTTCATTGGTATTATATTAGAAATGTTTGTGAAGTAATGTAAGTACCTACTAGTAGCTTTGTGACATTGTAGTCACGTTCAGTACACTCTACAACACTAAATTGAAAACGTAATATCTATTTATTCTTTAATACTAATCCTACTAAGCCGAGTATAACTACATTAATATACAAACCTGCTTAGTGCGAGTCGCTTTGTTTACGTTGACTTAACTCGTTGTTTTATCGGATAAAGGAATAAGAACACGTTCAAGTACTGGTACACGGCATTAGCGAACAAGTTAGCGTACAAATAAAAAGGTTTTTACTCCAGTGACGCGAGCGCCGCCAAACACAGAAAACCTTTGAAAAAATGTAAGCTGATTTACCGTGGTCGACCAGGGGCCTCTTGTGCTCACTCGCCCGGCAAATAAAGGCGACCAGACAAATGCTCGCAAATTGACTCAACGTTTTTCACAGTATACCATATTTTTTACTCAAGGGGCACTTGGTACGTCAGAGGACACCTCCAACGGTAATTACCGTTGACGCAAATTCAAATGATTGCACTATTAGTTCCAAGCAATGAACTCTCTTGCCTTTAATGTCCTTAACTTTGTCTTATGAACTTCTCATTACGAAAAACTCAAAGTGCCTATAACCATCAAGTCGTAGTTTTTAATGTTTCTCCAATTTTTACATGTGCGCTCATTTTATGTTCACTTTATTGAAAACCTTTAAAAATAGGATGGAGGAAGGATATCGGAGTGAAATCAAATAAGAAAAGGTCCTCATAAAAACCGGTTCATTACTGTTCTGGAAGGTACTAAGTCACTACAACGATGGAATAAAGCTAAGATTACAAGTTAACCTCATGTTAGTCGGAAACCCCAATGATAAAGCATCTAAGGAAAATTGAGCCCAAGGAGGGTACACTAATCCCTCTTTAGCAAAAACGCTCCGTTCCAAAAAGTGATGGGCGGCTCACAAGGGATGGATCTTCATTACCCGCCCGTGTTGTCAGTTAAGCCAAAGGGTCTCCGGATTACTTACTACTTAATAAAACTTAAAATATGGGACGTTATTGTGTGAGACCTTGACCTTAACAATGACATATGTACACATAAAACGGTTTTGGATGTTGGTCCAAAAAAATGGGTAAAGGGTCCATCTTTTACCCATAGGTTTTTAATCAACTTCGTGGAGTAAAACGAGGTCTATGAATTTCTAGGGCCATAACCTATCGATCATATAATGAACTTGCTTGAAAAAAAGCTTTTAAAACTAGTCAAAGAAAATAAAATAACCATCAAAGTAGAAAATTTACGCTTACGGCTCGCTTCAATAAAGAGAGCATATAATTTTTCCATACATTGGTGTCATAAAAAGATTCACGACAGTGCCTTTTCATATTTACCTATGAAAATTTATATTCCCATTGGGTTCAAGACCGCGGCAGACCGCAATACACAATGGACAATCATATTAACATATCATTATGGGCAAGATAAACTTTCTATAGGGGTAGAAGACCTTAGAGTGTTCTAGCCAATTAAAAAAAAAAACATCATTTTAAAATATAGCTTACCTATCTCTGTGTAATAACTGAGGTAATTATGATAAGGTATTAATGATAAGTTTTTATCAATCCCAGTCCGAAATACAAAAGTGATAATAAACCAATAATGTTGTAAAAAATAAGATGTATCCAAAATATTTCAATTTGATTTTATTTCATCAAAATCTTTACAAACCTCTTATAAGGTTAAAGTTTTAGAAATTTAAGAAAATTTAATATTAATATAAATAAAATTACACGCTGTGAACAATAGTATACTTAAAATTTTAAAGATACTTAATATATGTGAATTTTCCAAAAAAGTATGTTATTAGGTTTAGGTACGATGTATTGATCTTTTTAACACGCGAATCAATGCGCATACTTGGATCTAAGCTCGTGGACCCTCCTGTTGGTATGTATCGTTGCACCTGCAATTACTGTAATAGGTGAAACTTTCTCAAATAGATTCTACCGACAGAGGACGATAGGTTGGATAGATTTCTAAACGAATTGAGCTTTGAATATTGCTCTGCTAGTACAATTTGGTTTGAGTGGTTTCAAATCAGGAGACAGATTTGCTCGAATGATCAGAACAGAGATCTGTCAAACGCAGATTGCTTCGAAAGGAGTTAGACTGGCGTCCAATATCCGTTAGAATCGCAAAATGCGATGTAGCGTGTTCACTGTATGTAAACGTTGGTACTTCGACAGCCTATCGTTCCATGAGTTTGTGCGAGTCAAAGTAGATCAAAGGATGGAACGAAGTTGAAACAAATGGGTTTTCATAACCAAATTTTCTTTAAATGACGCGTTACGAGCTTACTTTTCTAATACATATTTTTCATTATCTGCAATGGCATTACTAGATTTTAGTAGGTACCTATATTATTAATAAAAAAACTCACGACTATTACAGTATTTATAAAATGTACACAATGTATAAAATACATAAGAAACAGTTGGGCTATACAGACCGTTGGAAACGATCTATAGATAGTTCAACTGGTCCAAATCAAAATTATTAATTATTTTACAACAACATATTCAAACTTCACTGACATCTGTGTAAAACAATAAAACAATTAAACTGATGCATATGTGAAGTAAAACTACTATGTCAACATTCCTTCAAATTTGTTCCGCCCACAAGGTTGCAACCGCTATGGCAGATGCCGTAGCGGTGATCACGTCAAAGATTGATTTAAGTACTCAAATATTTATCAAAGATTTATAAAACATTAATATGAACGAATGCGTTTGGTATATTATACAACGATTCATTTTAATAAGGCGTCATGTAAACTGTCACTTCAAAACAGAATTAAATGAAATAAGCTCCGCATTTTCAATAGCGACATTCGCGCTCCCCAAAAGTCATTGTCAGCTATTCTTATGCCTTGTTTGTCGTGTAATTGTGTAAGACGATTGCTACCAGTCTGGAGGAAAAGAATTTAATAACGCGAGATATAACATCGTCTGCCGAATGCGTAGGTAGTTCAGTTTATGGTACTGCCATGTCAACGACATTGGATGTTCTGCAGTTTGAGATGCTTCGTTTAAAACAAAAAAATATTTGATACTGGCCCGCGACATCGTCTTGCTAGTGTTATATGTTTGTCAATTCGCATTATATCTTTAAAATGTATAACCTTAATCTATGTGTTATTTTGATGACTTTACAGTAATGTAGTTTATACTACATTATTGTAAAGTTTCATTAAAATCCATTTAGTAGTTTTGCGTGAAAGAGTAACAAACATACATAAAAACTTTCTTTTTTACTTCTTCTGATACATTTTACAACTTTACGCAATTAAAAGAAGTTTAGATATTTAGTAGAGTCGATTTAATGATCAATCCTAGAAATCGATCTTGCTACAAACCTATTTATTACTAAAAGTATGAATAGTATGTTTAGAAAGCTTTCTTACCTCATGTGTATATTCAGATTCTCGTAACTACCTAAGCACTTGCGTGAAGGTTTGAACGAGTTATTTTTATTAAAAGCCCGTGCAATAGTTTTAATTAAATAAAATTCCAATATTTTCAACAGTTATTGCTCAGTACGTTGACAGAGGGTGAAATTCATTGTACGAATCGCCACCACAGGTCACAAATATCTGGCTATAACATTACCCGCGTTTTATTTCTATTTGCTAAACGGAAAACTGAACAGCTTTCGTTTATTTCTCCCAAAAACATGTCGTTTGTGTTAAGAGGACGCTTTATTTTTTAGGAGCCTATATTGCTTTTAACGCCTGAAATAAATGTCATTTAAGTTTCAACAATTTTTTTTTTCATATTATTACAGTTGGTAGGTACTCTCATACTACACAGGGTAAACATTTTACAATTTTTTCTATTCACTATCCGTACCCCCTATCTTATAAAAAGTTAGCGTTGACTTTAAGTCATCATTACGTATGGTAATCAATACTTCAAGTCTGCGCTAACTTTTTATAAAATAAGGGGTTAGTGTTTAAAATTCACAAAAAAATTACGTTATTTACTTTAAAAAGAGATAATATTTTTGATAAACTCAATGCTTGATTGAAAGAGAATTTATATCTGTGTGTGAAAAATAGCCTCTTCATTTTAACAAATACGTACTCCCTGCTCATCAGTTATTCTATAAGGGCACAAAGTCTAATAAATTTCATCATAAGTCGTTCTTGTAAGGCTTGGAAAGGCTTGGAAATGGGCAATTTCTAAACGCTTTTATATAGCATGCCGAGTATTGGGTCAACTGAAACGGCCAATAAATCTGCCGAAGTGACAGTGTTGAAGCGATAGCTCGGGCTATTTTGTTAGTAACTAGTGATGATGTGTGCTTATTACCTGTCGCGATGACAGAACCATACATACTTATTTAAATACGGCGTAAAAAAAACTCTACATGCAGAAAAACACTGAACTGTTGTTTATTATGGTTATAATAAAGCATCTTATGTAAAACTCTTCGTTGGTAGATAATAAATATTTTGATTTATTGTAAAAATAAAATTAGTATTATTATTTGATATGTATTACAACAAAACATCTGCAAAATACGCCTAATAAGAAAGAGGAAGAAAGTTATCCGCCCAATAATGGTCACATCCAACAGCAAATGATCTGAGCAAGTGATTTAAGCGGATCGAAACGACTTTCCCATTCACGGTCCCTTGTTCCTAATATTCATTCTCCTCGAATGAATGAGCGAGTAGCGCTGATTGAACGACATAGACAAAAGACTTGCATTATCCTGTAAGTGGCGTGATCCGGCGCCTATTCAGATCTTTATATCGTGATTCCATATCTCACGGACTTCTATCTGAATCCTGTAAAACAGTCACGTAACTTTAGTGTCAGTGGATCCGTGTGGGCCCGCTTCTAACAATATCATAACCAGCCTCCCACCATCGGGCGGCTATCTTCCCAGATTATTGAATTTCTCGACGAGTTCACAGACTGCTTACTTTAAAGTTTCGTTTCGCATTCTGCAATTACGTTTTGAGTTGAAAAACAAACAGACACATTTTATAAGCTTCAATTAGCACAGTTTACTTGCATCCGAGAACTAAATCCATGAGTTTTACTAGAGCTGTAAAGTTTCGATGCAATTTGCATCTGAAGAATCGACTTTTAATTAGTATAGTCAGTAAACCCATGGAAGTCATTTGACGATTTAAAAAAATAGTAACAAACTAAAACAACTGCCAATCGATGCTTGGACGTCAGGAATTTTCTACAAGTTTGTGTTGTTCCAGCGGAAGTAATTGATTTTAATTCTACTGGTACTACCTACTTTGAAATGCAACTGAGCGTTAATGAAAAATAATTTCTTTCATAAATTCATCTGAAGTTTTCAGAGTAGTGCAAGCGTAAAAGCTAGATCGAGTACGGGCTTCTCGAATATTGTAGTGCATTAAAAATTCTCTCTCAGTAAAGGGGTTTAATAGACTTGCAAATGAGTATCTTCCTACTAATGTCACTTGCCTAAACAGAGCTTCGTACGAAAAGCATTGTAAGAGCTTACAGCTGCAACTTTTAGTAAGACATAAATAAAAAAATATACTCCTTGCAGCTAGGATTCTGTGAAACTATTTTTTGGTAGGAATCGAATCCAGGATCCACAACATAGACTTATTAAAAAGAAGTAGTAACTCATAAGTAGTACCCAACTTTATCTCATCGATAACATCAGTCAGTAAGCCTGACAAACAGTAATTAATCACAACCTCTTCGCTAGACTTGTAAAAAGTACACGTCACTATATCTTAAGCTACGCACGATAAACCTGTCCAGGTTCTCGTGAATACTCCCAACGCAGTAGATTGATGAGTCGGACTGACGTCGTCATTACGGCTCGTCCGACTCCAACATTTTTAGTGATGCTCGTAGCTTGGCTCAAGATAATTGGACCGAATGTTTCGGCCGACGACTGTGTAATGACTGGCTGTTTTGTTTACCAACGGGACACGCCGGGTTTTATTGAGTCGTTTGAGCTTGGACTGAGTCATTTGACGGTATAGAACTTCTTTTTAATAAGTCCTTGTTTTGGATCCTGGATTCGATCCCTACCAAGAAGAATATAAAAATTTGTGTGGTTTATCATTGAAGTTTTGTTGGTGTACTATGTATTTTTTAAGGAAATGATGCATGAAGTCGACCTATGTAATGCTACGTTTTAACTACAACCTTTAACATTAGGGTACCTCTCAAAGCTTTATTACATACCGATACACTGCTGGAAATAGAGTAAGTACATTGCGGGTTTGCTTACAGTTGTTAAAACCCCTTCTAGTTTAATTCATGTCTAGGTAGGTACATAGTTGAGCCTCATTTGTTTTATTTACATAACAATGTTAGCAGAACTGATTATTCCTGTCTTCAAATAGACGTTAAACGTTTTTCTGAGAAGTTCGTCTACCAAGATGTGTGGGTACGATTGATTTCACTTAGACTTTGATTTAGGAAGCTGTTTGTAAAAACCAACGTAATAAATTATGTAGTTAACCTTCCATACGTTTGCTTTTTTATAGGCCTTTACCGTAATGGCGCTTTCAATTAGATGGTATTGGACGGCTTCCGTAGGAGATAAAGTCAAAATTTTAGATTTTATTCATTGCAGAATATGTAAGACAAAATCTTACAATCGAGTAGTTTAATATTATGACTGCTGAGCTAATTGTGAAAACTTTGACAAAGGAACGGCTTCTGTCACAATCAATAATATGCATTTTTAAAATATCTTTGGTAATTTTTTGTTTAAACATACATTTATTTTTACAACCTTTACCGTCCCACTGACGGGTCTCCACCCTCTTTTTTCATTTTCTTCCATCCCTGGTATATTTAAAACATACATAGTATTAGTATAAATAGCTTTTACCGAAAGAGTACTGACACCTACAACACAGGATTTACTCCTAGAGTGGGCAAAGTGTAATACCTATACTTACTTTATTTATTTATTTTTATTTATTTATTGCCTACATGTACATTTTTATTTCATTTTTACTTCAGTTTCATTATTAAAAATAAGCACCACTAGGTATCATTAATAAGTCTTTTGTATAATTACATAGTTCTAAGTGTGTTTTTATGAAAATAAATATGATTATTATAAAAATATACTTAGCTAAAAATACTGATAAAACAAGGCTATGTTCTCTCATCTCAACCCCTACTAATTATCTATAGGTATATAAACTAGTTTGTATTCCGCGGGTCATGTACAGCCTGCTATCGATATTCTTCGATGTCCGCCGATGCGTCACTCCGGCGGTAGATTGATCACCGCGGTAAATGACGTCCTCATTCCAACCCACACTCACATACACATTGTTTACGAAAACGCCGTAAATACTCACTCACAATTTAGCTCTACGCATTTATTTTGATAAAAGATTTATTGTTTCTCAGTATATTATTGTTGTAAATACTTACGGATGTTTTTTTTCAAAAATATGGTAAGTAGTAAAAAAAAGCAAGCTTGGTATTTATCTGGAATAGCCATTTACTTAGATATTACTGAGTATTTTATATAAACAAATAACTGCAACGGTCTGTAGATAGCTCAAGTGTTTCTTATGTATTTTATATGCCAATGTACATTTTGTAAATACTGTAATAGTCGTAACTTTGTTTTTTTATATAGAAAACGCTTAAGTATCTACTTGAAATTTGTAAATTGTCTTAGTTAATTCTGTGTCGCGCTATCAAAATAAAGACACAAACCATTCTCTGAATTGTCCATTATTTTGTTATAATTGGAACTCCTAGTAATTTTTTATGTGACATTTAATTAATTCTATTATAATAATCTAAAAATTTGCATACCTATAATTGGTGAAATGTGAGACACTATTTAGAATAAGACCATATACCTACCATGTTTCAGGCAAATAAATATTTCATTTCATTTCATTTCATTTCATTTCATAATAACAATATGTGGTAACTCTATGCTCTTGGTAAAGAAAAAATAAAGTGAAAAGCAATTCCTTATAAAACAATTCGCTTGTAAGTACTCGTTTTATCTGTCTTCGACAATTAGCTTAATGAATCCACCGTCAGATATTTTTAGAAAGCGACTCTTTTCAACGTCAAGAAAGCTTAAGTCTTGGTTTTCTAAATGATGGTAAAACAATATAGCCGTAATAAAATTGCTAAGCTTGTGTAAATTAAATTAAATGTCTTATATTATGTATCAGATACTTCGTCGGAGACAGACATGCAAAAACATATAAAAAAATATGCCTTTAAGACATCTAAGGTTTCATAAATATCTTATAGGTATGCCTATAAGATATTCATACATTCCTCGCGTGTTATAAATTGATTATTCTTAGCCTGTAATGCTGTATATGTAAAAATGGTATAGGTACACATACGACAATACAAATAAATTGGTTCAGACACCGATCGCCACGTGGCAATCGGTGTCTGAACAATACCATTAATACAGAATAGCTGAAATCTGTGTGAATTAACTTCATTATAACATTTAAAAATATACAAATTTCTTAACGGTCAAAGGCTTACCGGCCAAGGTAAAGTGGCTAAAGATTAAAAGATAGTCACACTTTTTCATAAAACCTGAGCTTTACCTTAGTTTGTTTTTGTTCTTATTCTCCTGTAAGCTCAGTGACGTCACCGGCAGCGCGGACTATTCATCTGGATTTTGAAATTATTTCTGATGTTTATTGTTCGGTTTTCGAAACATAAATTTAATTTTAGCTTTAATAACAAAAGGTTTCGTAAAAGTTCAAATAAAATAAATATAAACTTTATTTGAACTTTTACGAAAGTACGTATGTACGTAATAGTATTTTTTTTTTATGTGGCAATTCTTTTTGGTGTTTTAAACGTAAATTCAACCCTGTTTATTAACGTTAAATAACTGCTTCAATTTCGCACAATGGCATAGAGTAATAAACATTTTCATTGAATATTAGGTACCAAATCAGTTTAGCAAAAGCATAAAATTTACCACTTCTTCTTCTTGCGTGTCAATGGGTAACACGATAACAACTTCAAACCAGGTTCGAATAAAATTTACCACTGTATTCGTAGTAGCTCGTAGCAAGCCCTAGACATTTCCTTACCTAACATGGCTAACATTTGTTATGACGTAGTAAATCCTCTGCGAGCCTCTCTCACACTGTCAAGAGTTTTTCTAAAAGACTTTTTGCCACATGACAGCTTTGGTGCGCTGACAAAATGCTTCAAAATAAAACAGCCACTTTTACCTTCAAATTTTTTACTATAAATTTTTGCTCGTGCAAAATTGTGTCGCGAAATTTTTTGCAGTGCATTTAACTTTGATCGTTTATGAGAGCTAAAATAAATATTTGCATTCAAAACGTTTGTATACTATACGTTAGTGATATCAATTGTTGTTCATCGGTATCGACGCTTACACTGAGAAATTGTCTAATACTAATCGTATGACAAAAAGCGATCTGACGATATATTATCTTTAGTGTCGTATCGCTGTTAGTGTAAAATGCTCATTATTTTTGCACTGTAACATCTGCTGTCTTATTGTATGTTTTTTTTAATTGATTTTATACAGTAAATAAACATTTAGTAAAGTTTTACAATGTTAAAAATACTGTCAGTAAAAATTCGGTGCCTGTCAATGACATTATTAAATCTCAACCGCATCTGCCCAAAAGATGCTGAGAACTACGTGACCACATTGCGAAACTCAAGTCCCTTGAAAACCCCGAACTCCAAGCGTATCCTAAACGAATGAACAAAAAATAACGTGAAAGTCACAAGCCACTCGGCTGAGTGTCCGAATAAATTATGCTGATGAAACTTTTAGTTCGAGTGTCGCTGCCACCCGTTTTAATAAAGATTTGCTATGAATTCAGAACTTTCTCGATTACCCTGTATATACGAGTAGTTTTCGTTTTTCCTGTTTGGGGATGGTCAGTTTTAGTTTTACTTCGGAATTTATGGAATTTAAGTAAGTTTCATGTTCATGATTTAACTTATTGCTTTAACGTATCTCATTGTGTTTAGTTACTGGTTTTATAATCATTAGCTGTGTCTGTACTTTTTCATAATACTTTACCTTCAGGTTTCTCACGAACGAAAAAGCATTTTACAGATGGGTAACTGCAACCATTATCGTCTCATCGTCGGCTGCATTTGATAAATACTACGCCAGGAGTAACGGCTAGCTTTGCAGACGCACTTAAGAGCCATTACGCACTGTCGAATTGTCGCCGGCGACCAAAAACAATAGAGCGATCGACTACCAAGTGCGTAAACACCATTTTATTTAAACTGTAGTAAGTCACAGTCGCCAGCGACCGAGTCGCCGGCGACAAGTCGACAGTGCGTAGCGGCTCTAAGAGTGATTAAGATATTTTTTTATATTTTTTTATTTAACCTATTGTGTCCCACTGCAGGGCAAAGGTCTCCCTCTCATTTTGTCTTGTTTTTATAATACTAACGTAGTTCCATTAGTATTTTCTATGGACAACTAAGAATAACTGGATCGGAAAACATTGATACGTTGTCGTTGACAGCTTTACAGTGGTAGTTAGGTACGTTTGTCGTATCGTCAACAAAGGACCGCTCGTTTGTACAGGTCTAATAGTATTGGACATTATATGTTGTCAGGTTCTATGACAAAGTCTTTGTCGTCTACGCTTTGAGCTCATCGGAAAATCCCATTGGAAAACTGGGTGTCTAGTCTACTTCTTACGCAAAGTTTTGACAATTGAAGTTATACTGCGCGGCGAAGGGGTACTCAAGCGTTCAATGTAACGGCGCAATGTAACTTAAAATGTAAAAACGCTTGTCGCTTTTCGTAGTAGATGCCCGAATGATGCGTTTTGAAACTAGGTAATAGTTTCATTGATATTGAGCTTAATTAGTATGTAAAGAGATGTCAGGTGTAGATGTCGGGTCGGAAACTGGTTTATATTATTAGTGCTTATTTTTATTAGTCAGTTTCATCCTATGAGCAATTTAATGTAGCCTAGTAAAGAAGCATCAAATCTAAAAAATCTAAACATAAATTTAATTGAATTTCAAAGTTAATTTTAATCATTTTCATTTCCCATCACAAAGAATACGTATTTTACTGAATCGTGTCCTCAAACAGACCGTTTTATTTCCTAAAATGGCTTAGTATTGACTACCTGCTATTCCTAGGTTTGCTTTAATTAGAATCTGTGTGTGCCTCGAACCTAACAAGTAAAGAGCGTTACAGGTGGAGTATTTCAGAGAAGTTGATATTAGAAACACGTGCACCAAATTTTCACAGTAACTTTTGTATTTGATTTTTGAGAGTAAGCATTATAGAACTTGTATGTACCAATACAATACGTAACTTCAACAAACTTGTTATTACAATGGCTCCGGCAGACAATTATGAGTAAAGATAGAGGTGCTCTTCGTCCTAATTAGTACCCAGACTGGACGTAAATTAGAGAGTTCACAGATGAGTTTCGGACGAGAAAACGAACGACCTCAAATAAAATGGTAGAGTTTATTATTACTTAGTCTTTACGATTACCTATTTGGCAAATGGCAAATGCTTTGGAATGGAATCGACGCTTTAAGTCAAGTGCAACACGAAAAATGCATTAGTGGACTTGAACGGCCATTTGTCATCGCCCTGCAGAATCGAGCCAAGACTTTCAAGAGCAAATATAGTATTTAATGCGAGTTTGGCCTTTAATTGCTATACCTAAATAATACAAATAAAAAAAAGTTTTTTACAATTTAATATCTATGAAATATCAAAATCATTACGATATTTGTAAACAAAAAATACACCTACAAAATAATCAGTTCTGGATCTTAAATAATTTATTTAGGTGCTTAAAGCTGGTTTTCATTTGGCCCCAACGTTTATAGGAGGATACAAGGAGTTGATAAAGACTGAAGTAAATATTAAATTATTATGTATACATTAATATTTTATCTTTTAACGCCTTATGGTTATCATCATCATCATCATCCGATTTCAATCCAATGCTGTAGGTCTCTCCTAAGACGGGCCACTGAGCCAAGTCTTCGACTTGTATCATCTCTATCACACGGTGTTGTGTTTTTAAACAAAAATTTTGGAACAGCTAGAATCATTTTAGTCAGCAAAACAATTGTAAATAACGTGTAAATTGACTTTTCGAAAGAAATTGAATTAAGTACTTGTTCAATGTTTTTACATAGTGTTAAATTTCATCGCGTCTAGTCCATGCCTGTAAGCCAAATTATTATGATTAATTACATAATAGTCTATTCAAACGCTTGAAATATACAATTTCAGAATATTTTATTTTATTTAAACGACAGTATTCAATTCACTATCACGAAATTAATTTACTCTATTTTCCATGAATACTGAGCTAGATGAAAATTGAAATATAAACTATTTACGGAATAACTTTCAATTTAATTACGTATAAAATTTGTTTTTGAAACTAATCAGTGTCGTTGATCAAAAAATAAAAGACCCAAACAGTTTCAGAAGATTTATTTTATATTTTTTAATTAAAATTACACATTTATTGTCAAAGTCAACGTAATATAGCACAAGATTATTAATAGTATGAAAAGTTTAAATTATTTGATGTGGTTATTGATTGTATGTTCTTATAATGCTATATTTATTTATATTATGAACTCAATTTAACCATACTTTGAGTCGAAACGTATTGGGTATTTATATATTCAATTATTTATTTTATTATATTCTACAATGATTTATTATGAGAAAAATTTGCTTAGTTTTACATCTACAACATTTATGTCAATCAAAACAGGAAATTTATATTATAAAATAATCTGTAAGTATATTTGAATTGAAAAAAAAACCCAACAATTTCAATCTGTACAAATTATCTGCTGAAGAAATTGACAGAGAGCTGCAGAAGTCAAGGTTTGATTCTCATGGCTAGACAAAATATTTATTTGAGTAGATTACATATGCAAAAAAAATAACAAACATAAAAAAGACAAACGTAATTATGAAATCTGAAACATCCAATACAGTTTTAGCAATTAACAATATATACACATCACCATTCAATAAAACCTTAATCTAGACTGAAACGGTTTATACACCACATTTGTTAACATCTCTAATATTCACATATACATTCTTCTTCTTATCGTGTCGATGCTACAACTATATTCTGTTGTAGCATCGTGTTGGAAAGATTAGCCAGACTAGACACTGCTTTACCGTGCCTAGCTGGTACATATACATTTAAAAGGTATAAACATAGAGTATCGCTAGTAGGAAGGCATAGAGTTGAGTCGGTAGATGTGTGATGATGTACTGGTGGGCGTGGGATGCGGCTGGTCGCGCTAGGCGGGTCCCGTCACGCCACGCCGCGCCTGACACCATCGGCTCCTCAGCGCCGAAGCCATTCATGCTGAGTTCTAATCCTGGTAAACAAACCCATATTGTATTTTATTGTTCATCTTAAGATCTTGTCCATTTAAGGTAGGGATGCTGTTCAACAAATAAATAAATAATGCTGGACAATCAACACAACATCATCTAACCCTAAGCTAAGCAGAGCTTGTGTTATGGGTACTAGAAGACTGGCATACTTAATATTTACATTAGATAGATAGATATTTTTTATTATATATATATAGATATTTTTAATTATACAAAGCTCAATACGACTTGACTACAATCGTAAAAACATAAACTTTCCATACTTATTCTATCATTTCGTAAATAAGGCTGCATAAACATTGAGCTTAGTGCTATAGCTAGACTAGGCTAGAATAATCAAATTATATAGCACACAAAGGCCGTCCATTGTGTACCATATAGTATAATTATTAAATTTCTTAAATATTTTTAATAGATTGTGGTTTGCTACAAAGTATTTATTATCTATACTTATAATAAAACTGTAGAGAGGTCAATTCTGTACATTAAATATATTTTCAAAAAAACTATCAGGGGTTGATTAGTGATCGATACTGATGCCAAAAATGCAATCAGTAAAATTTTTGTCTATCTGTCTGTCTGTCTGTCTGTCTGTCTGTATGTATGTTCCTTATAGAAACAAAAACTACTGGACGGATTTTAACGAAACTTAGTACAATTATTCTTCATACTCCTGAGCAACTTATAGGATACTTTTCATCACGCTACAATCAATAGGAGCGGAGTAGTGAAGGGAAATGTTGGGAAAACGGGAGAAGTTACTGTTAGGAATAGATACTCCTTTAATATCTATAACCAGCCTTAGATGTTACCATAGCAACCAAACGTTGTTGATTGTCATCAATGTCACTATCTTCACTTGACTAAATATATTCTTTACAGTATACGTTAATAATATTTGTTTATTTATTGTAACCGTTTTATTCGATTCTACAGTATTTATATCTGCTTTAACATGGTAGCACAGCGTGGTTAAGGTACCCTGATGGTTCTACTTTACTGCATCAGAAATCGTACATCGCTCGCATATTGCAAAGGTTTGTCATGGAGAAATGTAAGCCAGTGCCAACACCAATTTTAAAAGCAAATAATGCTCAAGATGTTAATGAAGTTTCTGTGAACTTCCCGTACCGTGAAGCTGTTGGATCACTAGCTTATTTGATGGATCACTAGCTTATTTGATGACAAGCACGAGGCCTGACATAGCCTTTGCTATCAGTGTTGTATCTCGAAATTTAGATAAACCTACAAGGGAGAACATCATCAATATCAAGAGGATAATGCGATACTTGAAAGGGACTATAGAAGAAGGCATCGTTTACAAGCCAGGAAATAATCATAGTTTAGAATGTGACGCTGACCACGTAGGTGATCATGAAACTGGAAGGTCTACCTCAGGCATTCTTTGTATGTATGCTGGAGGTCTAATATCTTGGAATAGTAAACGCCAGAGCACAGTAGCGATTTCATCCACCGAGGCAGAAATAGTGGCAGCAAGTTAAACTGCTAGCGAAATTATTTGGCTTCAAAAGATCATGAAAGATATCAGCAATTAAGATGGCTAAGAATCCGCCAGAATTCCACCAAATGACCAAAAACATAAGGATACGATCATGCTTTATACGAGAATGTGTTCAAGATGGAAGCATTACCATCTGCCATGTGCCAGCAACCAGGCAGATTGCTGATATGCTCACCAAACCACTTTATGGGCCTAGAATTGAAAGTCTCAAGAAGATGGCTGGCATTATAAAAGAGGTGGATGTTAGGAATAGATACTCCTTTAATATCTATCACCAGCCTTAGATGTTACCATAGCAACCTAAACGTTGTTGATTGTCATCAATGTCACTATCTTCACTTGATTAAATATATTCTTTACTAATATTTGTTTATTTATTGTAACTGGTTTTATTCGATCCTACAGTAGGTACTTATATCTAACAGTTTTAACAGTTACTCCATTTTTTAAGCTTCCGTCGCGTGTGCAGCCTTAATGGTTCAAGTTTCATAGAAATCACGTATGACGGAAATATTCTACATAAAATTGTCTAAAAAATATCCCGCAACAGCATATGTCTATCTTTTGTGGTTGTCTCACAATAACACGTGTAACTCCTGATAGCTTAGCAGTTCGGAGCATTCTGATTATATTTGTTTACTTTTACATTTATAATACTCTCACTCATCCCTAATTTTAAAGTTAATTTTTAAAAGTTAACATTATTACCTACCTATTCAATAAAAAAATAATCACAGAATAAATCGGTATAGAAACACCAAACCAAACTATTCAGTTTTCCGTCATAGACTGCTCTTTACCATCAATTTTCTTCATAAGAAGATAGTAATGGGTTATAGCAAAATCTCTTAAAACGGCACGTGGACGAAGTCGCGGCGGGAACAGCTAGTCTAAAATAAACAAATACTTAGATAAAAATATAATAAACAAGACTTTAGGTTTATTATCGGATACTCGATATTAAATATATCTAAAGATAAACCTTATGTATAAGTCTGATTAGAAAATTAGACTTATACTTCGGTCTGATTAGAAAATTAGACTTATACTTCAGTCTGATTAGAAAATCAGACTTATACATCAGGTGCTACATTGTATCGCCCTGTAATCTAGTCTAGCCTAGCTGTAACACTAAGCTGAAAGTTTATGCAGCCTTATTCACAGAAATAGAGTCGATGGGTGTGGAAGGGTTATGTTTTTACGATTGTAGTCAAGTTAAATAGAGCTTGCAATAGTTTACCTAAATACTCTAATAGTCTGTGAATCTTTCGCTGACACTTTGTTCGAAATTACTATTTTCTTGGCAATATTTTGAATAATAAGTGATTAAATGATAGTGGCATTTTAAAATGCTTAAATCGATAAGGGTAAATACTATTCGATGACAAATTTCAAGCGATTTAAATTAAATTGCACTCTACACCATAATTTGTTAAGTTTATGCCTCTTAAGCTTGACCCCTTTTAGAATAAGGATTATGCCTAAGTCTCACTAAGCAACTCCCATAGTAGTAGGTAATTGTCTTGATTAAAACCGATCCAATGACTTCGCCGATAGTTCGGCACGACTAATCGAAGCAAAGGACGAGCTTAACGGCTACTTGAATAGTTTGGACGGCACGGCGAAAAGGATTCGCACAATAATAACAATACTTTATCAAAAATGTAGGTCAAAGTCGAACCCGTAAAAAGAGAAACGTCATGTCGACTTCATGCAATATCTTCGTAAGGGATAATAGTAATAACGAGGGTCCTTTTCGCAATGAAGGGTACACTTACTATGCAAGCTGACTTGGTTCTCCGTCTTTCCGAGAGCGTTCACAGAAGCGCATACATATACTCCGAAGTCTTTCGGCGCCAGCGACTTTATGCTCAAATTCATCCATAAAGAGTACTCGTTCACGATAGTTTCGTACACTCGGAGCTTTGTATTTTCGGCCAGCTTGTCGCTTACAGGGGCTGTAAAGTTAGGCGTGTTAGCTTTGCCTGAATGTGTTTTGGGCTTCAATTTAACTCCACCCGTTTGTTTATTCTACGCTTTAAATTGCTTTGGAGCAAATACGAGCCAATTTCGCTAGCAGCACAATAAGTCTTATTGTTTGAAACTAAAAATGCAGTAAAAATATTTTAGCAATTTTGCATTAGATATATCAATTTCGAACCAAAATTGTACAATTTACAAATAAAATAGTCATTAAATATGGTAATTACCATCTTCTCTGTACCAGGAGTTCATAGCTTTCGGGGAGGCTTCGATGTAGCACTGAAGTTCTACGTCGCTGCCTAGCGGCGCGCCCACTAGTTGGTTCGTCACTTTTACTTGAGGGATAACTGTGTAAAAATAAATAACGTCATCTATTTTTAGATGATATCATTGAAGGATGTGCGAGCAAATATCCAAATAGAATTCAAGCGTATGGTCACGTGTTTACGTCAATCTCGTAAGAGGACGCTACAAGAATTCATATCTCGCAATTTTTTTTTTAAATGACCCATAGTTTAAAGTTGTAATATGCGTGATAGGTAGTTGTTATCTCATCAAAGAGCTAAATAAAGTGCCTCTTGTACGCGATAAAAGCGTTTAATGCACCAAGTTACAGGTTTTATACATCTGTTTAGCCCAGACTTATCCCGATAATATAACCAGATTGAAAGTAAAGCGGAGCTTACCTTTCTTCAAGAGTAGAACACTTGAAGAAAAGTTTTAAAATGGAAAAAATGCAATGAACTGAGTCCCTAACTAGTTTGAAAGTAGGAACTTCTTTATTCACGAAGGAATAAAACTATTATTAAACTGACGATTGTTTAATCAAAATAGTTTCATTTTTTGAAATTAAGCTTATTAACCGCCAAACAGGTATTTTGTATCTGTTTTTTGAATTGAATGAATGAATGTATGAATGAATGAATGTATGTATGAATGAATGTATGAATGAATGAATGTATAAATGAATGAATGGATACTTACAATGTACTTCGACGTGGTACCGGCGGCTGACGGTGGGAGGTATGCCGTTGCTAGCGATGCAGTAGTAGGCACCCATATCTGTTCTTTGTACGTGGAAGAGCTCCAGACTTTCACCTCGGTGACTGTCAACCACTGCAACATTGCAAAGCAAATAATGTTTTTCAATGACAAGGATTTTTAAGCTATTGCATAGCTTCTATGGCGGGCCTTGAGCGTGGAGACCGAATCTAGAAATTCCGTAACGAAAATAACCTAACACTGCGCATGCGTAATCCAGCAAAAAATGCTATGCAATGGCTTTACCGCGGTAGTCCTCGAGTGCCACACGTCTTTTTTTTTATCAGAAGACAGACAACCAGACCCATTTTCCAAAGTCTTACAAACGTACCTTATACTTATTGTATACATTGTTAATTCTACTATATTTTTGTTACTAAGTTTGGCAACGGCTTCTTTTGGAGGAACAGCTAGCTACTAAAATACAAGTTTTAACTTAGTTTAAGAGTTAACCCACATTTTTATATTACTGTACATACCTTAAATTCGTCATCTACTGTAATGATTTATATATTGAAGTTCGTACAACTTCAATAAATAAATCATTATTGTTTTTTCTTTGGGATTAAACTTTTAATTTTATTTTTATTATTTTACGCTTTGTCTACGTAACTCAATTAACTCAAAAACAACAGTTTCTAAATAAAAAGACAAAAGCATCTCCTTTTACGATCGTCAGAACACGACTAGCACTTTGTAGAATACCTTTATTGATTTACTTTAGTAGACTTACGGCTTAAGTTACCTAAAGGATTATCTACACGAACCATTTCGCTATTCTGTGTAGAAGCGTAACAATGAGTGGATCTACGCGATTTCTGAAAATACATTGCGAAATCCAATGATATTTTAAGAAGAGACGCGTAACACCATCCATTTTAATATAAATAAATAAATATTTACGAATACATTTCATTCCTCACACATTCAAAGGATTAGAAATAATCTTGATACCTACTTAATAACTAGTTTTACGTTAAGATATTAATTATTAGATCGTTTTGCTTTACAGTTAAACCTCCTTCAAATAGGACTAACATATATTATATCTACTATTCGTTTAACAATATATTTAATGATTTTAATTTAATTGGGGTTTTTAATTTATATGATGAAGATTATGCACGATAAAAGTGCAAGTTATAAGTTCAAAGCTAGTGCAGGTTAAAAGTCCAGTGTTGAGAGAGAAAGAAACTATTGAGACATTTACTACATTAAATAGACACACTAAAATGTTGATAGAGTGTAGCGCCAGTGACGCACTATATGCGCGTAACGCATCTATACCATAAAACATCTGAGGACGAGACCCTCAAAAGTGCTAATGATGCCAAACAAGACACGGCAAAGTGGCTTTCGTTCACGGTTTTAGTCCCAAGTGGGGCTTGACATAAAGATTAAGATAATTAAGTGGAACATGAAGACTTTTACGAATCCAGCCGAATAATACGAATAAATGCCGTCTTTACCAGTCTATTTACGATAAATATCAGCATGATTTATTTGTGGGCGCAAGGGTTTCACTTTCTGATGGACTGATACGAGCTAACTTTGAATAATAAATGAGCTAATCTATTTAAAGGTTTGAAAATGGAGGCAACAAAAAAAGCCAGATGTGGATATTGAATACGTTAAAAAGGCTTTGGGGAACATTTGCCACTGAGTACAGACGAGCTCACTTACCTATATTAAGAAAATAAAGTGATTTACCATTTTTTTTTATTTATGTCTGCTAAGATTTGAGCTAAATCAGCACCTCACTAGAGTAAGTGATTAGTTACATATTTTTATAAATATAATTTGTGTATGTAGGTAATCAAGAGGCTGTAATAATGCTTTACTGCAGGTTGTTCTCAAATAGGTCATTGAACATTTATTTTGAGGCGGTTTGTGTATAAATAACCAAGTTTTTTTTACAATCTGCCTTGTAAGTTAAGTATGTTTTCAACTGATTACCACACAGGTACTAACTCATCCGAGTGTAAAAATATTTGAAAGAAAATGAGACGGCGCTTCACGTTTTTCCGCTGCAAGGAAATATCGTCCATTTTGAAATCGCTTTGAGTATAAAATCTTTTATTATGCGAGCACGGTTCATTTAACGCGGCATTAAGTGAATTTGTCGAACATCGTATTTTAAAAATGAATGGTTTAAAGAGCTGTAAAATATGAATAAAAGGGTGGGGAAAATTACGAATTGTCGGAGGTAACGCTGAAGTACTGTTATCTACTCTGTGGTTATGCTTAAGTTCCTTTTAACGCAAATTGTTGAACTTAACGTTGCGCCAGGTAGAAAAACTAGACGGTTCTCTTGTCAAACTGACATTTTACGGTATAAAAAGAATAGAAAAACGATTCTGAATCACAGTATCATGATTCCAGTTGTATTGTATAAGTGATCTTAGACGAATAAATCAAAATTAATTAAGATTAATTTTGAACTGTTTTCTGTCCTTTGTAATATATATATTTTAGGCAATAGTTTCTATAAAATTATACATTTGATATCCATAGGAAAAACATTGCTTATTTTGGCACTCGATGGCGTACGACATGTCATTTTTTTAATCAACATTTACTTGAAAATTATGTCCTATTCTAGTCCGATCCTAGATTCATCTAGGATGTGAATAGGATAGGATATTGCGTATCCTGACGTTCAAAGCCTCATTTGGGCTGTATAAATTAGCAGCAATCGAACCGTGAAACTGGGCATTTACAAATTGAACAGTAACTGGTAATTACTAGATTTGTTTCATGTCACTTTGATTACCGCATTGAGAGCTGTAGCTCTACCATGAGTTTTTACTATACTATATTTACTATACTCGCTAGCGTCTGTAGTTAAAAAAAGTATGAAGATTTGTACAGCGCCTCTAGCGGATAGTTGACTACTAAAATTCGTCATACTAATATTGACGTAACTAAGCTGTAGTAAAGTCAGGTGATTTTACTGTGACAACTCATGGTAGAGGTACTGGTTACAAATGTATTTGACAGTCGTAAACGTATCGGAACATATTCGAATGACACTGCGCGTTGACGCCAGGTCAACTGCCGAACGTTGCAGCGTCACCGCCCAATGTGTCTCTTATGCTACCATATAAAAAAGTACTTACATACTTATTTCAAATATTTTTATAAATATTTTTAAGCTATTGCATAGCTTCTATCGCGGACCTTGAGCGTGGAGACCGAATCCCGAAATTCCGTAACGAAAATAACCTAACACTGCGCATGCGTAATCCAGCAAAAAATGCTTTGCAATAGCTTTACTCCGTTGTCCCCGAGTGCCACACGTCTTTTTTTTTCAGTTGTTGGCAATGCTTATATTACCAATACTAACAATAAAATAAGTTGATAAGTCTTAATCAAGCCATATCAACTATTTTATGAGTAGATACTTAATCAAGTACCTACTCAAAAAACAACATAATAATACACTTAGTTGCATATTTGTTTAACTATATCATTGACAAAAACACACAACAAGCTATTAATAGAAGCACGTAGCAATAGATCGGTGGAAATCTACTTTTTTGTTGTTTCTTATTAGCTTAACATTGTTCGGAAAATGTTTTCACAAGGAAAGTTAACCTCCATCTGAATTCGTCTGCGAGTGACGGTTTAATCCGAAAAGGCCGCCGTCGACTATAAAACTCCGCACGTGACTGAAATAAAAATATTAGGTACATTTACTCAAATCTGCAACTTTCTAGGTTAATAGACAAGGAATGTGATACTCCTATTTTTATTTATAAAATCTCATTTTTAGTAATAAGATATTATAAGTTTGTATTTGTAACTAATATTTTTTTACAAAACATTCTATGTTGTGTAAATCATGACATGACTTGATTCAAGTTTTTTTTGTAAAATATACGGACTTCAAAATTAAGGTCCTTATAAAAAAACAACAACTTGTGTTTCAATTTTAAGACGTTCGAAAATGTATTATGTACATTTTGAACTGTACCTAATATAATTGTTGTCAACATACAATAGAGGATCAAATAATCTATTTAGTACAAGTATAAGGTGCTTACGATATCACGTATGCGTCGTGTCGTATCAGTGTGAAAACGCTTAAGAGGTGATGAAACTTAAAGATATTTGAAATCTAATCTCAGCCAGCAAACGACTGAACCGTTTGGCGTTTGACAAACCGACGGCACTTTTTCAATTTACTATCTTGCTTCGCCTCTGTTAAAACAAGCCTCTTTATTTCCACTGAGTGAACATCAAACAAAAAAGTAATTAAGTACGCTTTTGCTGCGAAATAAAAATAAATCGAAATTACTGAACAATGAAAATCTCTTAATGGACATCCGGCAGGTAGAACCATGTCGTGCTGCATACGCTAGAGGCAGGTTAACGTATCGTATGCTTTTAAAAAGATTTGCCTCTTTATTTGTCGAACTTTGCTGCACTAATAATAGTCTGAAATTTCACTGCTTATAAAAAAAATATAAGGTTCTAATATATTGAAAGCCCCATTACATTTTAAAGAGAGCGCTTACACCAGAGACGCTATCAATAATAAATATGTTAATAACGTTTTCGTATTCATTCGACGGTACTGCATAAAACATCCCGTAACCGAGACCTTACGCATAAAATAAATTATTGTTAGAAATCCGAGCCAGGTCGATGTATCTGTGATGCTATCGCCGCCCAGTGACGGTTATGACATTATTAAACTAGACCGCACGGATCCACTGATGCTAAAAAATACGTGACCGTTTTACACAATGTTGCCGTGTTGAAAAATAGCCCTCCACAAATTTAAGAGCGCTAGTGATGGGCACGTATTTATTATGGTAATGAAAGCGCATCCGAAGTGCGCGCCGATTGGCTGGCGCGCTGGTTTTTATTAATTTCCATAATAACAGCGTGGAAGTACTGATATGCTAGCTTTATGTTTGCCTACCATATTGTGATTTTTGCATGATTGGTAGGTATCAAGTTGCATGTGTAAATGCAGCCATTATTTGGTGGATTTAGTGGAAACAGCTGAAAAGCTACAACGTAATTTTAAAGTATATTTTGTAAAAAACATTAGTTTAAAATAAATTTACCGCGCACTACAGTTATCATAAACAAAACGAGCACAATACATTACTACACCAACATATGGTTATATTCTTACTGCGTAAATGTAAAAGTGTGTAGTAATTTGCGTACTTGGAAATTCGTTCTAGAAAAATAAACAGGGCTATTTCATGTGAGACTTTTTAGCATCATGAGTGCAAAAAAGCATGTTTTCAAAAGTAGTCATCACGGTTACTTTGCATGAAGTAAATGCGAGTAATTCTCCCAAATGCAGTTTACACGCTAAATCCATTAGGCTTCTGTTGCTTTGTTGCTTTGCAATTTTGTTTCTGAAAAGTTCTGTCGTTCGTTTTGTGTCAACAACGGTTTTTATTTGGTTGCTACATTGAGTTATATTGAAATTTATGTGTATCACACCGTAGTACAACTTACATAAAATGTATTCCATTACATTATTGACATAGGTCACAGCTCAGTTGGTAGTAGCTCTGACTTTCATGCTTTGGGTCGTGGGTTCGATTCCCACCCAGAGTAAATGTTAGCGTGATGAACATACTATGTATTTGTTACTATGTGTTGCTGTACATTAACAAAAAAAGAAGGTATTTATAAGTATTCTATCACACTGAAAAAATTATTTAGTTGAATCAACATTTATTCAACCTATTTTTTGTGTTAATATAGAACCTACATAGAATATTTGTTAAATCAAACAAACCGAAATTGTTACTTTTTAAAGGTAAATTTAACCAAACCCAGTGAGGTTGTTTCAACACTGTTTTGAAATGGTAATATCAACTAGTTTATTATAGGTTGATATAGAACCTACCTTTATTAAATAGTTGAATCAATCAACCTTAAATATGTTGCTTGTAGGGTAAATTTAACCAAACCATGAGCTAAGTTAGTTTAACAATTACTTGTAACAGGTAAATTTAACCAAACCACCAGTTAGGTTGTTTTAACACTATTTTGAAATAGTTATTTTAACTATATTATTAAACCTGTATTTTTAAGTACATAGTGCTTAAGTTGTAACAACCTAATTTTCATGATAAACTTAACCTGTATTTTTAAGTTGAAACAACTTGTGGTGTTTTGTTAAATGAACCTCTGCTTTGTGATAAAATCTACCTAGATCATAATAGTATTTTTGACAAAGGTGTAATGTAGATTCGACAAGTAGCAATAGGTTAGAATAACCTAAATTAGGTGGTAAAATTAACCTGTGTATATTGGTATTCTTGACTGTTGTAAATGTAGTATTAACATGTGAAATTAAGTTGAAACAACCTAATTTTTATGATAAACTTACCCTGTATTTTTAAGTTTAAACAACTTGTGGTGTTTTGTTAAATGAACCTCTGCTTTGTGATAAAATCTACCTAGATCATAATAGTATTTTTGACAAAGGTGTAATGTAGATTCGACACGTAGCAATAGGTTAGAATAACCTAAATTAGGTGGTAAAATTAACCTGTGTATATTGGTATTATTGACTGTTGTAAATGTAGTATTAACATGTGAAATTAAGTTGTAACAACCTAATTTTCATGATAAACTTAACCTGTATTTTTAAGTTGAAACAACTTGTGGTGTTTTGTTAAATGAACCTCTGCTCTGTGGTAAAATCTACCTAGATCATAATAGTATTTTTGACGAAAGTGTAATGTAGAATCGACAAGTAACAATAGGTTAGAATAAACTAAATTTAGTGGTAAAATTAACCTTCGATATTGGCATTCTTGACTGTTGTTAATGTAGTATTGACATGTGACATTTAGTTAAAATTACTTGTTATTGGTAAAATCAACCTGCATTTATTAGTAATATCTACCTACAATATAAAGTATTTTTGACAAAGGTGTAATGTTGAAACGATACGCCTCAATAGATTAGAATAACATACTATACAATACAAATCTCTTTATTGCATATACCACAGACATATTAAGTACATAAAAAAAAAGAAACTTAAACTAGGGTAATACAATTGGCGGTATTATCGCTTAAAGCAATCTCTTACTTTTGTACTTACCATGTAGGCTATGATAAATGATCTGTCCGGTGATCATTTATTTATTTATTTATTTATTTACAAATACATACAGAACTAACAGCGTAAACCAAAACGTTTTGTATGCTATTTAACTTATAATAAATATTCTAATAATATATAATCTTATCAAACACTTAAAAAACATATGCACATATTAATAAATTGGCGTGTACTGGTGTGGAAAATATCTACATCAGGTACCTGAGCAAGCAATGCGTTAAGTAGTGTGAGTGCGTGCCGCGTCGGCGCAAACCGCGCGGTGTCGGTGCGGGGGGTGGGCGGCGCGAACAGGCGCCGCGCGCGCGCCGCGCGCACGTACCGGTCAGGAACGTACAGAGTACATAGCGACAGAGCAGGGGAGTTATCTATTTTATCCCGTAGGAGTAGAAAGTAATGCGTCATAAGAGCACATTTTCTTCTGAGTTCCAGTGTGTTCATACCCACCATGCCAGCGATAAACAGAGACGGATACAGATAAGGATAATATCCAAACAATTTTTTATACAAATACCTACCAAATTTTTTTTGAACTTTTTCTAACATTAGATTATATTTATATTCGTGTGGGTCCCACACTAAAGAATTGTATTCTAATTTTGAGCGAACGAAAGCATAATACAGTACGATAATAGCGTCTTTACCATTAAATCGTGCTGTTTGTCTCATGACAAATCCAAGGGACTTGTATGCTCGGCTACATGCATCTGCGATATGAGCGTTGAACGTTAGTTCACTATCGAGAGTTAGACCCAAGTCTCTTATTTGAGTGACGCGCTCCAGCGGGACGCCGGCTATGCTGTAGGCGTGCGTTTGGGGCGCGTGACGGCGTGTGAATGACATAGTTCTACACTTTGAAGCATTGAACTGTAAGTAATTACTTTCACTCCACGCTACGACACTGTCAATATCCCGCTGGAGCGCCTCACAGTCAGCCAGGCTCTCTATTCCCAAGAACAGTTTCAGATCGTCAGCAAACATCAGACATTCGGCCGTCCCAACAGCATCCGGGAGATCGTTTATCATAATCAAAAATTGAGTTGGGCCGAGCGTACTGCCTTGACTCACTCCAGATAATGTTAAATACGGTTCTGATTGAAAGCCTAAAAATTGGACATACTGAATTCGATTAAAGAAATAATTAGCGAAAAATTTTAAAAGAATAGGAGAAAAGCCTATGGCCGAAAATTTTTTTAATAGCACATCATTATGAACACGATCAAATGCTTTTTGAAAATCAAAATAGGCCACATCTACCTGCCCGCATTTGTCCATCTCTGACGTAGTGTAATCTACAAAGTTTATAAGGTTAGTCACTGTAGACCTACCTGCCATGAAACCGTGCTGGTTCACACTAAGTTGAGGACGGATCTGCCTAGTGATGTGTCTATTCAAAATTGACTCGAAAACCTTCCCGAAAGCTGACAGGACGGCTATAGGCCTGTAATTTTCAATTTTCGATCTGAGTCCACCCTTGGGAATAGGTGTCACTCTAGATATTTTCCAAGCAGCCGGATAAGTGGCTGTTTTTAAAGCCAAATTAAAAATATACTGTAATGGTTCCATGAATGCATAAAAACAGTCTTTAACAATGTACGGAGGAATCAGATCTGGTCCAGTAGAGGAATGAGCCTTCAAACGTTTCACAGAGGTAAGAATGTCACGTGTGCTAATATAATCTAGTGAAATGTACGACGAGCAGAATTGACTAGATGAAGCCTGTTCCGCAGCGTCGGCACAAAGCATTGGCTCATCGGTGAGAAACACAGAATTAAAATATTTTGCAAAGGCGTTTACCGCATCTGTTCCCGTCACGAGTTTCCCATCATACTCAAACTCGTCACATGATTGTCTGGTTGCCTGCTGTTCCTTTACAAAATTCCAGAAACTTTTTGGATCTTTCTTTATGTTATTCTCTGTGCGACGGATGTAGTCGTTATATGTCACATCTATGAGTTTTTTCGAATTATATCTATAAAATCTAAACATTTCGCGGTTAAAATCACTACCGTTTTCTTTAAACTTTTTTAAATGAAAATATTTATTTTTTAAACAATTTATAATTTCAGAAGTAAACCAAATAGGGTATTGAAATTGCGGATTTGGGCAGATCTTTTTTTTATACGGAACGTGATCATTTATACAGCTATTTAATTTATCGTAGAATAAATCTACAGCACCATCGACCTCACTACAACATACTACTTTATCCCAATTTATACTTAAAATAGACGCATATAAAGAATTAAAGTCAGCCTTACGGAAATTCCACTGTTTACCGCCTTCAGCTGGGCATGGCGCGGGCGGCGGCGCGGGCGCGGCTGGTGGCCGAGGCCGCGGTATCTTAAGGCCCACACGAAGCGCGGGGTGATACCCATCCTCCTTCACCACGGGGTCCACATCACCGCACACACTCACACACCCGTCACAAAGGTTACTCAGCACCAGATCCAGCATATTACCGTGTTTATTTTTCACACCACTACACTGTTTTAGTTTACAGTAAGTTAATAGATAGTTAAAATGAAAATTCACATTTTGACTCGTGTAACTATTTAGGTTAAAATCACCTACAATAATAATGTCTAGCTTAGGATATTTTGTTACTAGATTTTCTAACACAACAAATGTATCGAGGTACTTATCATCATTTGCACCCGAAGGTATATATACAACACAACACAACACTTTCCTATATCTCAACGTAACTATAGCCATAACAATTTCAATGTTCTCAGAATATCCATCGATATCAGATATTTGCTGAACTTTGTACTGGTCACGGATGGCCAGCAACACACCTCCCCATCCAGCGTCATTAGGGCGGTCCTGGCGCAGCACAGTGTACCCTGGGGGAATCACTTCACCGTCACTGAGACTGCTTACCAAAAACGTTTCAGTAAATGCGAACATATCAAATGGTTCATTCAATATTCCTTTTTTGCATTCATCTAATTTAGAGCGTAGGCCTCGCACATTTTGGTACAAGAGAGAGAAAGACTTGTATTTAGACACTTTAGTCGGTTTGTTGTGGCGGCTTGCGAAACCCACTGCGCCAGGGTTTGATATGCACATCTTCAGCCCAGTGCTCGGGTGCTAAATATTTGTCGACGTGTTTTGTAAGCACAGTTAATTTAAATGATGCATAATCCCCTCTGGCCTTCAAGGCCTCAGCCGAGCATTTATCATCAAGGCAGATACTACGTAGATGCTCAACCACTTGATCTTCGGTTGTTCCTAATTTAACATAATACAGGTGCAAATAGGATTTGCGTTCCGAAGCTGATATCCCCATAGATCCTGGCATAGCAGTACCACGGGTAACATTTCCGATAGGGCGACGAGATCGACGAGTTTTCACTTGAGTCCAACTCGATGAATCATTTTCTACGTCTATTAATTCCGAATCTTTCACTCTAGTTGTCAGATCGCGGTCGAATTCGAGTTGTGTAACTGAAGCGCTCGGAGTAGGGGGCGCACTTCGGCTCACTGATGACGCGGGCGGCGGCGGCGGCGGTGCAAGCGCAGCGGAGGCAGCAGACGCAAGCGGAGAGATGTTTCGTCTCGCTTTGGTTTTACGGCCGGCGGCGATGATCGCCGAAACTGCGCGAACCCGGGCGTCTCGTACTGGTCGTTGCGTTGACATCGTCGAGATTTCTTGCAGCTTACCCTCTTCTGTGCATGAAGTTGTTGGTATTTCCAATGTTTCTTTGTCCTCAGCTAACTTTTTAATGATGTTATTTTGATCAATAACAACCTTTTCAAGGGCCGACACTTTATGTTGTAGGTCGAGCACGGTTTTAGTTAACTCGCGAACAGCACTATCAAGGGATTTCGCAGACATTTCTAATATTTGGGCAATAAAAACGCGGAGCTATTCAGATCACATCCGACTCGCAGGGAGGGGCGAGGGACGAATCATTATGGTTTGATACTGGACTATGCCGGCATGATAAGTGCAAATGCTATTCTAACCTATCACTACATTACATACATACACCTAGAGGTGTATGTATGTAATGTAGTGATAGGTTTACAACAAAGCCTAATTCAACATTATACCTATTTCTTCCGTGAAAATGCAGATTGATTTTACAAACATAATATTAAAGTAAATTCTGTATAAACAAGTATTTTTTACATTTCAGGTTAACTTATTACTTAGCTAATTACAAAATACCAATATAATATTGACACCACTCAATGCAGGCTTATTCTACAATACACTTTCATGAAAATACTTACCTACCTATAAAGGAAATCTAATTATAGACAGTTAAATAAAAAAGTTATAGATCATTATTAAACATTTATTTAAACATAATAAACACATAATACAACTTATAGTATTCAAATGAAGCAACTAGCAAATCGTCCAATACGTATAGACATTTAGCGAGAGAATGTCAAAGTTTGCCAAACAAACTAACAATTATTAGTAGATTTAACAAATACGTTTAGTACCTAAGTTTTCAAATGTAATTACCGTTTTCTGGATCGTAGCGTAATGGCCATTTGCCATTAGTTGTTAGGCCTAACAACCAATAATCGTAATCGCTACGATCCAAAAAACGGTAGTAATTACATTTGCATGCCAGACTAGACCTACCGGTAGCGACACTTTTTTATATAAATAATAGAATTTAAGGGTAGTTACCTACAGGACATACTCTGCTATATTTAAAAAAAATGCCTAAGGCCAACAAACAGTATGTACCTGCATTAACGCCAGAATAAAACTTAACCATTACAGTTGACAGACTCACAAACTTAACTTAACTTATAGCTTGTTCATTATGAACGCTAGCCTAAAACTAACCAGCTGCGGAACCTATGTTGCAAGGCCCGACTTTAAACGTCCTGTAGGTCTAGTCTGTCATGCAAATGTAATTACCGTTTTTTGGATCATAGCGTAAAGCCCATTCGCCATTAGTTGTTAGGCCTAACAATAGTTTAATCACCATAGTGATAAAACTTTGTTAGGCCTAACAACCAATAATCGTAATCGCTACGATCCAAAAAACGGTAGTAATTACATTTGCATGCCAGACTAGACCTACCGGTAGCGACACTTTTTTATATAAATAATAGAATTTAAGGGTAGTTACCTACAGGACATACTCTGCTATATTTAAAAAAAATGCCTAAGGCCAACAAACAGTATGTACCTGCATTAACACCAGAAAAACCTAACCATACCTAACAATGACAGACTCTATTTCTAAACAACACATCACTAGCACAAAAATCTGTGAGTAATAGATCTGAATGTAATTTACCAGTTTATATCCAAAGTTTTGTTTCAAAATAGGATATTTTTGTAATATTTCTTGCAGTTGTTTCGTTTTATCATTATAGTCTTTCTCGACCCGGTACGCTCTTGTTGCCAGCCAGTTGCGCACCTCTTGGAACGGTTCTTTATGGTATTTTAGCCAGATGACCAGCTCATCATTTTCTGAAACCAAAAAGCAGAGGTATGATAAATAATTGCAAAGCGATGTGTAGGTATATTAAACAAACATAATATCTATTATACTAAAGTATTACCGATGATTATGTTCTCTTCGACCTCAGAATCTTGTTTTTCATCATCATTATATTTGCGTTTCCTTGATATGACCCCCTCTTTTTTTAGGACGCGTCTTTGATTGTTATACCTGTCCACTAGTTTTCCTCTGGCAGGAATCGTTTTTTTGTTTGTTACTATGGCCGGGATGTAGTAGGTTTCCTAAAAAATCATGCAAGGATAGTGAACATGAGTAGTGGTATAAACTTGAATCAATTTTGTAAACACACTAGTATGTGTCAAATTATGACCATTTTTTTGAAAGGAATCATAACTACGCTTCTACTACTACTGTATGACTTTAAAGATGAAAGATATAGGTATATAATATAACGGAGATACAGATACATATACATAGACAGGAACATGACGCTCACTATTGTCACTAACTACGTCGCACTACGATAACTACGCTTTCTACGACTACGACGACTTTAAAGATGAAAAATATATAATAGGTAGGTATAAGTAATATAACGGAGATACACATCATAGATACATACCTACATATCGCTCACTATTGTCACTAACTAGGTACGTCGCACTACTATTATTTTTTATACTAGGTAGGTAGGGTACTTGGTAAAGAATGTACTATAGGTATCATAAATAGGCTAGTAGGTATATAAACCTTATGTTCTGTTGGAACAAAGCGAGTGATAGCCTCTGATAAAACAATGAAGTCTTCTTTTTTCATGCACTGATATTTGTTAATATACCACGCCACAATGCTTTTTGTTAGATATGATCGCTAGTCGTAGCTTGATTTCAGACGGGCCAGAACCAGTTTTCCATATCTGTTCTCATTATGAATGGTGGGTATATCTATACTCTAAAATAGAACAGTACAAAAAAAGTAAGAAACATGTGTACAAAAAAAAGTAAAAAAACATAAGGAAAACGTGTGTGTCATAATAAAATTATGAAGAATCCAAACTTACATTAAGTATTTGCTTTAGGTCAGCATTCGTTTTTACGCTACAGCATAAGCTACTATGACTAGAGCACGTTGTAGGGTTTGCAGGAGCAGAATTAGTGTCTTCCGATGCAGTTTCCTGTAAAATAATAAACCAAGTTAAAACTTTAGATTTTCTAGTTTGCTATCCGTGCGACTTAACTAGAGACTTCACGCTGTGACAATAAAAACTCAACAGAAATATTATCGAATGATTCAAAACTAGGTAGGTACTAATAAAATATTAATTAAAAATCATTTTTTAAAACAAGCTTTTATTTAAATGCTCTAAAACGAACAAAATAAATTTTGAATGCAATCAAACCCATCATTATATTAAATTATAAAATGTATATTGATATAAATAAAAGCTTGTCGCGCATGAACTTTAGCCGCGTTGTAAGTAGGTTTAAATTCGCATTTTTTTTCTCTTAGAGTCGACCTCTGTACTTGTACTATTACTTATTCTGTGGTAGTACGTACGTACCTTACTACGCGTAGGTATAAGTTAACATTACTTTTGTGTTAAAATAACATTTTGTGACGTATTTGATATACCTACCCACTACATTTTGTTAGTGCTTCCATAACCTATGGTAAGTACCTACCTAAATAAATAGGTAATTAAAAATTAATAATACTAATTACCTATAAATAGAGATTAAATTTAGTACCTATAATTAATTAACAAGTGAGATTAAAATAATAGAGATAGGTTTACTTACATGGGTTATTTTTTCCAGCTTCCTCACACCGACTCTGAATAATAAGCGGCACTAATATTTCTGGGAGTAAATCTATAGTGATTTCATTATCTGAAAAACAAAGCAAATATTATTACTTAGATACGTAAGTTCCTCAGGTACCTACCAACCTACCACCTAACCTATCGTAGTTTTGGGTACGCGATCTTGGTAGTTTACTATAAAAAATAACTAGGTACCTTGGTACCTTACCTACTGGCTAGTGGCTACTACTAGGTACCTAAACTTGTAGTATTATGTGTAGGTATACCTACCTACCTACGTTGCAGTGCCGTCTTATGTCTACCGCCCTGGTTTTCTACTCACCGACACATACCTACATACGCGACGCGCGCCGCACTGTAAATTCAAATGAACTTATACCTAATTGTAGTGTTATAGAGATCATTTTTCTTTAAGTGCGGCTTTGTCAAAGGGCGGACGAAAAGTTGTCGCGCCGTGCGCCCATTTTTAATGAACTTACACTTTATTGACTTTGACTTAGAGATCATTTTGCTTCAAGTGCGGGCGACCGGGCGGCACAGGTCAAAGACTCTCTTTGGATTAGAGAATTTGCCGCGCGCGTATTATTAAATAAAATTGTTACATATTTGTGTAGTAGGTAATAAGAGTCATTTTAACTTGCACATCATGAGCAGTATGACAAGCACCGAAAGCGCAATAAAAGTAAAACGAACAATGATTATTGTTGATGACAATTTTTTTTATATTTAATGTTGCGTATTTGTCGTACGTAACCTGTATTATGAAGCTGTGCAATGGCGTTAAATTCAATGAAATATCTAAATATTCATTAATCAGCGCTCGGCAGGCGCCCACGGGCGCTCCGCACCCGGGTGCACCGCACCCCTTGCACCCCCGGGTAAAGACCCTGCTACTATTAACCTAGATTTTATGTAGATTTCACCTAGAATATGTGGTAGAAACAATACCACATATTCTAGGTGCAATCTACATAAAATCTAGGTTAATTTAACTTATTACTTCTTGTTCGTATTAGGTTACCTAGGTAGGTAACAGCACTGAGTAGGTACTCAGTGCTGTTTTATGTACTGAGTACATAAAACTACTACGAGCTAGATAAAATCTATGTTATGTTACTTACCTACTTGTAGATAAATTAGGTACTTATTTAGCTACAATTAGTAATTTCATCATGATCAGACTGGCGTTTCATACATTATATTATGTAAGGTAAGTACTTACCACAAAAAATTTTAATTGTCTCTTCAGATAAACCCCAGTCTCGGAGATATACTGGCACCAGTGATTTCTCAAAATCTTCCATATTTACTTAAGGTACCACTGAATCAACGATACGTATCACTAAACTCACCTTTTATTTGGTTTGTTCTATTAAACCACTTTTAGCAGTGAGTTTTTAATAATTCAAATAAAAGTCTAACGTTTAGTAGGTACGTCGCGGGCGCCGGCGCCGGCGGCGCCGGGCAAACTAAACAAACGCAACGAACGCGCACTTGCGGAGATGCGGTTGGATTTGATTGAAGTCAACAGTGTTGCCAGGTCACATTTTACAGTACCATAACTTAACATAATTTTGAAAAAATACATTAAATATAATGTATTGAGAAATACATCGATGTTTCTAAAACATCGATTGTTTTCGCAATGAATGTTTAGGCCTTAAAGAAAACTAAGTAAGAACAAGGAAAAATATGTATTAAAATTCACGATCACACAGCAACTAACCAGCTATATTTTATTAATTGCTTTAGTTGTCATTGTCATTATAGTGTCGCTTGGTCAATAAATTAAGTAGATTAGCTAAATTGGGTTATTTCAGGGCCAATACTTGTAAATAAAATAAATAAAAAAAAACCTAAAACTATACAGGGTCCGTAACTGTACCTCAGCTTTAAGCCCATTCATTATAAGATATTCACACGTTATGGAATGCAAATAAAGATATGAATATAAAGCCCCTTAAAAAATCCCATTCCACTTATTTACCGCCAAAATTTGGGGGAAATACCCTTTAGTTGGGAACCCTGTTTTGGTTTTAATTTTGCTATGCGGCTCCGCGGCAGCGGCAAAGGAAACCTAACCAAATCAACCGTATATCTCACGAACTAGGTACTAATGCTATCAACTTGAAATTTGGAACAGTTTTTGTCTAAAAAATCGAAGTGGGGCTACTATGGTATGTGGGGTATCATATGAAAGAGCGCTATTTGCACATTCTCAAGCACTTATTTTTTTTACGCTGCTTAAAGCGTATAAAATATAAGTAGTTTTTGAGTTTTGACGAAAAATGTAAAAAAAAACCGTCCCTTATCTCCGAAGTTTGCATAGAAAAAAAACTGAAATTATTTCATGGCACATGGGGCGGAGTTGAGAGGCTGATATTTAAAAAAATAAAAAATTGCCCTTTAATGAATAAATTTTAGCGTGTGAAGTGGTGAGGTTTTTACACCATATGCCTAGATGCTTTAACCTGATGGCAGCTAGCTGGCCTCTTGTTGTATGTACAGGTCAAGTGGAGTTATTTATAGGGCTATCTCCATGGTTGCTGTTGGGGTGGTTTTCATGCAGCCAGTGATAGCTAAAAAGGCTTGTCGCTGGAACCATTGGAGTCCGGTGATGGTGATCGAGAGTTCTGTCTTCGTTCACCAGACCAGAACGCCATATGCCAACCTTGGCCTGATCACCGCTTTGTATAGCCATATAGTAATCTTTAGAGAGAACCTCCCGGTCTTTCCTATCATTTTTGTTTTACATTGGAAGAGTGCATTGTGCACTTGTTGAGATTATAGACAAGATGATATTCCAGAGCAATTTGCTAGAACCTTGCGAGTCTGTTTTTGCAATCAATTTTGTAAATTTAGCTACGTTCGCTTGTTGATACAACTTTTGCAATATGGTTGAATTAAACATTATTTATTGGTTGTATACATTTCTAGCAAAAGGTTAAAATATTTTTGTTATTTTGACTAAATGTATCTGTTGATTCTACTATGTAATGAAATGTTAGGTGTTGACAACTACTCACAATAGTCATTTTAACCAATTTGCTTTGTTTATTAAAATATTTGCAAATAGTTGAATCAATTTTGTAAATTTAGCTAAGATCGCTTGTTGATACAACTTTTGCAATATGGTTGAATCAAACATTATTTATTGGTTGTATAAATTTCTAGCAAAAGGTTAAAATATTTTTGTTATTTTGACTAAATTTATCTGTTAAATCTACTATGTAATGAAATGTTAGGTGTTGACAACTGTTCACAATAGTCATTTTAACCAATTTGCTTTGTTGTTTAAAATATTTGCAAATAGTTGAATCAATTTTGTAAATTTAGCTACGTTCGCTTGTTGATACAACTTTTGCGATATGGTTGAATTAAACATAATTTATTGTTTTTTTTTAAATTTCTAGCAAAAGGTTAAAATATTTTTGTTATTTTGACTAAACGTATCTGTTGATTCTACTATGTAATGAAATGTTAGGTGTTGACAACTACTCACAATAGTCATTTTAACCAAGTTGCTTTGTTTATTAAAATATTTGCAAATAGTTGAATCAATTTTGTAAATTTAGCTACGTTCGCTTGTTGATACAAATTTTGCAATATGGTTGAATCAAACATTATTTATTGGTTGTATAAATTTCTAGCAAAAGGTTAAAATATTTTTGTTATTTTGACTAAATTATCTGTTAAATCTACTATGTAATGAAATGTTAGGTGTTAACAACTATTCACAATAGTCATTTTAACCAATTTGCTTTGGTTATTAAAATATTTGCAAATAGTTGAATCAATTGTGTAAATTTAGCTACGTTCGCTTGTTGATACGACTTTTGCAATATGGTTGAATTAAACATTATTTATTGGTTGTATACATTTATAGCAAAAGGTTAAAAAGGTTTTTGTTATTTTGACTAAATGTATCTGTTGATTCTACTATGTAATTAAATGTTAGGGGTTGACAACTATTCACAATAGTTATTTTAACCAATTTGCTTTGTTGTTTAAAATATTTGCAAATAGTTGAATCAATTTTGTAAATTTAGCTACGATCGCTTGTTGATACAACTTTTGCAATATGGTTGAATTAAACATTATTTATTGGTTGTATACATTTCTAGCAAAAGGTTAAAATATTTTTGTTATTTTGACTAAATGTATCTGTTGATTCTACTATGTAATGAAATGTTAGGTGTTGACAACTATTCACGTATAGTTATTTTAACCAATTTGCTTTGTTGTTTAAAATATTTGCAAATAGTTGAATTAATTTTGTAACTTTGACTAAGTTCATTTGCTGATTCAACTTAGCATTATGTTGACATTACCGAATTATTAGTTAAATTGACCGCTATGCGATTATACATGAAAAAATATGTTAGCTTAACCCATTTTTTTGGTTGTAACAACAATTAGATTTTAACTTTTTTTAATTTGTTCTATTAAATGTAGTACTACGGTTGTCACAACGTAATTTATTGTTGACTCAACTGTTAAGGAATCAACATTCAGAAATTCAACTATTAGTTTTCTCAGTGCAGCCACTTAATTCCTATAGTACAAGCTATGTTTAGTTTGGGACAAGAGTTTGATGTATGAACTATCCATAAAAAAATATTTTAGATTCTATTAAATATTTGATTTTATAACTGTAGTAAGGATTATAATTTTTGTCTTGACGTTTGTTGTCAAAACCAGTGCTTTTGGCGATATTCTCTAATTAAATGTCTGTAGTTTATAACCTTATAAAGTCAAATGCCGAGACTTAATTTATATACTTACGAGTACAGTAAACTGTTTTCAAGAGTAACACGATATTGTTAATTTTAGCGCACCTATTGTTATAAACTCCTTACGTTCATTTTAACTGGTGACATAAATTATGAAATATAATTAAATATTTTCTTATATTATTAACAGTTTGTTTGTGTGACTATAATTATAATAAATGAAACTAGTTACTTATATTAAAAAAATATATTAAATAATATTCTTTACTAGACCATAAGCTTCTATACAAATGCTTATATTGTCTGTGACTTTGAGTTATCAAGTCATGTGTGAAAATTTTCAGAATTTTTCTCGTCTCAATGTGAGGAAATGCAATATGGTGGATGAAATTGCGGATGTGACGTCCAACGCGATGGTATTGGTGTTGTAAAAGTTATTTAGTTCTCAGGTGTGCAGGTTCATCTTAGTATCTTACATGGTGTTCATTTCCAGATGTAATATTTAATTATGTAAGTTTGATTAATGCAAAGCGTTTGTGTGTATGTAATCGTGATCCCATCGTTATAACAGGGTTACAAACGCAATCATATTGATAATCGTACATAGATTGTTTAGATTCAAAAATATTTAAATTAATTAAATTAAATCAAATACTTACATTTATTTACGATATATACACTAATACATGCTTACTTAGAAATTATAACAAATAAATATCGTAAAACGTACGTGGTTGCCAGTCAACCAACCTATGCTGAGTCAGGCTCAGCATAGGTTGGTTGACTGGCAACCAACGCTGGTTTTTCGTCAGGGCCGTACAGTGATGACACGGATAATCTACCCACCAAATGAATAATAAAAATAAAAACTACGTATAGTAGTTGTAGTTTTAAATGAATGCCTGGAAGAAATCTCTATCAGCGATAAGGCCGCCCATTGTACTATTTTAAGTTAGTTTTAAGATGTTTTTTGTATTTTCCGTTTGTGCAATAAAGTGTTATCTATCTATGAATGGATACTCTATTACTAGCAAACAAAAACTAAAATTAAATTTAAACTAAGTGTTTTAATACTTGCCAGCGAAAAAACCAGCCATTGTAGCCTTTTGAATTAATCTCTCTGTATAATCCAGCGATTATCGCCGCTCTCCCACCGTCTATAATTAAGTTAAATATCTCGGAGGAATAAATGTGGAATGCCAGTCAATCTGCCTGCTCACATATTAAACGCGAACCGTGATTGGCACCGCTACATTAAGCCCGCATTATTACATTCCTGTCACGTCCTATGTACGCTTTTATCAAATAAATGTATACGAAACATTCGTGAGGTTACACGGTTTCTACAATTAAGGTCTGGGTAGGGATATCGCTTGATACGAATCTTGATACGGATATTTTTGGCAGGAGTTATCCGTTCAATTTGTGATGCTACAACCTTTGTTCTGGGTGCCCGGCTTATTCAAACTGATTGGTTTTCAATAGATTTATCTGGGATGGGATTTGAAGCATTAAATAAGATGTTTGTTTTATTTGACCGTGCGATTTGGTATGTCTACTTACGGTCAGACTTATCTTACTAAACCATATCGAACAATATCTTTTGCATCCAAAAGATTCGTGTTTCTTACTAAAATGTATCAAATAATTACTCACTAATATTAAATGAGAGAAAATTCAATTCCAGCTTAAAACAGTTATTCAGAATCAAAGCATTGCAGATATTATATTTATTGTGATAAGGTTGTTTTGATCTTTGATTGAGCCATTAACTTGATTGCTGTACTTTAGAAATTCAGTACTAAAAGTTGGGTAAAGTGTTTTAATTAACGTTTCAACTCTGCCAGCGAGCGAAGCGAAGTAGCGTCAAGTTTACGAATTAACTGTTATATCCGCTTTAAACCCTACACAGTTGATTATTTTATTCATTTTTGTGTGCAATTAGGAACTTATTTAAAAGTTTTGAAACTTCAGAAAGACCGTGGTTTCAGTTTGTGTGTTTTGGGATTCAGGAAGCTCGAGTACCTAACGACTAATAAAATACATTTTCTACATTTGTGAAAACTGATATCTCACAGGGATTAAAAATGGTAGTTTAATTTGTATAAGCCAGATAGACACTCAGTAAGCTAGACACAGTTCCGAGCTTTAGCTTTTAGCTTTAGAGTCTTTTTATCTTCTATTATGATCTTTGTTATTCAAATTTAAAAAACGCGATGACTTGAGAACCTGTTCCGTTTTCTTGGTAGATAAAACGAAAACTAGGCCAAAATCAAGGTGCCTTTTTATAAAAGTCTTAACTAGTTTTTCTATAAAAGCCTGTCCTACGATCAACTTACAATATGTTTCCTAATTAAGCCTGTTCGACCAATACTTGGTAATTCAGAAAGCCATGAAATTAGGTCAGACAGGCCAATTTAGGGACTTTTGTTTAGGGCCCGGTGTGAGTTACAAATACGTATAAGTTGGAACAGTAACGACTAATTAGTGCGATTACTCCCATTCGTTCTGGCAAGGCTCCGCTGCTTGTTAACTTGTGACTTCTAGCTCAGCTTTTGAAAGTCATATATTTTGTAGAGCGAATAAATAGTGCAAGGTCATTGTGACTTTCTCGGTGATGCCTTGGAGATTGACAAAGTTTACAGAAGCCACAACTTTGCGTAAGTTTCAGCTGCAAAGTAAATTCTTTGTAAAACTCAGTATTTTAATAATATGGATAGAACGTCACTTGGTACAAAAGTAAATCATACAGCTTGTACTTGTTTTGCTTAGTTTTAATATAGTGTATGTTGCTGCTTGATTCTGTACGCATGCTGTGGTACCTTTTAATTATGGGAGCACTTAGAACTTAATATTGCACATTAACTTTTACATGTATTGTGTAAACCCGTGTTGGGTATCCAATCCAATCATAAAAAATAAAAAAATTAGAAAAGTTAAGTTGTGGTTTTCAATTACACACCATACAATTTGAAAAGAGGTTATTACATAGATATTAAATAATTGTTAAATATTTTTTTCTACTATTCAGTTAAACTTCTGGTAAATCGACATTTAACAGATATTTTTTTTTTTAAATAAGGGTTCCATTGATTTAGCTGGTCTTATGAGTGCAAAACATAGATAGATAGACGAGATACATAAAAAAATTATGTATCACCATTTTATATTAATAATCATGAAACATCGCGGCAAACGCACAATCACAAAGACGAAGTAGCATTGTGTTGTTAGTTTTTAATATAAATTTAACGCTCTGGCAGTAATAGAAGTTATTATACTGCAGCCACCATTCTCTATTTGTACTTGGTGAGGCTTACAACGCTGTCCGAGCTAATAGTGTTGTGACTTATGTGCATTGTCGATGTTTTGATTATTGTCGGCAGTTCTTTTAACATGTTGTGTAAGTTTTCAATCACTACAATATCTCTGTGACATTTTAAAATACATGAAAACGGTCATGGTCAAAATGTTTTTTATACGGGGGTTGTGTCATAAAAAAAGTTGAATTACACTGGCTTAGTGGATTTGCAAATTTATTTTTTACATATCTTCGTATCATACCTTCTATTTTGAAGGTTTGTCTCTTTTTCAGTATAGAAATTGCAGATTAAGGATTTTTTTATTCATGTTTGATGAAACTTACGATGCTTTTATAGATTATAGTGTTATGGTTGTGTGTTGTGTGATTATGAGTACATAGTAGTAGTTACATAGTTTCATATACCTTTAGAAGTAGGTATGAAATACCTACACTTTAAACGTGATTGTCCAAAAAAAAATTTTATATTCGAGTGATGAAACATTACTCAAAAGCAATATATTTTATAATAATAATAAAAATAAACCTTTATCTTTTATAATGATAATAAAAATAAAATAAAGTCCCATCCCATCTCTTATCACCATTAAAATAAGCAAAAGCTTGTTAGCAGACAAAAGGTGTCAATGTGTCAAATGTCACTGTCATGTCGACTTCATAAGTTGGTACAACACTTGGCTATTTTAAGGCTTAATGTTTTGTAAAACGACCGTAAGGCCGGCCTCACACAGCCGGAATTCGTCTCTGAATTCATAATCTGAATTCATACTCTTAATTCCGGCTCCCTCAACTCACATTATCTTAAAAATTCAGATAGATCAGTAGTCTCTTGTTTCTCGACACACGCAAACGTCTCGAAATGGAGGAGGAATTAATACTAATCGCATTGCTATTGGCTCAATACAGAAAAATTCATAATCTGAATTCAGTATGTGTGTGTTGCTCCATGCAAATGTATAGGATTACGTGCGTTCTGAAGTCATAATCTTAAATATTCAGATCAGGAATTCCGGACGCACATCAGAATCATTCTTACAGATCGATCTGAGAAATTCATAATCTGAAAAAATCAGAATGTATGTGGATCATAACGACTTTGTATGGGATTCCGGCCTTTCTTAATTAAGAGTATGAATTCAGATTATGAATTCAGAGACGAATTCCGGCTGTGTGAGGCCGGCCTAAAAGTTTGCTGTAAAACCATCGCTAATGTTCCCTTCACTATTCGCTTCAGCTGTCTTTAATAAATTGCAATATTTTCTGTCCATTATAAAGCAGCTAGCATTTAACTTTGACATTATTTCTACAATTATTGCACTGGCGACATTTGCTTCGTAAAGGTAAAAAATGAACCGACGAGTTTTCTAATAGTCTATTCAGATTTCTCTGTGACCTTATGAATTATATAAAACAACCAGAAATGTATTTTTTTTATAATCCATGTATTTTGTAAAAACTTTTTACTCAGATTTTACATAAATGTGTAGGTATATAATATAATAATAAAACGCTTTATAAGGTATTCATGTGAGTGTGTAAATAGAGGAAGGCCGAAGAGGTTGGATTGTGTGAAAGAGGATGAATGTGAGAGTAGATTCAGAACTGACGATAAGAGTGCGTGGAGTATGAGAACATGTCGTGCCGACCCCATTTAACGTGGGATAAGGGCAGGAGAATGACAAACCAGAAATATAGAACGCATTATAAAATAGGTACTTTTGGTTTTGACTTACTTTTTTCATAATAAATAAGTTAGCATTTGCTTTTGTTAATTGATGATTCAAGAATCACTATTGAAAGTCCGAATAAAGTTTAAGTGTGTGAAGTACAAGCTTTAAACTTTTTAGTTACAAACATTTCATTTGTAACTAAAAAGTTTTAATTAGGTATTGTGAACTATAGCATAATATTTAAATTTGTTATTTATTAATTCCGGCGTATATGCTTATCCATAATTATTATTGTTATAAGAGGTACCTTGGAAATGCGCGCTAATGAATGCATGTTTGATTACCTATTCATGAATATGCTAAACTATTTCCTGTAATGAGCAAATGTTGGTAATTCTCTATTCAATTCTATTCATACTTAGCTACTATTGCCCGAGCAAATTATAAATGTTTGGATTAATATTTTCATACATTTATTTTTGACAAATTTTGTTTTACTTATGTTACTTTGCAAAAAAGAAATTGGATCTCCACCTTTTTGCCATAAGATTAGTAAACGTAAAACACCATAAACTCTGGCATTGGTAAATTCGTGGCAGCCCTAGCCTCCGAAAGCCACTAATAAAAGAAGAAGAAGAAAAATAAATTGCTTTGTTCACTTCAAAACAGAACGTGTTATTATATTTTTTGTGTTGTGTCTTAAATGTAGGTCTGTACATTTGAAACTTTGGCAACATTTGCAACTAGTTATTTACGTAAATGCTCTAAGTAATGCAATTGTAGGTATATTATCAGCATAGACCGGAAGAGAATGAAGAGAGTCTGTAGTTTCAACGGCAAATTGCAATTACCGTTATTGCGGCAATTTGGAGGCGCCCCGACCGCCGTCGCCGAAACTTAGACACAGAAAACTGGTTTTGGAGCGCCTATGCGGGCTGAGTACCTACGAATAGATATGACAATAAAATAAATAAATATTCATGGACATTTCATACATCACACTCTAGTCCTACACTAAGCAAAGCTTGTGCTATGGGAACTAAATTGTTGATAGAATACTTATATACATTGTTTTATGTAAATACATACATAGAGACCCAGACACAGAACAAATATTAATGTTCATTACACAAACATTTGCTCTGAGTAGGAATCGAACCCACAACCCACAGCATGGAAGGCAGAGCTACTACCGACTGAGCTGTGACGTTCTGCTCTCAAGGTCTCTCTGGGTCGTGGATTAAATAGCTGGCCGAGAACGAATATTTGTGCAATCACAAACATTAATGTTTGTTCTGTGTCTTGATCTTTAAGTACTTATGTATTTATAAAAAAAATATAGGTATTCTAGTTACCTTAGGTATAATGTGTATAAAAAAGAGACGGACACTTGTTAGCAACAATGAAAATTTAAATCAGCCTAATCTAACCTAAAAAAAAGCGTTTGTTATATAATAATTAAATCCCAGCTTTTCATGTGAACATAACAATTACTATATTGTATTTTTTGTGTGAATTTTCCAAAAAAGTATTATCAGTAATCTAGTTCCCATCACATAGTAAGCTTTACTTAGTTTAGCGCATATCAAGTCTAGAGCATATCAAGTCTGCATTTTAATTTATAGTAAGAAGATATCCCGCGTTTAAGGTACATTGTGTTACAAATGTCTACTAATGAAATCCCAACAAACCCATGAAATGTGTATAACACCTGTAGAGTTATAGGTGGAGGTTCGTTGCAAGCTTTTCTAATTTATTTTTATTGTCAGTGTGCAATTTTATGCCCCATTTAGTTACATAAAATATGTGATTTATAAGTGCTAACTAATAATTATAAACTTTTAACACGTGTTTCCTGTATTAACCAAAATAAATGGGCAATAAAAAAACAAAGTATCCTCGGAACTGCCGAGATTAAAAAAAAGGTTTTGGAACGACTCCTCTTGCGACATCGCAATATAAAAATGTGAAGATACATATACCTAAAATCATTTAAGTCGATTTTCTCTCCTAAACATTTTTAAAACGAAGTACATATATAGTTATTGTTTTTTATAAATCCTGGAAGGCCTAGTTGCATTCCCAGAATTTCTATAACTTTCGTGGTTTCGGGCTTGGCCATCACCACATGTCTCAAAACATCATCCTGTATATAAAAAATATGGTAGATAAGAATAATGAGTTAAATTTAAATTTGCTCAAGATTAGGTTGCTATAGAATTAGTTTGTTAAAGATCAAAGATATATTCAGTTCTGAATATACCTTACCAAATCCTAGCACATCGCACGGCAAGATTTTGAATAATAACACGTATGGCAGTTCACCCCCTGGACCAGAGCATATTATAGGGTGATAAATGCATTTTGGTTTTGACTACTACATTCGATTTACTAGTGACGTTGCATTGCACTTTCAAAAATATCAGCATTTAATTAGTTATTTGACCGTGGAAATATTCACATGTGTGCCTATGTGTGATTAGGCCAAGTAGGTAGGTATCATAATGATCATAATGCCAGTTCATTTTATAAAAAAAATATTGTGATTTATGTACTTTTTATCTGCTTGGGTATGAAGTGTTTTATCTCAATGTTTTTATATATTGACGTGATAGAAAAACAACATTCGAAAAATCAGAAATATATTTTTATTTTTTTACTTGTTTATAATGTAAAACAGAATATTACAAGTATTCTTTTATTATTAAACCGAGGTCATGCTTTTACTCGACGCTCACATTTTTATGTACTCTTCCTAGTCATTAGGATTAAAGTAAATTCGAGTTCTGTTAGTTGTGGATGAAACAACATTTTTATGTAGAATTTCGTTCTTTAATTCTGCGAATTTAAAAACGTGGTAGTATAACGTATAAACTATTGGAATAAAAGTGTAATAATATAGAATCAAAATAAAACAAAAAAATATACATCTGATTTTTACTACTCCTATCCCACTTGCATCTTCAGAAGAAGAAATATTTTCAAACATTTGAAGTAAAATATGATAACTTCTTTTCAAATACTAATACCTAAAAAAATGCCAAGCAATGCAGCCAGTATCTTGGGTACGCTTCCGATTGGTACTGATTTAGATCAGTTGAACTATCTATAGATCGTTTGCAACAGTCTGTAGATAGCTCAACTGTTTCTTATGTATTTTATATGACAATGTACATTTTGTAAATACTGTATAGTCGTAAGATTGTTTTTAAATAAAAAAATGCCTACATCACATTGAAAAGTTAAGACCGAATTCCCCGAGTAGCTATTTACGTTATTAGAACGTAACAATTGGTTGAAATTTGGTTTTGATAATATGTTTAGTTTATTCTCGTGTTCGTGTTTCAAAGCAAAAAAGGGTTATCGTGATTCCGAAAATGAACAGTTTTGTGGCTGGAATTCTAATGAAATCTCATTTTCAATGCATGACCGAGTTTTTGGAACACCATTACTATAAGCAACGTGTATTTTATTTATCCAGCACACTTTTGATGGAAATGAAAATATGAAGTCTTAATTTGACAAAATATATCATCCAACTGATTTTATAAAACTGAAAGTTTGTTGTGACGTGTTTTTAATGTTGTAGAGTGACTAATTAACATATACTTTATACTTGTAATTTATGTAGTTCTTAAACTGGATTTAAGCTAGTTTTGTCCTGAAATTGAACAGAAGACGAATAGCGTCAAATAAATGTGTCATGGGTATTAACTATTGCATCTAAAAGCAAACGAGAGCGTGTCAGCCAAGTTCGGCAAAGCAACGAGCGTCACAAATCATTTTCAGCTAATTGTAATTTCTAAAGCCTCATATTTTAATGAACTCCAGTTAGAAAGTAAGCTCCTCTTAAATGTTGCGTGGCTTATGATCATGTTTACAAAATGTTTGTCAGTCATCAGTTTCCATAGAAATCTAAGCATAAGTGTTTTGTTTTTAGAAAAAAATAATGTTTTTTAAACCACTTCAATTAATAGGCATGAGGGTACATAAGAGTTCTACCAACTCATATTTGAATACTTAATAAATAGAATATACTGGATGAAAAACACAAAGAAATAAAATGAAATGGCTTTGAAATAATTTGATATGAACGATGAACGAAACAGTGGCCAAGCGTATGAGAAAATTTATATACTTATGTATATTTTTTTATTGAGATCTATGATCTAGATATAAATAGTAGTTTGAACAACCCATATAGGTAATTTGAGAGCCAATAATTTAGTCTTCAAAACTATATTGCATTTTTTTATTAAAAATACCGAGTGTTCGTACGAGGGTACAACGACCACTAAAACGTTATGGTAACTGCGGTGACATTCGCACGAATACCTAACTTACAAAATTCGTTATCCTATACGCAGCCACCGTTTGGCGACCAATAAAATATTACCTACATACAACAAATTAGGGATTATTCCGGGTCCTTGCCGATATTGTTTGACGTCGTGCCTCGGCTTGCTCAATTTTTTGGTACGTTTGTTGTTATTTGAAGTGGGTATAGTTTTTCCGGCTTTTGTTATTTACCAACAACATTGTTGTGACTACCCTTAAATCAGCCTCTGACACACTGTTGAGAAGTGTGTATTCTGTTAAATTTATAAACATCTTTTGTAACGTGACGCAAAGATAAACTTAAAAAAGAATTTAATTTACAGTTTCCTTTGGGATGCAGCGCCCTTTCAGAAACCGGTTTCCGCGATAATATAACTCTTGAGTTAAGAGTCTTACGAGCGACCGACGACCCGTTGTAAAAGAGCCCCGAATGAAACTTGTTTGAAGAAGTCGATTTAAACCTTTATCAGCGCCTGGACCCTGCACGCTGATCTAAAAACGACTACAAAAGCTACGCTGCGTAATATAGCTTTTGTTTTGACGAAACTAACAAAATATAAGATAATTTATTGTGATTAACAAATGCTTTCTAATAATAAATAAACAAAATAATGATCTGATGCTCTGTTTTATATTTTAATATCTTACTACCTATACCAACCTCAATGTATTAGCAGCGTACAGAGTTAATAAAACCGCTGGATAACTTACAATATTTTCTTTACTGTTTGAGAGCTGGCATTATGTTTGAGTACATTCGCACCAAAGCGATCATTATTAACTTTACGCAGTAAGTACTATCATATAAAACTTCCATAAGCATAAACTGTGCGAATTATCCGATTCATTTCAAAGAAATCCTACTAAAAGGAGCGCGAGACTAACTCAAAGCTTTTATATCTCGTTTCGAAGCGCCTTATTGTCTTCAGCGGTATATGTATTAAAGCTTGCTTTCTCTTGCGTAAATAAAATCCATTGGAGAGAGAAGTGGTGGGAGCAAGTGCAAGGGGGGTCTAGGTGTAATGCCTCATGCGAGTGGCGGCACAATGCAAAGTAGATTGAATTGGAAAAAAAGACTCGAGTGGAATAGCGGCTTTCCGCGCCCCTGAGAGCCTCTCAGAAGGGTTAACAATGAGAGCACTGTCCGTAGATTGGTAACACTTTGTCGCGATGGAGCTCTACTTCGTTTAGATGGCGTTTTATATATCTTGCGAGATATCTACTTTAAGTAATTTGAGAAGGATTCCTAGTTATCAATTTGAGTATACCTATGCATAAATTTTTTGCCTTCTTCCGTATAATTAAGCCCGTGGTTGATATTGCAAAATAAAACGAATTTTCAAACCAAAATATGAAGTATCAAATCGTCGAAACTCTTCTTGAAGTAAAAAGTTTCTCTGACACCTTTGTTACTGAAACTAAGTTTTATTGTGAAAAAACTCTGAAAGGTTGTTATTATTGATTTTATTTTTATATTATTAGTAAAATTTATCAGGAAGCACTTCACCCGGTAGTTCGGATCGTTAGAATATGATAAACTTCTGAGGCAATCTGCCTTGAGCGTTCGATAGCTCTGAGAACCATCTCATATTTCTTCGGAAAAGGCTTTTGAATATTTAAATGCACTTATTTATACATTCTCTTTTGAAATAGCACTATTAGAAATTGAATACTAAATTTACTGGTATATCATAAAAAAGTTTCTAGATCAAATAATTCTATGAAAAAGTATTGTTTTTTTGTTTCGTTGCTTATTTAACCAAGATTGGAAATATATTTGAAATTATTTGAGTTTGTCTACTGGATAGTTATAGTTCTAACAATCTCAAATTATATCGATTAAATCACATATTTTGCTGACTTTTATGATGTCCCAAACACCAAATAATACTATTATTAACTAATTAGAACGATAGCACTTTTTAATTACTTCATGTTTTATTTTGCGTTGTTCTGTTCTAATTTATTAGAAATACTTGAATATCACCAGTTTATGGCCAATTAAACAGATTTATTTAAAAAAAAACAGACGTGTGGGACTCGGGGACCGCCGCGGTAAAGCTATTGCAAAGCATTTCTTGCTGGATTACGCATGCGCAGTGTTAGGTTATCTTCGTTCAGTATTTTCGTTGCGGTATTTCTGGATTCGGTCTCCAAGCTCAAGGCCCGCGATTAAAGCTATGCGATAGCTTTAAAAAACAGCAGTATTGTAATTATCTACCGACTGAATCTCGTAGTAACTAATTGTTGGAATTTTTGCTCCGCATAGCGGTTGTTCACGATAACTACTGTTTTTGCATTTCTGCGACAGAACTTTCATTACTAACTCTTCCATTCTACCTCCTTTTTCAAATATCTGAAGTGCAAATGAGCGCTTTCATTTTACAATGAAAATATAATAAGAACAGAATATTTAAAAATTATGAGCTCTTTGTGTAATGTAATAAAATTCATCCTTATTCATAATGGTCGTTTAAAAGTTTTTATTTTCTATTATAATAGAAGGGAAATATTAAAAATATATAGATAATAGAGATTTTGCAAAAAAATCAGTGTATAGTGAAAATGTACATATCTAAAAGTAACATTTATAAAACATAGATAGTTCTTCTTTTTTAATGTCATTATGATCTATTATGTATTTACAAGCTTACCTTTCCTCTCTCTGCCACCTTCATGTCGGAACACGATGGGGCGGTTGTGCTCACGCCGCCACTGCACCGTCGGCGGCGGGACCCCGGTTGCGCTACAAGCGAGCCGAATGCTACCACCTTCCTGAGCTGAGCTACCTTCACTCACACTGTCCACTATATCCGGAGGTATCACCACTGATAGATGACCCATCTAAAAAAAGGTACACCGAATCTTAGATTATGAGATCTACAAAAATGATGTTTTTAAATCTTGTTGTTATTTCAAAAGCAATCTAGTCGTAGCTTTGAATTGAAAACGTCTGGCGAAGCTTTTAAAAGGTTCCAAGAAAATGTAATATTTTTTTAAGTCAAAGGATTTACGTTTCAAGAATTTCATTATAAAATGTCGCGACAGTGCCAGTGTCTTCACATGTCTGCTTGAGTTAACGGAAGGCTTGGTTTTCAAGCAATTTTATTCTGATTTCATTAGGGAATTGCCTAGCACAGCAATGCATTTCGTATGAGTTAGAATTACGTCTGCAGTCGCACAATGCGCAGCAGCGAAGCCTAGGATTTACCAAGAAAGCTACATTGTAGTCTGCACTTTGCATTCAAAACGAACTTCATTAGTTGGAATGGGAACATAAAAGCTAGCTTGCGAGTCATACAATGAAATACTAATTTGAGTCTGACCGTAATATAAATATATATTTTTTGGCAGCGTTACACTGTTTTGTGCTGAAATATTAGAAGTACTGTGTAAAAATCCACTTAATATAAATGCTATATAAATTTATAAATTCTATAGTTTTTACCTGACTTTTCATAGGATCTGTGTTGACTTGGCACATGTATGTGCCAGAATCGTTGGCTTGTACATTGCTGACGTGTAGTTTCCACGTGTTATGGTTGTTGTAGGTGACGGAGAGGCGAGGGTTCAGAGCCACCATGTTCGTGTGGATCGCCAGAATCGCTTTTGAATCCGACTTTATCCACGCCACCTGAAGAAAAAAAAAAATTTAAAGTAAATATAATGTTTTTTTTTCTGTGTTATACATGCCACTTTCAGCCGAGTTTATAAGCCATTGTACACAGGTTATATTGCTTAAAATGCCGACTTAAAACATGACTCATCGACCGAATCGCCACTTAACATCAGGTGAGATCGCGGTCAATCGCTTACCTTTAACTTGTAAAAAAAAATGACTTAGGTTGAACCATTGCGAATGAAACTAGTTCTAAGAGGTTCCATGAAACATCCACATTAAATAATAATTGAATATATTTTTAGCAACGATAACGAGTTTTCGAAGTCAAGTGAAAGCTTATGCTATACGTGCATTCAAGTTGTTTCATACAGCACGGATTAATGTAATAAATAGCTCGCATTTCTCGACACTCGAGTTTTACCGTTTGTGTTGTAGAAACAAAACTTAAATGTCTCTTAAACGTTGCAAATGTAAAACTGAGGTAACAATTGTTGCAAATGTAAAACTAAGGTAACAGCACGTAAAATTCTAGAGTTGGCCGCGTTTTTGGAGCAAACAGGAAAAAACGCGTATTGTGTTTTAAGTCTTTAAATGCGCTCAACATATTTGTTTGACTGTTCACGAATTACGTTGTAATAACTTCTCATTAAATTAAAACCTTTTTATTTCCATAATTATTTGATTATGAAATAAAATATAATCTAGTATAATCAATAAATGAAAAGTTTGAGTCACATTGGTGACTTCTAGATGATAGTAGACGCTGGTTGCCTGTTTTATTTGCAAATGCGTCTTTCAATGGAATGCAGGGCGTCTCCTCTGCGCCACTCTAAGGCATTTTTCATGTGACATCTCGCTTTGTTGCGGTTGGAAAATAAATTAGTAACAATTTCATTGTTTGTGAGAATTATTTCCGGCGCACGCGGAAGCTCCTGGCATTATGTTGGATAGTGTCATCCCCATGCAATTTATGTATAGGCCCATTGTTTGTCTAAGCTTAGCGGAAAGATGTGCACAGTTAGCTAATATATTTCTAGCTGCCCTCGGGTTTACTCACTAAGTAGGTTTATTTTAGTAATTGGTAACATTGTTATTCAATTGTTTTATTAAATATCCCGTGCGATATTACAATGAGAGCTTGCATATTTTAGCTTACTAGTGTAGCATATCGCAAGCGTCGCACCCATTATTGCCACTGAATAGACGTCACCATAATACCGAGGCACAGTTCTCTCAATCGAATCTCCTTCAATCTACTAGCGCATTGTAGTGAAGCAATATTGGCTTACGTGGGATAATTTTGCTAGTACAGTGTTCTGACAGTTATCATTTGGCTAAAGCCTTCGTAACCGTATGCGTAACGACTTTGCTCAATCACAGCGATGCCTGAAGGCGTCAATAACCATTCCGTAAAGGAATTGGCTGATCTTATTGATTCTAGGAAAAATTATGAATCAAATTACATTTGCTGAAACAAATCTGAGACGCGAAGGTGACTGAAGAATTTATCACGATTTCTGGTTAATATTTTCAGTGTCAAAGAATGTTATTACAGTCAAAGTACTTTATTTAACATTAAACTTATAAAGATACTGTTATTCTGAATGGTTTTGCAAAATTAACTGTGTTTTATGCTTTCAACTGATCTTGTTACAATGAAGCAGGCCCAAACTAGAATACGGGATAAAAATAACGTGTTAGGATAGTGTTTACCCAACATGTTATCAAAACGGTTTGCACACCCGATACTATATTGTATCTATTTCAAAATTGTGTTCAGATTTTGTTTTGTCTTATTTTGTAGCGTTTTCAGTAAAGTTAGTGTATAACAATGACGCTATACATAAATTTAAAACCAAATCTCTATAGGTTTAAATTTATGTTACAGTTACAGTTCACCAGTTTCTATTTCTATTCACCAAAAAAAATACTCGTTCGAGATTAAAGTCAAAAAAATATTTTGTACATACTCGTACTTTGAAGTTGAAATATCACATTTTTCTTCAGTATTTAAGAAATTCATGATAAAATGACCTTAAAAGCTTTGAGAAATAAGCTGAGTAATTAAATAGCTTTGTCAATGAGGGTCTTCTGTAACGCGGGTAATTATCGTTATGAAAGTAATAAAGTTATCCATTTTGCTATCAAAAAGCCCAAATATCTCAGTTAGGTCATCTGACAAAGACGTAGAAATAAGCTATTTTTCTCAAGAAAATATAAAATTGACATCATTAATTTATATTTTACGGTTCATTAACACAGCAGTTGCAGTTAGTTCTGCTAGTTTGTGGGTTCGATTCTCACAATTAAAAAAACATTTGTGTGATGACGAACTTTGAGGTTTTTTCTGTGGCTGAGTATGTTCTTTGAAACGTTAGTACAATAACGTGAATATTTATTTTATTTATTATTGTACAATCACAAAGGCTGTTCCATTGAACATATTATTATAACAAAATATAATGCAGCTGTATCGCAATTGTCTCATACACAAGCAGTCAAATAACACAGAACTTTTTAAATAAAATCCACATTTTCATATCTTCGTTATTACTGAAAAAATATAGGTTTTTTCGTATTTTTCCGTACATTGTGAGCCTTTGTTTGGCTGGAATCTCCATATTGGTTTGATATGAGAGGATGCTTCATAAATGCACTGAATCGTGCAGATGAGTGAAAGGAACTCAAAAGTTGGAAGAAAAACTTAAGTATCTAACTTTTGAGTTTCTTTGGCTTAAAAAGAGGTTAATTTTGTATATTTTTGCAAAATATGGTTTAGAATTTTGCAACAATTGGATCGAATTTAAATTGCTTAATCTCAGAATCATAAAAATCATACAAGTTAGCGTATACATAAACCCATAAATATATTGTACCTGTAAATCGAAAATTGGAATAAATTGTATTAAATTTCCTGCAGATATTATTTTCCTCGGCAAGCTGTGGACCAATTATAATGAGCACATCAATACGGGCAATTAAACCGCTCGACTTAAAAGGCCCGGGATATTTGATAGCACTTTTTATAATGTGATTTCAGCTTTACCATCTTTTTAATTGTGCTTTTGTTGATACTGAACTAACGAACGGTGGGCCGTTTATGAAGATGAACACTTCTTCTACTTGCGTGTCAATCAGTTACTATTATCCCCCTGTCTGTAGCATCTATAAGGTCTCATGGTAAGTGGTAACCTTTTTCAATATCATTAAATTGGCTAATCAAGCATCATGGAAATTACATAAATTTATTAGTTTTAAAACACTTACCCTGTAGTTCGAAAGATGGTTGACGATACACGTGAAGTAAACATCTCGGCCTTGTGTTACCGTGAAGTTCTCCAACTTCTGTAGAAATTCTGGTTCTTCTTCCGTTTGCATCGATATTTCACCTGCAAAAAAGATTAATTAAACAATTTTGAACAAAAAATGTTTTATTATTCAATATTTTGAAGTTATTTTACCTACTAAGTTATGTACACATCATTTTAGATCACGTAATTTTTTTTTAACCTATACTGTCCCATTTCTGGGCATAGGTCACCCAAAGACTTCCACTTATCCCGGTCTTTGGCGACACTCCACCAATTTGGGCGTCCAGATAATCCTTCAAAAAATATTTCTATTTATTTTATTATTATTTCCATTCCACGAGAAAAAATATAATTAAGTACAAAAACCACGGTTGTAAAGTGTTTTTTTTACCTTAAATTTTATCGAGACAACATCATTTAGTGCATAAGTTAATTTTATCTTAAGTATGTACTCAAAACACTGCATTAGAGCCTTCTATCGCCGTTATAGATAGAATATGAGGAACTCAGTTACCCGATATCCCCCTTGGGTGCTTTGCAGAGCCTTTAAGTTTTAACGAGGCGTCTAGCTGCACTTTTCAACCAATCCTAGTTATTATTATTAGTGAGGAAAATATCGAGAACCGTAATAATCGTAGAAGTAGTTTGTTAATCTAAAGCACAGGTTTTGCATATATAATTAACATAATTTAGGCTCAGATAGTCAAAGCCTTAATTAGGTACGCAATATTCTGAAGTACCTTTTAAGTATTCAATAATAAAATTGTGGTAAATCTAGCGGTCAGATATTAATGGCTAAATAAATCGAGAATCTTGATTACAATCTGTGTATAAGGAAGGAGTACGAGTCGTACCGAAGAATACTTTTAGCTATTTTAAAGCCAGGCCGAATATATAGTTTGATATTGATTATGATTGTCAATACGATAATTTTAAGCTATTGCATAGCTTCTATCGTGGGTCTTGAGCGTAGAGACGGAATCCAGAAATTACGTAACGAAAATAACCTAACATAGCGCATGCGTAATCCAGCAAAAAATGCTATGCAATAGCTTTACCGCGGCAGTCCCCGAGTGCCACACGTTTTTTTTTTAATAGAAAATGATGAACTCACCAGTAACAAAGACGCTGAAGAACGTGGCCAGCCACCAGGCGGCCTTGGTCGGCGGCGAAGACATGTGTCTGTTCATTGGTTATCTGAAAAGATATAAAAACTTTTTTGAAGAACCTTCTTTGAAATAAAAGAGTTTTTTTTTTGAAAAGAGCTTTACAAGTCTTTTACAGTTTTTTATTTTTATAGTCAAGCGTTTGACCGCGATCTCACCTGATGTTAAGTGACGATGCGGTCTACGATGTAGCACAAGTTTATTATAATTTTAACAGAAAAATATTACCGCACATAAAACCCACTTCGTTATTTCACTTGAGAAAAAATAAAACCCTAAAATATTATAAAAGATTTAGAAAATCTTTAAAGACTCCTTGTCATCATAACGAGCTTGTGTCGTTCAAAATATAGGTCGTATTGTTGTTTATCCTCAAGAAATATTTTAGAATGCTTTGAATTATATTACAGCTGCTTCATTATTTTTTAACACAAATTTTGTGGGGCGTAGAGCTTGAACGCATTTAGTGTCATCTACACAGGCCTAGCTAGTAGGGGTGTTTTTCTTTGCCTATACTGTAATTTCATAATATCTACCTTCAGTACGAATTCAGCATTTAGTTTACATCAGACATTCAATTTTTGAAAGTCAATAATACCTGATATACAAAGCTTCATAAAAGCTTTAAACGATGGTTGCTAAATTGTGCGTGATGTTAAAATGACAAAGGAAAAAACGAATGATCGCCGAATGCGTTCAAGCTCTTAACCACAATATCAAAATAAGGAGAAATGAATCAACTAAGACGTTGCTTCAAAGGAAATGAAGCTTGATCCCGACGACCGATATTTTGAATTTTATTGAAACGGATGGGTTCAAAATTACACTGAATTTTACATTTTGAAAGCAAAATCATATTTTCTCAAATCTAAAGCAAACTTAAGATATATAAATAAACTTACAAATTAACAAACTTACGACTATACAGTATTTACAAAATGTACATAGTCATATAAAATACATAAGAAACAGTTGAACTATCTACAGACCGTTGCAAACGATCTATAGATAGTTCAACTGAAATTACTTACAAATTAACTGTATGTTCATCTTTCAAATGTAAAATTACAGTGTAATTTTCAATCCATCAATAAAAATCAAAATATCTTAAGATATATAAATAAACTTACAAATTAACTGTATGTTCATTTGTAGGTATATTTATGTATCTTAAGTTCAAAACATAGCTTACGACGTGTTTATTCATAATCTATTTTATTATATGCATCTTTTAATTTGCTCTGCGTGTGGACTATTCTAAAAGTTGTCGTTTTCAATAATATTTTCAAAGGTCGTGCCGGTCAATGCTTATGAAACATAAGCATTGACCGGCACGATCGGACCTCGCAAGATTCAATTACGACGTGCTGACGCCGTGTCAGAACTTTAACCGCAGCCAGGTTTCAATGGTGGACCAATAACTGAGACGGGAGAAATGTCTTCGGACCGTCGCGTCGTCATAATATAAAATGTTTGAGTTACTGGATTGTTATTGAAATACTATGTTCAATATCAGTAGTTTTATAATATCAATGATTGAATGTGAGAAAGACTTATTTAGGAGTGTTTATTTAATTGAAGCCGGGTTTAGTGGCCTTGACATCATCAATAAATTGATAAAAATAGCACAGTTTTTTAATTATTCTAACGCGTCTAATAAATATCCACTTAGTATTTATGACTAAAAAAATTATAAGAATAACGACTATAAATATATTGTAAGTATAACGACTATAAGACTAATTTTTAGATTCAGAAGAGGATAAGAGACTAACAAAGACTAATAGAATGTGGTTATCACGTTCTGATTTCTAAACAGCAAAACATTCGAAGAGGAAATTTATATCTTCAACGCAGTATGTTTATAGTTTACCGATACATTTATCAAGCGAAGCGTGACCGAGACAGGTGGAAAATTGTCGTGTTGAATAATGTCACTTGGAATGACAGGTATCACCCGACAAGTGCCGGAGTGGCAGTGTCAGGTGCCGCTTGACCCTCGAAACATGACCCTCAAACGGGTCCTACGGTTAAACACGACACTTTTACGCATTATCCTTAAATTTTTCGAAGTTATACAAGCCTTGATCTATGTTTTGGGTTTATAAGTTATTTAGGGAAATTGTTGGAAACATGGCTTACACGATAAATGGAAATTAGGAATTTAATCTATTATGATAAGAATTTAGAATCTCTTATCAATAAGCAGAAGCTATGAAGTCAGTAAAGGATAAACAATAAAGAAGTATTTAGATAAGATATATTGTAATACGCACAATAATTAGATATCTCATTAAACCTGAATATTCCCTACCTAAGGTAGATAAGTACACAAATGTGTAAGGTATAAGGCTGGAACCAATTTTGATACTTTGAGTGAGTATTAAGTTCCAGCCCATACAAAATAATGCACCCAATATAATAAGCTGTATAACAGAAGCAAACCAGTCAATAGGTACAGAGCAGCAAAAATTATTAGCGTTTTTCACATTTTCATGGGTTGCTTTTATAAAGTACTTAAAGTAAGTAATAGGTACAGCTCAGTCTGCAAAGGTTGTAAAATGGAAAAGCGGCATTTAAAATACACTTAAAATGCGATGGTTGTAAAAACTTTAAAAAGAAATAAAAGTAGGTGTCAAAAACCTATTAGTACTTCATTGACCATTAAATAATAACTAGATATTGTAGGTACTCAGTTAATTCAGTTCATGTTGTTCAAACGATTTATTCAGCAATTTATGGCGGCTAGCGAATCTGACTCGAACTGGATTTATTAAGGTAAAGCTTTTCACAGGAATTTATTACGTCAGTTATGTTCTAAACATTTGAGTGAAGAAATCGCGACCGAACAAGGTATTTTATGTTATCGTAAAATTGCTATTATTGGGTCGAATTTGCGGGTTAACCTGACCTTTACACCGTCAATAAATATTTTTGGTTTTATAGTTCCTTGTTAACTTGCAATAGATGAACTAGAACGAACAACTTTACGAAGAAGAGAACGTGGTTATAGAATATTAATAGACCTTAGAAAATGAACGCACATGAGTCACAGTTTAAGTTTACTTGATAAGAAATCCATTACATTAAGTGGCCGCGATCGACAAGAAAACAGTATTAATAGTTGGATATTTTAATTAATAACTATCAAAAAGACGAAAATTAACTACCAAAACAACATTAAACTGATTTTATCAAGTCAAAGTGATTTGTATATTCAACTGCTGATAGCTGGTCGCTTTAGCTACTTATTGCGTACATAACCTTATGTAGATAAGTTAGTATGTACTAGAATAAAGACGACGATTTGTATACGAAACGAAAACAAGATGAACTCAAACATTCGTACTAATTCAAACTAATTAGCACTAAAAATATTTCCTAAAATAAAAAGATAAAATATGACTTTAGATATCCGAGGAAGGTTTGCGCTGAAAGGAACATGTGAAGAGATCATTTTGATAGAAGTTTTTTACACAAACTTATTGTAAAATATATCATGCCATGTCACGTATTTCTAGTGATACATCTCACATTTTGCTTCCAAAATAACAAAATCCTCATTTTATCATAAACTCTTTTGAACTCTTACTACTTATTTTTTTTAACAACCACAGATAGTAAATAAGCTTTCAATGAGTTTAAAAATGAAAGGTGAACTTTTGAAAAAAATAAATCGTGCTTGTAAAAGTTTTAATCATAGTTTATGGAACAAAGTTCTAATTACCCCTTCCTGAGTCGGGGGCGTAGTGATTCCGACCAACCTTTGGATTTAATCAAATCAAAGTGGAAAATCATTATTTATAACTGATTCTCATTTTCTTTATAAAATAATAATAAAATCAGTAGTCTAGTTTCCATAGTACAAGTTTTGCTTAGTTTGGGGCTAGAGTGTGATAATGTGAAATGTTCGTGAATATTTATTTATCTATACCATCACAAAGATCTGTTACAAATTAAAAAAATGATAAAACTTAAGATAAGTCGAATATGTAGAATATCCATACTACATTTTTTTTTAAACCATAGAAATAGAGACCTCTGGTTGCCGGATTGGATGCGTGATCTAGTCACGACGCATTTGCTATTTTAGTTTTCATTTTAAGCCAAAAATTATATCAGCTTTGAAAAATAAATGTACTGAGTAAGATGATATAATTTCTTTCAATTTATCAATCTTTTTATCTCATAATGTACAATCTATGTTGTTTATTTATTTATTTTTATTTTCCTATTTTATCCTCTTCAAGCACTACCATTAATTCCACACTACACAAGGGTTAGCTGGAAGAAAATGCATTTTAGCATTAAGCTCGCCTATGTACATTTGTTTCATTATGTGCAATAAAGTATTTTAAAATCATATCAATTTCAAATCAAATCTCATGAATAACATTGAATTATCTTCAATCTCTCACTTAGAGGTAGATCTTAATAGGTATTTATTGTCTTCCCGTGTCATACAGGCCGGAGTATAATGTCTTTTTGTATACGAAAGGGAAATATTTTACATTGATCCTCATGTAGTGGCCATCAATACGGATAGGGCTGCAATTAGTTGCTCGAGATCCCCGCAGGGGATTTATTCCTGGGACCGTGTTTACTGATTGCTCATCCTATCAAGCTTGATAGGTTTTATGTGAACAGTTTTAAAGCGAAGACAAGCCACGATTTAAATAAAAAAAAAATATGACATGCATGCCCTTGAAATTGGAACAGTACCTCTACCATGAGTTGTCACAGTAAAATCGCCTGACTTTACTACAGTAGTTATGTAAATATTAGTAATATTCAGTACCTCTACCATGAGTTGTCACAGTAAAATCGCCTGACTTTACTACAGTAGTTACGTCAATATTAGTATGACGAATTTTAGTACCCAACTATCCGCTAGAGGCGCTGTACAAATCTTCATACATTTTTTTAACTACAGACGCTAGCGAGTATAGTAAATATACTATAGTAAAAACTCATGGTAGCGCTACAGATTACGAATTTTAGTACCCAACTATCCGCTAGAGGCGCTGTACAAATCTTCATACATTTTTTTAACTACAGACGCTAGCGAGTATAGATTGTAAAAACTCATGGTAGAGCTACAGAATAAATAATGTGACAGTAGGTACTATAACGGCTTAGTGACAAAAACGGTTGCAGACTGTAGTACTTTTCCGGACTATTATTTTGAGCTTTTCCACTATGTATTGGATTGTTTGATAGTTTGCGACTAACGTTTTTTTATTGCGATTTCTGAGAGCAACGATGCAGCGAGAAAATTATAGGGAAAAAAAAGTTTTTTTATTATAGTGTAGTTACTCGCTGTAACATCTAACCGTAATTTTATCAAGTAATCTAGGCCAAAACGAAACCTTTACAGTTTGATTAAAGTTCTTAGATCTAAGGATACTATGGGAGTGAGGGATCTTTCCCATTTTTCAATTTATCAGCCATTCAAACTAATGGAACCCTCAGTTACCAACATGAATAATATCGTTTATATTTATTTTATAACCTAGGTATGGGCACTGGACAAACAATGGGAGTGTTATCTTAGAAACGCAATGTTTGCGCTGTCAAGATGGTGATTAGTTGATGGCACCACTGCAGTTTCATCGCTTCATCGACACCATAAAATGTAATAAATAAAAATAATAATAAAAAGTTTATTGACAGAAAAAACAACAAAGAACTCAAAAGATCATTACAGTAGACGAATTTAGGAATATAAACATGTGGGTTCCTTAACTCCTAAACTAAGTTAAAACTTGTAATAGGAACATCACAACATCATATTTCCTGGTAGTAAGAACAAGCTTATAATGTTCTACGATAGTGGTTTTACTCTGTAACCTAGAATGGTGTTAGGTTATCATGTTACTATTATTACATGTTAGGAACTACTGCGCATATCGTCTTCAAACCTTTTAGGCAAGTATGTCATTTTGTATGTATTATTTCCTAGAAATTCCTAGTTCCCAGTAAGTCGAACGCGTATAGGCCAAAATATCTAACACCACAATAAGATGATACTTAAAGAGTATGCCTGCTTTTGGTTTAGAGAGGTCAAGCTGTATCTAAGTAATTCAAGTCTTAGATTGTAATAAGACCTAGCTCATCTTTATTTTAATGTTCGTATTTTTTGTATAAGTAGAATGTACACTTATGAGTAATAGTAACTGCTACGTCTAAAGATATTAGAAAACTCCCTACTTTTCCGATTTTTAGAAATATTCAGGCATTAATTATGTAGTTGTTTTTAATTCCAACGGAAATACTTTTCTATCAGGAGATCAGATCGCAAAAACAAGACTAAAACTTTAGAATTCTCTCGGGACTAGAGTTCATTGCGTATTGAATTTCAAGTGCTGAGCTACAAAGTAGTCCTCAGTTCTCATGCAAATAGACTAGACTTCGTTGGATTTTATACCGTGATTTGACTACAAAACGCTGTGTATATTCACAAATAAAACATTGAGATTGCAAAACTCGTTTGCATCTCAGTTTTTCTATCTCGATCTAGTGAAATCAATACATGTTGGACGTAAGTACTGTCAAACCAAGTGATTATAGACGTTTGATTTCCGCTGAATTATTTGTCAAAATAATTATACTTTAAAAACATATGTAATAGATCAGTAATTAAAATTATAAGTACTAAACGCTAGTAGTCAAACGAGCTTAATTAGTTATTTTTTATCTTTATAGTTTATTAAAGTAACATCAGAACTCTTTCGTGTGTCTAATAAGTTTTTTATTTATTTTGTGTACTTATGTCGGTTACTATAAATAAATGTATAAAAATAATAATCATGCAACTCCTAAGCGTGTGTAGTTATTTTTAGCATATATAATTCTAAAGGCTTAGGTACCGCAAGGAAATGGTCTCATAACGCGTCACAAATACTGCGGTTCAGCAGTTCATTCCCAGAATTTTGTTTAAAGTACGAATTTCATGCTACAATTTGCTAACATTAAGGTAGGTACGGCGCTTTACGCAGAAATTCGTAACGGGCAATCTCTCCAACATACACTGCCGTTTTCACGTGAAAAGGAAGTGCAAGCTACGTAATGTACTTTAACGTGCTCATCATTTTCCTTTCACTGAGTCATACCTGCATGAAATTCCAGCATATCAATCGAGCATTACTCTGCGTTACGAATTGCTTTGTGGTTTCTGTGCCATATGTCTGTGTAGTACGACTCAAATGTGGTATATCTTTTGCGTGAGCATGCATTTGCACAGCCGACATTCCACATGACCAATATGACCATACCCCGTTATTACACTTTGCCTGCTCGCTGCGCGTGTTCTGTGTCAAAGCACGAAAGTTAATAGTCCAGTCAAAATAGACATTCCAATTTGCATTAATTCCCAACAAGCTGGATTTTTGTACAGGCCTTGAATACGTCATTACAAATGATATGTCAAAAGTCCCCATCGATCCCGCTTGTGCGTTGTTTTTTATTCCAGGTTAAAAGTCATAAATTTGCGTTTTTTGCGTATATCTCTGAAACAACGAGAGCTATCGAAAAATGGTTCAGACAAAGTTTGTAGATCGTAAAATTGTCTACAAAAATACCTCAACACTTTTCTTCTACAAAGCATCGCTTTTGAGATATAGTGACTTTAGACCGCAGGAAAATCGTCGAAGATGCTGCGTTTTTTTCATTTCAGCCGTTTTATCTGCTTCATTGCCACAGAACAAACAGTATTTCTTGAAATTTACTGAAAGGTGTGATGGGTTCGATGGGTTAGTCCTCCTCCGAGGTAATGAATCGTCTTTTTGTTTCAAGAAATACTGTTCGTTCTATGGCAATGAAGGAGATAAAACGGCTGAAATGAAAAAAACGCAGAATTTTAGTAGATTTTCCTGCGGTTTAAAATCACTTTATCTCAAAAGCGATGCTTTGTAGAAGAAAAGTGTTGAGATATTTTTGTAGACAATTTTACGATCTACAAGCTTTGTCGAAACCATTTTTCGATAGCTATCGTTGTTTCAGAGATATACGCGAAAAACGCAAATACCCAGGCTAAATTCATAAATTTGCGTTTAAAAGTCATAAACGAGAGCTATCGAAAAATGATTCCAACAAAGTTTGTAGATCGTAAAATTGTCTACAAAAATATCTCAACACTTTTCTTCTACAAAGCATCGCTTTCGAGATATAGTGACTTAAGACCGCAGGAAAATCTACTAAAATGTTGCGTTTTTTTCATTTCAGCCGTTTTGTCTGCTTCATTGCCACAGAACAAACAGTATTTCTTGAGACAAAAAGACAATTCATTACCTCGGAGGAGGACTAACCCATCGAACCCATCACCCCTTTCAGTAAATTTCAAGAAATACTGTTTATTCTGTGGCAATGATGCAGATAAAACGGCTGAAATGAAAAAAACGCAGCATCTTCGACGATTTTCCTGCAGTCTAAAGTCACTATATCTCGAAAGCGATGCTTTGTAGAAGAAAAGTGTTGAGATATTTTTGTAGACAATTTTACGATGTACAAACTTTGCCTGAACCACTTTTCAATAGCTTTCGTTGTTTCAGAGATATACGCAAAAAATGCAAATTTATGACCTTTGACCTCGAATAAAAAACAACGCACAAGCGGGATCGATGGGGACTTTTGACATATCATTTATAATGACGTATTCAAGGCCTGCACAAAAATCCAGCTTGTTGGGAATTAATGCAAACTGAAGTCATAATTTTAGTCTATTTTGACTGGACTATAATGCTTGATCGGAAGAGCGAACATGAGCTTTTATGTACGCAGTTTTATTTTATTCTTTACAGAATGCCGAAACCGTGTTTCGAAAAAAGTTTCTCACCAATATCATTGGTATTTTAAAGAGACCCTCAAAAACAAGCCCGTTATTATGTTCTCAACTTCTAAAAACAATTTATCAAACTTACCGATACTTTCGAATTTGGATATTAGAAAATTAAATTTATAATTTTAGCAGGAATCCTTAATACCAAAAGTTGCGGGGACAACTAAAAATATTTGTATCGTTTCATGAACAAGAATCTTACCCTCGTAAGCGTTGTTACTTTATTAAAAAGTTTCGACGGGGATTCAGATTACTTACAAACTTTTTAATACTTTGTAGGAAAGGCCGAAATAGATTTAAAAGTTCAAACTTCCATTCAATTAAGTAGTTACCTTAATAGATTTTAAAATGCGTTTGTATGATGATGATCTTTCAGTAAATAATTGAATGGCAGTATTTATAATTTCATATTATTTTACATGTAACGAACTAAAAAAATATTAATACCTAATTTATTGGTTTTTTTTGAACTGGTTTTGTAAACCATTCAAGACTTTCAAGAAGAAGGAGACTTTCGAAATAACTTCCAGATCCAAGATTTCGAAAACTTCAAAGTGGGAAACTAAATTAAATAGCTCGAATAACTCGAATCAAAGTCTGTTCAAACGGACATAAGCTGCCGCAAAGAGAACACAGTAATAGGTACTTTGTAACACATTGGAAAATACCACAACAAGAGCCTCCGTATGTGATACCGAACAAATAACAAGCTCGGCAAATGTTTGTTTAATGTAACAGCGTTTTCCTATTTAAACTCGCAAATCACTTAATTACCATCCTCAATTACAGAAGGAATTTATTATAATACAGTTTACTTACTCAATTTATCACAGATAATAATTATATAGAACAAATAATATTCACATTCACAATTCCGTATGCGAGGTGATATGTATTCATCAAACTGAAGTCTGTTCCCAAATGTGACAGCAAAGTGTCACTTTTTGTTAACCTTGCTGAAATCACAAACATATATCTTAGCATCCTTATTAAGTGCCGAACCTTTACCCATTTTAGTATCACATGCGTCATATTAAAATTTATGTTTACCAAAAATGCCAGAGACCCTAAGGACAATTTTCATTTTAACACCAAAAAAGGTTCTAACCAAAATTTGAGCGAGTGAGACAAAACGATGTCTAAATGAGAAGATAGAATGGGATAAAAACCTATTTGGATCACCTGCCGCGCTTAGAAATGCAGCGTTATCATACGATTCACGAAAATACCACAGTAATAGAAATTGACTAATATAATTTAAAGGAACTCCGTTCACCGTGCCGAGTAAACTAATTTCAGTTGATGAGTTATTTTAGAATACCGGAAGACTAGTTTAGTGAAGTGTTCGTTAGCTACCTTTACCTAACCAGTAATATCCAATTTCAAAGTTATTAATTCAATCGTTTGTGCTTACATTGTGCGAGGTATTAATATGAATGTTAGTTTGAATGAACTATCGTGTAAGCATTGCGGGCTTAGTCACCGCCAAACCACCGCTCAAATTCATCCAATTTTATTACATTATAATTATAATTTAAATATAAATATGTTTAAAATTTTATTTAATTTATTTATTTAATTTATCTAAGTTACATGTGACTAATGATTATGAATTATGAATAGTTTTTCTTAATAGAAAAAATCTATTAAATAATAACGATGTTTCAGCATGTTGTCATTAGACCTGCGGTGTATATAGGTGAATTGAAATGTATTTCATGGTATTTCAACCAATTGTTGTTTTTTTTGACAGGCGTCACAGCTTCGTAGTAGCTCAGCCTTCCATGCTGTGGGTTCGATACCCACCCAGAGCAAATGTTTGTGTGATGAGCATATTATATAATGATGCATTCTATGTATGTATTTACATATGTATATAAGTATTTTATCAGAAATCTAGTTTCCATAGTACAAGCTTTGCTTAGTTTGGGAGTGTGATGTGTGAATTGTCCGTGAATATTTATTTATTTTTATTTACAGTGTATATACAAGCAATTTTACGATCATTCATGTTCATTTAGTTTTCAGTGTATTCAACCCAGTGTCTATCCAGTGGGAGCATTAGCTACACTGACAGTTCATTTATCTTATTTGCTGGTCGGTTAATTAAGTCCCCCACAGAGGTGTCGTAATTTCATTGTTCATTTGTTGATTTACGTGACTGGTGCCGGTAACTTTAAAAATTGAGTTATTTTTTAAAATAACTCAAATAACTCAAAATAACTTTTAAATTAGTTACATATTTATTAAAAGTTTAGTAGATGTTTTTTTATATTATCATTCTATGTTTGACACATGTTTATACATTACCCGTATGCTGATGGCCCTCTAATTTATTATATATTAATATATAATTAACTTAATCACTTCCATTTTCTAATTACTAATATCCTCAAACTGCGGAGTAAAGGTCATCCTTTATAACTACGGTATTTTCTTCACCACACTGATAAGTTTTTAGTTTTTTAAAATAATTTAAAAAACGTCAATTTAAATAAAAATAAAATAACGAAGTATTTTATGGATCATTAGTTATTTAGCGCTGGAGAGACCCGCGACCGCGTCTGTCCCAGCTACAGAGCTGTCATGAAGTGTCGGGTTATTTACGGCAAGTCAAATAGAAAAGGTCGGGAAGTGAGCCGGGATGGTAAATATTTGCTTCTCGTCAGCCGAACTTGCGGCTGAGCGCACTTGACTGCCGGACTGTTTGGATATCCTCAAATAGATGCACATTTATAATGGTCTGGATTCGGAGGTCTGGCGATTTACCTTACTGATGATTGATTCAAATAACCTATCTATGTAATGTAATGTATTTAGTATGTCAGTCTTCTAGTACCCATAACACAAGCTCTGCTTAGCTTGGGGTTAGATGATGTTATGTGGATTGTCCAGCATTATTTATTTATTTATTTAATAAGGATTCTTTTTATTCCCAAAAGAAAAAGTCATCTGATAACTTTTACAGCATCATCGAACAAATAGACAGGGTTATAATACAGATTAAACTTATATTTCATTTGTGTAATGGAAACTTTAGTTCAACACTTAAGTCGTAATTTAATTAGTCTCAAGTTTAAGTCGAAGCTAAAATAAACTAGAGGTTTTAGAAGGCATAAGACGAAATCAACTGCCTGCAACGAAATAGGTTAAGTATTGGGTCGTTTAATATATTAGGTACAATCTGTGCGCATGAACAACTATTTTTCGCCAGCCAATTCCGGTTAGAATATTCCTCCAAGTCATCGGCATCAACCCTCTACAATAACGTAGGTATAGTTTTTACATAAACACGTCCAAACCAATATTGAGTGATTATCCAAAAGACTGCTTCCATGCGGGCATGTCTGTGTATTTACGCTGTTAATGGATGTAATGGTTTGCATGGACAATAGCCCAATCAGTACCATTTTGTTTGACACGAATTCATGCTTTTAGTAGAAGACAGTGACATGACGGTTGAAGATTTTATCAGCGTACCTAATCTCTTGCATGTTAGTTGAAGTTAGAATTACCTTTTGACAATGTTTTGAGTCTTTGCTTACAACTGTGCAATGAAGAAAAGATACATAGCAAAGAATTATTTTATGAAAATTTGCTCAAATAAAGCAAAAACACACTGCTCATTTATACCAGTAATTTCGTAGTATTGTGACATCACAAGCTTTCTTCAAACTTCAATTGCATTAAAATTTATTAAATAAACTCACAAGGATCACTTTGAAACGTCTTACATACTAGATGATTCAGCCAGTTTGTCACGACAAGAGTCTAGAAGAACTAACAAGAAACGAATCAATGAACTGTCCTTTTGGTTTTAATTATTGGTTTTCCTCTTCAAAACTTTTATTACCTACAATCAATTTTTAGCTGCTCATAAATCAAATGTATTTGGATATTTATTTCAGTAACATTTTCAAGACGAGTTCACACACGCAGCGCGGTGCAAACTTGCAGAAGGAAATTCAAATAAACGCCACAAAGAAAACGAATAGCGAGAAAGAACTTAGATTTGTTTTGAGGAATGTGAATAAAAAAAAATGTTGGTGCAATATTTTTGCATCTTAGTACACTTTTGCAAGGTTTTAATGACTGATTACAAAAAGATAGAAGAATACTGTTAGTTCGTAAGTGAAGAAAATAAATTGAATAGTTTTTTATGATTTATCGTTGTGTAAATAAAAACAAAAGACAAATAAAGCTGAACAGGTTCAATACTTGCAACCAATACAAATAAATTGTTGCAACTCTCATATCAATTACTCACTGTAATATCAATAACATACCTTTTGCATATTTCTTATTTTTATATTAAGAATCGTATGTTCCGTAAAAACTAAGCTGTTTTTTCAAAAAAAAAAAAAATGCTGGACATATTGGACAATCCACACAAAATCATCTAACCCATGCTAAGCAGAGCTTGTGTTATTTGATAATTGAACATAGTATTACTCAAGCTTTTGTTGTCAACATCAAACATTTTGGTTTGTACTCAATAACAGTCATATATGTTACAAAGCACTCCGGAAAACGCATAACATAACCTAAATTACGCACACACAATTTGCAGAGATGCATCAATTAGCCAGCAATAGAGCATCGGCATTCTCTGCAGCTAATATTTGCCATTTCTCGTTACTAGACAACGAAATTCTATTTACATAGCGTTAGTATTAGATACTCTACTGAAAATGTTTAAAGATGTTTGAGTATTGACCCCTAAACATATTCTTGGATTGCATATAAGGTTCATTTATGCCTCATCGAACTGGCGCTAGCTAAAATCAGAGGGTCTAGAGTGCAGAGTTGACTTTATTTTGAACTTTATTTGTATGGTATTAATGATACTCATTATAATAACGTACGACTGGTTCTATTGAGCAACATTGCATAACATTCGTTGACATTATTTACGTGCATATATGGATGTTTATTTAATTCTGAAGCCAAGAACCCTCTTGTTTCTGTTTTCAAACCATTCGTGCAAAAGTTTATGTGATGTGACAGTGAAAAATAACATACAAAAACTGTACAAAATGCGGCAGAGGCGGCAAGTCTCGCAGTAAAAAGAAGCGTATGGGATAGGTGACATTTTGTACCTTTTTTTGTACTTATCCTGAGTAGCACCGAAAATATGCACAGGTTGGTTTTTGATGAAACTTTAATATAAATGTAGGGTGGTTTTTGCCCAAACTTTGATATACAAAAATGTAAATGTACTACAAATTATATTACAAATATTTTGACAGGCGTCACAGCTCAGAGTTTTTAGTAGCTCTGCCTTTTGCGGTCGTGGGTTCGATCCCCCGAGAGCAAATGTTTGTGTGATGAACACAAAGCACAAATAAAATAATATGTAACGACTCTTTGGAATTCGGTAATAAATACTGTATCAGTCATCATCAATGTTTATTGCTCTGTTTATTTGTATGAGAACCTAGTGCCTAGACAAACATAGGCTTAAAGGCACTAATTAACAAATTTATGTGAGTACTTATGTAAAAATAAATAAATAATTTCGAAACCATAACCTGTAAAAAAAGAATTTCACTTATTACATCTAACATGTATTGTAATCTGCCAATATAAATAAGATGCGATTACGTCTGATAGTCATTGTTAGTAATAATCGTTACGCACCAAGCGATGCCGGGCAATCATCATAATCCTGATTGAAAATTAGGCATAGGTACTAATCAATGGTTAACCAAGCTGCTTTAATTTTATGGCATCATGATCTTATCTCTGACAAGGTTTTCCTAAATACCTGATAAAGTTTTTCTAATAACTATAAAGAGAGGTTGAAAAACAACTAAATCACGTTAGTTTCACTAAGCGCAGAATTAGAATTCGCCTCTAGAGGATTCTACATAGTTTATGAGTTTTAGAACTACTCCATTCGAAAAGGAGGTTTTTCTTTTCGAAACGTGCATAGGTTTTTGTTTGTTCATCGCTTTCTAGCATTTCATTTTCAAAAACTTATAAATAAATAGGCATTTTCTTTCACTCGCTAAAGATTACGAATTATTTAACGGATGGTACATCTGTTTTTACAAAAATTTAAATAATATAAATTTTGACATAATTTTTTGAGCTATGAACAGGTTCGATCTTTAAATTAAAAAAACGGTTTGTTGCAGTATTCTATATAAATAAATATTCACGGACACTTCACAAATCACACTCTAGTCCTAAGCTAAGCGCTAAGCTTGTACTACGGGAACTAGACTGATGGAATACTTATACATTTTTTTGTAAACACGTACATAGAAGACATAGTAACATCCAGACACGAAACAAATATTAATGTTCATTACACAAATATTTGCAATGTGTGGGAATCAAACCCTCAGCATGGAAGGCAGAGCTACTACCAACTGAGCTGTGACGCCTGTGAATATAAATAAATGTTGCCCAGGTATTGGGTGATTAGATAACCACAATTAAACAAAACAATAGAAGCGTACAACCGCACGTTTGTCCGTCAATCTCCACAAATTGCATGTGAACACATTTCCAATTACTGCGAGCTAAATCCTATAATGAAGTATGCGTCGGTAATACTGTTAGCAAATATTCACATCACTAGGTGTCAGAGTTCAAAACTAGTCATCATCATCTTCCTACCCTTGTACCATGCTATATGGGGTCGGTACAACAAAACAAAACTAGAACATGAGTGACATATACAAAACGTTACCGTTTCGAAACAAATAAAATGCATCCAAATAAATATATATGTATTTATTAAATAGGACATTCAACGAAAAAAACACAAAAATAAGAGTTCACAATATGAAAATTCAACTAGACTAGGTAAACAAAAGTAGTATAAAAAGTTTTAAAAAATAATTGTAAATTTCTAATAAAAATATGAATAAAAATAAATAAAAACACATTCTCATAAATGAAGGATAACATCATTGCCACATCACAGCTTTCAAATACTAAATACCATCAAACATCTAGCAAAAAGAGTCAGCCGTCAAATAAGTTTCCATTTAGTTACTTTGTACAAAGCCCGTATCGTGTGTGTAAACAGAAGTGACCCAAGTTGATGCGTCACGCAATATCAGAATGATTGATGGATCGCAGCTTGCGCTCCGATGACCACAGAACTCGCATTGACTTCGTTCTGGGTTCTGTGCTGGTTTTATATTTTAATTACTTTTTTTTTGGTCATGTTGTTGAATTGGCTAAATACCTATATAAATATATACTATATATATGCTATATACCTATCAGCATTGCTATTCAGCGCGGCAATGCAGCCAGTGTCTTGGGTACGCTTCCGATTGGTACTGATTTGGATCAGTTGAACTATCTATAGATCGTTTGCAACGGTCTGTAGATAGCTCAACTGTTTCTTATGCATTTTATATGACAATGTACATTTTTTAAATACTGTATAGTCGTAAGTTTGTTTGTGAATAAAGCCTATATACATATATCTAAAACAGTTGTAGCACCGACACGAAGAGAAGAAGAATTACTTTTATGGGTTTAATCTCCTGAAAATCACTCAAGAGCTATACAAAACTTACAATAGATACATAGTTCACATAGTACAAGCTTTGCTTCGTTAGTGACTAGAGTGTGTGAATATTCATGGATATTCATTTAATTATATTATGTTTAGTTATTTTTAGCATAACTTTCAACACTTTTTACAATAACTTTTACTTTTTAAATGAGTATATCATAAAGTGCATTGCAACCCATTTACCCATATCGAGCGATATTAGTATACTTACCTTACAAAAAGTTAACGATTAGGTATATTATATCACCATCACCTTTAAACCGATTTATTTTTTAATAATATAAGCCGAAAGTAACACTAGTAATTTCAAAAACTAATAAACCTACTACAAAATTATATGAATAATTTGAAATAGATTCTTCAGCCCTTGTAACAGGCGGCGACATCGCGATGTTTGGAAGTCTCACGCAATCATTGTGGTAACTATTAACCGTCGGAATGTAATTGTTTATTATGAGATTTAATTAGCTGCGATTCAAATTATATCTGGGACACTGATAAAATATCAATGTTTAACATACGAGACACGTTTCATGATTTTAAAACCACAGAAGAATGCATGAACGATTTAAACTTTTATGTTCTAGGATGATGAACGCACTACACAAACTTGTTACGATTTTATATAATAATAAAATTTTAATTATAAACTAATTGTATTGCTATAGGCTAAAGAAGCCACTTGATATTGACATAAATATACAAGAATGTTTGAATATTTTACGTAGTCCTATTTAGAAGTGCAAGTACGCACTTCTAAATTGACGACCGATGTGGCGCGGTGGGCGAAGATCCGCCTGCGAAGCGAAGGTTGCGGGTTCGGTTCCCGCCTTGCGATAAATGTTTGCACGATCTGCAAATATTTATGCCGAGTGTTCTGGGTATTTTATATGAATAATTAAGAAATATCTATGTGATGTATTGTATTAAGTATGTCAGCCTTCTAGTACCCATAACACAAGCTCTGCTTAACTTAGGGCTAGATGATAGTGTGTGGATTGTCCAGCATTATATATTTTTAACTTTGTTAAGGTCTTACTGCCAGACGTTTTACACTTGCCAATTGAGTAGATTGCATTAGAGTTGCCTACAATAACAACTTCAGGCAACTCATGGGGTTTGATCGTTACTGCAGTGCCTCCGGCATGTTTTTGCAGGCACGGGTCAAAACCTTTAATGCCATCCAAAGAACTCGGATCGCTAAATTTATGTACAGGGTCGGCAGGTGTAAAAATGCTATCATTGCCAGTCTGTCAGATTGGCTTATACCTAATGACTGGCGTATATGGCGAAGGCTACACGCAAGATCCATATTGTGATCCGTCAATATATACTATCGGATTTCGATATTTATTGACGTGTAGGGTAATGTCTTGACGGATCACAACATACATATACAAAAACCAAGATACATAAGTAAATATCATGATAATTATCACAATATTTATTGACGTGTAGCGTTCGCCTATAGGCGCTGGATGACAATTGCACCGCGCGTGTGTACCTAACGTATAGTAATGTTTTAGGTATTACTGTTTCTCTTTTTACGTTTATTTTAAACTGTGTATGGATCTTGTATCTGAAATAAAGGATTATTATTATAAAAAAGCTTAAGGTCTTTCTCGTCACAGCGAGCACACATACCGAACAAAATAGCTGTAGAATCGCACATTCTCTTCTGCGGAATCGCGCATTCACATGCAATCCCACATTGTGCTGTGTTGTATTGTACGAACACATGCTCTTGTTTGGAAGTGGAACACCTCGCGTCTTTCCACTGCAATTGTGTTACTCTTTATTGTCTACTCTCGTGTTTTCTTTTGAAGGTTTAACTTTTATTTGCTAAACCGTCATCGGTTTGTGCGAAGTGGCAAGGAAATTAAGACAGAAACAAAAGCTATAAGTGGATTGATTGTAAGGCAAAATAACATGTAAAATTATTGATGTATCTTTCTAGTTAAAAAAATAAATAAATAATGCGGGACAATCCGCACAACATCATCTAGTCCCAAGCTAACCAAAGCTTATGTTATGGGTACTAGAAGACTGACAAACTTAAATTACATAGATATATATTTTTTATTATACATATAAAATACCCAGAACACCCGGAATAATATTTGCAGATCTTACAAACATTTATCCCGAGTCGGGAATCGAACCCGCAACCTCCGCGTCGCAGGCGGACCTTCGCCCGTCGCGCTACATCGGTCATCAGTTGATCTTGTATCTTAAGTATTCAAATAAATTGTTGTGGTTTTTCGCGTAGTTTTTAAAACACAATACAATAAATTCAACAGAATTTCATCAGCGTACATCATGGCTTGCATGAACTCATCCCGGCACTATCATGTAATGAAAATCTAAAACAAATTTAGATTTGTACATCACAATAAAATATATATGTACGAACGCCCGGCACATGGTTTGGGCATCTGCCCATCTATCATCCTGATATTGCGTCACGGGTCAAATCTACACCCAGTTTTTACCATTTCCCAAAAAGTTTCGGATAACTGAGCTTTTCATGAAACAGAAATGTTATTTTCATTGGTTTTTCTCAAACATCATCATCATCTTCCTACCCTTGTCCCACATTATGTGGGGTCGGTACAACACGTCCTCTTCTTCCACTCACTTCTATCAGACGTCATCTCAATGTTCACACCTTTCTTACACATGTCATCATTCACACAGTCCATCCATCTTTTCTTTGGCCTCCCTCTACTTCTACATCCATCCACATTCATATCTAACACTCTTCTTGTAATATGACTTTCTTCCCTCCGCATGACATGCCCATACCACGCTAACCTATTACTCTTCAACTTGTCCGTTATGGGCGCAACTTTCAAACTTCCTCTTATGTACTCATTTCTAATTTTATCCATCCTTGTCACTCCACACATCCATCTCAACATTCGCATCTCTGCTGCATGCACTCTCTTCTCAAACACCAATGAAAATATATAGCGTGACAACTATTTTTTCGTCAAAAGCAGAACATATTTCATGTTTTAGTGGAACAATCAGAAATAATCAGTTGAGCTATCTACCTAACGTGACAAAAAAATTGTCACGTTATAACTTGTGTTTGAGATAAACCAATAAAAATAACAAAAATTTAGTTATTTAAGAAAATTCTAACATGTTAGTAAATCAAGGAGATTTTAGTATACCTAACTCATCAGACATCATCAGAGTCAATTTAGAGTGATAAGTGGCATCGGCTCTGACCGGAAGCTGATAGACTGAACACTGGACCACACCGGTGCAGAATGCCTGTCAATCAGAAGCACATCTGTTTGTGCTAGCTCCCGGTTAGTGCATAAACACCTATACACGGCTCTACAATGAGAAGTTTTGACGTTTTGTTGGGTATTGTGAAACTTCATGAATGCAGCTGGGCCATTTGTATCGAAAACTTATTATATGAAAACATGAATGATAAGTCTACGTATTTAAAATGGATTATTGGATTTCATTTATACTACTTTATTTTTAATTAACCTGTATTTCCCACTGCTGGGCAAAGGTCTCCCCCCTTTTCCTTCATTCTTTTCTATCAGCCGCCGCTTCGAAATGAAATGAGTATTATATCAGCAGTCTGGTTCCCATAGTACACGCTTTGCTTAGTATGGGATTAGAGTGTGATGTGTGAATAAATGTCTGTGAATATTTTTTTTATTAATTTTTAAATTTGCTAAGACGACTAATTTTGTTGGTTATTTTTATTTAAATTTGATAAAAACAAAACGATACAAAAAATATTTTTTAATAATTAACAATTTCAGTGTTACTGTAACTTGTAGCAGCTAGAATATTATTCACCAAAACCGAATCCCCTTGTAGCTGAATAACAAATTCCTCCTTCCTCTAGCCTCATTTACACCGAACGATCGAACGAAAGTATGTAAGTACTACTTACTTAAGTTCTTTTTACATTCACCTTTTAATTATTTAGGTACAATATTGTTACTTTTTTTTAATTTATTTTACAACGGTGGTGGTATTTGTTGGTTTTGTTGAAATAAACCTCATTGAATTTAACTCACAACTAAATTAATTTTGAAATGCCAAACATATATTTTCATTCCTAGTTTTGGTTACTGTGAACTGGCTGTCTAAACGTCATTTTAGTATGGCATATATTTTAATTATTTAGTTAAATAACAATTGAATATAACAGTGCAAATAATATTAGTAGCACTCAATAATTTATTATATTACTTTAGTAAATTTATAATAAATTAATCACACAACGCTATTTAATCCAAAATAAACAAAGCTGTACTTTGTGACTTTATTGCCAATTTAATCATAAAATAAGTATAAATATTTATATTGATTTATAGGGTGGTTTATTTATTTCTATTTTGGTATATGGTTTATTCATTTAGTTATTGATTTATGGAGAGTAGGCGGTGATCAAATCCGAAACCACAAAAGTTACAGAAATGTCGTGAAAGAAACCACGACCTCGATTTGTAAAAAGCCAACCAAAAACTAAGTAAGTATGCAGTCTGCATACTTACTTAGCTTTTTCATACTTACACCTTTTAGTTTTGGAGAAAATCGACTCGAATGATTAGTTGTTTATAAGGAACATTTTTAACAAAATAATGTACATATTTCTAAATAAAATGTAATCGATCTCACAAGTGCCTGCAGCCGACACGACATAAATAAAATGTTCTAAACTTATTCATAAATAAATAAATATTCATGGGCATTTCACAAATCACACTCTAGTCCCTAACTAAGCAGAGCTTGTAGGTACTATCGGCTTGTACTATGGGAACTAGATTGCTGATATAATATTTATATTTTTTTTTCTAAATAAATAGATAGTAACACCCAGACACAGAACAAATATTTATGTTCATCACCCAAACATTTGCTCTAGGTAGGAATCGAACCCACAACCCTAAAAAATAATAAGAAACATATTTAGAATGAATTAAAAGAGTTTGTTCTTTTATAAATAACTAAATAGCATCTGTAAAAGGTAGTAAATTCTTATAATCTTAAAATCTTTACGAATAGATAGAACTAAATTAGAATTCAAAATTTTGCCACGTAGCACACTGGACGTTGCTTCCTTTGGGAGCGTGATCGTGTGGGACAAAGTTACAAACTTGAAAGTTAGCACTGTCGGTCTAGCTAGACTCGACTGAAACCTCATCGGGATTAAATTGAAAATGAAGACTGATCTTAACGTAAATTAATTAAACGTTTCTACATAACGTGTACGAGATTTATATTGAATAATAATTGTCAAGATAAAACATAATTATACTTTTTACATGATTAAACGTGACACAACATTTTTATAGCGCACAAAACTATGTAGTGGTGACATCTAGTGTGTGGGTGTGAAACTAAATATACATATTTTACTTATGAGATAAACAAAGATTAATAATAAAAACCACATTACCACCTGACTGGTGGTAATGATTTTTATATGAAGTATGATCTGACAAACAAAAAAAAACGTTAAAATTGCTTCATGCCGAGGAATAGAATAACATTATGTCTAAAAAAAAACAGTGTTACAAAAAACCTTCTATATTGAAATCGGTTGAAAATGTGCTAGATTTTAGTTTTATCACAAATACATCTATTCCAAATACAGGTCACTATTTGCAGTCAGTAGGGTATTTTAAAAAGTTTAAGCTCTTCCAGTAAAATAGATGGATACACTTTTAAAACTGTGCACCGATTCTAGATAGCGCGCTGCTAGAACGAACTTTATCTCAGTTGATTGCGAGTTCTTTCTTTAGAAAATAGCGTTAGAATTTTATCTAAAGCGTTATATGAATCCTTTTAAAAATAGCTTTTCAATTAGTAAAGGGGTAAAAACTCTGGACAAAACCTACCAATTTAGTATCAGGCTTAACCTATTTAAAAAATCACGTCTAGGGGCGCTTTTGGAAAATATATTCATGGACATTTCACACCACACTCTAATCCCAAACGAAGCAAAGCTTGTACTGGAACTAGATTGATATAATACTCATATATGTATTTTTTGAAATTACATAGGTACATAGACTATGGAAATAGTAACGCCCAGACATTAATTAACCTGCTAGGTTGCATTTTTTTTATTTCAACTTTTTGATTATGTGTTAATAAACTATTTTTATTTATTTCTTTTCTTTTAGACACAAAATAAACATGAGTGTCACGCAAATGTCAATAAAGTAATATCAATCCTATTTCTTATTTTTATCTAAATAATATATTACCAAAATGATTAATATATTATTTGAAATCCACGTTTGTTCCAGACTTTCAATACTTGATCGATATTGTTTCGTATCGAATACATGTTATATTTTTCTCATCCTTTGTTCTCTCTTCCCAATGCACTGATTTAGCAGCTGCTGGAACCAGAAAATTCGAAAATTCTGGGTGACATTTTTATTTGAAATTACAATCGTTTTCAGTTTTGTTCGCTTCAAAGAGTTTCTAAAAATATATTTTCGAATCTGAGTAAACTTTCTTGCTTTCTTTTGTTTATAAGGTTTCGTTCACGAAGAAAAGGTAAGGCTACGTTTTGTAGGAATATTTTTTATTCTCAAATTTTACTTGTTTAACTTTTAAAAGTATGTCAAAGTATTAAGGGTCTTAAGTTCTACGTACATAAAGCCGAAAACTACTCGATAAATATATTTTTTTGAGGGCCTTCATAGTAATGTCTAGAACATTTATGTAATCACATATTTATTTAAAAGAAAAATTAGTTCATTATATTTGTATGGAAGGTAGAGTTACTACCAACGGAGCTGTGACGCCACAGCATTATATATATAGCAATATATAACATAAATTATGCAGAAACGAGTTTTACGAGAGTATTTCTAAAATACCAGGAACTCTGTTCAATGTTCGTAATGATAAAAACAATAGAATGTACTTTCCAAAATATCTTCGGTACTCGCAGTAATAATTCATAATATTCAAACCAGGCGACAATATTAAGGCAATATTTATTTGACACCTTGCTCGGAGCGTAGGCCGTCACGTCGTAGATTACGTTGTATGAAATTCTGCGGTATATATTATAACATGGAACGTTATTGCTAGTTTATGCTGATATTATATACTGCATATATGTACATTAGATCAAAATTATCATATGACAAGTTGATAACTGATTAGCACTATCAGTTAGATATATTTTAGTAAGTATGTATATCATTAATTATTTCTGGGCGTCTAGTCGAAGCGACGCGTGACCCGAGGGCTGGTGAGTATCTGGCCCAACGTATCAGCGTTGCTATTCAACGCGGCAATGCAGCCAGTGTCTTGGGTACGCTTCTGATTGGTACTGATTTGGATCAGTTGAACTATCTATAGATCGTTTGCAACTTGCAACGGTCTGTAGATAGCTCAACTGTTCCTTATGTATTTTATATGACAATGTACATTGTGTGTAAATACTGTATAGTCGTAAGTTTGTTTGTGAATAAAGTTTCCCAGACCCAGAAAAAAATAACGGTGTAAATAAGAAGCCAGATGCAGAAGGCAGTGATCCTCGACACGGCACGCTCTGTCCGGAGGTTCCTCAATTTGTAGCACTAACCACCGGTAGCTTGGGCCTTGCCCGCTGCCGGCGGCAACCTAGTTTTAAGTTTTTTATAATAGTTATGATTTTTTTTTAATCCATTTATATTGCAAAAACTTTTTGCTAAGATTTTAAATAAAAAATATTTATTGATTTAAAATTTTGCGCTTCATCATCATCATCATCTTCCTACCCTCGTCCCACATTATGTGGGGTCGGTACAACATTTAAAATTTGATTATATCAATATATATGCTTTTTATGCCCAACCCTTTGTATTAGACTCTGAAATGTTAAATAAATTTCTTAACACAAAAGTGTTAAGAAATTTTGTGTGTGCATGTGTGTAATTTCGTAGACGTGCTACGTTGTAGCGGATGCTACGAAACGTGCTACGGATACCACACTTTTGATTCCAATAGAAAATTATCGACGAAGTTTATTTTTATAAAAATATTTTTGCAAGTTAAGTATATAACGAAAACTTTTTAACTAAACTCATTAAAATTAGATCTTCTTGTGAAAGAACTTGTCCGGGGGCCTTGTACTATATCTATTTCTACCAATAAGCTGTGACACTAACATTGTTGTATGCACACAATTAACACAATTGCAAACACAATCACCGATCAGATTTAAAATTGTGTCAGGACGCAGTTTGATACCTAACACGGCACGTCCTTGATATCATGTTCGGTGAGGCAATGCATTGTTATATGCAGAGGTTACCACTGATCAAGTTTGCCTAATATGACGACCACTGTGACGCGGCGGGCGAAGGTCCGCCTCCGCGGAGGTTGCAGGTTCGATTCCCACCTTGGGATAAATGTTTGTACGATCAGCAAATATTTATTTCGGGTGTTCTGGGTATTTTTCATGTATAATAAAAAATATCTATCTATGTAATGTATTGTATTAAGTATGTCAGTCTTCTAGTACCCAAAACACAAGCTCTGCTTAGCTTGGGACTAGATGATGTTGAGTGGATTGTTCTGTATTATTTATTTATTTAATTGCCATTACTTACGAAAAAAAGTACTTATTAAAATATTAAATAGTATTAGCTATCGAGCATGTATAAAAAAATATGTCAATTTGCTTCTGAAATCCAATGTTTATGTTGTTCCTGGTAAGATTGGTCCGGTTCATTCGTTCAACAACACAATACTCTGTCATTTAGAAGTTCAGTAATTCCAAAAGGAAGATATAAAGGGAGCATCAATGGTGCGTACAAGCACATTCCCATGGGCGCCGCGTCAAGCGACAAGCTAGATTATCTGTGATTGGCTCGTGCATTCATTATCTGTGGTTGCTGTATTTTGTGTATCTGTGGTTTCTAAACGAACCCCGAGGGATGATGCCGATGTCACTGATCACGAAAGGGATTACGGTTTTAGCTTTTTGCCGGGTTAATTTGTTATCTTTTTTTTATTTACAAAAGTTCTAAAAGGAAGACATAAAGCAAGCATTAATGGCGCGTAAAAGCACATTCCCATGGGCGCCGCGTCAACCGACAAGCTAGATTATCTGTGATTGGCTCGTGCATTCATTATCTATGGTGGTCTGTATTTTGTTTATGTGTGGTCTCTAAACGAACCCCGAGGGATGATGCCGATGTCACTGATCACAAAAGGGATTACGGTTTTAGCTTTTTGGCGGGTTAATTTATCTTTTTTTTATTTACAAAAAATTCGAATGAGGTTGAGGTTGATAACATGTTTATACTCTTTTCTCATTCACGTAGGTTTTATGGTACTTGTGACGTAAGCTAATGTAATTTAAGGACATTCAATAGTTAGAAATTATTCACACTATTAATACAAACTTAATTTGATTAAACTGACTTTAAAATTAGTTACTGGCCGCTGTAAAAATAGGAAGTTTAATCTAACATTTCGTTCAGAGAAGTCAATTGTTTTTATGTAAGATAAAATACAGAAAAATAATTCTAAAAAAAACCAAGATATGGAGCTTGTGGGTAGTCCCATACACCCAGTACACAATACAGGAAAAAAGTAGTGTGGGTTGAAAAATGTAGCTCAATACAGATAAATATCATTTATTCAGAATGATACACGCATGACATAATTTTTGTTTCAAAACATCTTGATAAGCTATCGATATAAATAGTATAAATATAGATATAAACTCTTAAAAAATAAAAATAAACATAAAAGAAATGAGAAAAAAATGTAACGACTTGTAATATTTGCTCAAATACATTGTTAGTTGCTTTAAAAAGATATTGTTTCTCAAAAAAATATAGTTGTATATGCTATATATAAAACCTTCTAAAAACTAGCAACATAACTTTAACTGTAAATACTGTTGTCATTATCTATTTATAATTATTAGTAGGACAAGATAAGATTCCAATAAAATCATTAAAAAAAAACAGTTTATTTATTAAATAAAACAAAAACAAGCAAAAATACTTCGTTTTATTTCATTATCTAAGTTATCACAAAAGTTTAAAATAAACATGGTAAATAATGCTATTCCATCTATTATTATCAATAAAAAAACACATACTTACGTAGTATTTTTTCTTTCTTAGTAAAAAAGTGCTAGTTAAAATCATTAAACTATTTAAAAACTTACTTTTCCATACAAATGCAGACTGTAAACAAGCGCACCGCACATTCATATGTTCAAAGTTTTGTCCATATTATTAAAGCAACACCCCATCCCAATGGCACAAGCACAAAGTCCAGTAAACATTTAAAAATGTCCCATTCTATGCCATCGAAAAGTTAACAAAGGAGTGAGCCACGTGCGCGGGAAATCGGAGAATTCGGGACCAAAAGCTGCTCCCCCGAGACTACCATCTCCCTCCGAAGTCTACAATACACTGACAACTGTCACCGGCTCCGGCCGGCGTTTTGCCCGCTTTTACTACCGATGCTTTTCCTCTTTGGCCTTATCTTGCTCCAGCATTTTATACACGAATATACACACGAAGATTTCGAGTCTCCGCGTAGATGTGTGCGTAAGCTTGCATGTGCAAGTGCGATGAAGACGCATAAACACAATACTGGCCTTACTGCACGTAATAATAATAATGGATCTAATTAGAGTTCTACTGAAATGGTTTTAAGTTGAATTTTGTTTGTTATTCCATAGTTTTGCTAGAATAGTAAAAGCTGAAGCCGATTTGCGCATGCCCGTTATCAATCTAGTGATTGTGAAACTGCAAAACTATTGCCATCCTTATTTTTCTTGAAGTTTTGTTTGAGTATCTCGAAAGTCAACTGCAGATATAAACATCTTAAACAGAATTCAATAAATTATTGCTCAGTATTGTTTCATAACCAGATAACGATTTCAGTTTAAAAAGCATAAAAGTGTAAAGTGTGTTTTTGTTTGCAAAGTCTATACGAAGTACTTTTTTATGAGTCATAAAGTTGGACTTTTATACGGCAGCTGTAGAAAAGTTTTAAATAAATGATGATGAAATTAATTATGAAAGTTAGGGCTCCTTTGTTATACTATAAAATTTATAGAACTCTTTTGCGTACATCTCCGTACCAAATGGATTTCAATTTTCTTAATAATCATACGAAGAAAAATACTTTAAAAGATGTACGATTATTTGTATTGTATGCGTATGTTTAAATTACAGTAGTTAAAATTATCTCAATAATAAAAGTTATTATTCCTAATATGGTATAAGAATGTATGTAGTTTAAGCATATTATTATTCTTATTCAAAATAATAGTAATTAAAAATTACTATTATTTTGCAAGTAATGATCACAATAAAGCGATTAACAAAACAAAACTAACAGGTAAGTCCACAAAAGTTCCGAAGCAATACGAACTTCTTCCAACTAGTCTCAAACAAAAGATCTAAAGGAAAAATTATTTCCTTACAACTGAATGGTATTAACTGAGAGATAAGAGGTAAGGGTATGAGTGAAGTACTCTTACCGAGCGAGCGGGCGTTTATACAAAGCTATGAATAACAATTTAGTAAAGAGCCAGGAGCACAAACACTTGAGTGTAGAAGTTTGTTTCGAAGTGCCCAAACACACGAACAATAGACACTCGGAGCTACGAAAAGTTACGAGATATATTTGACAATGAACTCATAATTCACACTTTTTGTGTACAGGTACTCGGAAACCTATTTACTTTTACTAACGTTTAAGTAGAAGGATAAAATCAATATGTAAAATATTGTATTTAGTATGTCAGTATTCTAGTACCCATAACACAAGCTCTGCTTGCTAGATGATATTGTGTGAATTGTCCAGCATTTTTTATTTATTGAATCAATATATAAAATTTAAACATTTTTAATACATATTTTATTATCTAATTTAAGACTCCCATACAAATTACTTACCTCATTAATTTTCATTACTTACATTTATTTGAAATATAACAGCTATCATGAAAAAAAGAAGAATAAACAAGTATATATAAGTAACCCCCGATAAAAATAAACAAAAAGTCACCTTTTTTCTTTGTCACCGTTAAAACCTTAAACCGCTTGTATTGGTTTTATTTATATATCTTGATACAATATGAGCATAAATAATATATAAAAGAAACTACATCGTGATAAGTTCACAGATACACACCCTCACATTCCCGTCAATCAGTATACACCTAACTTTTTGTCCTATTGCATTAAAATAATTAATTAGTTAAATAATTTGTAAATATGCAGAATTACCGCCGATTCGTAGCTGAAAGGACGTTTGCTTCAACCTCCATTATAGATGTCACTTTGTCACATTCGCGAGCTAAGCCTCAGATAAAGGCTTCATATTATTATCCATTCGTATTATTATTCTGTTTACTGTCATTTTATTATAATCGTACTTTTGAACTTTACAAAAAAAACTGTGTGATATAAAACATATAATAGGTTTACTTGATTTATTTATTTAGAGTAGAAATATCAGACCATAAAATTTTTATCTTACAGACAGATTATTTTTGAAGTAATCCGTGTTACCGAATAACGTGGTAATTCTGAATATCACACCCCTTCCATTCTTAGACACGTTAGGGATCCAACCAATGAAGCAAAAGCTGAGTTTATTGGTAACAGGGATTAGGTAAAGTTGTTACCTAATCCCTGTTACCAATGAACTAAAAGGTACCATATCTGGCCTAATGTACCTAATATAATATAATAGCAACCTGTCTACATTAAGCTTAAGGTCTGAAACTGGATCTTAGCATTATTATTAGTCACTAAGTTATATTTACGCAGGAGATCGAGATGAATGGAAGAGTTTGGGGGAGATCTTTGCCCTGCAGTTGGACACAATAGGTAAAATAAAAAAAATAAAAAAGTTATATTTATGTTATAAGTAGAAATATAATGTTATCAATCTAAATAATATATTAAGGTTGTCAAATATTGGCACTATTATAAATAGTATTAAAAATAATAATTGTAACGCCCAAGTAGACTTGAATTGCGCAAGGCAAAATAATTATTGTTAGTGGCCTTTGTCGAAAAATTTGATCTTTTTTTTCCGTAAATTATACTAATTAAACTTTAGTCAATAAGTTCAAAAGTAGGTTGTCTATTGAAACAAAATAGGTTTACTTGATTTATTTATTTATTGCGGCCAAGCGTTTGCCTATAATGCATAAAAAAAAAAAAAAAAAAAAACAGAGTAGAAATATCAGTCCACATTGTATCTGCCGTCATGTGCGACAGATTTAAAACCCTTTTCGATTTAGCATACGGCTTAGATCGGCTTGCGGGATTTAAAGCAACGCGAATCTTAGCGCGCCACAAAATATTGAATCACTATTTCCAGCACATATTTTGAAACGGAGCGCGTATAAGGCGCTTAAACACTTTTTTTATACTTTACTATAAGTACAAGATATTTTTTTTGCCAAAATAAGTGTTACAAACTTCTTGTCCTGTAAGTAAAACGGTAACAACGCACCAATTATAAACCTTGCTACAAGATTTCAAAATATATTTTGTGTCGTATTCTAAATGTTGTTTAATAGTTTTTTTTTAAATGGATCTCTAAGTAACAGCAGAGACTAGTAATATGTAACAGTAACATTTTTTCTACGAGGAATCTTTAAGGAATATATTGTCATTCAGAGGAATATATCTTATTACTAAGCTTGATTAAATACTTTCTTGTCTTGTAGATTGTATGATAACGAACATTTCAAATGCAAGATTTCAATGTGTCGCGTCGCGTCGCACCGCTACGCCACCGCAGCACTCTGCGGTTTTGTGTGTAATGTGCCTAAACAGTCTACATTCTATTTATCGTACCCAAAGCTGCAGGCTCGAGGGTTGTTGTATCAGCGGAAAACTTGTTAAAGTCCCTCTCAGCAAAGAGTTATGAAAATGCCAAGTTTGGGGTCCTCTGAAAAAAAACTGTAGACACTTTGCGCAACTTCGGTCTTCAACGGGATTTTATAAATATTAAAATCTAAGCGAGATACTTTCAAAGCGGAAACTATTCTTTTTCGCCTCTTTAGAAAGCATTCAAGTCATAAGGAAGTTTATTCGTATTGAAACTGGCTGGATCTAACATAAATAAAATGTTTTCGTTTTATTTTCTACTGTGATATTTTTTCTTGTTTAGCTTGAAGCAAATATAAAATAAGCTATGTATTTGGCTCCTTGGATTTTTCATTCACTCGGTTCAAAAACATCGTACAAAAACTAACAACCTTAAACTAGTTATCTATCTGAAAGTGCGCATTAGTTTGCCCCTTTCATCACCTAAGGCAGATAAAATACAATTTTAAAGTTGTGGGATACTTCGCAACGTAGATGCAAGAATTTAATTTACTCCTATAAATAAATTTTTAATAAACCGTATAAACTTTCAGGCGTCGTGGCTTAGTATGGCACTGCCACGTTGCGGTCGTGGGTTCGACCGCCACCGATAACAAATAATGACAAACATTGATGTTTGTTTACGTTTGTTTTCAACTAACTTTGAAAAAGTCTTGTGTTTGCGAAATAAAAAATAAATAAAGTGAAGTTACGAGAGAGTGCATCTGCGTATGCGCGCCCGCCCTATATGCACTATAATTATTATTATTATTTTTTTTACAAAGAATAGGTCGTCCTTTGGCCACAAACTCACCTGGTGGAAATATCCTACGTATCCGATATGTTTCTGCTCACTGGGCATCGAGTGTCGCCGTAACCGAATTCGGTCAGGAGGAGTATTATTATTATCCCACGTTAGGTGGTGGCGCAGCATATTCTAATTTTCCACTCTTATCATTCGTCAACTATTCATCTATTCTTGTCACATTCACATCATCTTTCACACAATCCAACCACTATTTATCTGGTCTTCCTCTACTCGCATACCCAGCCACACTTCAATGAGTGTGGCTATATCAATATAACAATATCAATATAATCAATGTCTTTGAATAATATAAAATCATTTTCTGTGATGGAAAATAAGCGAATTCCAAATACAACCGAGGTCCCTGTCAATTAAGAGCGCTCTATTAACTGAGTGGGAGATGGCTCTCGTAAAGTTATGCATAATAATTGGTTGCTCTTCACTTCCAATTACAGCCACTTGAATAATGACGAACTTCTTGGGTCGACCACTCTTGGCAACTTCTTGGCTCGAGAGAACATTTTGCGATTGGATTAGCTAGTGTTTTTAGTTTTTGCGAGTGCATGTTGGATTTTGCGTCTTGTGATCTTGTTAAATAAGGATAGTATTCTAGTTATATCAACAATCTAGTTTCCATAGTTTGCTTTGTTTGAGACTAGAGTGTGATGTGCGAAATTTCGGTGAGTATTTTTTTTTGACAATTTCATTGTGGCATAGATTAAAATCACTGCACATTAATTTAAACGGTTTAATATAAAGCACAGCTATGAGACATACAGAATTCAAATAATCATGAAAATATTTTTTTTGCAAAGCAATTTTCAAAAAAAATTCAACTTTTACACGTTTTTACTGTGTATAACAGTGAATATTGAAAAATAAACAATTATCTTAATATGTTTTCTAAACAGAATTTTTAAAGTAAAATAACGTTCTGTTCGAAGAAGCTTAACCCATAGGCTAATTTATACTGTAGTTCTAATCTAAGCAGCTTTATTAATAACGGTGGAACCGAGTTGCAAGCTCTAACCGCAGTTTAAAGCTGCGTTTACACTAGCTTGTTTATTTGCACAATATAAACAGGTAAGTTGTCAAACGCCACAGCTTAATTAAGTATAAGCTATGCTATCCATGCTTCTTCCTCTTTTTCTTGCCAATGTCATAAAAATAATTCTTAGGCAGTCATTTTTTAAAGTAAAAATAGTGGAGTAAAAATATCTGTGGGTTCGATTCCACAAAAATCAAACATTTTGACCCTTTGACGTTTGTTCTGTTGTCAAGTAGGGATAAACGTGGTGTGAGAAATCCATTTAAACTGGTTTATTTGCAAAAAGTTACACTAGAAATGGTCTAAAACAAGGGAAAAAAATCGTAGATATAAATGTAAATCTAGCAGTAGCATTTTATATTATTTAAGTATACGTCGCAAATAGACTGCCGTCAGCTAAAACGCTTTCTTTTATACTTTTTAAAAATGTTATTTGAGTGCTGCTGGCAACTAATAAAAAAATTAAATAGATTTAAGTGAATTAAATATAAAGAATGTAACTAAATGCAGCCGTTGAGCACAAATGGTGCTGTATTCAACAGATAATATAAAACGTGCTACATAATCGTTCTTGGAACCTTTTATACACGAAAATGTTAATCAGATTATTCATTAACATATTCTATGAAACCACTACTGTGACCGAAAAATACTAATTGTGTTTGTATAGTAGGTATTCGTTTTATAGTTTATAATTAAATACTTTTACTCACAAAATGAAATCTTTTGAGTTAAAAATACAAAGAAATACATTCTGTTTACAATAATCACTTGAAAAAATATTTAATTCATAAAATAACTTAACCTTTGAAACGTTAAGTTTTTAAGTTTATTGTAGCAGTAAAACTTTTATTAAATTATACACATAACTTAGCATTTAATGTTGCAATAACTTAGTACTTACATAAATTATAAATTTTAAGTTCTTTTAGAATTTAAGTACTCAGTAAGTCTGTACACGACTTAAACCGCAGTCTCGTTCACACAAAACCAGCAATGAATACGGCTAATCCATAATTACTTGTCGTTCGTTAATTTATTCTATCGATTTAATTAATCCGATGTTGGTTTTGATTTACCGGTAATTATTTGGATAAGTTTATTTTACATTGTGATAGTATTTTACTTAATTATAAAATAATAATGCTAATATTGCGTAAATAATTACATTACTACTAAATAGTTGGCAAATCAGTATCAAATGCGTAAGGCGGAACGTAGAACTTAGACGTCCTTGAGACGGAACGTATTATCCGTAGGTCACCCAGCTCTAACAATTGGTAGCTTATAGTCAAGTTTAGTCAGATCTACATAAATGTTTGATCTTGGTCTAATTCACATATGACAGATCTTATACACATTAAGCTGTTGAAACCCAACAGAGTTGACTCAACGTTTGTATTAAAACATATTTTGACTAACGTTATGTAAATCGGACAGTTACCTCAGTTTATAAATACTTGCCATCTCAGCGTATTCAAAATAGGAAGAAATACTATTATATACTATTATATGTCAAATTCAATAAAAAAAAATAGGTATTATTATGTGCGGTACGCAACAATGTCACCGTTTGGCAGCACAAATAGTTTCAGGGCCTCGATTGTGCTGAATTGTAACGTAAACGGTTCGTCTAAGCAGCTAAGGTTCACCAACGTAACGTATACATAACGTGTGCAACTTCGTATCGCTGTGAACGGCTAACAGCCCATCTTTTGTTCGTTCGTTTGACACGCGGTTATGGCACCATCTTCGACTCATAACTTCGTGTGTGCGCAATCGGGCCCATGAGCTCTTTATATTCTTCGTGTTGATTCTCTTTTGTTTTCTTGCATGTTTTGTACAGACACTGGTACTACAACTAAGTAAATAAGTAGGTACTAGCTTACAGCAAACATTCTCGAGGTAACCAGCGGCTGATATTATGAGGAGTTATTTGCTACCCCTCGTTAGCTTGGCGGTATCCTGTATGTAATGACATGAATACTCGTGAATCTCAGATTATTAACTCATATAAACTACTTTGCGAGCTTTTGAGAAATTTTCTAGCTAGTTTCATGTGGGGTGATTTTCTTTTTTTTTACATAAAAAGTAGTGGAAGTTAGTCAATTTTTCTTTTGAAAAACATTTTTATTTGTTACAGTCTTATATAACATATTATTTCAATAGTTGTTTTCGACTTATTACATAAGTTAGTTTTTGTTTAATTTTACCTCATTTTTGGTAAAATAAAAACAAACCATATAATGGGTTATCTCAATAGGTTTTCCCACGGGTCATCACAGCGTGCGTATTGTTATTTTTCCTGACGTTTTAGCTACGTTGCAATAAACGTGGTCGCGGGCAGGCTAAAAAAATAATAATAAGCTGTAATGAAACAAAATTGCAAAAACATATTTAGAAAATTATAAGAGAAATACCCTCTCAGTCGTCGCCTGAATATTTTTATAAGCTAGCGTTGTAAGGTTTGGAGTGAAGTTAATTTACTTACTTTGACATGTTGAAAGCAGTTTTGCTTGTAATTAAATTTTAAGGTTTAACGAATTAAATTTAAAATAATTCTTAATATACATTAAATGCTATAAATTAGATAAAAAACATATAATTTCGGATTGGCTTCTGAAAAGTTTACAAAACTAACATGCCCGATAATACACTCACAGATTTGTCTAACAAGCGAGATTGAACAAAACCATTGTAAAAACTTATTTTAAGTAAATAAAAGTAGATTGTCTGAAATAAGTTAAGTGAAAAAATTGTTGATAGTGCACCTACAGTAATTGATATTGACTCATGGGAATTAATGTTGATAGCCGAATATTAAATTTTAAGGATGCACATTATGCCGGCTCTGTGGATGCGCGGGAATAATCCGCTTTTGTTTGCGTTTCTACATATATGTTCCAAAATTCAATTTAAATATGATGGCGCAGAGCACAAACATGAGATCAGCAGAATTAAATGACGGGCGCCATTTGTCGAGGTTTCACGCTACCGCGCCAGCCACCCGGCCAATTCCCAAATTAATTGCTTTCCAATAGTGTTTTTTTACATAAAATTCACTCTAACGTGTAAAATCGCATAGCCTCATACGCCACTTTACAGATTACGAACGAACGTGTACAATTTAATTATACTGTTGTATTGCTGGGGGGTTGTATGGAATATTTGTCGAGTAGCAAATCGTAATTGTTTCGGAACAATGAAAAGTGTTTTATGTTTTATTATGCAGCAGTTTGTATTGCTTTTTGTTCAACAAGCACAAATGTTTTTAATAACAGATTATGATATTATATTCAGTAAATATTATTTAAAATGTAGTTTTATTATTTAACCTAACAATTAATAATTTTTTTCTGTTTAAATAAGAAAATAATATGCTACTCGCTGTAAAAACTTCAATGTCTCAAAATAAAGGAATTAAATACAAACTAAAAGCCAGTCTCTGTAGCAACAAGACAGCTTAATCCATCGTTTCAAAACTTCAAAAGTTTCATCCAAACAGATTAAATTCAATCCAAGAAAGAAACTAAAGAATTAGGTAGTCTATGAAAGACAAATCCAATCTAAGCAAACAGACGCTCAGAACGAGTCCGCTGCAGTGAAACTGAAACAATGAATAAAGTTTGAGAGGAGAAGATCCTGGGGCTCGGATTAATGGAGACTCAGGTGCCGCTAGAGGGCGTGACACGACAACGCAGCCAAAGCCTTACTGCGCTCAACGAGACACAAAACCTCGTTTTGCTTTTCTCAGATACACTGCGCGGCAACACTATAGGTCACAACCAACGCACAAGGTTACCGCGTAATGTAACGAAAATGAAACTACGATCGTTTATTGCTTTTTGTGGTAGACACCCGAGACGCCTTTGTCGTGGGATTTACTACGAACTGACTTTATCTTTTGTTTGCTCAAATCGAAACTGGATTTGACTGGTTCCTGATAAAATGTAGGTAGACTCTACGAGTATGTACAAGATTAAAAAAGCTATTTGTGTGATTAGTTCATTATTAGGTATGTTATTATGTAATTATGTCTTAGTAAGGGCCGGTTTCTCGAACGATGTTTAATCGCTCATTCAACTGATCACCGAGTTAACTTAGCAGCGCTATAAACTTTGATTGAAATGCAGAAAGGCGAATCAAACATATTTGGCTACAGATTAACTAATCACAGTTCTACGTTTGTTTGATCGAGGAAAATATTAATTGATATAGCAACAACGTTTCTTTTCACGTATTGTTCATTCATTTTTCGGTCTGTGTCATTGCTATAACGTCTGTGGTTATATTTTTATTTATTTTGGTTTTCTTTTCTTGTGATTTCATCTTTGAAAGTAAAAACTTGATTTATTTAGAGGATTTTGGAGTATAAAATTAACTGTTGTTGAGGGATAAAAGTCCTATGAAGAACATAATCGATATCTAAGTATAATTATACCGTGTTAGTTCTCTTTACGTGCCATTTACAATTTAGTGACTTGTTGCAATGTGTTTATCTATTTTCAGAAATAAATCAACACAATAAAACCATTCTTACTTCATGTCGTTGGAGCTAAAGGTACTCCAGAAAAGTACTACTAAAATGGGTCCTCAATAACAATTGAAATAGTTGCGACAGCGCTTCCTGATATTATGATATTGGTAAGTAAAATCTTTCAAACTACAGTGTAGATACAATTTTACTATTCGTATTCATTACTATACTACGCACACATCGGTACATCCCTACATGGAATTATATTACCTATTTACTCGACAAGTAAAATATATTTCAGATGAAAATACACTGAAATTAATCCAAGAATGTTATCAGGGTGGTGAAGTCTATGCCCATAATGTATATTATCCTATATAATATGGTTCTATAAATTAGTGCAAATGATTATTCAATATGTTTAAACTTCTTTATTACAGATAAAAAGGCAATATGTCTCGCAGGATAATGAAGCTACACAGTACAGTCTTCTCCAGTTTGGCAGAAAGATGCCTACAACATGCATACCTGGAATGAGAAAAATAGTTGAACACAAAAACACAAAGTAATAATACTCCCAAACAGTTTGCTTCGGTGTATTTTTACAAATAATGAGACAAAAATAAAATAAATGTAATATTTTAATGATTGTTTTATTTTAATGAGGTTACTTCAATTAGGGTTTCTATGTTATAATTTTTATTATAAATTCTGTGGTTGGAAACGGCTCATAAATAATATAACTAGAAATGTACTGAGCCTGTGTCATATCACTAACCCGCTGAGGGTTAGTCAGTATATAGTACATGCTGTTAAGATGATGATTCTTTAATTGGAATTAGGTACAATAAAATATATAATCTCACCTTACTACATATAATGATATTATAGGGGAAGCACACTGAAGTATCATTAACATTGTCCGCCACATTCACTGCCATTTTTTCTTCAGCAAATATTCAATAGCATCTTCATGCTAGAAAGCAATTATTATGTGTTAAACCACAAGATTCAAGTATTATTACATAATAGTGCTTCCTTTCTCGCTATTTGAACTCAGAAACATGATCTAAAACAACGTTATGTTAATTATGAGATTAATAAATCTAGGTTATCACATAATATTATAGGTACCTACTTATGTTTTTGTTATTACCTGAATTATTTTTCTGATCTATTATTACCTCAATATGTAATAAATTCATATCATTGCCCATAAATTATCTTCGAAGAAATAGTCATCACAGAAAATGCAGGACGTATAAAAAAAAACGTTATAAATCTCATCACAGGTCGTAATATTAGGGCATCTCATATCGGAGTCCGTCTTGTATATTAAAATCTTCAGAATTAGCGAAAAACATAATAAAAACTTCGAAAATATATTCAACAATTCGTCGCAATCACCACTGATTAACCGCTAATCGCTCGATTTTCTAGATTAGTTGACATGCCAAGTTGACAACGGTTTTACCACGCATTCTACCCTAATCATCCTTCGAGAAACTCAAATTTGGATTTTACATGGCATTTTTGATTGCTTGCTTCGTTTAATGTCAAGTAATCTGGTGTTCAATATTTCGCAGTTGACAAGAGTTCGAGAAACCCAAATCACGATTGATCAGAGTTTTGACACATTGTTATTTGATTTTTTCGTTGATCATCGTTGGAGAAACCGGCCCTTAATGTGTATTTATTATGATTCGTAGTCATTTATTTTAAATCGGTTTCGTCAAACAAAATAAACATATTGTTTCTTGGCGTGACCGATAATGCGTTGGACATTATACCACCTAAATTACTTCCTGATTCTAGTAAAAATTATTTTCTGACTATAGCCAGTAAAAAATCACATCTATTCAGATAAATAATTCTAACAACGCTTATTTATTCACTATGCATGAAACGCACATTACAAGAGAACATGTCACATACATTACGTAGATAGGCGTCTAGTACAGACTAAGACTAAGACGAGGTACGTAATGAACGTACACCCCACACGTGTTCTACTGACCACTAACCTGCCCGCAGCCTCTGTACATGAGATGTCTACATGTTCCGTCTTTGCTGTACATTAGATGCAAGGATTGCAGCCGCTACAGATTTTTTATATTTTATGAATAAAAAAATCGTTTTAGCTTAAAAGTTTAAATACGGCTGAGGCTAACAAGAAAAGTAAAATATATTAATGAAGTTTTGAGTTTTAGAAAAAAAATGAAAATTAAATTTTAGCCCCAGATAAACACAAGGATGAAAACAAAGTCAAAGATGATCTTACTATGACATTCTCCCAATTCTATTGATAAGGTATTTTTAAAATTACACATTTTGTACATAATATGTTTTGTTGTTTCAATCTTGCCCAAAATTACTTTTAACACACCAACGACCACGCATCTAATTATTATTACGTGTAAGCACATAACAACGCAAGTGTTTCCACCGCATTAAAATTAATTAAATACGTCCCGAGCAGACGTTTTGCGTGAGAATGCGTGTCGCAAACGACTATCACACTCCATCTTCGGTTTAATAGACAAGGTTACCTCTACATGTGACAAAATCCCTATTCAGAGGGCCGAACACGAATAAATGTGACAATCGTAAACGTAACGTATTTAAAATACGATGCGTGGTAACTTTGTAACACTCGACAGTAAAGCTTATGTTGACGCGCAGTGTACATCAAATACGTTGTTAAATTTCGATATGTTGACGATTGTCACATTTATTCGTGGTTCCCCCTGTACATGGAATACGGAACGCGGAGCTTTGTTTTGTTTCGTTTATTTTTGTCTGAATTTGATCATTGTTTGTTTAGCTAGAGGTACAATAGATGAAGGTATAACGAGCCCCGCGGACGTAGCACGCTAGGCAGCCTTACTTTACTCCTACCGCAAATACAGTTAATTTTTAAAGTTTTACTTCGTTGGACTTCATAGAATGGTAGCTTCTTTTCTTGCTAGGCCTAGGACCGCTCACAGCCATCATGTTCCCACTGGCCTTATCCTAGGACAGGATCCTGTGATTGATTGAACTGTGATTACGACGTGAACTGTGTTTTGCTTTAAACTTAATAATGCGCGATAAATTGTGAAGTGCGATGCGCGAGTGGAAAGAAGATTCTTTGTTCTTCTTTCCACTCGCGCATCGCACATTTAAAACAAAACACAGACCACAAGAGGTAATCACAGTATACAAAAGCATTGTATTGTGCATTTACCAGACTGCGGCAAAGTTAAGATATATTTACTAAATAATCGAAATACATGTTGAATTCCAAATGAATACCAAAACTAGTATCGGAGTAATAATTCAAACGCCGAAGCTGCGCGAATCAGATAGCAAGAAACTACAGATCAACCCTTAGTATGAAGTATTCATTCGTTTATAAAACATATATTTTTTATTTGCAATAACATTACCTATATTCTTAAAATCATTAAAAATCACTGTCCTAAATCCTACCAACACTTGGATACTATTTACAGTACCTACAAGGATCATGCTACAGATTTTTTATAATCTCTTTCAACGTTATTAAGATAAAAAGGCACATTTTGAAACTCTACCAATCTTTTTTTTCCTACCAAGAGGTATACAAATAGGGTCCTATTTTGCCCTTAGAGTACGGAACCCTTAAAAGTTCAATTGGCTTGGAGTCTGCCAAATGTCAAACACCGTCATATAAAGCTTCCCGTCTCTGCCAAAATAGTAATATTCTCTCAAATTATGCAAATGACAACTCGTAATAGAAGCATCTAAGTGCGATTGCATGTGGGTATATAGGTATAATATAACCTAACTACACGCAGCATCTCAAACTTATTTACGACGCAAGTTTATGTATTCAAGATGTTAATTGAATGTTCCTCTTAGATGTGATTTGGCCTTTTGGCTGGGGAAGATTAGGCTAGTTATTATATGTTGATCAACACTGTAGCCGCTTTAATTAATAAAACATTTATAGACATTTTATACAACGCCATCTAGTGTCGACCTAAGCAAAACTACTTATATGATTATGAAAAAAAAAATTAAAACAATACTTATAAATAGCTTATTTAGTAAATGGCATGTATTTACAAACAATACATAATAACAACCAGACACAGGATATACATTAGCTTACAAAAAATGTTCTTGGGATTGAATCTATTTCACAGTACTGAAGGCAGAGTTATATTAATAGCACTGTGATTAGCCTGCTTTTGTTCATGATTATAATGACTTTCTATCTATACAACATGCTCTTTACTTATTTAACTCTACAATTTTTTATGACCGGATTTTATTTTCATGACGAAAAAAAATATATCAACATTTTTGATAGTGAGACAAAAGCTCTTCAGTACCTCTACCACGAGTTGTCACAGTAAAATCGCCTGACTTTACTACAGTAGTTACGTCAATATTAGTATGACGAATTTTAGTACCCAACTATCCGTCAGAGGCGCTGTGCAAATCTTCATACATTTTTTTAACTACAGACGCTAGCGAGTATAGTAAATATAGTATAGTAAAAACTCATGGTAGAGGTACAGAAAAGGAAGGTAGTAAACACTTTAAAAAGAGAAAGAGAGAGAGAGAAGGTAAAAAGAGATAAATAGCTTAATCGTGTGATGAGACGAGTAATTATGTAGGGTAAAGCTTTATGGGGCGATCGTGTTGCGGTGCCAATCTAAAGAGGAATCCTATCCCGATTCTATTGCGTAATTCGAAGGAAGTTTCAAGTTGTTTGGTCTGTGGCGCGTTCCGAACATGTTCAGATGCAAAGAAGTTGGTTTACTAGTAAACTTGCACTGTGATGGCTCTTCTAGGAGTTTGGTGGAACTACGTGCTGGCTCCTAGTTTGGTTTGAAATAAGTTTGCTGTGTACTTTGTGCCGTCTAGTATTGGATTCATTTTGATGTTTGTCTGAAGTTGCAAACGACAAAGATAGAATATTCAATTAATATTTAAATGGATCGTTTTGAATGTTAAATCGTTAGTTTAAAGCTTTCAAACAGTTTATGTATTTTGCCAACTGTATATAATCTTGATTGGCTACACTTCGAAGAGTATTTTTTTTGTTCTACAATATTTTAATTAAACCGTTTATTATACAAAATATATGATTTTAAAATGGATTGTTTCTGAATACCTAATCAAAACAATCACAATAAAGCTTTACTCTTACATACAAAACCTTCTTCTCTTCCTAGATTCATCATGACATAGATATATCTTTTTTTAATGAAACTTTCATTAAAAGAAAGTATTTATAATATCTACAATTAACCTACAATATTCGACCTCATTATAATAGTTGTCTACCTTTTGCGGTATCTGTGTTATTTTATTCAATTAATTTATATTTGTCAGCCATTTAACTAGGTGAGTGATGTTATTAATTAAACACTGGTGTGTGTGGGCCGCATATATTAATGTTTAAATGAATTAATGAGACGGACATTGATGTTGGAATATGTGTAAAGCAACGTGGTGCAACGATACGTTGCCTGAGACGCAACAGCGACTACATCGGTGTATTTTTTTATATTTAAATTATACTTTTTTATGTATAAAATTATTTTTTTTACAAAATTGGTAAACAATAGCCCAAGACAGAGTGAACTGGAGAAAATGAAGGGAGGCCTTTGCCCTGCAGTGGGACACCACAGCCTGAAAATGAAAATGATTCTAAATCCGGTTCTAAAAAGACCGGGATAAGTGGAAGGCTCGGGAGACCTTTGCAGTGGGACAATGTTCGTGGTAGCGAGAATAACAGATTTCAAATTATGTAATTTATTTATACATATTTATTTTATGCTTGTTTTATACTTGTAAAGTTTAAAGTAAGGACTTACATGTATTTTCAAAAAGTAGGAATATACGTAAGTACTTATATTTAAAATACATAAGAAGCATTTGCGCTACCTAAAGACCGTTGTGAAGGATCTATGGATAGCTAAACTGATCCTTATCAGGTCCATTCAGAACCGTACTTAGGATACTGGCTGCATTGCCGCGCTGAATAGCAATGCTGATAGACTGGGCCAGATACTCACCAGCCCTCAAGTAAAGCGCATAAAATAAAACACACATAAAACTGTTTATTTTCATTACAATCAGCAACAACCCCAAGCCCAATGTATTTTTATTAAAAAGATGTATCATCAATACCGAAAAAACGCAATAACATCGTAAGGCTTCGTTCACACGGCATTGTCCTGCACGTTTTTTTGCAGTATACGTCTTAACGTATAAATAGTGACCATACAACGTACATATATCCATTCACACGTCGATTGTACTGCAAAAAAACGTGTACCGCTTATACGTTTAAACGCATACTCAACGGACTTGTCAAGCAAATCGAATGAACTTTGACGTATTCGGTTCGCAGTGGCACATAATATAGCTCTGTTTCGTTCACACGGCACGATGTTCACACGTTTTTTATCGAATAGCAATTTGGTAGGCTTGAATTTTCCAGTCGAGTTAATAACTTTTCAAAACTTTCAACAGACATTCGAAAGTAATTAAAAAACTTTTTTTCATCGTTTCTAAGATTTTCGAATAATTTTTCAAATGTGATCGTTCGCACAGATTCTTGATTAATAGGATGTACCCAAAACCTTCTGTTTTGTCGGCGGCGAGACCGTTGGCGCCTACGATACCAATATAAAAGTACAACAACGCGTGGATCCATCAGTGACGTCTACTCGCTACAGACAACTGTGTGAAGACTGCGGCTATTCGTCTTTTACACGAATGATAATTTACCGTGTGAAGACCCGGATGATTGTACGTTAAAAAAACGAATACGAAAAAAACGTGCAGGACAATGCCGTGTGAACGAAGCCTTAATTCCGTAAAAAACTGATGCACATCAAAATAAAACCGCGGAATATCGCCGCCGAGAACATTCCGCGTATTTATTTTCCATTGGAGCGCGCCGGCAATAATTCATGCAGTCTGTTTCGTTGCATTTTTGATGACACCGTATTTTATATTACTGACAGTGGGAATCGCTAGCGGGGCCGTTCCGGGTCAGATAACACATCGCCCCGTGGACACTGCACACGTTATTTACGAACCTGCTAAGGCAATATGCATATCAAGCGGTGCCAGCGCAGGGGACGACAAACTCGACCAAGATAAAGGTGATTCCGAGCGTGGCTTCAGAACGTTCCTGTAAACCACGGGGATCATGCAATAATGAGTCTACTGTTATCGCTTTAAAGTTCATTATTATTATGTACTTGACGCCAGTTGTTTGATGGCAAATCAGTTATGTAAATGAAGTGTTTTAGTTGAATAGATTAATTTATTGACACTCCAGTTTGCAGTTATGTTCTCATAAATAGTATCTACAAAGTTAGCTTTTCAGAACGGCATGCTAATAACATTATTATATACCTACTTATCTACTAATGTTTTTAATAGCTGTTTAAAAAGTACACGTGTAAAATTCATAGTTTTTATACACATTTATTTTATAATCTAACGGCCGGTTTCTCGAACGATGATCAACGATAAAATCAAATAATTACTATGTGTCAAACTCGGATCAATTGTGATTTGGGTTTCCAGAAACCGGCCGTTAGTTTTTTACAGTACATTAAAAAGTTATCTTTATTTATATACGTATCTGAATTTATTGATAGGCACACATAAAATAAAATAAAAAATAACTTTAATAATATTTTGCACTCTTACTATTATTCATGTTACGTATTAGTTCGCCACTCACATGTCAGTGCGACGTGCATCGATATTAACCATGTAAAATGGCCAAAAGATGCAAATAAAATATCTAAGACGACATTTTTCCTTACTCGTGAAATGTTACGTTCAATTTAAAAGTTCCGGATATATTTTTGTAGCATCTCTACCTTTGAATTGGTCGGGCTCGGTGCAACATGCCCAATAACTTTGAGAGATAGCCTTCTTTTTGAGACATTTATAGTGACGAAAATAAAATGTGAGAAGCTTTGGATCCTTGGATTTTATATTCTTATACCTTTTCTATATTACAAGCGTAATATAGAATAGGAATATTTATTAGGCGAAAACTTATAAATCAGCGAAGTATTCATTTCAAAATTAATCACGTAGTAAATCTTAAATTAATTACTGACTACACACTAAAATATTATTAATACTTATTGCTTGTCAAGATTGCTTATTAAGACTACTAAGAGTTCAAAAGTTTGCGATAATGACACAAATGCTCCATATTTACATCAACAATCTTCTAAACGTAGCAAGAATTCTCCACGAAGGTTCCACTAAGGGCACAAAGGTCCACGAAGGTAACTATTACACGTTAAGGTGAATTTCCATACACCTTTTGTAAGTAAACAACTATCACATCACACACAAACCACACTCTGGCATTAACATTCTTCACATAGCGCTGTTCCTTTGACATTGTCAGATGCCTTGCTTTAGGCTTTGATCGGAGAGCCGAGCTGAGCGACAAGCGATAATTACATGAATTAATATTCACGGACATTCCATATATCTACTGATCTACTACAGAGTGGATCCCATCTAACGCAACCCAACGACGTGGAAGGCTCAGGAGGAGATGGCGCGATGAACTTGATGCACACCTACCATCCTGGACTGTTACAGCGTTGCGTGGAACCGGTGCATGGAAAGAGCCTCCTCGTGGCGCACACCGGTAACAGCTAGGCAAAGTAAAGCAGTGTCTAGTCTGGCTAATCTTTCCAACACGATGCTACAACAAAATACAGTTGTAGCATCGACACGATAAGAAGACAGCGTTAAATCGCGAAGAGTGGAAGGAGGGGGGAGACCTTTGCCCTGCAGTGGGACAGCAATGGCTGGATAATAATAATTCCACATATCACACTCTAATCCCAAATTAAGCAGAGCTTGTACTATGAGAGCTAGATTGCTGATATGATATTTTTTTTATGGATACATAGAACAAACTTATGAGTTCAACTCACAAAAGTTTGTTTTCGATAGGATTCGATTATTTTCTTTGTTGTCGTAATTATAATAAGTACACATAAATTTTATTATTGCCGAATTATTATTTATTCGTCAAAAAATCCCATTATAATAAAAATATAATGATATCTACTAATATCTTCATAATCAATTAATATGATTGTTTTTGTTTCTTTTATATTCAAGTAATCAAAATATATGGATAGAACACACTAATCCTTGAGTTAAAGTTTATAAAGACGAGTACACGCTTATTTAAGCAAGTTTTAACTAAATAAATACTTACTTCAAGGCTTTATTGTAATTACTAACTTGTGATTACTAACTTTCGCTCTCCGCACAAAATAAAGACAAACCCTAAATCGTTCTCAGTCAACATTTATTTAATCAAACGAACATAACAGCTACGTGCTTAGCTTACTGTTCTAATCAAATCTGGTGCTATTGACGGGGTGTTCCTCGGTTTCATTAACCCTTGGAACGTTTAGACAATTTTCGCATTCAAATTGAATGCTGTACTTGTATTATTATTTCAATAAGCTCGGAAGAACCTAAGCTTTAGTGCTGCTATTCGGGTAAAATAATATGAGTTAAAAAACGATGGTATAAAATGAGTCGTTTCCAAGCTAAAATGTGATATTTATTTTAGCTGGGAAAGGATTTTTCTAGTGCCGACTTTTTCCATTGCTTTTAGGTTTTTTGGGTTTGCCTGGTCTTTTTCATATTACCTAGAAACATACACTTCAATTCTATGTGATTCAATATATTTATTTCAGGGTCATTATTGGTACTATAGATCTAAATGCATACATTTATAGACACATTCTTCTTCTTATCGTGTCGATGCTACAACTGTTTTAAATAAGTCTATAAAAGTTTATTTCATTTTAATTTAAGAGCTGTGGATTTTGTTACACAATAAATAAATAAAAAAACAAAATATAAATAAACAGACAGCACATTAAAAATAACGAACATCAATTGGTTAAAAACATGATATAAAAATTGTGTAAACTTAGTAGGTACGTACGTACGGAATAATGTAGTAAAGTAATGGCATATCTGACATCGGCCAACGTGTCTTATAACTTTTTGAATAGAATTTGTCCGATTTTGCTTAGAAAGTATACCATAGATGTCCCTATTCACTGAGAATATAACGTGAAAGAGATATCATTAGCGGTGTAAGGAAAACATTAATGAGCAAAGCTTCGCTTAATACTGTTACTTGACGACTTTCACGTTGAAAGCAGATATTCGGCTTTTTACACCAAAAGAACACAAGTTCAATGTACAATACAATAAACATATAACATTCAAAGCGAAACGCATCTTGTTTTTAACCACCGACGCAAAAACAACAGGATGTTATAAGTTTAAGGTCTTTATGACACACACACACCTACATACAGTGGGAGTGTGTGTCTGTGGCATCGTAGCTCCCGAACGGATGAACCTCCTTTTTTTCCTGTTTTTGGTCTCATAATATCAATAAACAAATTCCATATGTAGCTCTTATCGCACTATCTTTAGCAGGGACAATTATGATCATTGGACGTGCTACATGAATTGTTGCATATCTGTAAAGGTAGTCGTTACTGGTTCTTGGATCCAGGTCATTGAATATTCAACCTAATTGGATGACATATGTGCAAGGGTAAACGCGGGTGTAGACTGTAGGCCTATCCTAGTCTCTCAAAACCTGCCAACTTTTCAATCACGTTCAGTTTCTATAGTAACTCATCGGTATTCTGTGGCATGTCTTGTAAAATAATATCAATGTGACGTCATTTAATAAGCTGTCTTATCGGTACAAAAAATGCTTCAGAATACCGATGAGTTATTTTAGAAACTGTGCCAGAGAATACCAATGAGTTATTATAGAAACTGAACGTGATTTAAAACCTGGCAGGTTTGTAAAGGCTAGGATAAGGCAGCTGGTAACCCACTTTTTTCCCAAATGCGTCGTAATACCTGGCTATAGTAATAGAATTGCTGTCTGGGGAGACATTGCTTTTCATTTCTTTGGTTATGTTACTGCTCTTTGTGTGAAGCCGCATGTCACAGAGTAATTATTGCCGTTTCTGGAATCTACTAATCAACTTAGGATTAAAATTCTAATATCTTAATAACATCACAATAATAATATCACATAATAACATCATATTATAATATCACTACGAAACTTTTGGGTTCTTTTTCAGATAAAGGAAATGACGTTATATAATGTACTTTTCCATATTTTTACTGCTTAAACCAGTAAACATCACTGGTTTTTTTAAGGTTGCGACTCGATGGCGTTATGTGAAATATCCCTAATAATGAAGTTTAAACCAAGCTTGTTTCGTCCGTGATTACCGCACGAAAGAATGGATTATACTGTCTACAGCGCCCACAACAGAAATGCAGTACCACGACAAAGGCCATGACAACTTATTTATCTTAGTCTAGTTAGACCCTAAGATAATTTAAAATGATAGACTACGGTAAAAATGTCTAGAAATGAAGAATTAAAAAAAACTGCATGTTAGCACTTACATTTCTAGGATGGTCAAAAAATGCTGAAGTATGATAAAATACGTCTAGAAATTGTTTTGAAAAATATTACTTTCATATTATGAATTTGTGATTTTTAAAATACATACGAAAATCAATAAGAGTGCATTTACCAGTTCCGTATACAAAAAATGTCTATCTATAATTATAACATTAGAACAGTCAATTTTAAATTTACCAATGCACAAGAGTACTTTTTTTTTATCAACCTACGCTGTCCCACTGCTGGGCAAAGGTCTCACCCCTCTCCACCTCTCTCTCTATCCCTAGCTAACTCTGCCCATTCCCGGTCGAATAAAATTTAATAAAATTTAATTTAAAAAATCTGACATAACTAAAGAAAACTCTTTACATATTAATACGAAAGGATTAATTAACACAAAATCATGTTAGCTAAGCTTATTTCAGGAGTTTCTAAAAATGTTTAATTTTGATCCATTGTTCAACATATGGAACAAAGTACCGTAGATAAACAATGTTAATTTCTTATTGTTTGTATAGACTCTATTGAATTAATCATTGAAGGGTGAAATTTAAAATATTCACGTCACGGAGACCTTTTGTTACTTAGAAATGACCACAGTAAAGATAAGGAATATTTGCTATTTCTAAACAAAAGTGGAATATGTAGAAGTTACGTTTAATTAAACTAAGGTTGTACTCGTAAAATGATAAGCCCTGGTTCCCTATTGTAGAATAGAATTAAAAACAATTTATTTGCAACACAAAAAACCAAATAAAAACTAAAAATAAAGTAAGTAAACGGTGAAAATAGAGTTATAGTAAATAATTAAAAGAATACCTTATTTATTTTAGCTTTAGCAATACTAAAGAACACTAGGTTTCAGACTAGTCGATACTTAAGATACCTACTTACTGAGAAACGGTAGGTAAGCTTGATTTGTATGATTTAAATCGCAATTACCAGTAATATGTTATTCAAATAAGTACTCGGCACAAATTATAAAATAATAATTTATTTTCATTCCCGCTCATAAATCACTCAACATTTTATCGGCTTCAAAATGTGCCCGTAAATAAATTAAGTCGACTTTATAACGATCTCGAATAAAACACCGCAAACTCGCTATTCATTATTATGCTAAATAACACGTTCAAAGAAACACTTGAAAAACATGAACATTTAAAATTATTATTTTTACTTCAAACAGGCATCAATAAGACCCACATGACTCCATATAAATTCCGCCTTACAAACGACCAAAGCCTAAATAAACAAGTCACATGTTTACGATACGGCGTTTTTAGAACACTTCACATATTTTTTATCTGCTTTTATCGACTGAAGGAATAATAGCGGTGCTTTTCTTTGAAAAAGAAATTTTTGGAGGCTTTGTTGTCGGCTGAATTTGAATATTCATGTTGAATATCGCTAAGGTCAAACGTCGGGCTGCTCATTTGATGTAATTTCTACATATAGGGTGGACTTCAAAAGCTAGTGGAATAACTACCTTTGAGCGTGTTGGTAACATAACATTACTAAACAGAGAGAGTTAAACTAGAACCACAATTTAGTATTTTTAAAGATGTTTACTTCAATGGTTTGATGGAGCCTAAGATTAAAAAAAAAAAAAGATTCACGTACATTTCACACATCTCACTCTAGTCCTAGCAAAGCTTAAAGTTAAGTTAGCTTGAGAAAAATAAAATATGTACACTTATTTCAGAGAAGTTTGCCAAAATGAAAGTAATTTAGATACAAATTATTTCAAAATATGTACTTCTTACGAGTAATATATGAAAACGACTGTAATTTTAACTAGATTTACAAGTTTTATTATTCTTACGAGACCTACCAGAATTACGGCCGGTTTCTGGAAACCCAAATCACGATTGATCCGAGTTTGACACGTAATAATTATTTGATTTTTTCGTTGATCATCGTTCGAGAAACCGGCCGTTACTCTCTGAGTCTGCGAAAGTCAAGAGCCATTTCACTTATCAAGTGGAATCACTAACATTACCTGCAGAATTTCACTAGAACTTAATTAATTTGAACAATCAACCTAATCCCTTCTGTAATAAGCTAGAGCCTATAGCACTAGTTTTGCTAAATACAAACTCATTAGTATACAATATTCCGTTTCATGTTTATAAATTAACTCGCTCACATTCCAAGTCTTCAACGCCATCTTAGATTCATTTTATTTTCAGCCTGTGGTGTCTCACTGCAGGGCAAAGGTCTCCCTTTCTTTCTCGCCAGTTCACTCTGTTCGTGATAACATCTTAGTTTCAGGTGATACCTCTCGCTCTAGCGGGAAATTCAAATTTTTTAGGGTTTTCTTTTTTATTGCGGCTGAACATAATTTTCTGTGTAACCCTGTATCAATTTTTGAGATTGGTTCTTTATATTAACTTGCTATTAAGTAAGTTAATACAAAGAATCAATAAAAAAGAAAACTCTAAAAAATATGAATTTCACGCTAGAGCAAGAGGTATCAACGGTTTAAAATTTCTAAAATATTAAAACTCCTAAAAACTAGACTAGAGAAACTAGTGCTGACTTAAAATTAGTCATCAGAAGTTGGTCTCAAAACTGTTTGCATTACCCCACTTGACTTCAATATATCCAATTAGTGAAAATTCATTATCTTCGTACGTGTTCTTCCAATAGTGATCCCCTGAAAGAACCCTTAGGATCCTCTGAAGTGGTGCTTGCTGGCGATTAGTAGTGGAGAATACTTCACGGTGTGGAGATCGGAATAGGTAGAAATGACTACTTATATTATATGAAATTCGGACTGAAAAGGAAACGATTTTTCGTTTGTTTTATATAACTTGCTAGAAAAGAGATATAGATTAACCATCTGTTTGATCTATCATTTAACCCAATATTAAAAAATGCCCCTAAATCAACGTGTTCAAAACTACGATTTATAATAAATTGCCTGACGAAATTAAGAATATGCCATTAAATAGAAATTGAAAAAATGGCCTAAGAGTTAATTAAAAAAAAACATAAGAATATAAAGGTTAGGTGACAAATTGTAACAAATGTTGAGTGTATCTGACATATTGTTTTTTCTCTACATGTTTTTTTTAATTAATTTATAATAATGATATCTTATAATAGTGATGTCATACGTTTATATAAAATTTTGCACGCCTTGACGAGGCAGAATGTACTGAGGATCAATTAATTTGTAACCAGAAGTACATACATTTAATGCAAATAAATGTATTGTAGTACATTCTGTATTGTATAAGTTCTGTGTCATACTTCACCTTTGTGGGGCGTTGGTTGAACGTAGCCTTTGTTCGTGTGTGAGCTCTTGAATACCAGTATTATTGGCTGCTGGGTTATTATTATTACAACGATTTTTGATGTTCATTGAACTTAATGCTAAGATAATGGACTGAATTGTTTTATTCTTAAATGTGACAGTTGAAGGATGTCTTTCACTTGCCCGCTGTAGACACACGTGTTAGTTTATAGGACGCAGAATATTTTTTGAAGCGTAATGCTGGCCACACACCATCCTTCCTATCGTCCAATCGGCATGACGCTACTGATTGGATCAGTTAGAATTGACCGTGTGTGGGAGTGGATTGGCATGACAGTTAGAATGGATGGCAATTGGCAGTTCAATTCTTTTGACTTGATCACATCGATTGGATACTGCCGATTGGACCGTGTGTGGCTGTGGGCGATTGGCAGTTCAGTTCGTAAGAAGGGCTTTGAAATTGAAAAAAGTAAAAATGCAGATCGACTAAACAAGGGGGGTTAGTACCAGAAAAATCCAAAATCCCCCCTTTTCGTCCCCCCTCTTTGGGTAATCGCTTCCAACTTTTTTTCCAGCAGTCCGATTGAGCTCAAATTAAAAAGCATTGTTATTTGTGCAATTTTCTATCCGAATCCGTCGAAAAATTTTTCAAAATCCGACATGAATCACGCTGTCAAAAGCAAAAAGCCATAATCGTCGTCAAGCCTGCAGTGTCATGCCGATTGGACGATAGATTGGACGATAGATTGGACGATAGATTGGATCGTGTGTGGTGTATATGGACGTACTGCAGATTGGATCCAGCCTGCAGTGTCATGCCGATTGGACGATAGGAAGGATCGTCTGTGGCCACTATAACATTAAATAAATCTAATAAATATGATCTAATTTACTACTTCAAGTTCAATCTTCAGAAATATGCCTTCAATATAATGTTCTAATAGCAAAAATCAAATACATATGTATAGTAATGCTGTTTTTTTTCTTTAAAATGTAACATGATTGCTGCTATAAAAAAAACATAATGTATTTAAGAGCACACGAATTCATAAATTACGCATTAAAAAGTATTGTTAGGCAAGGAAGACAATAGTGCATCTTATTGTGAGCGACATTGACGAAACTCCTTACCGAAGCTTCAAAAGTGCCTAGACGTTGGATTGCTTGCAACCGCTAGGAAATGACTAGGAAATTGCCCCATTACGCTAGCAAATCGTGAGCTGCATTCGAATTACTTCTTTGCTTGTAATTTTGCATGCTATCGAGGGAATGGTTTGAAAGCATCCCCGTAGTGTCTCGTAGTGTCGCGATGGAACGGTGTAATTGCGGCGCGCTCGCGATTTTACGCCATTTATAATGGTTTGACGGGAATCCATTTTCCTGACAACCAACGGGTGGAAATATATCAGCATTATAATAATTGCACGGACGTTCTTATTGATAGACCCTCGATGTTGGTACAGAAGTAAAAGTTCACAGAAGAAATTAATCTAAGGAAAAACTTAAGGAACAAAAAGACAAAGAAATTATATTTTTTATTGATAGATGGTAGTTTGTACCCATTAGGGCAAAATTTCATTTTGATTCATTTTTTAAATCTCTATTTATACATATAATTATTTGCCGCTAAATCCTCTCAGATTATATTACTAAATGCAAATAATATTAAATGCAATATTACAAACTTTTTATGGCAATTATAATAAATAAATCTATTTCAGTTTATATATAGATCAGTCAGCATCAGAAAACAATTTTTAGAACTTCAAAACTATTACGAACTCGTGGCTAAAACCGGTTTCAAATGCTTAATGAAGAAAATAACATTATGCAGCTCTATTTTAGTAGTCGAGATAAATGTTAGCGGAGAACTTTATAGAAAAAAAAAATGGTAGCACTCCGGGAGTGCCGGCAGAAGTGAAAACTTCAATATTAACGTTGTGTTTTCACTTTTAAGTTTTCACTTCAAAAATATAACCACAGTCGTCATAATGACAATGACAATCACAATGACACAGACACATTCGCGCAAGCGCGAATGTGTTTTCACTTTTAAGTTTTCACTTCAAAAATATAACCACAGTCGTCATAATGACAATGACAATCACAATGACACAGACACATTCGCGCAAGCGCGAATGTGTCTGTGTCATTGTGAATGTGTCATGTCATTGTGTCACATTCGCGCAAGCGCGAATGTGACACAACGACGAAGACAACGAAGACACACTGACACAGACACATTCGCGCAAGCGCGAATGTGTCTGTGTCATTGTGATAGTGTCATGTCATTGACATTGACACAACGACGAAGACAACGAATGATGAACGTCACGTTCGATGAACGTCACGAGTCACGTGACCCTGACTGAGTTTTCACTTCAATAAGATGGAAGCGATACAGTTAAATACAAGTTAGGCGAAACGATTCGTACGATATAATAGCGTCTATCTGGTTATGCGCGCGCGGCGAGCGATACGTGTTTCCCACACTTTCGATACGTGTTTCACACTGACACAGACACATTCGCGCAAGCGCGAATGTGTCTGTGTCAGTGTGATTGTGTCATGTCGACACAACGACAATGACAATGACAATCATAATGACACAGACACATTCGCGCAAGCGCGAATGTGTCTGTGTCATTGTGATTGTGTCATGTCATTGACATTGACACAACGACGAAGACAACGAATGATGAACGTCACGTTCGATGAACGTCACGAGTCACGTGACCCTGACTGAGTTTTCACTTCAATAAGATGGAAGCGATACAGTTAAATACAAGTTAGGCGAAACGATTCGTACGATATAATAGCGTCTATCTGGTTATGCGCGCGCGGCGAGCGATACGTGTTTCCCGTGCGAGGGTGCTCAGTGGGTGTGTCGGCTGCCGGCGCGCGAGTGCCGCTCCTCGGTCCTCCGCCCCCGCGCTCCGCACCGCACCGCGTGTTGGCAGCGCCTTGTACTCGCCTTGTACGATGTCGCCACAACACTATTTAATTGTTTGAGTCATACGTCGCGTGACCGCAAGTGTGTTCTTTTGTCGTCTCTTGTTTTACGAGCAATGTATAAAAATTAAATAAGATCTTACGCTTTTTCGACGTCACGTGACCCTGACGCGAGTTTGAAAGTTTTTACCCACCCAGCGCCGCTAAAGAAGTTTTCACTTCAAAAACTAGACAGTTTTATTCCGAGCACACATTATTACTCAGGCAGCGTGCGATTAACTTTAAAATTTACATTTGAATTTCTTGTTCTTGAAACAAAGGAACCGATCTAAGCAAACAAAACAACCAGAAACAAAGTTATATTGGGCAACTTTGCACCTTTACAAGTGCTATGTTTGCAATAAATCCACTGCAAAAAAACAAAAACAAAAATTTCGTATTGGAATTACGAGATACATTGCGCGGCAAAGCTCTTCGGTCGTGTTATCACCCGCACTTGCGACGCGATGTAACTCTAAGTTTCCATAACTTCGCGTCATTTAAGTCTCAGTAGGTCTGAGTGTGCACAAAGGAGTTCCGAATGTATAATTGCGCACTATTTTTGGTCACGTATCCTTCGAATGGGTTGAACTTTTAAGATGAAGTGTTAGCTTGTTCTTCTTCTAGAAATTTTATGAAAATGCTCTATTTTGTAAGAATAACTTAAATATTTGTATCCGGTTGTAATTATTATTGAGTATAGATTTAATAACATTGTTATCTTTCTGTGCGTTAACATTTAATATTTGTCTAACAACATTTTTAATTCAATAGAAATCGTAGGGTAGGTACTGAGACTTAATGCAGTTAAGCAATCTATAGGTCGGTTAAAACCATCTAAAAAAAGCTCAACTGCATATGTTTTTTGTAAATATTCTGTTGATCTAAGGTATTTTTCAAAATATTAGAAATAAATAAATATTCACATACATTTGACTCGCACTCTACTCCCAAACTAAGCAAACTTGTACTATGGGAACTAGATTGCTGATAAAATACTTAATACCTTTTTTTGTTGTAAATACATACGTAGTAACACCCAGACACAGAACAAATATTTCATCAAACAAACATGTGCTCTGGATGGGAATCGAACCCACGACCCACAGCATTTTTAGTAGTATAAAAATCATAAAATGTATGTACAGCACATGTATGCTTTAAACAATGCAATCTTTGAATATATTTACACAATCAAAGTAAGAACACAACTCAATCTAAGTTCTACATCCAGCTCGTTGCAAGTTGCATGTGTTTGTCTTCAATCTAAGTGAACCCTTTGACATAGAAACAATTTAAACCATAAAACATAGTAGATTCCGTATAACAACCCCGTTCAATGGATTGACGAGATTCAAAGGCATTATTTAAGTTAGTGCATAGCTTCTATCGCAGACCTTGAGCTTGGAGACTGAAGCCAGAAATTTCATAACGAAATAACCTAACACTGCGCATGCGTAATCCAGAAAAAAATGCTATGCAATAGCTTTACCGCGGCAGTCCCCGAGTGCGACACGTCTTCTTTTTTATAAAAATGTAAAACCCATGTTCTAACAATTAATTTATGCAGTCTCATATATACTATATTAATAAACAATAAAATCTTTCACCGATAATCTTAGTTTAGTTAAGTTTATATTTTTATTACTTTATTGTTGTTTGATTAAGTTTCTGTTTTGATTTCTTTATTTTTGACAATAGAGTACAAAAATGGAGTAATATTTATGTAAAATTACAAAATTTTTAGTAGTGTGACTGGGTGTTACTATGTACATGTTATTTAAAAGATTTTTTATAATAATGGCGAAAATGCCCCGACATCGATGCACGGTTATCAAAAATCCGTTTGTAACCCTATAACTTCCGCGGAACATTGTGGCCGAAGTACATTGAAAGTTTTCTTGTTAAAAGTTCTATATTGCGGAATGAGTATAATAATTTCTGAAATCACTTCTTAGATTATTAATATACTAGGCACCTATTAGCATTGAATTTGAATATTTTGAAGTTTGTTTCTAATTGTCTATATTGTAAAATGTTTTAATGACAACAGTACAGTGGGACTATTTTGTTCTAGAATATATTAAAATCGGCAAATGTATTCTAATGATTCGTTCATAAAAATAATTTGATACATTTTAGATCTATAATTTCACACACAATTTGTCATATATAAATTACATGTATGAATAAAATATACATAAATGAATGATTAAAAATTCATTAAAGCTAGCATTTCATACTCATTGAACAGTTTAAGAAGAAACGATAATAAATTCAAGAAATTAGACAAAGTTTCGAAACTTAATCATCGCGTCGCCATCCGAGCTTTTTGAAAGACATCTAAAATTGGCGAGTAATCCCTTTCTTTGCGGTAATTTATTTTCAAATGGACCGTTTTTTCGGACTCACGAAAAACTTGCTTGATTTAAATTGAAGTCCTTTTACAAGTTATTAAAAGTCTGAGAATACATAATTGCCTTGATGGCTTAAAAAAATAAATAAAATGTAAACAATTGGCAAGTTTTTTAATTATATTTTAAAATTCACAGATTTTTTAAACATTCTACGAAAATTATTTGATACTTTTAAAGCCAGTAACACATAGAAATAACCTATTTATTTAACGAATTATCAGTATTATTACCATTACAAAAAAGTACTTTAACTCTATAACTAACTATACATCATAATATACATTACAAGCAAAGCCTTCTCAGCAATAATGTGAGACGTAATAGTCCTAGCGGTAGTTCACGCTGTAATATAAGTGGAAATTATCGCAACTCTACGTAATGACCATTCGGTCCGATGATAAGCAATTTATATGACCCATTATGGGATCTGTAAGTCGTTAAGATAAAAGTCGGGAAATTCTTTCTGCTAATTCGAGTGAACATCCAAAGATCACGGCGAATAAAGGAACGCATTAAGTTTTACGCAACAGAAGCGACTCTGCGAATCCAAACACAATCTATCGACACGGTTTTGTATTACTCTTGTCACATATAAACATTCCAGACATCGCCCGTCTGCCTTCAGACCTCGTGAAGACAACCGGAAAATTAGAAAGTAAACACTGACTTCCTGCGCTGCGATTTTATAGCGAGCTCTATAAGGAAAAAACAAAAGAATATCACTCTCATCGTGGAGCACTCATGACAAGATAATTACACTATAAGAACACCATTAAAAAGTTTTAATTCAATTAAAAGAGACTGAGTACTGTTCGGTGGTATATAGAGATACCCGGGGGGCTTAGGAGACAAATTTTCCTGGAAACAAATGCGATTCAAATTCAGACAAATAGTCCCCGTGCGGAAGGAGCCGTTTACCAGGAAATTTGTCCATCACTCTTGGGCCGAGCCAAATTTGTTTTTCTTTTCTTACTGTATAGTAAACATTATTGTTAATAATAAATTGCTGGTGATCATTTAGATGTCTCAGTTTAAGGTACTTAGGTGGATTATCTCCGTTTTATAAATAAATAGGTACCGTTTAAATGAAGCGCAGGTTTATGTCAAAAGAAAATGACAGTACTTGTTACAAAACATTATACAATTTAAAGACATTAGTCAATAAAAAACTTCCTGACTTTATTACCTACTAGCATATAATATATCCTATGTTCAGCGCAGATAATTTAGCTTCACAACAGTGAAAGACTTTTTGAAATCGGTCCAGTAGTTTCGGAGCCTATTCGATGCAAACAAACAAACTATCAAAATATCTTTCCTCTTTATAATATTAGTTTAGATATTTGAAAACAAGTAAAATGCATATACTATGCATTTTATTTATTTTAGAGTCAAGTATCAGTCTTCTTATGTTTGAAATGAAAATTCGAATGTTCCTCCAATTTAATTAAGTAAACTTGTTTTTTTAATATACTGTCATGTGATGCTTATGTTCACACAAAACGGATTCGCGCTTATATTAAAACTCCTTCGCACTGAGTGGCCACTTAAGATACCAGCAAGCTTAATTTAAAAGCATTTATTTATATTTATCCTTGAAGCTGCTGGGAGCAAGTGATCCGTCTGTAGGATCTTAAGGCTTAATTGGTTCTAGTCTTACAATGATCCATAGATTCTTTAGGATTTTTATTTAGCTTAGTTACGCATAGCTTTGACTCATATGTTTAGTTCTTCACATACAAAATGCTCAAAAAATATAAAATAATGTAAAAAATCTAACTTATTTTTTTTTCTTTTAAAATATTTTGTTTCCCATGGGATGGTTTTTTCTATAAAATAGTAAAAGGTAGGTCTGAAAAAGCCCTTTTAAACGTTTTATGTGGCAACCCTGAGGTAACAGTTTTTTAAACATGGCCATATTGGCCATAGAGAATTGCCCATCCTAATTGAATAGTAAAATGGACAAACATATTTAGATAACAATAAAAAATAATAATAATAAATAAATAAAAAAATAAAGATAAAAATTACATGTTGGTATTAGCTTTACATTCTAAGTCGTAAGGTGTTTATTAAATAATAATTAAATAATAAATAATGCTGGACAATCCACACAACATCATCTAGTCCCAAGCTAAGCAGAGCTTGTTTTATGGGTAAGTACTATAAGACTGACATACTAAATACAATTACAGATAGATATTAGAAGCAATGTACCTACGTGTTCACAGATATACATTTCAGAATAACATGAGATTCTATTTAACACTGATTCTTTGAATATAAACTTTGCTAAGTTACTTAACTTGGTGTAAGTACCAAAACTTATTTATCGGAAAAAAAAACGGTAGGAACCAGGCCTAAAAGAATGGGTAAGAAACTAGGGAGTTTCTTACCCATTCTTTTAGGCCCTAAACCTGGCACCTAGATTTATCTTTTATATACTATTCTAAAATATCCTTATAATTTTACAGAATAAAGAGTAGGTACTTATTTGAGTATGAGTTTTAAATTTTTAAACATAAGTTGACTATACAGTTGTAAATAAAGATTAAATTTGGCAAATATTGCGAAGTGGTGTAAATACGCGAGTGCGCGAGTCTGATAACGATAACGTGTCCAAACAACGGCATTTGCTTGCGGATAATCCCCGAAGCTCGTCCGCCGACGCGTACCGACGCAGCCGAATCTGAACTCTGATCGGAAGTCAACTTTAAAAACTGTTTTTCACTCCATCAAGAGGCAAAACAAATAGTTTACAAGTTATTTAAGTTTGTTCTCATTGTAAGTGAACTTTTTTGTTTTATGAGAATAATAAAGGCTATATTTCACCGGGACGCCATGCCATGGCGGCGCAACCAGTCGCCGACTCCAACAAAATGTATACAGCTCTATAGAGAGTTGCTCACCTGGTGTCCGTTTGGTCGCGCAACCACACGTACATTTTGTTGGTGTCGGCGACTGGTTGCGCCGCCATGGCATGGCGTCCCGGTGAAATATAGCCTTTATTATTCTCATAAAACAAAAAAGTTCACTTACAATGAGAACAAACTTAAATAACTTGTAAACTATTTGTTTTGCCTCTTGATGGAGTGAAAAACAGTTTTTAAAGTTGACTTCCGATCAGAGTTCAGATTCGGCTGCGTCGGTACGCGTCGGCGGACGAGCTTCGGGGATAAATGTCTTTAAAACTAAATCGAAAATGTCATTTTTGACTATTTGTGACCATGACCTCTGTAATAAATAGTTAGCTATTGAACTTTTTCAGCATAGCAAATGTCAAGAAAAACTGACCGGTTAACGTGTTAAAATTCAATGGTAAATAAAAAAAGGTAGCACTCCGGGAGTGCCGGCAGAAGTGAAAACTTCAATATTAACGTTGTGTTTTCACTTTTAAGTTTTCACTTCAAAAATATAACCACAGACGTCATAATGACAATGACAATCACAATGACACAGACACATTCGCGCAAGCGCCCTGTGCCGCCTAAACAGAGCACACTCAGGCACGGTAGAAAGAGTGGGAGATACTAGTTCCTCTCCCTTCCCCTCGATCTTACGCTTTTTATCAACGTCACGTGACCCTGACGCGAGTTTGAAAGTTTTTACCCACCCAGCGCCGCTAAAGAAGTTTTCACTTCAAAAATACGATTAAGTAGTTTTAGTATTACTGCTCATAACATGTTCTATGGCTTTCTTGCAAATTAAACACGAGTTCAAAATTGTGAGATGCTCAAATTCAATGAGAAAACAACGCGAGACAAGCAAACTCAATATTCTATTCCAAAATATAAATAAGTATTACAGTACTTATATGAAAATACCACTTTTATAATCTGACGTTTAATGACATGAACGTCGAAAAATAAAGTCGTATCATTTTTTTAGGTACTTTTTGAGATCTACATTTTAGGATAGCAAGGAGATGAAGGTGAATATATAAATATATATCCTGGTTTAATGAAACAAGGTGTTGCATAGCTGCAAATCCCAGTCTCTAGTTCACACTGTATACCTTTGTACTGAGCTTAGAGCAACACTTTCAAAAGACGTTACTCTAAGCTCTGGCATTTCTCTGTTACGATATGAATAGCTCTGGGCTAATATTAGTGTATGTGTGGGGTGCTTTGTGACGTGTCTTGGGATTCTGTGATAAAATGTTTTATCTGATAGCAAATAATATACACCCACGTATATATAATATACCTACACACGTGAACGACGTAATCATACGAATAAAAAGGCGTACTTTTAAAAATAGGTATTTCAATAGAATTATGAGTAAACGTATAATGAACAGGTTTAGATGTTTTTTTCATATTTAAACAAGCAACAATTTAGAACCAATAAGAATTACTTGATAATTTATTTATTTTGTTATTATAAAACAACATTTAAAGCCTTCGTTATTTATTTATTATCAAGCTTTTCCCTAAAACTATGAAGTTCAGTTAGGAAAGTACTTCATCCCGCACGTTTTGCCATCAGTGAGTCCGTGAATCGTGATCTATTTGTTTGTCCCGAAAAGCGGGCAATTGGAAAATGGTGTCACGAAGCCTCTTGACGTTTGACTTATGTGCGATCACAGCTTTTCACGCTCCAAGCTTTGTCGAGGTATTTGTACACTCGCAGACGAATTGGAATTGACGGTCACGTCGAGGAGTCGCAGTGGATTTCCAGCAAACAGTGTGGTAGAATGAACGATCAATCATCTGTGTAAAATACGGGGGACTAGGCCAAATATATCTGACAACAGTCACGTTACGTGAACGTTACGTATCTCAGTGACACTACTCAGTGTTGCTGAGCTGTCATCGTTGACGCGCAGTGTAACATGGCTAAGCTAGGTTAATGTGACGCCTCTAAGATGTATATATGGTTTATAGAAAATCCTTGGTCTCGTTCGAAACAAAAGCAAAACTACGATTGTCAGGAGTGAAGTGTAACTTTTTGGCCGTAATTTAAAAAAAAACAGACTTTAATCATTTATTTATTTATTATTATTGTATTAACATGATGTCTTACTATAAGATGAGTTGTAACTTTTCTTGTGTAATAAATATACTTTTTTTACTTTTTTTACTTTTTACTTTTATTTATACTTGTAAGCCTTAAAAATTATGCATATCAATCAAAGTTATGCAGAATTCAAAACCTGGTGTATGTTACACGTATTAAATTATTTAAGTTATACAAGTTATCATTTACAACACGCGTTGTTTATAAACTATCGACTTAGACTTGTGGTATCTGAAACTAGAAGATAGGGTGTGATTTACCATAAAGGTTGCCCGTTCGAGATTCGCATTAATCTTGTAATTAAGCAGTTATTGTTAGGCTTAATGTATATCGAATAATAACTAGTATTATTAATTATTAGCTATAGTCCGATATCCATCATGTTTACATGACTCGAAACAAAAGACCCCGCTGCTCCTTATAATAGACAATTATCTAGAGTAAGGCTCACTGAATAGTGTTATTATAATACGTTATCTAAATAAACCAACACACCACCACTACTTGTTTGAAAAAATCAGTGGTCTAGTAGCAACCCTGCGATGATTTCTAGCCTAAGGGTTTCAATCTAATACCAGTATTTTCTTTATAGTAATAGTTATATTTATTGCTATTAACAGAAAGGTTATATAACGTTACATGGGTAAAATTGGCGCTGTAACGAGCCAGAACTACGTCAGCCTCGTTCTTATTCACAATTATTGACACAGAGATCATTTTTAGATTTGAAGAAATTAATTGATTTATTTCACATTCTTTTATTCTTTAAAACTTTCCATTCGAACATCTGCAGGGCAACAATGTTATTTTAAGCACAATAGACGCAATTTAAAATATCACAAAAAAATATATTTTTGTTCATTCGAAATTGGACGTCGCCCATTAAAAACACATGTCCGTAAAAGTCTTTGTTTTTAAGGATAGGAGCCAGGTCAGATCATAAATTAAATACAAAAAAATATTTCAAGTGAAATGTCTACTTAAGATCGCAAATGTTTCGGGGACTTTCCAGAAACCATTTAATACAAAAAATCCCTGCACTAACTATAATAAAAAAATATTTAACGTGGAAGGGACGCGTAGGCACCGACGTGATGAGGTTTGAAAGGAACAGGAGGCAAGACACTGAATTTCGGGCTCTCGGACAGATAGGTTCAGCGATTGAACATATAATTCGCGTATCGGGTCCTTTGAATCCTCGGTCGGTTTACGGATTGAAAGTCGATTGTTTGCTTAAACTTTGTTTTGAGAAAAAGTAATATTAAGTAATAACTTCGCGTTCGGTAGTGTTGTTTAAGTGAATTTTGAAATAAGATTAATACTAAATTTCCTAAGATTTAGATTCGCGATCGTTTGTGTTGTGCAGTGTCTTTCAGAAATAATTAATATTGGGGTTTTAAGATTTAAATTCACGGTCGATTATGGGGTTTAATTTTGAGCAAAGATTAGTTTAAATTTCCTTGGGGTTTGTTTGTGTTATAAATTTAAATATTATTTGTTTGTAAAAATGTGGTTTGTACGAGTAATCCTGTAAGTCTTTTAATATTTAATTTATGTATGTTACATTTCTGCTTCATAATAATATTTAACTAAGTCTGTGTTAAACTTCCATCCGGTTAAATTAATTTATAAAAATAATTGATTCGCTCCTAGGAATATTATTATTAGGGATATTAGTGACATATAGGTAGAGCGTAAGGCTTAGTTAGATAGGTAGAACTCTGAACTGTTAGGTAGACTAGACCGATTATATGACGTTAAGTTATGCAAACATTTAATCTATCTTTTGCTGATATAAACTCTTTAATCTATTTTATTAAATTGACTTCAGGAATGCACAATGTTAGTAGTAAGGTAACCTTACTAACATTGTGTCATTTAGAATGTCAGATTAAAATATATAACTTTTGATGTAAACTACTTTTGATCTTTCTTCCATTACCTTTATACTTGAATACATTTTATTATTATTAAACCCAGTAGAGCACAATGTTAGAAGTAAAGTGAACTTACTAACATTGTGCCTTTTAAAATGAGAGATAAAAATACTTAAATTTACCAAGTCTTGTAAGGACTTATTTTATTTAAAGTCGTGTAATGACTAAAATTATGGGAAGTCTTGTAAAGACTAGTTTTAACGATTCGTAGATTTAAATTCACGCGTGGACTATTTTCGTCCGAACCTTAAAGGTAGTCAGTGTTTGACTGTTCAAGTGAACTACTTTTGAAGGAAAATCCTTTGGAAAAGCCTATGTACAACATTCCAGTTAGGGAGTGTATATCAAACTTTGTGAGCGTGTGTCTCGGTATTTATCTGGAATCTATGGAAAGAGGAAAGTATTTACCTACAAAGTTTGAATACATTTTATGTATCGAGTGATACCGTTTGGTCTAACTAGCGGCACAGTAGTTGCCAAGCTTATCCCGGACTTAGAAAAGCGAGGGAGGCTTTCCGCAAATCTAGTTTTTATGACCCATTCTTCGACAACATCTGAGAATGTTCTCAGGGCTTTGACATTGGTTATCCTAATAATCTAGCTCAACTTGTGCCGTTGGACATGGCTTGACCAGGCTGCTTAGCAGTTGACCCCCTAGGGTCTGCTTTGTCTTTGAGTTCTTTTAAAGGGAACTTAAGGAGATTGTAGTCCCATTGAACTCCCTATAGTAGTGCTAGTGTTTGGGTGGGTTAGGTAAACGGTAATAATTAAAAGTTATTCGTTTCTCTAGCTTATTCAAACGCTGGAAAGCCTTCTATGGAAGAGGAAGTCTATTTATGTATTAAGTTACATAGCGTGTGTCGTAGACTACTGGCAGGCACGGGCGAGGGGTGCCTTTGAAGAGCCCTGACATAGCAATGTCAGCTTCCATTATTTATTTCAAATACATACTTCCTATAAAGTCTATTACACGAAAACTCTTTACATAGTCCTTCATAATGTTCATACATAATTCATAAAACTTTTAAGAGATCTAGCATAACAATACTAACATCCATTACTTTTCATAATTACATTACATAAAAGTTATTAGTATTTTATAATGTTTCTTTCATATTTTATAGAGGTTCGAGGAACTCTAAAATAGTAATTTAAAGTTACTCATACTTTAATCGTTGCATTCTCTTACTCATTCTTATAAGTCAATATTCTGTTAACAGATTTCTTTACATACGAGATAAATAATCAGAAGATAGTGAAATTTTACGACGTAAGATAATTGAATTAGATACTTTAGGTAATAATAAGTAAATTAGGTAATAAATTATAATAGATATCGGTTTGAATTCTCAACATGATTTCTTAAGTTCTTGAGTTACTCACGTCACAACAGTAGGGTCCTATAAGAGTTAGACGATCACATGGCCATCTTCAATCTTCAATTATCATAAATATTTATTATTTTAGTTTCTTCACGCATATTTAAATTCGTCGGGTCTTTATTTACAGGGGGGGTCGTTACGATTTGAAAGTTCCATGACCAGGATGAACTTGGATTACTTCGTTTCTTGCTTATTATTGAAATATTAGGTAATTAATTTAACTTTTAATTCGATTATTTTTATAGGTAGGGTACGTGCGATTAAATTCGCACAATTTGCTGCCGTATATATAGGGTAGGGGAATTGTGTTGAGATTTCAAACTTGATTTAGTAGTCTTGATTTACAAAATTTTATTTAACTCAGACACGGAGGGTCGCGTCGATGATAGCTTGTTTTATCCGAAGGGTTTTATAAGATTATTTTTATAAATAGAATATTAGCTTTGGTCTGTCAGTTTTACACTCCGAGTGTCGTGAGTAGGTTTAAAAAAAAAAAACTGTTGGTGTAGATAGATAATTGTGTGTAATAACTATTATTAATTTAAGTAATTTATTAGTCAGGTATAGATAAATAGTTTTATCACTATATGATGAACAGTTTCATAAAGCGAGGGTCGTAAAACTGTTTTGTCTTATTACTCAATGCGGTTATTGGCGTTATTTGGTAGTACAAACATGGTAATATACTGTAGATAGGTGTCACATAATGATCTAGGTAGGTATCACACATACTGTAGGTAGGTGTCACACATATTGTAGGTAGGTGTCACATATACTGTAGGCAGGTGTCACATATAATTTAGGTAGGTGTCACATATACTGTAGGTAGGTGTCTCATATATTGTAGGTAGGTGGCACATAGCAGGAAAAAAAGGCAGACCGAAATGTAACTACTAATTGCAGTATTTTAGTATATTTCCAATGATAGATTGTTATAAATTTAATAGATAAAAGGTAGATATGGTTCGTCGCTATGTATTTTAACTGGGATCTAGGGTTTGTGATCTTGGATCTCCCTGGTCTTAAAGTGTACCTACGAGGCAAATCGTCAAGTCATTGTAAAAATAGGTTCTTTGGTTTTACAAGGTATTTAGGGGTTGATAATGCGTAGGTAGATTAGGTCAAAATATTTGTATGAACCTTAGAACGTTTGTTAATAATATAAATAGCAGTTCTTAGAATCTCGCAGGTTCGACTCCTGTTTGATAAATAGTTTTGCTGGGAAATAGCGGGTTCGATTCCTGCTCGATTTATCAGTTTAAGAATATTAAAAATATGTATTGTATCGTTAGTAAAATTAGTAATAGGAGATAATATTGTAAACAAAATAGAATTGCGCAGGTTCGAGTCCTGATTAATAATTTTGTGGCGGAAATCGCAGGTTCAGTTCCTGCTCGACTTAGTACTTTAGGAATATAACAATATAAAGTGTATCGTTAATAAAAACTAGAGTAGGTAATATACATATTTTACAGTATTGCAATGCGGACGGATCAGGACTGGTTCGAATCCTGTTTGGTTGGTTATTTTGTGGTGAAAAGTCACAGGTTCGATTCCTGCTTGACTTTATCATTATTTTAAGCATATTAAAATAATTAATAGCTGATGTTCGCGACTTCGTCGTGCTATCGTTATGGTTTTGACATTTCGCATAATACCTTTGTCAGTTGTAGGCTGTGTGTTGTTTCAATGAATGAACTACGTTGTTGTAAAGTTTCATTGGAGTCCTTTCGGTGGTTTTTGCGTGGAAAAGTAACGGGCATACGTCCGTCCATACAAGCTTCGCTTTTATAATATAGGTCGGACTTGGTGTATTTTAAGTTAAAAATAGTAGACAAATGTTACGGTACCATAAATAAAACAGAAGTGTGCGGGTTCGATACCTGCTTGGTTAATAACTTTGGAAAGTATTAACCAAACCACGTTTTAAAATCGTGTAGATTAACTGAATACAACAGGTTCGAGTCCTGGTTGACTAATATATGATACGTTAAACATACAAATAAATAGTACGAGAATTTTAGAGTTGTGAAAAATTAATTGAGGATGCAGGTTCGAATCCTGCTTAGCTAATAACTTTCCAGATTCTAAATAATTAACTACCGGAGGTTTAAAGGTCGCTGACTAAATGAAGATCGCGGGTTCGAATCCCGTTTGACTCACGATTTGATTTATTTTGTAGGTATATTAAATATATATGTAGATGTTACAGGAAGGTTTTATAATCGTACAGGCTGAGGGTCGGTATGGAATAAATCATAATCCATAATTTTAAAGGCTAGGTAATTAAGTGAGTTATTAAGCACAGGTACCAGGAAGATACGTTATTTTGTGATGTAAGTTTTGCAGCTGTTAAGTTACCCACCTCACGGATTGACTGATTGCAATCAATCGATAAAATTTGATCTTATACGAGTCGTTAAGTTTCATTGATTAGATGTCATTATTATAAAATCTATTGTATACGTAGATTCATTTCGTTATTAATATCTGCCAAAAACTAGGTTGTGGTTTTAAAGTCGGAGGGTCGGATAATATTATAAATTAAAGCTATTTAATTTACAGTTACTTGATAGCTAGGTAGAGAGAAGTCATTTATAGTCAATACGCACTACTTTATTGTTTAGATCTTTACCATAAAGTCAGTCATTGTCTGATGGTACAATTAGAGTGTGAGTTCAATCCTCACAGTAATTATTAAATTGGTTGTTATAAAACGTACGACTTAAAAATAGCGAAACTATATCTTAACGGCCATGAAAAAAAAAGGGGAGCCATTAGATAAAACTTTTAAACGAATTTATTTGAGAACTTAGTTAAAGTGTTTGGTTCCTCAAGTGTGTACTAAATATTACTTTGGGTTGACAGATATTCGATAGTTAAATGTTAAATTTATTGACTAGGGCAAAAATATGAGAGATCCGCTAAGTGACGTGCACATTATGACTTACATGACGACTAAAATCATTTTCAAAATAATATTTTATTTTTTGAGTTGACAGTTATTGATAACGTCGACCCACTTATGACCCTTAATGGTTATTTTGGGTTTTGAACTGAAACTAGATAACATTGTAATAAGTTAACGTTTTTTTCGTTAGCCATAGGTATGTCTATGTTTATGCTAAGGTTGAGGATTTATAACTGTTGTATAATTGTTGGTCGTTAGGCAAATAAAGGCGTAGGTAGTCGTGCATTTACCTCTTTGAGCGAAACTTTTACTACACTTTCAGTGGATGGAAATCAGAACACATACTTCATTAGAATTAATATCTATTATTTTATGGTGTTGTGTTACGTATGTGTTTATTGTGTATCCTTTTGCAGCTAGGTATTAACTACGTGTGATAAAGCAGAAGCAGCTGTCTTCAAGAAATTTATATAGATCAGGTGATACTAGGACTAGACATTAGTTTTGAAAAAAGGTAAAATCTATATTTTATTGAATGAAATTAACGTTCCATTCCTACAGGTATTCGAGTTTAATAGTTCGTGTAGAAGACAGAATAGATATTACTTTTAAAATATCTAGCATGTTATTTTTACTAGATACATATTACTAACATTTTAATGTTTATAAATATCGGAGATAAATGTAGGTACTGTGGTGCGCAGATTTATTAAAAAAAAATATTCAACATGTTAGTCTCATTAAACTTCGAAAAATTAAGGTTATATTTAATTAACTTTCCATTTCTACAGGTATTAGATTTAAATAGGTCGTAGGGCGAACGGAATAGATTTGAAACATCTAGCATGTTACTCTTAACATATCATTAACATTCCAATTTTATAGATATTTTAGATAGGTCAAGGTGGTGCGCTGACATTTCTTTTAAAGGATTCAGCATGTTATTCTTATTAGCCTTCAAAAAATTAAGATTATATTTAACTAACGGTTCATTTTTACAGGTATTAGGCTTGGATAGATCGTATGGCGAACAGAATAGATTTCATAATATCTAGCATGTTACTCCATATCTAATTATTACGAACCTTATATTTTTATAGACGTTTTAGATTTAGATAGGTTGGGTGGTGCGCTGACAGTTATTAAAAAAAAAAAAAAAAAAAAAAAACAATAAGCATGTTAATTAACCTCATTAGATTTTAGATAAAATTCAATTTTACAGATTTTAGAAAAAATAGTGTGGTGCGCGGCGTCCTTATTTTATGATTTCTTATATAATAGTCTTATTAGGCATGTTATTCTAACTAGATTTTAACAGACTTTCATTTTTTATAGATATTGGCGAAGGGTGAAGTAATATTATTTACAAGTGCATTACCTTGTTAATTTTATTATGTCTTATATTTTATAATTAGGTTAAGGGTTTGGCGTAAAAATTAGCAGTTAGCGTAAAACAGCTTGAGCATTTGGCATAGTTAAATAAAAATAGTGTCAATATAAGTACATTTGGCATTATTTAAAGTTGGCAATAGTTCAGTTTTGCATTTGGCGTAAATGTTTCTTATAAGAATAATAGCAAGTTGTTATTTTTAAATAGACATGCGTAATTAATTGAAATTCAGCGTATAATATTTAGCGTTTGGCGTAATGGTTATAAAACATTTAGTTTTAATATTATGAAATAAGTTTGGCATGTTGCATAAATAAATAAAATATATTTCACATAATATACTTAATATGTTCCTGAAATTAAAACAAGTGTTCCCTTTTAATAAAAAAAAAAAAAACATAACAGTATTAAAATATATATATATATATAGAGTACATCGTTTTACAGTCTCATTTCAAAATGATCTGTTGATATTGCAGGTATAATGGAAGACTACGTATGTCGAAGTTTGTGGAAGTGATGTATGAGTTTTAATAAGTATGAAGTCGATTTAAAGAAAGGGATTGAATGAAATAATGGTGATAGATTTAACGGTTTGAGGGGCCTAAGATTTCAACTGTAACTGAGGATGAGACAATTTTGGTTGTTTTTATAAATTCAAATAAGCACTACATTACACAATCGACTTGTATGAAGGAGACATTGGTGTTAGGTTAAGTCAGAAGACAATCATCGGTCTAGGCCGATTTCATACAAGTTCACACTGCACCTATTAGGCCATGACTAAGCACACTATACACTCTCCGTTCTGTAAAATGTTGTTATTTTGAGGTCGGTTTCTGACTGAATGTCGTTCTTGTGGGATAACATTTAGACTTTGAAAGCGTAGACGGATTTAATCTATATTGTGAAAGGTGGTGTTTGCATTTCCAGTACCAACATTGCGGTAGTCAATACAAGGACTGAAGAAAGGTCTACACCAAACCATTAGGGTTGATCAAATTCACAACTTGGTTCCTTTGCACAGATAAATTGTCCTAGCTGAAGAGTATAAAAACCCATGATGACTTTCATTTATAGCAAGAGGTTGAAGTCACAATGACGACAGTTTGCACTTCGGTCTAAAATACACTTCTCATTTTATGATTTATATATATATGTGTATATACTTGCACCGCATATTGAAAAATATGCTTATTACACATTAAACTCAAAATATTTGATTATAAAAATAACCAAAATTTAGTACTTTATAATTAAGAGGGATAATTTGTAATCACATTGATTATTTTGCATTATATAATAATTGTGAAATTATTTTACTTTGAAATATTTACTACGGACTAATTAGCATCAACCTGCGTAAATATTGAGGGTCGGCTGTAACGAGCCAGAACTACGTCAGCCTCGTTCTTATTCACAATTATTGACACAGAGATCATTTTTAGATTTGAAGAAATTAATTGATTTATTTCACATTCTTTTATTCTTTAAAACTTTCCATTCGAACATCTGCAGGGCAACAATGTTATTTTAAGCACAATAGACGCAATTTAAAATATCACAAAAAAATATATTTTTGTTCATTCGAAATTGGACGTCGCCCATTAAAAACACATGTCCGTAAAAGTCTTTGTTTTTAAGGATAGGAGCCAGGTCAGATCATAAATTAAATACAAAAAAATATTTCAAGTGAAATGTCTACTTAAGATCGCAAATGTTTCGGGGACTTTCCAGAAACCATTTAATACAAAAAATCCCTGCACTAACTATAATAAAAAAATATTTAACGTGGAAGGGACGCGTAGGCACCGACGTGATGAGGTTTGAAAGGAACAGGAGGCAAGACACTGAATTTCGGGCTCTCGGACAGATAGGTTCAGCGATTGAACATATAATTCGCGTATCGGGTCCTTTGAATCCTCGGTCGGTTTACGGATTGAAAGTCGATTGTTTGCTTAAACTTTGTTTTGAGAAAAAGTAATATTAAGTAATAACTTCGCGTTCGGTAGTGTTGTTTAAGTGAATTTTGAAATAAGATTAATACTAAATTTCCTAAGATTTAGATTCGCGATCGTTTGTGTTGTGCAGTGTCTTTCAGAAATAATTAATATTGGGGTTTTAAGATTTAAATTCACGGTCGATTATGGGGTTTAATTTTGAGCAAAGATTAGTTTAAATTTCCTTGGGGTTTGTTTGTGTTATAAATTTAAATATTATTTGTTTGTAAAAATGTGGTTTGTACGAGTAATCCTGTAAGTCTTTTAATATTTAATTTATGTATGTTACATTTCTGCTTCATAATAATATTTAACTAAGTCTGTGTTAAACTTCCATCCGGTTAAATTAATTTATAAAAATAATTGATTCGCTCCTAGGAATATTATTATTAGGGATATTAGTGACATATAGGTAGAGCGTAAGGCTTAGTTAGATAGGTAGAACTCTGAACTGTTAGGTAGACTAGACCGATTATATGACGTTAAGTTATGCAAACATTTAATCTATCTTTTGCTGATATAAACTCTTTAATCTATTTTATTAAATTGACTTCAGGAATGCACAATGTTAGTAGTAAGGTAACCTTACTAACATTGTGTCATTTAGAATGTCAGATTAAAATATATAACTTTTGATGTAAACTACTTTTGATCTTTCTTCCATTACCTTTATACTTGAATACATTTTATTATTATTAAACCCAGTAGAGCACAATGTTAGAAGTAAAGTGAACTTACTAACATTGTGCCTTTTAAAATGAGAGATAAAAATACTTAAATTTACCAAGTCTTGTAAGGACTTATTTTATTTAAAGTCGTGTAATGACTAAAATTATGGGAAGTCTTGTAAAGACTAGTTTTAACGATTCGTAGATTTAAATTCACGCGTGGACTATTTTCGTCCGAACCTTAAAGGTAGTCAGTGTTTGACTGTTCAAGTGAACTACTTTTGAAGGAAAATCCTTTGGAAAAGCCTATGTACAACATTCCAGTTAGGGAGTGTATATCAAACTTTGTGAGCGTGTGTCTCGGTATTTATCTGGAATCTATGGAAAGAGGAAAGTATTTACCTACAAAGTTTGAATACATTTTATGTATCGAGTGATACCGTTTGGTCTAACTAGCGGCACAGTAGTTGCCAAGCTTATCCCGGACTTAGAAAAGCGAGGGAGGCTTTCCGCAAATCTAGTTTTTATGACCCATTCTTCGACAACATCTGAGAATGTTCTCAGGGCTTTGACATTGGTTATCCTAATAATCTAGCTCAACTTGTGCCGTTGGACATGGCTTGACCAGGCTGCTTAGCAGTTGACCCCCTAGGGTCTGCTTTGTCTTTGAGTTCTTTTAAAGGGAACTTAAGGAGATTGTAGTCCCATTGAACTCCCTATAGTAGTGCTAGTGTTTGGGTGGGTTAGGTAAACGGTAATAATTAAAAGTTATTCGTTTCTCTAGCTTATTCAAACGCTGGAAAGCCTTCTATGGAAGAGGAAGTCTATTTATGTATTAAGTTACATAGCGTGTGTCGTAGACTACTGGCAGGCACGGGCGAGGGGTGCCTTTGAAGAGCCCTGACATAGCAATGTCAGCTTCCATTATTTATTTCAAATACATACTTCCTATAAAGTCTATTACACGAAAACTCTTTACATAGTCCTTCATAATGTTCATACATAATTCATAAAACTTTTAAGAGATCTAGCATAACAATACTAACATCCATTACTTTTCATAATTACATTACATAAAAGTTATTAGTATTTTATAATGTTTCTTTCATATTTTATAGAGGTTCGAGGAACTCTAAAATAGTAATTTAAAGTTACTCATACTTTAATCGTTGCATTCTCTTACTCATTCTTATAAGTCAATATTCTGTTAACAGATTTCTTTACATACGAGATAAATAATCAGAAGATAGTGAAATTTTACGACGTAAGATAATTGAATTAGATACTTTAGGTAATAATAAGTAAATTAGGTAATAAATTATAATAGATATCGGTTTGAATTCTCAACATGATTTCTTAAGTTCTTGAGTTACTCACGTCACAACAGTAGGGTCCTATAAGAGTTAGACGATCACATGGCCATCTTCAATCTTCAATTATCATAAATATTTATGTTAGTTTTTTCACGCATATTTAAATATCGCGGGGTTTATTTACCGGGGGGGGTCGTTACAGCGCTATTAAAATCATTTAGATTGGATTCAAAGGATCTATCTAGGATCGGTCCCTAATGATTAATTATACAATGTGTCAAATTAAATTTACACTTTCGTCAATTTCATAACGTAGGTTATTTTTAGAAGGTGATTACGTCTAGACTTGTGACGAAATACGCCGAAATGTTCTAATAATAATCCTTTGAAGTCAGCTCGTTCAAAACAATATTAAAATAAACAATTTCACGACATACGTAACACCTTTATCACAGATGTAATTACATTCGAGCTGACAGTAATTCTTTTCGTCACATTGTATTCAGGCTCAGACTATTTTGTAACAAAATGGCCAGCAACAAAAGATAGGTACGGCGATAATGTTATTGTTAGCCAAGTGGGGTTTTGAATGGGTTACCTTTATTGGTGCGAGTGAGGTGTACAGTCTCGCAATATTGCTACGTTAATCGAAATAACTGTTCTAGGAAGGATTTTACACGGTTTAGTTGTATTAAACATACAACATGTATTTGTGGGGTCGAATTCTGAGAAGATTTTAGAACAAATAGTTAATGCCGTCTATGTTATTGACTTAATTAAATACTTTCAAAGTATAGCGTTAAAAATGAAATATGTATTTATTTTAATTCGGCGGTTATATTGGTAAAAGTTATGGAACTAACTTTTTCTTCTTTATAAGTTTCTTTACACAGCAAGATTTAAATATGCTGTTGGTGTTTGATACCCCACTGTTACTTGAGGCATCAAATTGAGGCGTAAAACATTTTGATAACCACAAATACGTGTTTCGCTCCAAAAGGGTGTAGGCCTTTCGACCACAGACAATGACAGCAATATACCAAGTTTAGAAACTTAGTCTATGACCGTACCTTCGTCAGCTTTTAAACATAATGCGGTTACGAGTAATGCCTTGATCACACGTACCGAGTAAACCGGCGAGACAGTGACGTATTTGAGATACACTGCGCGTCGACATCAGTTTTACTGTTGAACGTTGCAGCGTTAGCGCGCAGTGTATCTTAAATACGTCACTGTCACGCCGGTTTACTCAAGTGTGAAGTGTGTTACTGTGATCAAGGCATAAGTAACTTATGGGCACAGCTATAATACACTTAGGTTTGGTCACGGTTACACTCGCATTGCACTTTTATAAATAAAAAACCTTTTTGCGCACAAATAAAGTTTAAACATTAGTAACACATGACTTAACAAAGATTGATTCCTTAAAAATTGAATCTTATTTGCTTATTGAGCACACTGTCGCTTTTTTAAATTATTTGGGTCGGTTTCGTTAAGAAGTAAAAGTTACAAAAAACTGAATACGCAATTATTATTTTCTTATAAATCGATTGCAGGACTCCTTTCATCACTTTTCTGTCACTCTCGTGATTTAGAACTTGGCCATCAACGCTCTTCTCTTAAAGTAAACTGTATACTAGGTTATTACTTTTTGAATTTTAATAATTTCTTTGCAAGTTTCTCAGTCAATAAATCAATGTTTATACAAACAATTAACCGCAATGATTCGCGTTCACTGCGAATAATTTACTAAAGCTTTTGAATTTCGGTAATATGAGATTAAATATTGTGTGAGGAAATTATAAATTTGAAAGAGCTGCCCCAGCAAAAATCATTATTGGACAATTTGTCGCACTCAAACGGGACACAGCTCAAAAAGCTGTTAGTAACGTCACCACTAAATGAAGCGTGTTTTTTTTATAAAGCCCACTTAATATCTAAAGACCACCATCAGACTAGAGCTTATGGACCTGTCTACCAGTACCTAAGTGACCCGTCAAACTTTCAGATTTGTCAACTTTTTTTTTATGGTCTCCTTATTGTTTTTTGAGTCTGTTTGTATAGAGTGTAGCACCACTTTCGAAATCGAAAAGAGACGGATTTAAGTAAGTACAAGTACGACTTTTTATATAAATTGTATTATCTCAAAAGCAGTTTATACTAATTCTATAAAAGAAGCAGTATAAATTCAAAAAAAAAAGTACACAGTAACTAATGTAGTTAAAAAAGTTTTTTTCGGAGTGGTATATGTACAATTTAAGATTATATTACGTCGTACTTAACTAAATACTATATCTAATAATGTAGTGTATATAATTGATGGCTGAAGTTAAATAATAACAAGTTGAGAATAAAGAGAAGATTCTATTGATTTAACTGTGTACTTCAGAGCTGTGGCCGAATGACCGTATGATCATTTAATATGACACAGTTAAACTAATTGGCAATGGATGCGCAAACACTTGATCGACTTTGAATAGCAATGTAAATTATTGAATATTCGAGTTCGCTTCTACGTACTTCAAGTAATATTAATTTGATATTACGATCTGGTATCGATCTTACCATTGTATATGGTATGCATCAAGCAAAAATAATATAATTTTGACAGGCGTCACGGCTCAGTTGGTTGGCTCTGCCTTCCATGCTGTGAGTCGTGGGTTCGATTCCTACCCAGAGCAAATGTTTGTGTGATGAACATAAATATTTGTTCTGTGTCTGGGTGAATTTATTTAAAAAAAAAATGTAATAAGTATTCTATCAGCAATCCAGTTGCCATATCACAAGCTTTGCTTACTTTGGGACTAGAGCGCGATGTGTAATATTCCAAGAATATTTATTTATTTTATTTAATAGATAAATTAATCATCTAAAATAAACTTGTGTTAGATTAAATATATGAGATTAAATAAAAGAATATTGTAAATTTTGAGGCGGAAAGGTTACCTATAAAAGTTTTATACTCAATCGGTTAAAGGTTGGGCAAAGTGAATCAATTTACTCGCCATCGTCTCCACCCTCTGGCCTGCACTAATTGATTTACCTAGCAACGGGATACCAACCTCAATTAAAACTGTAGGTAAATTGAGTAATTGACAATAATAGAAGGTAAACTGAGTCACGTTCTGAAAGTAAAAAAGCGTTAAGTTTATTATTTTTCCCTTCTTATTTAAATCAAAATAATACATGACAAAAACAAAGCCATGTTTGAGACGGCGCAAAAATATTTTTAAACAATAGCGTATTGATTTTATATCGCCGATAAAGGAAATTTCCAACAAAACCTGTCAAAATATTCCAGCTGTATATTCTCCAAATAAAGCCAGCTTTGATTTCCGCTGGATCCCTTTGAAAGTTGCCGTGAAATTAGCCTCTGCACATTCACTCTGAGCCCCAACAAAATAAACTATGAAACGAGAACTCACTGGAACTAGAACCAAGCTATAACTTATCTTCCACTTAATTGGACTTTATCTTTATTGGTTTTCTTCATTTGTACACAAAACTGTTCTCTTTTATAGTGCTCTGACTGAAAGTCCTTATAAATAGATTTGTCATTTGCTTGTCTATTTTATATACTCTTTGAGCAAAAGCTGTATGCCAAAGGACCATTTATCAAGTAGTAAATACGGTATTTCAGAAACAAACTCTGGAAATTTCGGCAGTCGCAAACTACATTACAAACTTTCGTAGATTTCCCACGACGCCAGCAAATCGTCAATCCAGCGGAAACTCTAATCAAGCTTACAAAACGTCAGCTTAAACTGCAGTTACACGTAGTCCACTGAGTCTTATTTGTAGAACGGAGCGTTTTAAGTAAAATAAATTACCTGTTACAAGATGAGAGCTGGTGACCGAGCGGGGATCAGCCGGCGCTCTTCGGAAATGAGAAATGAATTGTGGTGAGATCGGGAGCCGAAGTGCACGAGATAAAACTATCATTATAAACCTAAAGTACAGGCAATTTTACCTGAAACTTGAACGGCAACACAGGCAGAGTTACAGAATGTTTGAAGTCTGGCTTCTGATTAAATTAACCTTTTACGGGTATCGATTAGGTCATGTGGAGTAACATCAAAGAGAACTATCAATTCAATAATTTATTTATAAAAAATATTATTTTTCTACAATACATATAATATATTTTCCTACATTCTCGTTTATGAATTACGAGGTAGGTAATAAGTAAAAAATATCAAGATAATTATCTATGACAACATGTTTATTTATTTTTTAAACATGTTTTGATTTTGTTGCGACCCCATGGGATTTGTAGTCAGGTCCGTTATTATGTCCTGTACCTAAGTCTTAAATATTGCGAGCATATAATACAACTACAACTATGTTGTATAACTATGACCATTGGTTTACTGATTGGTATAACTAATGTTTAATAGTTTAGCTATCTATATTTCGCTGAACAGCGGTCTGACAGCCAGCAGATTCCTTTTATAAATTATATTAATAATAAATAATAAGTAAATTGCATGAGACGTAACATTCTTTGTGTACAATGAACAACTTCAAAAGGTTTAAATAAGTGGAAATTTACTTGATTACCTGATACATATAAATTATAATGAGCTGACCAAAACAAGAATAAACTAACCTAGGCTTCTAGTCTTAAAGGTCAAAGCGATTTTGTGGTACCTTTTTGGTTGATTTTTTATTGAATTCCAGTTCGCTGGCATCAGCTCAAACACTACGTTAGCAGAATTAAATTATGGTTGCGCCAATTACACTCGTTTTTGAACCGCTCGATGGCTGATAGCCAATTTATGAACGGCCGGCAATGTTTTAACTCGATATCCGGGCACCGTTGTCATTGATGATCGTGTTATGGCGTTTATAATGGCATGGAGAGCATAGCCTTATTAACATATTGTTATGTATGTATGCGTGGCTGCGCCCACGACCTTGCTGCGTACCTACAATAAATCAGTGCAAAGCTAACCAGCGATCGTTTCACTTGTCCCACTCCGTCCTCATATTTAACAGTGGCGACGATCTACCCGCAGTTGTAAATATAACGTTAAAATGTCTAACTCTAGTGCGCAATACGGAATTTTAAATAGTTTCGATCACACGATACAAACGTGGAAGACGTACAGAGGTCGCATTAGACAATATTTTGTGGCAAATGACATCAACGGGAAGACGGATCCTGAAGGCAAGAAAAGAAAGGCGATCCTTCTCAGCGCACTCACAGAGGGTACCTACAAGTTAGCAACGGATTTGGCCCTGCCAAAAGACGTAGAAGATGTGCCCTATGAAGATTTATTATCACTACTGGATAAGCATTTCACCCCTAAATGTGTCGGGTTTGGTGAGCGTCACAATTTTTACGCGGCCGCTCAAGAACCGGGTGAAAGTCATTCGCAGTGGGCTGCCAGACTACGAGGGTTGACAGCAAAATGTGATTTTCTCAACGTCGAAGAGGCGCTCCGCGACAAATTCATCATGGGATTGCAGCCTGGTAAAGAGAAAGAGAAGCTGTACACAAAGGAGCTGGCCGGCCTCACGCTGGTCATGGTTGTGGAGATGGCTGAAAATCTGAGCCGCGCACGCTCCGCTATCGCCGCCAGCGCTGGCTCCGCCGCCGTCGCAAGCGCCGACTCGCATCAACTTTTCAAGATCGCAGACAACGGGAAAAGTGCTGGTGTAGGGAGAGTGAAGTGTAGTGTTTGTGGTTATACGAACCACAAAGCATCAGAGTGTAGATTTGCAAATTATGTTTGTAAGAAGTGTCACGTAAAAGGCCACTTGCGTAAAATGTGCACCAAGGTGAATTACGTGGAGATGGATGGCGTTGACCAGGGTGAGGATGACGAAGATGACGACGGTAAGCTTTATTATATCCGATCACTCAGGGGAGAACCCATGGTAGAAAATATTGGCATTTTTAATGATTTTTTTAAATTTGAAATTGATAGCGGTTCTGCGGTAACGGTAGTTTCGGAGGGGTTTTACAAAACTCATTTTAAAGATGTGCCATTATCAAGTACGTGTAAACAGCTGATGACGTATAATGGTAGAAAAATAGTATGCCTAGGCACATTCCGTGTACCAGTATGTTACGCTGGACAGACACACGAATTAATTTTATTCGTGGTCCGCGATGGAGGCCCGCCCCTTCTAGGCCGAGATTTTATTTCACGTTTTAATTTACAGTTAATGCCGGTAAACTATTTTTCAGACTGTGATTTTTCTCTCAAAGAAGTGCAACAACAATACTCGGAACTTTTCTCAGATAAGCTAGGAATGTTCAACAAGTACAAAATAAAGTTATTATTAAATGATAATGCGAAACCGGTTTTTTGTAAAGCGCGCCCCGTAGCATTTGCGTTACGTGATAAGGTTCACAAAGAAATCGATAGATTGGTCGATTTAGGTATTCTTAAACCAATTGAGCACTCAGAATACGCGTCACCGATAGTACCCGTTTTAAAAAAAAATGGATCAGTCAGATTGTGTGCAGATTACTCAGTTAGTATAAATAAACAATTGTTAGTGGAAAAGTATCCGCTTCCCACCACAAATGAATTATTTTCAAAAATACATGGTGGTCAGCAGTTTAGCAAGCTTGATTTATCAATGGCATATAACCAGTTTGTGTTAGATGATGAGTCACAGCAGCTCACTTGCATCAACACAAGTCGCGGCTTGTTTACCTATACTCGGTTAGTGTTCGGGTTAGCTAGTGCGCCCGCTATTTTTCAGCGCGCGATCGAGGGGGTATTATCGGGTATAGAAGGAGTATTGTGCTTATTAGATGATATTTTAGTGACAGGAAAAAATAAAAAAGAACATTTAGAGAAATTAAATACTGTTCTTAAACGTTTACAGGATGCAGGGTTAACTTTACAAAAAGAAAAGTGTAGTTTTTTTCAAAATGAAGTTAGGTATCTCGGCTTTATTATTACAAAAGACGGCTTAAAAAAAGAACCGGAAAAAATTAAAGCTATGGTAGAAGCGCCGGTTCCCACTAATGTCGCGCAGTTGCAGTCATTTCTAGGGCTCATTAATTACTACAGAAATTTTATACCTAACGCATCCACGGTTCTCAGTCCTTTATATGAGCTATTAAAAAAGAGTAGCAGTTGGAATTGGACTAGAATTCATGACAAAGCTTTTAAAGAAATTAAAAGGTTAATGACATCAGAACAGGTTCTTGCGCATTTTGATCCGAATGCAAAAATAATATTAACCGTAGACGCTTCTTTTCAATCGCAATTCTGTCTCAAGTAGGGGCAGACGGGGCAGAACGCCCTATCTCTTTTATGTCACGAACTTTAAATCAAGCGGAGAAGAGATACGCTCAAATACAAAAGGAAGCTACAGCTATTGTTTACGGCGTACGACGGTTCCACCAGTACTTGTATGGCCGGTCTGAACCATTTTATTTACGAACGGATCATAAGCCGCTTTTAGCCATTTTTAGCCCTTCAAAAGGAATACCTGAGATGTCCGCTAACAGGTTACAGAGATATGCTTTATTTCTAAGTAGCTATAACTACAAGATAGAATACGTGCGCAGCGCCGACAACAGCGCGGATTATTTATCTCGCGCGAGCTTACCGCGCGCGGTGCACGAGTGTGCGTGCACCGACCAGTGTCGCTGTTGTGATTGTGAAGTAGCATACGATCGAGCTACTTACGTTTGTTTTGTAGTTGACGGGAGTATGCCCGTCACATTAGATAAATTACGCGATGAAACAAATAATGACCAAGTGTTAACACAAGTGAAAGGGTTTATTTTAAATGGTTGGCCACCGAAAGTTAACGATGTGCGATTACATCCGTATCACTTGTGTAGATCGCAATTATCATATGAAAACGGATGCATTATGAAAGGTCATAAGGTAGTTATACCCGTAAGTTTATACAAACCTTTGCTAAAGGAGTTGCATACTTCACATTTAGGTATAGTTAAAACGAAGGCCGAAGCTCGTTCAAGGTTTTGGTTTCCTGGAATAGACCAGGCGGTGGAAACTATGATAAGTTCATGCGACGTGTGCATTCAACTGCGCCCCTCGCCCCCGCGCGCCCCCCTCGCGCACTGGGAGTTCCCGCCGTGTCCTTTCTACAGAATACACATCGACTTCCTAGGTCCTATTAAAGGCTGTAGTTATTTGGTGGCAGTAGATGCGTATACTAAGTGGGTTGAAGTATATAATATGAATACTGCTACGACTTCGGCAGCGGTCATTGGGAAGCTTTGTGATTTTATGTCGAGGTTTGGGGTTCCAAAAACAATAGTAAGTGATAATGGTACAGCTTTTTGTTCAAAAGAATTCGAATTGTTTTGCGTTTCGAATGCTATTTGTCACGTAACATCACCCGTATATCACGCCCCTTCGAACGGCCAGGCAGAAAGTTTGGTGAAAGTAGTGAAAAAAGGAATAAAATCTTGTCTTTTGTCTAATAGTACGGCAAAGGCCACATCAGTAAAACTATTAAAATACCTAATGGATTATCGTAACTCTATACACACTACCACGGGGTTGTCCCCTGCTCAGTTGGTATTCGGGCACAAGTTAAGGTCGCGACTAGATTGGTTCGACCCTAAGTCATCGGCACCCTCGTCACCGTCATTATCAGATCATGTTAAAAATCAACAGTGTATGCAAATTAAAAAGCAAGGGAAAAATAAAACAAAATCTTTCAAGAAAAATGATATTGTACTGTATAAAAAATTTACAAATAAAACAAGTTATACATGGTGTAAAGGAATCATAGAAAAAAGAATAGGTAAAGTGTTATACATTGTTAAAGATATAGATAGCTCTGAAAGTAATAAAAGACACATTAATCAGTTGATGCTATACAAAGGGACAAGTAATCAATTGGATAGTAATGATAATAGTTCTAATGGGAACTTACCTGGGCAACCTGCGCCACCGCCGCCGCCGTCACCGCCGTCGTCACCGTCGCTGCCGCCATCGCCGTCGCCGTCACCGCCGCCGTCGCCGTCACGTCCGCCGTCGCCGCCGTCGCCGCCTCAGTCGTCGTCGTCATTGCCTCAATCGTCCATGACCATACCTTTAGTGGTTGCATCAGGGTCGACTGATCAGCCGAATTGGTTGTCACGCAGCCGAGGTAGAAGAGAAGAGGTATACGAACCGAATATTTCGCCGGGTGACGCAAGTGAGAGACACTCTCACGTCTCTGAGGATGAGTTCCATGAAGCAGAAAGCGAGGTCATTGTCCAGGCGAATCCACAGATGGATGGTTCAGGAATTGGAGCAGGAAAATCATTACGAAGGCGTCCCGAGGTTAATTATAAGAAGTATTTTTAAATTAGTAGTTAGTAGGTTTCAAATAGTATGTTTATACTAGAGGGAGGAATGTTATGTATGTATGCGTGGCTGCGCCCACGACCTTGCTGCGTACCTACAATAAATCAGTGCAAAGCTAACCAGCGATCGTTTCACTTGTCCCACTCCGTCCTCATATTTAACACATATGAACCATTGAATGACCCTATTTTTATAGTCGAGTTGATTTTACTCCAGTATAAAATCATAACATGCGATATTCATACAAATATAGACAATCCTGTGTAAAGTGGCGAAACTGGATTAAAAAAAATATGAGCGTAAAATTTCGTGCCCCTTTTATTGCTACAGTAGGATTCAAAGGTTTTAAAAAATATTCTACTCGTATATAAATATCAATCCATTTTTTATCGAGGTATACTACCAGCTTACCAGTTATGTCTAGTTAGATGTTTAGTCTAACTCAAAAGTGTCTAAGGGTAGTCAAGGGTCAAAACATGACATTTATAACTACTTGGATTCCGCAGCTGCAAGAATCTCTTCTGATGATTTTTTGAGGTATCTCTAGTACAAAAGAAGATTATACGTAAATCTAGTTCTTAGAGATAGTTTTGAGCAAGTGCAAGGAACTACGTTCACATAACTGCTAAGAATTTCCTCTATCGTTAATCAAATCGAGTGTTAAATGATCCGACGAACTGCGGCAGGGGAGGAACATTCGATAGAAAGATATTTCCCAAGCTTCAAAGAGTTTCCTGAAAAGTGGCTGATGTAAATGCACTGGCCATGCACGTTCAACCAATAACAATGCGAGAACAATGACTTGTTTGTTTATGTTCTGTAATTAGTGTTTTTTTTCAAGTAAACTCGAGGGACGATTATTACATAACACAGTGGTCGGTTTTTAAGAAATCTTTACAGATGATTTTCTCCTCACAACATTTTTTCTTTAAGAATCAATGGAGTTGCTAACAGGAACAATTTGTCAGAAGTCTATTTTGTTGGCTCGGATTTAGGTTGTTTATCTTTTGAATTGGCCCGAAGCGGGTGGAACACTTCACAAACTCATTTTATATTTTAGCCGCACAGTAGGTAATAAAATATGCAAACGCTAAAACGGAAACTCCCGCAATTTTTTACGCTCAATGTTCTTCAAGTTACTTCTGAAATTGAGTAAAACAAACATCAATCAGGAACAATATATAAATGTTTTTTATTGTACTTCTAAATAAATCATATCAAATGTAATAAATAATGACTTCCAATCAGACGCTTAGACGCACAGACCCTATAATTAAATTTGACAGTCGTAAGTAAACATAGCGTTTACGATTCACACTACGCGTCAACGCCAGCATAACTGCCAAAAGTTTCAACGCCACCGCGCAGTGTGGTTCACAACGACAAGAGACGTTTGCGATTGTCACATTTATTCGTGAACACCTCTTTATTTAGGTATCTCTTCACGTTTTAGTCGGTCTCGCACAAAGTCAAAGTAAGCTAAAATATGATAAAATAGTATATTTTATAAAAGATAAGTAGCGTATTTTCCGCCTCACTAGTTGTCTACTTACAAGCATTTTCAAAGGAGCCTACAAATGCCATACCGAAACGAGATGTCTCCGAAGGTTTACGAATAGTTTCACAGGCAGCGTAGCATTCTCTCCTCGACCCTACGCGACCGCAGACTCTCACTACAATACCTAAAGCTTACCTTCCTAACCAGCGACAAACGTCTTTTGCACGACTGTCTTTATATTTTTTAACGTTAGGTACACAGAACGCTTTGTAGTTTCAACATGTAATACGCTCATAAATATAAGTATATTTTTATTAAGCTACATGCATATCTACGTATGCGTTTAAAGCTACATTTTATTTACTTACACAAAAAAGCTAGTTGGAAGAGGTTTGACTTATACCATCTAAGCTGACGCTGGTTTGATAAACATAAAACGGTAGCAATTTCTGGTAACTGTAGCTTAAGTTCCCAATATTCTGACTATGTGAATTATCCATGAAGCATAAATTATTGACACTAGCTTCGACTATGAGGAGAATTTCAACAGTTGCGTAAGCGGAACTTGACAAAGATGCAACTATGCTTTTGGTTTAAGCAGGGTACCATATTCTAATATCATAATTTGTAGTATATGCAATGGTAATAAGTTTTAAGGAGTTAAAACAATTAAAAGCCCGCATAGACATTGTACAACGTTAAAAGAGTCTTATATTAGTAAATCATTTAATGCGCGCGCGCCTCATCTATCTCACAAAGCGCATAAAGTGTGTTAACTAGTGGTAAACATTTACAATTAAGAATTACTTTTGTGGTAAGTTCCATTTTGTATCTGTTAAAACGTTTACAGACAATATTATGTATAATATTACAAAATGTCTGTTTTCTCTTTATTTATGATAATTTATTTGATTGTAGACAATTTTTGAAGGATACAATATAACATGTTCCCGAAATAACAATTGTTTGGCAACAACAAAATCTCTGCGCAATGTGAAAGTATCTAAAATGTTAGACCAATTAGCTCTTCGATTGGCTTTTTGGTGGTGGTAACATAAAATCCCAGTCTTGAGTCTAGTCTACAGTCTAGACTGTTATTAGATTTAAGATTTGAAGTTTATTTTATTGTCCGAGACTTCAATCAAAAGTCAAAATTGTGTATTATTCCAGTTTCATCGTAATCAAAATCATTTCTTCTTAACTGATCGCCATAAATCTCAGCTTTCATATTTATAATATTAGTAGTACACACAAACATTTAATAAATACAGTTTTTAATTATAGATATTTCAAACGTTTGATTTCATTTGACCCTAATACAGTTGTTGAATTCAATAATGAAACTATCAAGTTTTTACACGGTTTTCCCGTGGCTTGGTATAGAGCCAACTTTTGTGTACGGTGGTAATGGGTTACCATTATAAGTACAACCTAACTACCAAAATCTATAATAGGTACGTAGTCTTTCTGCCCATTATTTTAACTACGTCAAACACTAAAAATGGCAGAAAATATTTAAAAACATTAGCCTGAAGGATTAGCTCTGAGTTTACTGAAACTTCACTGAATCAGGGTTTCGATTTGTGTTTTTTATCCTTCGACTTTCTAACTTCACATTATCGGTTCATGCACACAATTCAGCACAATAACTATACATTCTTTTAATCGACTGATAATGAATTACTTCTAAAATGTTAACTGCCTATAATGCTACACTTAACAGAGTAAGTACTATAAAAAAAAAGGACGTGTGGCACTCAGGGACTGCCGCGGTAAAGTTGATAATATTAGATAGCATTGTTTGCTGGATTACGCATGCGCAGTGTTAGGTTATTTTCGTTCGGTATTTTCGTTACGGAATTTCTGGATTCGGTCTCCAAAGGCCCGCGATAGAAGCTAAGCAATAGCCTAAAAACTTTTATGGGTTAGTTAGACAATAAATTTTAAATTCTTTATTTTGGCCGCCTTGAACTTGAATATTTTTTTAAGGAAAGGGTAAATAAAACTAGAGCAAAGCTAATATGCAATATCTGGAAAAAAAGTCGATTACTTATGTTCAAGTTTTAAAATAGAATTACTGAACCGCATGAAAATTTCAGACCAAGCGTATCGTTAAAACTTTAAAGTCTGTTTCGCAATTTTATTTATTCAGTTTGTTTATAAAGTTCTGAAAACTACTTAGTTGGATGCCGTCTAACCTAAAACTGAACGCGCTACTTTGTTCAAATAAAATCAGCGGTAAAGATAAACTATTTTAAAAATGCATGCGCATTCTTCTTTTTAATAACTGGTTGGCCTACAGATCCAGCCATGTTATGACGGAGTCTGAACAATCAATAACTTAAATCAATTTGTTTGGATTGCTTACCATTTTTGCATGTCAATATAACCACGTGTAACAGGTGTACGTGCATTTTTACAATGGTTTATCTCAACAAAGATAGTCATTTGACATGAGCATAGAATGCCTCTTTTTTACCTAGAAGAGGCAGTCTGCACGAAAGTGTCAAAAGTTCCACACTAGCTAAAAATGCGTGCAAACATCATTATGTTTTGCAGTGTTTCGGTATTAATAATAAATAGATTAATGAATGTGTCCTGGAACGATACCAGCACAATTATTCATGTCAATCACGCTGAAACTTCGGCGTAGGAAGCAAAGTCTCTGAAAAGGAGTATAAAAGTTATTTTTAAATCCGCATTTTTGTGTTTGCATTTTATGACAAATTAGTGTAGCATTATACATTTTAGAGTAGAAGTAAAACTTTAGACTTTGGGACGCAGCTTTTTACCAACACAAGAACAATTTAATCCATGCCACAAATTGTATTTGGAGAAATTCTTATAAATAATCTACTAAAGTTAAAATAATATTCACTAAGCGACGTTTAGCCCGATATTTTAGTAAATGTTCAACTTGTAGATTACATGTAAAACTAGTACGTCTTGATAAAAAGCCGTGTAGGTAGTCAGCTAAAAATAAAAGATTTTTAGTTTATTTTAATACGAAACAAAAAAGGATCGAAATTATATCAATGCCTCTAATACAACAAAATGCAATTAGTATAAGCAAGATTATCGTGCTCACTAAATTGTGTTCTATGGAATATTTTCCCTCTGAGCTCATATTCTACTTTTTAATCTGAATGGCTGTAGCAGAGCAAACAAGTTCGCAAGCAGTTGCTACATCGAGCCATTTATTAGCTGTCATAAATTGCTTCTGCGGGTTTACTCAATTTCAATTAACGTTGCATATAATGCTGTCACAGCTAGGTTACACCAGCAAGTCGATTATCTGGTTTCTTTATTGTTTCCGTGCCAGGATTTTATGATAATGTATTAAAATAATGTTGTTTTCTATTATCAAGTTCCCATACTATCTTTAGTTAGTTCTGGACTAATTGGCGATTATTTATTTATATAAATATTCATAGACAATACCTACTCAATCAATAAGAACATATTTTGTGTATAATAAATAATATTGTTTATTCAAACTGTTTGTAGCTCAAATAAAATTCAAATAAGCTCAAAGTTGAAACTAGGTTGCAAAGAACAACTGGGACGGAAGAAAAACCGACAAATTCGCAGTAACGAGCAATCAATGGAGGAAGCGAAACCTCGCATCGGCTGAAAAAAGTAACTGCAATTTAATAGTTGACTGAATCTAGTCACAAACCGTCGGAATTTTGTTGGCAATCATCTTACAAGTGTTATTATTAAGCGGATTTTCCCGTTTGCATCTTTTTTTATTAGATGCAATCCCATTGAATCTAATAAACCCAATTGAATATGAAACTGATAATCGCTTATAGATTACTTTTATTCCAAAACTTGTAAAAAAAACTTGTTCTTATTTGGATAAGATGCCGACTAAGTCGCGATTGGAAGCTGGTGTGTAAAACTATTTATTTTGAAAACTAGTAATTGTGGTTACTTTTTATGTTTGTACTCAAATTAACTTCCATTTTGTTACGCCAGTTAAATTTGTCTATTCTATTCAACAAAAAATGAGCTTTTGAAAAGGCTGCATTCTACTATAAAAATTAGAGACGATAATATCATCTGAAAGTTAACGAAAAATATTCGGATTATACTCTCATACTTCCTCATAAAAACTTTTGTTATGGAAGTAATTAATTTGAAAGAATGCTAATTTTTCTTTTAATCGCTTTCTTGGCGCCGCAACTTTTATCTACTTTGTTTGGATTACTTTTGGCCGGGCAGCTCGCTGTAAGTTTAGTATTTTTAGCTTACTTAAGGTACAGCTTTTTGTCCATTGTTACGTTTATAATTTTTACTGCTAACCTAGGTATAAAAATTAAAACATTTTTTTTTCTTCTCAACTGAGCATGTTAGGATAGCCTAACATTCCCATGCAGCAGTAGCATAACACGAAGCGAGATTATTTTTGTTGGATACTATTTCATTGTAAACTACAAAGTGAGGGAAAAATAGCTTTATAGAAGATATGTTTTTTTTTTAATTTTTGTATTAGTGTTTTTTAGTAGAAGTATTATAGTCGGTTGCACTTCTTCACTGCATCACGAATGTAGTAGGTCACTTAGTATTACGCAATAAAGCTATTTTAGCGTTTATAGACATGTATGAATTTGCGTTTCCCTCTGTCTGGTTTTATATTGAGTTTTTTCCTACCTGATCTCGCGTAAGATTACGTAGGTTGTTTTTCCAACGATCGTATTAGAGGAAAATGGTTGACTCTAACGTTTATTTTGCGTACAAATACCCTGTAAAACATCTTGTAAAACAAACAGCGAACATAAAACGTATATTTTGCCTGTTGCTATTATTGCACTCACTTTGTGGCTGTCTGCTTATTATTGTAGAGCATTTTTCAAGAGCAATTTATTTGCTGCAATGTCGGATCTAAAGCGCCATGATAGTCGCCTCGTTTGAAGAAGTGAATATATTATTATTTCCTTCAAAATAATTTGAATATTTACTCCCGTTTATCTGAATACATTTAATAAAAGATATATTCTTTGCGTAAAAATTAAGGGTTAAGTAGAAATAAATCATATATTAAATGAAGATTCGTTAAGGAACCAATTTATGTATCAAATTATTACGTGTACCTACGTTCTGATATTAACAAAAAACCGAATTTTCCCCCACATACCTACTCACGTAGGTTAAATCTGAAACAGAATCTCAAATTTTGGTACACGATAGCCACATTCGTGACTCCCCAATGTAGATCAAATATGAACCAAATTGGTTCGGGGAACACTCGACGGACCTTGGACAGCGTAGAACTAAGAAAATCTGGATGTAAAGTCAAATTTTATCTGACTAACTTGTGAATAAAATCTGCACTGAAAGATTTTAAGAATGTGGTGTGCACTTCTTCTTCTTCTTCTCCTTCCTGCCCTTATCTTACCTAGTATGTAAGACGAAGTTAGTATGTGATTCTAAATGATCCTTGTGATTTTACTGAATAAAGCAATTTTGACTTTGACTTTGACTTATCCCACTAAGTGGGGTCGGCACAACATGTTCTTTTCTTACATTCTCCTCTATCATCCGTTGGTGTGCACTTATGTACCTACATATTATACTAACTAAGTAGATGTGTGAGTGGCTGCAGCGTTTTCGAAGAAAGTGAAATTGTAGTTTTTTTTGATAATTTCATTTGTCTAAATTATCTTGTTTTCAATACGAATAATATATTCCTAAATCATTAAAAAGTTACAACATAATCTATTTCTTTTTTATTTGAAAAGACTTAGAAACTTGGTAAAAATAATACGTAGAAAAGAAAATATTATAATATTAAGTATTGTAACTTCATAATATTTTCATTGTTCAACTGTTAAGTATTGAGAACTTACTAAATTCACGAAAGAACTTTATTATGCCTACCGAACAAGCAAATCAATAGTATTATGATTTACATTCTTATTTACTTACACTGAAATATCATCATTCCCCTGCTCTTATCTCACATTAAATGGGGACGGCACAAATTCTCTTTCTCCACTCACTCTTATCATTCATCAGCTCTGAATCACATCATACAATCCAGCTATTTCTTTTCCAGCCGTCCTCTTCTTGCACGCGCCAGACTCACATTCATAACTTTCTTTGTAATATCATTTTCATCCCTTCTCATAACATGTCCAATTTAAATAATAAGAATGAATATTCTTTAAGTCCTTGCCACTTCATGTTTTTTTTAATCCGTGTTAGAAGCCAAGCTTCGTAATTCATTGGTTTTGTAAAAAGCGCAAAGGGAAAACGTTATCCCACCATGAAATTACGAGAAAGTTACGCTCACTAAACTAAACAAATGAACTTTACTTCGTTTGTTGTCTGCTCTGTCTATTGCATACTAGTCATTAAAAATGTGTGTGGGCTCAATTATTTCCAATATAACTATTTCTTGTGTGTTAGGTTCATTTAAAAATCCTATCTGTAATTCAATTTTTATTTAATGAAAAAGTAGAGGCAACTCTTTAAACTGAACTTTTTTTTTTTAACACATAAAAACATTTGAAAAAACTAGAGTAACCCTAAATAAGATTTTACCAGCTAAGTCTTCCACTAATTTTGAATTTTTGGTTTTATTGCTTATCGTCAAATATAAATAATATGTCGTCGTGATATAAATAAAAAAATGTTGTATTTCTATTAAACCTTACAATGAAATAGCGCAAACCAGAAATCGAGAAATGAATTATGAATGTCAGCAAAACTTTTAATGGACCGCGTTCAGTTAGCTCTATGCAAAACTGACTTATTCGTTAGTGTGTAAAGTTTGAGAGTAAATATGATGTGTCGTGTAGTGTGCGATGTTGTGAACCTAGAGGTGTTAAAATTAATTTAACAATAGCTCTTTGTCTTTCGTCCACAATAAGAATTTGAAATTCCATAAAATTGGTAGGTACCAAAAATTATGAATGACTATTTAATATTTTTGGTCCACTCGATGTTTTCCTGCCATTTAAGGGTCTGAAACAATATTTTTATTTTTTTTATATTTTTACAAAAAAAACCTACATTCAATTTAGGTTAAGAGTTTTTAAACAAGTAGTTTTGATAAATTGGGATTTTATTTATTGTAATAGGATTACGAAAAGGTTATTTCCTGTATTTACTTTTATATTATTTTGTTTACTTAGGTATAGCGTTATAGCTGTAGCTTATGGTATTATTTAAGTTACGGTATACTATTTTAATGACGCATTGATGTTAAAAATATACTAAAACCATAACTAATGTATGAACATTCTTAATAATTAATTTGTTAGTTTATTTATTATAATAAAACAATGAAGATAATGAATGATAGATACGGAACTAAAAGCCTCTATTTAAAAAAGCATGCAAACTTTCACAACAGAATTTCAGTGTAGTTTCCACTTTAAAAAAAGATGGCTATATGAAAACGAGGATATCAAACTCTTAGTTTTTCTTTTCAACCTAGAATAAGAATGAACACGAAGCTTATTCTGAGACTAGCACTTATGTATATACAGTAGAACCTCGTTAAGACGATCACGTTTAATACGATTTCTCGCATAATACGCCACTTTACGCCAGTCCCTGCAACTTGAGACATATTTTCATACATTTCTTAACGCTTAATACGATTCGTCATCCCGTTTAATACGCCCGAGCCGAGCCGTCGTCGGTCACTAGCAGAGCGCTCTAACGCGAGCCTCAGAAAGCCTCGGGAACCCGAGATACTGTAGGATTTTCCTGGATATTTTGGCACCGTATGAAATTCTATCATTTTCATACGGTGATCTTATTGAGAATGTGAATAACACACAAAATGAGGCATAAAATGAGTGATAATGATGATGATGAAGATGAGTCAACTCCGGTTTTGTGAAACACCCAGGCATTATTAGCTGTTAATGTTTTAAGATGCTATGTAGCGTCTTTGGGTCAAAGCAAAGACGCACTGCAAAAGTTGAATTTTGTTGAAAATGTTTTAATTACTAATGCATCAAAACAAAATCTTTCTGTCAAACTAAAATAAGCGATTATTTTAAATGACGTAATTATAATCACACTACGTATTCAATGTTATTTATAAATGTGTAATTTAATACCTACATATTACATTATAACACAATACAGAACAATATGTATGTAGTCTATGTAAAACGTTTTATTTTTTCTATCCCGCATAATACGCTTTCACGCTTAAGACGCGTTTTTGGTAAGGTCCCTGAGAAATCGTCTTAAGCGGGTTTTACTGTAGTACATTACACTTATTGCAAAGAACGTACGTTGAAATTCCAAATTTTATAGTAAAAACGTACCTACTTACCTATTTAGTAGTGAGCTCTCGAGGTGCTTTTGCGCTGAAGACTATCCTGCATTTACAAATAAAGCCAGAATTAGCTATATTGCTGTTGTGAAAGCTCTATCAATGTAGATAGATTCATTAATTGCTTCATGTTGTATTTATAAGCGATATTCTAAGACAACAAGAGATTTAAAAAAAATTGACTTAACACACATCACACTATAGTCCTAAACTAAGCAATGCTTGTACTATGGGAAATAGGTTGCTGATAGAATACATATGTATTTTTTTTTGTGAATCACAATCATTATTCAAATTCTTTAAAACACCCAAAAATCTTTATTCTTCAGTTTCAACAATGGCTTTGAATAAAATAGGTTTGATTATTGTCCACCAGAGCATAGTGGCGTATTTGTGACCCGTGGCAGTTTACCCTTGGTATGTTTCCACGCATGTGTTGCTAGGGTTGAATGAGCGAGGTTATTTGAGTTGGATACTATTTCATTGTAAACCACAAAGAGAGGGAAAATAGATTTTTGGAAGTTATGATTTTTTTATTAGTGCGGTTGCACTTTTTTACTGTTGAGTGGAACTGTAACGAAATAGTTTTTATTGATCGCAGTTTTCAGTTGTCAAATTTTTTTCGGTACAGTGCAATAAATTATGGTGCATAAGTGCTTTAAGCGGTCATGGCAGCGGAGGGTGGCGTTTACTGGTCCGAGATCACGAGACTGAAAAAGTCGTCTGTTGGATTTTATCTAGATACTTTTATCTAGATGCTAGAGGCTTTATATGAGCGTTTTATACCTATCGTCCTACCCGTTATGACCTATGCTTCTGAAACGTGGACACTGACAGTGGTGTTGGTCCACAAGCTGAAAGTCGCTCAGCGCGCTATGGAGAGAGCTATGCTCGGAATTTCTTTGCGAGACAGAATCCGCAACGAAGTTATTCGTCAGAAAACCAAAGTGTTCGACATAGCTCAAAGAATTAGCAAGCTGAAGTGGCTGTGGGCCGGCCATGTTTGCCGAAGAACCGACAACCGTTGGAGCAAACGGATACTGGAGTGGAGACCGCGTTTAGGAAAGCGTAGTGTAGGACGCCCTCCGGCGAGATGGAGCGACGATCTGCGGAGTGTAGCTGGCAAACACTGGATGAGAGGAGCCGAGGACCGGGCTCAGTGGCGCGTCTTGGGAGAGACCTACGTCCAGCAGTGGACTAATATAGGTCGATGATGATGATGATGATGATGATACCTATCAACTTCTCATGACACTATACCACTTAGATAATTACCAAAGCTATACCTACCACCTGCTCGTAATTTTCTGCTATTTTTTTAACACCATACGTTAATCTGAATTAATTTTCTGTGAAAGATTATCCCCCTCACTAAGTATAGTATAAGCACTCGGAACTTCGATTCTCGCTCAGTATGCGGCTGTTTTCAATACACCTCCAAATTGCTCCATTAAAACTTCCAAACTGCCTTCCGACCGAATTGCTAACGCTCGGGCGACCTATTACTTACTAAGCGTAGTAAGCGTCGAGCAATGACAAGGATAGCCGCTCTGAACATCAAATTGTCTCTTAAGAAAACTTGATGGGTTTTTCTAGGTAGAACATTTATTTAAGTAGGTATGCCAATATACTTGAACAACCGGTGAATAAAAATAAGTACTTAAGCAAAGATAATTTTAGGATAAAACTACTTATTGCATGACGTGAATGGAAAATCAAATGAAAATGTGTTATTTTTTTATTTATTTTTTATTATTATTTCACGTTTTTTCGAGTCTGTCTCTATCGTGTCTATAAGCATCATTATTAAACTTCTAAAATACTTTGCATCTAAACGGAATATTAACTTTGATAGTTGGCACATTTTCAAACTTCTCCGTGTCTGCACAGTCCGTGTCTATTTTCTTTTTTTCTGTTCGATTTGAGCACACGGATTCTCCATTGTATGTGCGCTCCACTTGAAAGAATTCAGAAAAAGGTAAGAGGAAATACAGCCAGCGGCAGATAGAGACTAGACCTGATTGCTAATCAATCCACCTAGTTTTACAAAGCACCTACTTAGGTATTGATAGGTAAGTAGGTATTAACTATAGTTATTTAAAAATAACATACGATCGAAGTATTGATCCTTCACAACAAGCATACACACTAATCCCTCAATCGTTAGTAGGTAGGTACCTCGATTTGTTTAACTAAGTTCGACTTTACTTTATAGGCGTCAATTTCCAATACACATAAAGGGTACTTACGTACTCGAGCATTGTGTTTGTAGGTAAGTGTACGAAAAGTTGGCTCTTACCTAAAAGACTTCCCGGCACTAATGTTTGTATAAATCGCACTTACCTGACCTGCCTCGGCATCCACGTTAGGTGTTTTGAATGCGAGGCCAAATTGACTCCATTAAAAGTTTTGAAAGCGCTCGTAGCTTAGATAATTTACTGTGAGAGTTATGCCGTATATAATACATACAAACCTACTAAAAACTAAGGTTAGATTGAACTAAGAAAACAGGGGTTTTCCCTCCTTTACCGGGAAATTAAAAACTGAAGGAATTAAAAAACATTAAAAGCAACTTGTGTTCACAAACCACTAGGGTGCTAAGTGCCAACGCATTTTCTGTTTGATTTTATTTAACGACTAGCTGACCCGTGCCCACTTCGTTGGGCATAATTTTTTTTAAATATAAAAGTTAGTTAGTTATATGCTGTCGTAAAAATTTTTATAGGCATTTTCAAGCTCCACATCTTTTTTCTAGAACACAAAAATATATCTAGGCGGAAATGCTGCGGTAGCTGGAATTTTTTAAATATTTTAGTACATGTCACAATGGATAAAGATTTTGAACTTACATACTTTGAATATGTTGACGTATGGGAAGTGCTTTATTTTTTTTTTATCTTTATTTTTCATTTTTTACAAAATTTTAGTATTTGTCATAGTTGGGACTTCGAACCAAATTATTTTTTATTAGCTGAGGTATGGGCGATAGTGCTGCGGTAGCCGGAAATAGTTGATAAGGAATTTAAACCAAATTATTTTTAATATGCCGACGTATGGGCGGAAGTGCTGCGGTAGCTGGTTTTTTTTTTACAATATTTTATTATTTGTCATAGTTGAAAAGGACTTCTATCCAAATTATTTTTAATTAGCCGACGTATGGGCGGAAATGCTGCGGTAGCTGGAATTTTTAACAATGTTTTAGTACTTGTCATAGTTGACTTCGAACCAAATTATTTTTTATTAGCTGAGGTATAGGCGAAAGTGCTGCGGTAGCCAGAAATAGTTGATAAGGAGTTTAAACCAAATTATTTTTAATATGCCGACGTATGGGCGGAAGTGCTGCGGTAGCTGGATTTTTTTTACAATATTTTAGTACATGTCATAGTTGGGACTTCGAACCAAATTATTTTTTATTAGCTGAGGTATGGGCGATAGTGCTGCGGTAGCCGAAAATAGTTGATAAGGAGTTTAAACCAAATTATTTTTAATATGCCGACGTATGGGCGGAAGACCTGCGGTAGCTGGTTTTTTTTTTACAATATTTTATTATTTGTCATAGTTGAAAAGGACTTCTATCCAAATTATTTTTAATTAGCCGACGCATGGGCGGAAATGCTGCGGTAGCTGGAATTTTTAACAATGTTTTAGTATTTGTCATAGTTGACTTCGAACCAAATTATTTTTTATTAGCTGAGGTATAGGCGAAAGTGCTGCGGTAGCCGGAAATAGTTGATAAGTAGTTTAAACCAAATTATTTTTAATATGCCGACGGATGGGCGAAAGTGCTGCGGTAGCTGGATTTTTTTTACAATATTTTATTATTTGTCATAGTTGATAAGGACTTCTATCCAAATTATTTTTAATTAGCCGACGTATGGGTGGAAGTGCTGCGGTAGCTGGAATTTTTAACAATGTTTTAGTATTTGTCATAGTTGACTTCGAACCAAATTATTTTTTACTAGCTGACCCGTGCCCACTTCGTTGGGCATAATTTTTTTTAAATATAAAAGTTAGTTAGTTATATGCTGTCGTAAAATTTTTATAGGCATTTTCAAGCTCCACATCTTTTTTCTAGAACACAAAAATATATCTAGGCGGAAATGCTGCGGTAGCTGGAATTTTTTAAATATTTTAGTACATGTCACAATGGATAAAGATTTTGAACTTACATACTTTGAATATGTTGACGTATGGGAAGTGCTTTATTTTTTTTTTATCTTTATTTTTCATTTTTTACAAAATTTTAGTATTTGTCATAGTTGGGACTTCGAACCAAATTATTTTTTATTAGCTGAGGTATGGGCGATAGTGCTGCGGTAGCCGGAAATAGTTGATAAGGAATTTAAACCAAATTATTTTTAATATGCCGACGTATGGGCGGAAGTGCTGCGGTAGCTGGTTTTTTTTTTACAATATTTTATTATTTGTCATAGTTGAAAAGGACTTCTATCCAAATTATTTTTAATTAGCCGACGTATGGGCGGAAATGCTGCGGTAGCTGGAATTTTTAACAATGTTTTAGTACTTGTCATAGTTGACTTCGAACCAAATTATTTTTTATTAGCTGAGGTATAGGCGAAAGTGCTGCGGTAGCCAGAAATAGTTGATAAGGAGTTTAAACCAAATTATTTTTAATATGCCGACGTATGGGCGGAAGTGCTGCGGTAGCTGGATTTTTTTTACAATATTTTAGTACATGTCATAGTTGGGACTTCGAACCAAATTATTTTTTATTAGCTGAGGTATGGGCGATAGTGCTGCGGTAGCCGAAAATAGTTGATAAGGAGTTTAAACCAAATTATTTTTAATATGCCGACGTATGGGCGGAAGACCTGCGGTAGCTGGTTTTTTTTTTACAATATTTTATTATTTGTCATAGTTGAAAAGGACTTCTATCCAAATTATTTTTAATTAGCCGACGCATGGGCGGAAATGCTGCGGTAGCTGGAATTTTTAACAATGTTTTAGTATTTGTCATAGTTGACTTCGAACCAAATTATTTTTTATTAGCTGAGGTATAGGCGAAAGTGCTGCGGTAGCCGGAAATAGTTGATAAGTAGTTTAAACCAAATTATTTTTAATATGCCGACGGATGGGCGAAAGTGCTGCGGTAGCTGGATTTTTTTTACAATATTTTATTATTTGTCATAGTTGATAAGGACTTCTATCCAAATTATTTTTAATTAGCCGACGTATGGGTGGAAGTGCTGCGGTAGCTGGAATTTTTAACAATGTTTTAGTATTTGTCATAGTTGACTTCGAACCAAATTATTTTTTATTAGCTGAGGTATACGCGAAAGTGCTGCGGTAGCCGGAAATAGTTGATAAGGAGTTTAAATCAAATTATTTTTAATATGCCGACGTATAGACAGAATTGCTGCGGTAGCCGGAATTTTTTACAATGTTTTAGTATTTGTCATAGTTGATAAGGACTTCGAACCAAATTATTTTTAATTAGCTGAGGTATGGGCGAAAGTCCTGCGGTAGCCGGATATCTGTAATAGTTAGACATATGCTGTCGCTGACTTTTTTGTGGATGATGATGTGTTCTACATAATTGTAGTACATGATTTCTTTCTATCATCAATAGTTTTCGCAGCGCACGCGATGTAAGGAATTTCTTTGGTATTTTTTTTACACCTTGGGTTACATAATTGAAGTTTTAGTAAGGATCCCTAATTATTTTGAAAATATAATATAGCCTATGACACTCAGCAATAATGTGGCTTTCTATTGGTGAAAAAATTTTTAAAATCGGTTCAGTAGATCCCGAGATTACCCCTTACAATTGAACAAATATACAAACATACAAACTTTACCTCTTTATAATATTAGTATAGATAGAAGTATAGATATAGATAAGTACCTACCTACCTACCTGCATAACTTTTTTATGTGTCGCAATCGTACCCACAGTTTGTGCATTTGGCATATCTGCATACCTACCTATACCTATACTTACATATCTCAGGGATAAGAATTGGTTAATGCAGAGACTAGTGTTTATAAATACTAGTCTCTGGTTAATCTAAGTAGGTCTTTTGCAGCAGTTTTAATTAAGCAGGCATGTAGTAGGTATACGCATCATGTCATGATCACGCCTTCACCATACCATCGGTTTACTATGTGTAAGTAAGCTGAATTCATATAGATAGCTTTATTCGATTCGCTTACCTACCTAAATACGGACGGATTTACTGAAAACTAATCAATTTACGATGTGTTTATCTTTTCAGCTTTCACTTGGTTTTAGTAACTACCTATTGGGTAAACTGTACCTACCTAGTTATCCTACTAACTTCAACATAGACAAAACTAGGTAAGTACCTAAGTAAGTAGGTACTAACTTATTGAATGAATTTTAACGAAACTATACAATAATGTGGTTTAAAATAATTGTCTTGTACTTATTTGATTTTTATCTGTAGGTTAAATATGATTGAACACAAAAATATCCAACTTCGTCAGTTATCTCTCGTTTAGAAGTTGCTTTGTCTACGTACGACTAAGTTTTACTACAAATTGTACCTAATTAAACAGTCCCTAGTGACTAGTGAATATAATAAAAGTTTTAATAACATTGTAATTTAGAATAGAATGTTAGTAAAATTTTTTTATATTCACGACATCTCTCTGATCTTGTACGCAACGTAAAGATTTTGCTTACTCTGATTTTAGTTATAATAATGAACGCTAGGTGCCACTGTATAGCGATCAGGCAAACAAACAAAAATGGTGACAGTGATGGTTTATAAAATACGACAGCGAAAAGGGCTGCCAGCATCCTATTATTTTGCTAGAATTAAGGGAAGTGAAAATAATTATAAATTACACAGTACAATGAAGGCGTCAAAGCTCAATATGTAGTAGCTCTGTCTTCCATGCTGTGGGTCGTGGGTTCGATTCCCACCCAGAGCAAATGTTAGTGTGATGAACATAAATATTGGTTCTGTGCCTGGATGTCAATATGTATTCTATGTATGTAGAGGTACAAAAAAAAGTATATAATCTGATCAATTTATAATGTATTCTATCACCAATCTAGTTCCCTTATGTACAAGCTTTGCTTAATTTAGGACTAGAGTGATGTGAAATGTCCCAGAATATATATTAATTTTAGATAATACTTAAAATAAGGGCTTTTAAAATTGATAACCATTGCAAGTTGACAACCATTGCAAGTGTATTTTACAAAAATGTCGCTTTAATAATAATTTTTTGTTATTTGACTTCTTTGATTGACATGATTGTTTCAAAAAACTTGTAATTAAACAGAAATAATTAGAAGTCTTTTGAGTTGTTTGTCTCATCAGTCCTAAAATTAAATTAGGCAGATGAAAATCCGTTCTCTTTTTTTTCTAGATCTGGGTTAATTTAAAATTTTCAACAGCATCACTACAATCTTTCACAATTAAGAGCCATGATTGGATGATATGAATTCTGGTTGGGCAATACAACCAATCAGAAGGAAAAATCTCGCTTGCTTTGTTTCGTGAATTATTGTTCATTGGTTGGAATCGAAGCTTTGGAGTTTGTTTGATTTGTTTTCGTTTGTTTCGAAGGTCTATTAATTAATGCTATGATTGATTGCTATGTTTGTGTTCTCCTCGCCGCGAATAGTGAAAGATTAAATTTTTTAGAACTAGTATTTAACAAATCTTTGATTTGAGGGTTTAGAAATGGTTCACAGTAATGTGCATAGATTTCTTCTTCGATCAGTAGCTTCTCGCGGAGTTGTATCCATACCTGAAAGTTTGAGAGCTCTTGCTCAATTTACCGGTATGTCTGTTCGGCATTCAAACTTATTTTACAATTTTTAGTTGATTATGTTATTAATTATATACTAACCAACAGTCCTTTCATGCACTTTAAATGTGCTGAACTACAAATATGTATAAGTACAGATTATTATTTTATGTGCCATAAATATTACAGAAAGTGAACATGATTCCATCCAAGATCTGATCAAGGAAATAAATGAAACAATAAGACCTTATCAGCAAACAATAAAACTTACCACGGATGAACTGACTAACGAAGAGGTCCTTATATTCCTGTCACTTGGCTATGATGATGCAACCAAAGCCCAGAATTTCTTTTCTGCGAATGAGCTGGAATTCTTCAGACTTCTGATAGAACAGATAATGACAACAGAGTCAAGACAAGTCACTCGTATTCATGCTCTGAATATTGTTGGTAGTATGAAGTCTTCTCTCACTAAGACTGATGCTGAAGTAAGTTTGTTTTATTAAATTTATCTAAGAATGTATAATTGACTGCGGTATAAATAAGTTATTACATCCACTGTTGTAGTCATGCCACCAGTTATCAAAAAATAATATTTTATAAAAGTTTGACCAGCACTAAATGAATTAAGATATGTATAAGCAAATCCATTGTTTATGGACAAGCAAAGTAAAAGTAATTTGAGATTTACCTTGGCAATATAGTTGGCGGCATAAGATCTACAGATCTTATGCCGCCAACTAAAATAAGAATAAGGGAAGGTTTGAGTGTTTTTAGACGCTGGTATGCCAAGGTAAATCTCAAATTACTTTTACTTTGCTTGTCCATAAACAATGGATTTGCTTATACATATCTTAATTCATTTAGTGCTGGTCAAACTTTTATATGTTTGTGTATTTATGTGCATTGTGTGATGAACATACCTGAATACTTGTTCTGTGTCTCGGTGTTACTATATATTCTATGTATGTATTTACAACAAAAAAATTGTATAAGTATTCTATTAGCAGTTTAGTTCCAATAGCACAAGCTTTGCTTGGTTTGGGACTAGAGTGTGATGTGTAAAATGTCCATGAATTATTGCTTAATAATTTTTACATTAAAACATTCCAGAAACTTCTCAAAACCTGGTGCAGGATGAGATACCTGGATAAAGACGGCAGTAACTATGCTCTAGGGGTGAGAGCCATCCACGAGTTTGAAGGTTACCTTCGACAGAACATGCCAGATGTTATCGAGGAGTGCTGTTTGTGTAAGCAAATTGTTTTCAGGGTAAGTTACTCCAATTAATGTTTTTACTAAAATTAGCAGTAACAAAGAAAATAAATCTTGAGATAGACAAACATCACATTATCGACGACCGATGTGGCGCGGTGGGCGATGGTCCGCCTGCGACGCGGAAGGTTGCGGGTTCGATTCCCGCCTCGGGATAAATGTTTGTATGTTCTGCAAATATTTATTCCGGTTGTTCTGGGTATTATATGTATAATAAAAAATATCTATCTATGTATTATATTGTATTAAGTATGTCAGTCTTCTAGTACCCATAACACAAGCTCTGCTTAGCTTGGGGCTAGATGACGTTGTGTGGATTGTCCAGCATTATTATTACCACACAAAAAATCGCAGAAAATAAAGATCTTGAAAATATAAACAATGACTACACAATGAGTGGCCTTATCACTGAAAATGATCTCTTCTAACCACAGATTAGCTTTAACTAGTTTATAGATAATATACTTATACTTAGGTTTATACCCAGCAGTGGGCTAGTACGGGCTGCCTATGATGATGATGATAGATTATATTGCAACTTTTGAAATGCATATGGTATCCAAACAATAATAAAAACTGCCGATGCACACCCAATTTACTACTTACCTGCATGATACTAATTCACTCTTATATACCAGGGGTACAACTGTCCAGCCTGTGCCATGGCCGTTCACACCAGATGCCTGAACCGTTACTTGGAGAAGGTTGAGAAATGGCCGTGCTGCAAGACTGATTATAGTGCTGAGCAGTTAGAGCAAATGAATAGTAGTGACAGGTAATATTAGTCTTGATTATTGGTAGAACACGCATTTGCATTCATTAATTGCATTATTCATACAGCTTATATAGTGTCAGGAGGCACATTTTACATCAGGTATTGTGAATAGAATGCCAGATTTGGAAGCCTGTGCCATTTCATCATCATCAGCTGCATCCACTTCAGCCTATTTGGCCTTTATACAGAAAAGGCAAGGTCAAAGTCACATACAGTTTCAATTAATTCATTGCACAACCTGGTTTGAACTCACAACTTTAGTATTGCTGAGGTTGCAGTTTGGCTACCATTAGCAAAAGTGTAGGTGCAGTCAGAATGTAGATAATGATGATAGAGCCTTTGCAGCCTTTGAGTATCTAAGGAACTTTTCAGATTGGTTATGATTCATTTAATTGCACCTGTTGGCAGATGCAAACAAATTAATTTAAATGAATCCAGATTGAAATTCTCTGATAGCTTGAGTGTGTCTTGTGTATTTAATAAATCAACTAGCTGACCCGGCAGATTTCGTACTGCCTCAATCGAAAAAGTTCAAATTGACTCAACATTTTATTTAGAAAATGTTTGCATGGGACATAGAAAAGGGCTATTTAGAGGGTTTTCCCGGTAGTTATTCGATTTTTTCTTACCTTTTAAACCTTTCCTAGACCTCCATAATCAGTTCAAGACCAAGATAACATAAACCCGTTTTAGCGAGACTAACGAACAGCAATTCATTTTTATTTATATAGATAGAAGATAGATATTACTTAGATTCTAATTATGAAATTTCTCAGTTCCAGATTGCTACAATCTCAGAGGGTAGAGACGGTGCCGACACTGGCAGCTCAGAACTCAGCTGATGAGGTGACAGTCCATGAGGCTACGGAGAATGTTGAGCTCACTCAGGAACTGATACCTGAGATCTCACAACGGATCACAAGGAAGAGAAAGCGACAGATCGAGTAAAAAACGACACTATGCGGTACTTTTCAATACCTTTTTTAATCTACTATGTGAGGTCCATGTTTAACAAGCATTATGCCAAGAGGTACTTGTTACTTGAACATGTAATATGGGACCTAACATTAAACCTTGCTTCAGTCAAACTTTTGATTATGTATGAGAGTTCTAATTGTTAGATTGTATGTAGTTTTGACTGAAGTCGCGTAGATTAGAATTAATAGTAGTTTAGTTAAGTAGACTAGTTATTTAGTAACAAAGAATGAACCTGTGTTTTTTATGTTTAACAATATGTTTTTTCATGTGCCTACGGAATATTATTCCTCTGTACTTACTTAAGTTACCAATTTGTGTATGCAAATTAAACTTTTTTATATTCTTATATCATGTTCTAATTAATCCAATTTTAACAAAGAAATTACATCCAAACTTAAATTGCTAAATACACATTTTCTACTTTTCTGCGAACGATTCTGGCGGATTTGGGGTAGTAGTCCAGTAAATATTTCCAATAGTCAAGTTTCAAATATACAATGTCGACTACTGTTCTCGCACGGAATGAGAAATGATGCGAAACTCCTACAAACAAACCCTGAAAATAAAGTGAGATTAATTAATGCACATATTGACCGACCAAGGAACTAGATAAATCATAATTAAGTAAACATCAAATTTGTATTATTCGTAATATTTAAATTTACCTGCGCTATACCAAAACTATCTTCCGGTCCTAGCACATCATAGATAGATTCTGTCAAATTCGCATGAACAGTTAGCACTTCCACCTGTAATCAAAATGTGTTTTATATCTAAGTATGTAGGTACTTACTTACTACTTTTAAATCTTGAAAAGTAATATTCCGTAAAATTGCTCCAGTATACGCTTACCCGGCTTACCCTAAAAAAAGCAATTCAAGTTGCGTCCTATTTTAGATGCTGGATAATTAGTTTTACCTTTGACCATTCTTCATAAGGCGCTCATGTTACACGGATGCATTTATTCAAAATATACTATTAATTCGAGCCTATTGTAAAAAAGTTTGCCCTAAACTATTTCTATGTATGCCGTTCGACACACATAAATAAGTATTTGCTAAATCTTGACCTCATACCTGTCCGCGATGTATAAAATAAATGCATTGGTCGGAATCCCCACATTGCACAATGTAGTTTCCTGGGAAGAACACACAATGCTTCATCCACATCGCTAACATTCGCCGAAAATCCTGATCAGTTTTGCTGAATATGACAGATTCTTGGATATGGGAACCGTATAATGATTGCATCACTTGACAGCGGAGACGGAAGGGCAGTTTGTGAATCAGCTGAGGCATCTGAAACAAAAGTCGATTGACGAGAAAATCTTAATTGAGTATGTCAGACTCTGTATTAAATGGTTGATTGATTTACGTACTCTGTCCTCACATTGCATCCATCACTCTGATGTTAAATAGCAAGTGTATGTAAGTAATTGAAACTTCACCCACTTGGAACAAAGCGATATGAACTAGCTGCTTGACAGGAGAAATAGGAGTGGTGGACATGGTAATAGTCATTCTCTGATCGAGCTTATTCACAAAAAGCTCTACTACAAAATTTTGCGGTCATAAACCTGTCTAGCCTTTAAACACTACTAATACCTAATACTATTTTATCCACACATACGGCCGGTTTCTCGAACGATGATCAACGAAAAAATCAAACAATTACTATGTGTCAAACTCGGATCAATCGTGATTTGGGTTTCCAGAAACCGGCCGTAAATCTATGATATCCCAAAGAGCCCAAAGTTTACCTGTCTCCCTTGCTGCCGGTTCCACAATTGACGTACATAATCCCACATTTTATTCATCTGATGCTCGCTGAGGTCCATATCGCGGAGTCCATCCTTCAGTTCATTTATTCCGTAGTCATACGTTATTCTCGATGACGAATGCGCTGATATCATTGCAGACATTTCGGATATGAGAAGTCCTGAAAATATTGCCTAATAAAACCTCGGGCACAAGATTTAACATCTTTACGTTTCAGAAAAAGTTAGAATAATGCGCGAAAAATAACGCGCACTTTCATTAGTTTGTCTAGACCAGGGATCCCCAAACTATTTTGGACAAGTGACCCCTTTTCCAAAATGAAATCTTACCTCAGACCCCCATGGCCAAATAACCTACTTTTAAGATCAACCCCCTTACTCATAATGGTCCGCTAACTTAAAACAGCTGCTATAGTGTGTTATTTTTCATTCTGACTTGAAGAACTGGTTGATTTAATAGGGGTCGATTTTAAGACCTCCTCGACCCCCACAATCAGTTTTCGTTTATATCGACCCCTAGGAAACCAATATCGACCCCAAGGGGTCAATATCGACCACTTTGGGAACCCCTGGTCTAGACTCTACGTTCAATGACAAAAAAACTTTTTTGCATGTGAGTGTAACAGCAAACGAGGCGCGTGCGTTTTTAGAATGTTTTATCACTACAGATGTAAAGTACCAATCGTTTGTGTTGAAAGATTGCTGATATATCACTGTACCTGTACAAAACTTGATAACAATGATCACAATAACAGTTTCAACGACTTCAAAACTGTTCTGAGACGATACATCTCCTGTTCCAGTAATGGTTATAAGGTTTATTGTATACCATAAAGCAGCTATGTAAAGCGTAAAGTAGTTGCCCTGAAAATCATGATTATAAACAAATACTTCTAATATGGATTTTATATGTATGATACACACATTGGTACACAAGACTGGTTTCACATAGAAGCGCCAGGATTCGCACCTTATAAGGCCGTAGTACATGCGCGATAGACGAATGAATCACGTTGTTTTTGTAGCTCTTGACTGTACCTCTGGGGTATAACGTCATCATTGAAGTTTTCGATTTCTTACGTGGTATTGGTAAGAAATTTATAATTATAAGATTTATCTCTCTGTATAAATTCACTGCTTTGTTATTCCGTAGGGATTTTAAATAAAAACCAGCTTTATTCCCAGGCTTAGAATAGTGAAAATAATTTAAAAGATTATATCGGCTAAAAGTTATTTTTCTGGAACTTTATTCCTACCTGAGTGGTGGACTGGTTTGGAAAGAGAAAACCAACATCTATACTTATAATAAAACTGTAGAGAGGTCAATTCTGTACATGAAATATATTAAAAAAAAAACTATCAGGGGGTGATTAGTGATCGATACTGATGCCAAAAATGCAATCAGTAAAATTTTTGTCTGTCTGTCTGTCTGTCTGTCTGTCTGTCTGTCTGTCTGTATGTTCCTTATAGAAACAAAAACTACTCGACGGATTTTAACGAAACTTGGTACAATTATTCTTCATACTTCTGGGCAGGTTATAGGATACTTTTCATTACGCTACAATCAATAGGAGCAGAGTAGTGAAGGGAAATGTCGGGACAACGGGAGAAGTTACTCCGTTTTTTAAGCTTCCGTCGCGTGTGCAGCCTTAATGGTTGAAGTTACATAGAAATCATGTATGACGGAAATATTCTACATAAAGTTATCTAAAAAATATCCCACAACAGCATATTTCTATCTTTTATGGTTGACTCACAATAACACGTGTAACTTTCGATAGCTTAGCAGTTCGGAGCATTCTGATTATATTTCTTTACTCTTACGTTTATAATACTCTCACTCATTCCTAATTTAAAAAAGTTAACATTGTTACCTATTCAATAAAAAAAGAATCATAGAAATCGGTATAGAAACACCAAACTTATACATGAAATAAGCCATCGCGCCGTCGCACTTGAATACTCAAATCGAGTAAAGTTTGAAATTTGTTGTGTTTACCACTAGATGGCGCTACTGTGCACAAATCCTAGATCGCGCTATCGGTGCGTTTTGGCAATGTGTTATAAGTCGGTCGGTATTTGGCAATAGTTCCGTTAAATTGAGTTATCTTGATAAGTTATTTAGGGTTGCGTATCCGATTACCGCTTTAATGACGAATAAATATTTAAAAACAAAATATTAAATATTCCAGGGGTTGCTCATATTCTCATACAAAAACATAATTTACTTAGATGGTTTGTTTTTTTTATACTTATATAATATTTTATAAAAAATATATTGTTGTTGATGAGTACATTTACTTAGGCCAGTTAGCGAGCTTCGAAAACAGGCAGGATAAGGAGATCGATCGCCGCATCGAGAACGCCTGGAAGAGCTACTGGTCCATGAAGGAACACATGAAAGGCCACCTTCCACTTACGCTTAAACGCCAACTCATCGACATGTGCATCCTGCCCGTCCTAACCTACGGTGCGCAGACATGGTCACTGACTGAAGCACAGAAATCCAGACTCAAGATTTGCCGAAGAGCAATGGAACGTAGCATCTTTGGTTTCAAGCGCATTGATCGAGTGCGAAACACTACGTTGCGTTCGCTCACTGGTATTGCAGATGTAGGCAATAAAACCGCGAGGCTTAAGTGGGACTGGGCAGGTCATATTAGCCGGATGGACCCAAAGAAATGGTCCAAAATCGTGACACCGTGGCTGCCTGAAGACGGAAGGCGGCGTAGAGGCCGACCAAAGAGGCGATGGCGGGACGACCTCGATGCTTTCGAGAGGGATTGGTGGACGAAAGCGGAAAGCAGAGAGAAGGATTTGGGGGAGACCTTTGCCCAGCAGTGGGACGAGATAGGTTAGGAAAAAAATATATATAATATACTTAATTAATCTATACTAATATTATAAAGAGGTAAAGTTTGTGTATTTGTTAAATTGTAAGGGGTAATCTCGGGATGTACTGAACCGATTTAAAAAAATTTTTCACCAATAGAAAGTTACATTATTGCTGAAAAATAAAAAGGCTTTTACGTGGTAGTCCGTTTTGCAAAATGAATCGGAGAAAAAATGGTCGAATAAAAGCGTTTCTTACGAACGCTGCCTTAACTATGAAAGAAGTGTTCTAAAGAAAAGATGAGGAGCTTGATAATGCCTACAAAAAAGCCACAAGTCAACGACAGCATATGTCTTACTTTTTTATTTAATAAAAATTATCCCCAACGAAGTGGGCACGTGTCAGCTAGTTATAAATAAAAATCTCAATCTGATAACATCTGTTATTTGGGCTTGGGTACTTTATGTCTACTTTATCAAAAAGATCACTGGCACAAAATGACTTCTTTACCAAAATGATCACTTTCCATAAAATAGCTACTTTTTTATAATGTCTACTTTACCGAAAAGATCACTCGCATAAAATTACCTCTTTACCAAAACGGTCACTTTCCATAAAACGGCTGTTTTTCCATAATGTCTACTTCTTCCCAGCCTAAATTTAAACTCCTAAAATCTTTGTATATATATATATATAAATATATAAATTATATGTATAAAAAAAAAATTAATTCAAAATTAAAATTTTAAATTAAATAATTTTAAAATTAAAAAAAAAAAAAAAATTAAATTAAAAAAAAAAAATTAAAAAAAAAAATTAAAGTTTTAAGTTTTTTTAAGTTTTAAAGTTTTTTTTAATTTTTTTTTTAAATTTAATTTTTATTTTTTTTTATTAATTAATTATTAATTATTTTTTTTTAATTTTAATTTGAAATTCATCTGTTTCTCGACATTCATTTGTTTTAAGGTGAATTTAATGGCAATTTCACCATTCAATATCCAAGTTTTTATGTCTATGTTTGCACTCATGGTGATTCATGGTAAGTGATCTTTTTGATAAAGTAGACATAAAGTACCCAAGCCCAATTTTTCACATTTTGGGAATATCAGGTAGCCATTACAAGAAAGTGATCATTTTGTGCCAGTGATCTTTTTGATAAAGTAGACATAAAGTACCCAAGCCGTTATTTGCTATGTTTTTCGACTTACTTCAGAATATTTAATTCGTAAATTCAGTTCGGTTTTCGTCATCCAATTTGCAGAAATACAATGTACTGGCGTCAAGCATGACAGCTTGAAAAACAAACATGCATTTACGTGTGTAAGTAGGGAGGCCCATATTGCTATTGTTCTGAAAAGATTTAATTGCTTTACTCGGCTGATATGTTAATTGACTTAACTACAGTTACGATTTTGATTGTCATCATTTCTCATCTAAGTGGGATCGGCACAACATTTTCTTCTACTCCTATCATTTGTCACTTTGAATCTATTCCTTACACATTCATAACACAAGCTCTGCTTAGCTTGGGTCTAGATGATGTTGTGTGGATTGTCCAACATTATTTATTTATTTTGTAGGATCACTCACGTGAGCTTCACAAATAGATTTGCTGATCCAATGCTGATCTTCCTGTGGGTTCTGTAGGTGAAGAGATATGTGACTCTCATAATTTGGGGAGTTCTTAAATAGCAGAATAAGTACATGATTGTCTGTTCTGGCAAATATAACGCAAAAGTCAAGTAGCTTAATGGCAGGTTTGCTAAGAAATCTCGTCTGCGTAAGTAGGTTTTTGAGAAATACCTGGAAAAATATAAACATTAAATACAAAAAACATGTATCTCTTAGTAGTACTTCTTCATGTGGTGCCACATAATATTCACATTCAAATCAAAATCTTCATAAACTATAACTTATGATGATTTTATAAGGGCATTAAGGGTCTTAGACCTAAATTAAGCTTAATTAGCTAATACTCACATTTTCCTCACTTTTCTAGGGCTCAAAACGTAATCGCCGTATCTGTTCATGTATCCACTATGGATATCTAGGAACAGTTTATAAACGAATACAACGTCAAAAGCCACGCAAATGTAAAAGAAGTATGGTATCGAATGGAATGCCATTTGGTATATTAGAAGCATAAAATCTATGTACGATAGGAAGAGGATCACATATTCTGAAATAAATAAGATATTAGATTTATTATTTTAACGGATATGGATTTAGATTTCTCATAATAATGTACCGCGGAAATGTGTATTGTTTTAAAAGATACAAGCGGTTGGTAAACTGTTTTTTCAATCAGAACATATAAGGAACGGTTGGTCTGACCAAGGTTCTAAATATGGGTTTAAGTGTAGGTGTGTTATTTTGACTCACGAATAATATCATTCATTATTTTAATATGATAAGTATGGACATACCCATAAATGTTACTAGTTTACTGTCCGGTATTACGCTACTGCGAAACCACCTGAAAATTAAATAAAATTAATTGTGTCATTGAAAACACAAGTATTCATAATAGATAATTCGTATATAAAATAAATTTAGGATAAAGTGTTCAGAGCTGATAAATCTCCCCATAGTCGCCTTATTCATGTTATCCAAAGTTGATTATTATCATTAAACAGGTCCCAAGTTTGCATCAACTAATATTAATTGACGACCGATGTGGCGCGGTGGGCGATGGTCCGCCTGCGACGCGGAAGGTTGCGGGTTCGATTCCCGCCTTGGGATAAATGTTTGTATGTTCTGCAAATATTTATTCCGGGTGTTCTGGGTATTATATGTATAATAAAAAATATCTATCTATGTATTATATTGTATTAAGTATGTCAGTCTTCTAGTACCCATAACACAAGCTCTGCTTAGCTTGATGATGTTGTGTGGATTGTCCAGGATTATTTATTTATTTACTTATTTAATTCTTTGGCTCTCATGTAGGCATGTCGCATGTTGTTGCAACTTCTATAATATAAAAACCCCCACCTGTGTGGTTTCAAAATCAATAACGAGGCCGGAACATAGTCTGTATTTCCTATAGACGTTAGTGATTTTGAGCCGTGTGAATCAGCTATGCTTCTTTCTGGGCTCTGAAACAAACATCATGAAATTTGATTTGATTTACACTCATCGTTAAAATTTGGGATAAATTCTTGGCCATACCATATAACAGACCTCTCTTTGCTCCTACCATTCCACAATGTCTTAGACTATCCTCTGCCATCCGCAGATGAACCCTCTATCAAACAAAATAATTGGTGTGAAAAATGAATTGGTTGGTTAGGTACCTCTAGATATGTGCTTAGATTGATATCATCGTCGTCTTCATCGTCATCGCCAGCTTCGTATGTCAATGGAAATGTCTCGATCTGTAAGGAAATTTTAAACAGTCGAAGACATTAAAAAAACTTGTAACAGAATCATATTTTATTAATGTTTTATTTACTTCTTCACTGTTGTTTCCTGATGACATTGTTGGAATCACGTAGTCTTTAGCCGTTGAATCAACCGATTGTTTTACTTTCCTCAAAACTGATGGATAGCTCTGAAAGTTAAAAATTACGTACTCATCATCTTACTCAGACACTAAATGACATATCGGGGTTTTTTTTGATAATGATGAACTACGAAGGATAATTTCTGAAGGGTAGGTTAGTAAGTTTCCAAAGACTCATACGTTCAGAAACTTTCTAAAACTTTTCATAGAGATTTTATGAATAAGTTGACTAAAAACTTACCTTTAAAAGTGTATAAAAATCTCGACCTTGAATAGACAGCACATCAATGTTTCTGGACGCTATAACATTTGACATGGTCAAATATTTATTAGCTCCTCTTATGTTACCGAAAATCCCTCCAGGTCCCATACAGGTTTCGACTTCATTCGCGTCTGTTATTATATCAACCTTAAAACAAGTTAAATAGTCAGTTTATAGGACTATTGCCAAGCACGAAATAAATAAGATTTTTTTTTTACCTTTCCCCGAAAAATTATGTACATCGTACTGATGACTTCATTCGATCTCATTACCATGTAGCCCTTTTGAAAGTACTTCTCTCTTAGGTTCTTTGCAAACGCTCTGAAGAATGAGTACTCAACGTTTTCGAAAAGAGGTATTTCTCGTAAGGTGTTTTCGTACATATACAAAACAGCATCTTCGTTTAAATTTGCATGTAGCTTTCCAAGGATTGCTTGATGCTGCAACATTATTTTGTCACAAGAGACAAAGGTCATACATAAATGATTTTAAATGTGTAAGGAATACAGTCTCACCGACCAACCGCCCGTTCTTTTCCATTGATACTTCCAATACTCCATCATAGTCTTTTTCAATGAAATTGCTACTTTTTCTCTATTTAAAAACATGTCTAAATGCTTGATATCTTCCTGAAACTTGGTCACTACTTGGTCGGCTATTGCTTTGAGAGAAGCTATTCTTGCGTAGACGTACCTGAATGTTTTATGTTTTATTAATTTATTTATCATTTACCTAATATTCGTTGTCTTAATTCATATGTTTGTTAGAACAATGTACAACAAACCCAAAGAAAAATACTCCATGCACATTCACACAAATAGATAAAATCATATGGATAGTATCCTGGGCAATGATATCTCCAAAGCCAGCGCTGCTGAAGCTTGTAGCTACCCAGTAATACCCTAGCAGGTATACTTTTTCCGGAGATAAATGTTCCTTTTTGAAAATTTTTGTGCCATCAATCCACGAACCTGCCAAAGAAATCATACCAGCGACAGTTATTAAATGACCTTATAGATGTAACGCCTCCTCATTGTAGGTACTCCATTATTTTCCGCCATTTAAAAAATAGCGGTCAATTGGGTGGGTGGTCGTCCTACACAGAGACTTCCGGTGCGTGGTCGCAGGCAAACCTTATATTTCACATAGTCTTTTTTACGGCCCACTTTTTTTAAAGTCAACCACCACACTTTTCCTTTCTAACTTTGTAACATTATTTTTATTTAACCCTACTGCTGCTAAATGGGTGCATGGAAAGAGCCTCCTCGTGGCACACACCGGTAACAGCTAGGCACGGTAAAGCAGTGTCTAGTCTGGCTAATCTTTCCAACAAGATGCTACAACAAAATGCAGTTGTAGCATCGACACGATAAGAAGAAGAAGAAGCTGCTAAATCTGGAAGATGAAGTAATTTTACTTACCTCGCCGACATATCATGTTTCCATTAGGATTGAAACTAGTTTTCATGTAAGGTCCTTCTAGTGATAGTTGAGCAGTCTTATGCAGGAAGTCGTTTGAGTCGGAGGCTATAACGTATCTACACGTAAGAGTTACCAGTACAGCTGTGTACAGGTTCAGAAAAAACAGCGTTAGCAAAAGAAAATGCAGAACACTCATGAAATATGCCTGAAAGAACAAAAATCTATTTAAATCAATGATGTCGATGAAATATAATACGGTCAAAAAAGCATCTACCTCAAACCTAAATCTATTGCCAGAATTCGAAAGTTAAGCAGCGTGAGTTCACACGCACAAATTAACACCCACTAATAGTGAACACAATATCTTGCACTCGTATTTCAAATCAAAGCCTCCCACAAGAAAAAAATAGCCCAAGGCTTACCAAATTTATCTATAATTTATTTCTAATAGTTGGTGTAACGTTTACCCTTCTTAATGCTCGTATTGACTCCGCCCAGAAAATTGAGTACAGCTTACAGATTTGCAAAGCATTGATCATCCGAATCGCACAATGAAATAAGTGTTTGTTGACGAGATGGTCCTCCTCTGTGTGGCTTTCAGTGTGTTTAGGAACTATTAGTTTCCACACTGCGTACCACGGGAAACAAATCAAAAAGTCAACTATAAATGGACCCTGTAATCAAACTTTGAAATAGGCAAACAAGCTTTGAAAAAATAATAAACGCTAATACTAAAATTCAAATAAAAATGCGACCTTAAGATAATTTTTGGCAGTCAGGTAAGGATGATAAATCAGTTGGTTTTTAGGTCCGTAATAAGCAACATGGAGCATCAAATACATATCAATATAGCAAATAACATCTAGAACTAGCAAAGTCGCATTGAACGTCCCGCATAACGGAGCCATTGACACAATTATCTGAAAAAAAAAACGAACACATGTTAAGAAAAAAAAACACAATTAAATATTATTTTTTTGTTGTAAAAGCACCTACCGGGATAAGCAAGCATATTAGATACGCGGCAATAACTCTCATGAGAGCCCAACATTTCAGAAATACTCCATAAGGTCGGATTGCTATGGGCATCAGAATATACGGCGCTATATTGTTCAAAATAGTAAACTGCTTGTACGACTTCCAATAACTTTCTTTTCGTTTCCTGTATTCTTTTACTAAATCGATAAAGGAATCTGAAATAAGGTTGATGTCTTAGTTCTTTTGTTTCTTTTAGTTTAGATACCATTAAAACTTACCATTGAAAAACTCTTGAAAAAAGTTAGTAATCCGAACTTTCTTCTTTACTGTCAGACGGTTGTAGTATTTCAGGTACGCTTGAGTGTTTTGAGACTTTGCTTGTCTTTCTATTTGTGCAAGTTCCTCGGGTTTCATCAATCCTTCATGCTCTTTCATGTCGGGGAAAAGGCTCAATGCTGATGTGTACGCCGAATGACTTACGCTTATCAGCTGTAATATAAACCGATAATTTTAACTGGATTTTTTGTTCGAGATCAAATATCAACCATGCGAGCAAAGCGTCTCAGTTTCTTTTGTCCAGCTGTCCGACTTTCTGTTCTCGCCTACAAGTCACATTTTCAACCGATTTTGACTTGCATAATAAATTATATTGCTATGTTTATCATGTATTCAAAAACTCACCTTACAATGAGTCAGTGTAATCACAGTGCTTACAGCTGGGACACCGTACAACAGAACTAACAAGCCCAAATGGTTTCCTGGTCCGATAACCCTTTCTTTTTTTGCTTCTTTCATGGCGTTTGAAGTGACTAGACAGTAACCACTCTCTATAATGTAAAGTTCTCTTGTCACAGTGCCTCCGTAGTAAACAATTTCTCCAGGTGGCAGTATCATGTCCCGTGCAGCTGTGAAAACGTATTGATAGTTTCTGAAGTAATAAGTATCTATATAATTTAAAGTAAGTAGTATTTTAATTTATAACAATATGAAATGGAACAAACAGATGTCACATGAAAAATGATAACCTCTGTCTATAACAGTTCATTTCATCATCGAAAGCTCTCGTTATGTTGAGGAACTGAACGGTCATAGCGCTGCATCCACCATTTTAAGACTTACGGATTTTTGCATCTTTTGTATCTGTAATTAGCCAGCGCGACGGCAAACCGAAACATAGTAAAATACTATGGTAAAGCAGGGCATGTAGTATGAACTTTTTCACAAATACTCTACTACTAAGCAACTCTTGTCTTGCTCGAGTCTAAAGTCGCGGTATTATCTTAAGTGGTAGCATTAAGTAGAAAACACCTGCTTTCTATTTTAAAAACCGTGCGTGGTCTACCGTAAGTGGCCTAGCTAAGGGCATGGTACAGTCAGCATCACGGGTAAATCACAACTAAATCATTACAGAATTCTGGAAATTATGCTCCGTTTTGTACAAAGTATATACCTACTACTAGTATGTGTGTTTATTGCTTCATAGAATTTAAGTAGTATTTTTTTTATCATCTGTACTTCGGGTCCATAGATCCACGTAATAATAGTCTGATGAATAAAAACACAAATCGCGCATAGGTGTGGAATTATAAAACGTCATATTACTTACTTTCTGTCAACGTGTGAATATAAGCTTTGTTTTTAACTTGAAAGAATCTGATTGAAGTCAATGCCCTGAATCTGGCTTGGTGCAAAACTTTCTTCCGTAGCTCCGAGGGAACGATTGTTTTTTCAAGCCAGTTCTCATCGGTGACTTCCACTCCCTGCAACAGCAACAATAAGCTATTATAAATGCTGTTTAACGGGTTTTTAGATGCGATAAAGTGAAATGATTGAGTATTCAGTAAACTGCACTTGAAATAAGCAAATTGTATAAGATTAAAAGTCCTCATACCGAGTTGTATTGCCACTGCAATTCATAGAATGCCATTATCCTCGTTTTTATTGATGGGTGCATACTGTTTTCCTTCATAAATTTGTCTATTGTTATAATGATTTCCAAAAATGCTGTTTTGGTTCTGTAAAATTAAAAAAATGTAGTTCAAAGTCAACCCTCTTTCTCTTCCTAGTTTAATATTATTTAATCAGCAAAACTAGATGATACTGATATTAAAATTATAATACACGGATAGTCGACATTAAACTTATAAGAGGTTAAATTAGGCAACCACATACCTAGACCAATGTGTAACAACGGCAGAGAACTCTGAAACGCAATACCCCGTAAATAAAACTCCGTATACACTCAGAAACGCCACAAAAGCCATGTCGTATTTATCTCCAGGCACGTAATCACCATATCCGACTGACAGAAATACTGTTGTGGCGAAATACACTGACGTAACTAAGGGATATTTTGTTCTGAAATAAAGAAATCATGAGATGTATTCAAGACGTTGACCGTTTTAATGAGGCAGGAAGCATAAAGGTTATTTGTTATATGATCAAATTGGCACGGGATTCACAATAAACACTTAATTTACTTGTAGGTATACCTACTTGTTTAAATAGACATGAAAATTCTACAACAGGCCGGATCAGTATAGGCAAATTCATTGCAGCTACTTACTTCTTTTGATTAACACTAACGCCACTTATCTGGTCGTCCCAAAGCAGTGCCCTGCTGAACCATGAGTTTTCCGAGCATCGGCTGGCAAAGCAAGACTCCATATAAAGGACCACCCCACACCAGTAACACAGTAGACAAATGTAAACTGAGTATTTGCAAATCTGTAAATACATAACTGTTTTTTTAACCTTTACAATAAAAATATAAACTATTCACAGTATTTTACATACTTTACCTTAATCAAAAGCGAATTATATAAGAGTTTTTTTTCCAAATTTTCGAAAAAGCTTGATAATCTCCACACCAGACAAAGCTTGATGCCTTTGCACACATAAAATAAGTGATCCCTATATTCGTCGTGATAATTCACAGCTGTGTGGATCGTGACAATATACTCAAAAGGAATCATAGACACCAAGTCCAAATAAAAACCGAGTGTGTTAAGTCTGTAGTTGAGTATACCTCGTAGGTTTTTTATGTATAATTTTTTAGTTTTTACTGCCGTTACAGATGTCATCATAATGTTGAAAATTAATGAAATCGCCGTAAGAACTTGTAAGTAAAACAGTACTCCTTCTGAAAACTTTCTGTTAAATCCAATATGATACGGGTAGACGATGCAAACGTAGATAACGAGCAGCAGCATATACCACTCCCAATATTTCACAAGATAACATTCAGATTCCAAAATCCACGGGAAGCTAGAGTTTATGCACGTAAACACAGATGTTTTCTTTTTGATGTGCTCTGAGATAATGTAGAGATCCAAGCAACTCTCATCCAAGTGATCTTCTTTTGAAAAATTATCTGATTCTGTTTGACCTGTATCATAAAGGTACCATAATTATGTGAATGTTAACTTCCATCAAATTAAATAAATACAATGTATGATGTTAAATTTTACCTTGGATATACCTCAATCTATCTTTCAAACATCGTATGCTACTTTTCTTGCGATCTTTCGAAGCATAGACGTTCAAAGATAGTTCCGTGTGATTTCCTTGTGTGTGTTTCCGTTTTATGCATCTGTCTATTCTCTCGTGGATTTCTTTTCGTATATCATCTACTAAATCTGGATATGTAACCATGAGGTTTATGAACTTAGTTTTTTCAAGGACTTGACACTCAACGTAAGTTGCTGCTTTGACGGTGCATCTAGCTGAAAATATCATTAAATATATAGGTACTTACTAACATTGCCTTGAATAGCTCACTAGATGATTAAGAAAATTACAGACTGATCGACTGATAAGCTATTCTCAGTACTTATACATAGGTACCTGGTATATTGTAAACCAAAGATATTTCTCCAAAGCATGTTCCTTTTGCAAAAGAGATCATGGGGCTTTCGTCATCTTCGTCCGACAAAAGTTCTAAAACGCCATTTGTGATGCAAATCTAAAATCCGATTAAATTTAATTGTCCGCGTTTATGTAAATTTTGTTGTTTACTTGCTCATAATTACCATCGCATAAAATAAATAGTACCTACCATAATCGTTTTATTCTGGTTATGATTGTAAACCACGTCTCCCGGTAGATAGAATTGGTGAGTCATGTCCAATGACAATCTCCTTAGAAAAGCTTCCGGAAGTTTTCTAAATATCAAAGAGCTATAAAGTGGTACTGCATTTAAGTCGTAACAAATTTCCATTTGTAGAGGATACGGCAACAAGAGCAAAAGTTTTGGCTTGATTACTCCCGATTTTTGATACCAAAGATCTTCATAATACCTGTAGGTACATGATCAATTACTTAGTTATGTTATATTTACATGCAAAAAACAATATAATCTTGTTTATAGCCAGTTTATTTTTTGTGCCAACCTGATAATGCGGTTGGTAGTGTCCGTGTCCATATTTATCAATTTGAGGTGGTTTTGTATTTTTCTTAATCGCCTTACGTATTTGGAGCGCCTTGTTGTTATTGTTATAAATTGTGAAGTCAACGATCCGACAAATACGACCGTCGTTAGCAAAAAACCCACCAGTATGGCTAATATTGCCGATATTCTTTCATTAACAGTCACAGGATATAAATCCCCCAAAGCATTAGTGGTAAGAAACATGACTGACCAATATGTGCAGACGTAATACCAATCCATCGTTGATTCGGTGGGCAAATAAATAGCTGCGTATGACCAAGATGAACGAATTTCGTGTATGTCAAAATTCCTGTATGAGAATAAATACCAAATGCACGTCCACGTGTGAACAGACAGTAAAAATAGTATTAGATACTGCGACAAAAACGAAGTCCACTGATTGCTTCCAGCTTGAGAAGATCTATCATAAAAGTATTCAACGATCCTGTACACTCGTATTGTTGCCGCAAGCGGTGACATAGCATGGAAGCTGAATGATCGAAATTCGTAGTTTACGAGATAAAAAAAGGGAAATGGCACGGCAAGAATAATATCTACGACAATTTTGAACGTATCAGGCTCCATGAGGTTCAGAGTTTTTCTCCATTTTTTAGACACTTTCAAACCAACTAGAATAGCCACATCGAAAGTGAATACAAAGTTGAAGCATATAATAAGAACAATTAACCAAAATGGTCTATCTTCTGTTCTGCAAAACGTGTATAGACACGAATCCAAAATATACGCCACGAATAAGATTGTCAGCATGAATATTTTCCAACCAGGATTGGAATATATAAGTAATATTGATCGCAATCGACTGTTAGTGAACTCAGATCGAGTTTCCTGTAAAACAGCGTATGTTTTTTGTCGCTTTTCTTCATCTTCATAAAATATATTTGAATCAGTGCCTTCAGAAAACTTTGTTGAAGACTGAATTTCAAGTAATGTTTTTTCTCTACTGGCTCTACGTCGGAATTTAAAAAAATCCAGTTTTGGCTCATTATTCTCTTCTCCTATAAAAGATAATAAATCAATTTTAGTATGAAGCAAATCTAATGAAGCGAGAGTCGACCTAAATTATTCGTAAATCGAAATACATGTAGACTTACCCATCTTCCGCTTCGTTTGTTTAGCCGGAAAATGTAAATTGGGCTTATGTTTTGCTCAAAATATGACGCTTCTAATGATTCATATCCATTTGTAATGAAGCCTGTCTGTGATGTTTAAAAATATTTTAAACTCTAGGCGGCTCTAATAAAAATCTAGTTGGTATCAAAATTTTATTACTTTCGGATGTTTAAGGAGTTAAGTTGGTATATAGTGTGATATGATTTGATTATATGACCAAGATGGAGATCGATGACGTAATGTTTTCCTCGCTACAAATCGTAGGCCGAAAGCCGGACATGTAGATCCAACGCAAGTTGTGCGCACGGCACTCCAACCTACATACATGAACATAAAAAATGTTGTGGACTTGACGTTATTTTAATTTTACATTGTTTAATTAAAAAAGATAGTTAACCTGCTTGAGTTAAATAGAAATACGTTACTAAGTAAACGTGGTTTTTAGATATTACTGATTTCTGTTTTGCCACAATACCAGAACAGGTTTCAGTGAACTAATACACCCATATTCAATCAATTATGAAACACATGCTTGAGTTTTATAATTCATACGTATCTCAAGTTGACACTGCGTTTTAATTAGGTACACATGACTTTCTATCATGGTGTTAAATCTCACTTCTCACACTGTTGGATCTGATTACTCAAAGTTGAACAATGTGTCTTAATCACAGATTTAAAACATCAAAGTGTACGATTAAAATACCGTGTCATCTTCGTATATCGGAGATTATACGCTTAGATAATTAGTCGTCAGAGTGGTCTGAGCTAGCTGCCCTAATGGGAGCGGTCGCATAATGACAGTTCTTTTATGGAAGTTGGGCCTGTGTATCGGTGAAAAATGCAGCCATTTCAACAACCTCAGGCATTTCGAAGGCACTTGATATAAAGCCTCAATTAACGCCTTTGTTCAAACAATGGCTTTATACTGCTGAAATGTTTTATTCAATTGTAAAATAATATACTTAGCAATTTGAAAACGGGGCCAGTCCAAGATACTACATTGATGTTATGCCGAAACTTTACGTGTTGAAAACTTGAAAGCTTAGATTGGTGAAGCCTATCTATACCGATCGTGTATGGACGTTTTGTAAGCGTAGGTATTTAACTCAGAGATCACATGAAATCTATGGATTAACTTCAACCTTCGAAAACTAAACCATGAGACTGCTCTATTTAATCCATTTAATTCGATAGATCTAGAGTGCATCCGATAGGGGTCAATTATCCATTTATCCTTTTAACGGAATTGATAAAACGTAACCAACATGGTTGATTTTAATTGATCGTATGTGCTCACTTTGTTAAAAACGAATTCGGTCGGTTTGTATAAAGCTATTTTTTATTAACACTCAATTGTTATTTACCAAGATAATATAGCCGGGTCTAGTTTATCTTAGTGGCATTAGATATATACTTACAGAAAGATTTGTTTCTGACAAATAGGAAAAGACATAAGTGCTTAAAGATAAGTTTAAACGTGATCAAGACGCTGAAGTGTTGTTTTTTGGGCAAGTTTCGAAATCTTGCATAAAAAAGTCTGAAGCTCGCCCACTACTTCCTTTTATGTAAAGTAACGAAATAATATCAAAACTTAATAAATTACTACCTTACTTATATTCAAGGTAAATAATTGGGTTCTTCATTTAATGATGCTTAACTTAAATGGAGGTGAAGACGATTAATTCATTTTAAAATTAACACAAGGTGATTTAGTCTTGGTCATTGTATTGGAGTTTTTTTTGTATCAACTTAGGTAACTTAAAGAGAACTAGGTGTCTTGTAATCTCCACTTTTACCTATTTGTTTTCTTAATATGTATATAAGTTTAGGACCAAGGCCAAAATTTATGTGATCTGCAAGTCTGCATACACTTGACCTCTTAGCTACTTTAATTAGGTTAATTCTTAGAAAAGCTTAAGCATACTAATTATAAATGTAGAAACGTTGGCCTCAAGTCAAAACGTGTGGGTATCTTAAAGGTAGTCAAAGTCGTGCATGCCATAAAAACAGCTTGATGAATTTTTATTTGAGACAACGGGACGCCATGGCACATGTCCAGGATCTCGACTAAGATGACTTTACTGACTTTGCTAGAGTCTGTCAAGCGAAAGATGGCCCTGATAAATCGCGGCAAATTCAAAAACTATTAGTATGGCAATACATTAAATAATAGGATAACTTGGAATTACATAATTTGATACTTTGATATTATTCTAAATAAATATACTTACATAATTTTTGATGATGATTATGAATAAGTAGATGATATACTATTGCCATACTAATAGTTTTTGAATTTTCCGCGATTTATCAGGGCCATCTTTCGCTTGACAGACTCTACTTGATTTTTCCCCACAATATTATACCTATTGATAATTAAATATGCTTTAAAGAAAAAATATAAAGGTATGTATTTGCTTAATATTATAATATTATACCTAGTGTTTTCCCCTTCCTTAATATTAACTCTAAATAATTTGTATTTTTTATGATTGCTGAGTCTCATGATAATGATACCAAGGCATCGTTAAATGATTCAGCACCATGGTGACAAGTGCTACTCTTATTCGATATATAAATAAGTTTCTATAAAATATACTAGATGGCGTCTTTACTACATCTGGTTTCAGGGCTAGAGAGAGACAGGCAATCGTTCACACATGTTAAAGCGAGACGACTGGATTTTACAATTACGCCTACACTGTGGCGAGAAGTCGCACGCGCTCACAAAAAATCATTCGATGAGAGCGCAAGCGCAGCGCTGTATTCGCCCACAACTTCACTTCGGTCAGTTTCGTCATTTAGTGGTGATCGAAACGTCGATGTGTGTGGAAGTGCAAAATTAACTTTTCTAACACAGTCTCACAAGAAAATAACAAATAATCTGTAACTAAAGTACAATATTTTAATAGAACGTGTTAGAACGAACTTTAAACGTGTCATTTGTTGTAAAACTTCATGATGATGTGTGATAATAACAATCCTTCGACGCAAAGTATAGCGGACTACTTAGCTCAGTTGCTCAAAGACAGGAAGCAACTGGCTGCGTTCCCGAATGTTTTCATGCATATGGAGCGACTTCTGGACGAAGGTAGGTCAAAATCGTGCTGGACTATTTATAATACATCGGCAGACGTGAGGACTAGTTCCAATCGTCATCGATGCTTGTCACAGGCGACTATAAATCGGATGCGTCGACAAATGCTACAACGCACACTATATTAAGTTTATTTTTGTCTTCGCCCCACCGAGTTATGGTCCAGTGGTATTTGTAATGCGATCCTTCATTTCGAAAAGCTAAGTAAAGCAGAATGTCTCTTTCGATTTGCGGTCAGCGGTCGTTATACTGTCACCGAGAAAAGAGATCGGTGAAATGAGTAAGTTGTAAACGGGTTCGGTGTCTCCATTCTCATATTTGTGACGACGCAGCTGTTGCATATAAATCATACTGGAGCTAATTGGCTATGGTTTTGAGGTTATGATGTAGAACGGGACGCGAAAATGAAGGATTGCGAGCCAGGAGGTAACCTGTTGTTAGCAGGGCCGTATCATGCATTCCAAGCGGCTTGGTGGAATGTCGCCACTTATTGTAGGTAGGTGTACCGTACGTCCACCGTCATACGAGATTTGTACGCAGCGCGGCGCAGGCGCTCCTTGCTCGGCGTACCTTTAGCCTCATTTTATTGCCACTCGCAACCAGTCCGCACTCCACAGATACTAATGTAGCCCTTATCTCCGCTACTGAATAACTACAGACCGTCTCGATTTGGAACTGCGATTGCTAACAATTTGCAGAATTTAGTTACAATTTACTAACTTCGTATGTTTAGTACTTATCAACTGTTCCCTACCTATCGATTTCAATTGCATTGCCCATACAAATACTATTCCAGATAAATATGGCAAAATTATGCTGAATAACTCAATTACAATGAATGTCTGGCTAAGTAGTTATATGAATGAAATGACTTTAACAAAACTTTTACTCCAGATGTTTTAAATAGGGGTACCTACGTTATACAGTCGGGTCCAGTCATTGTAATCATCCGCGCCAATGACCCTTCTTTAGGGTTCTAAAATGTTATTGCAAGCCCTTACCTTCTACTTAGGTTAAGATACATCTGCGCCTCATTTTTTAACAATCTCAATAAATTTTGACATATTTAGGTAAGCCTGTCAAAAATTCTGAATATAAACGGTCTATCTTAAAAAAAGTTAGCGCAGACTTGAAGTACTAATTACCATACGTAATGATGACTTAAAGTCAACGCTATAAGATAGGGGGAAAGAATTCCCAGTTAAAAGAGCTACCGTACAAAAAAGACACAGTTGTAGGTAATTATAATACAAGTATCTAAGATAAAAAGTCAGAACCGAAGCACTTAAACTAAAAAAAATACTTTAAAAATTACATGTAAGCTTCACTATATAACGAGTAAAGTATTCACTGTCTCCCTTGTATAAAGTTTATGACTGAGTTGGTATTAGCTCCCACTATCTCACGCAAAGTGTGTGATATTTTTGAAAAGATATGACCAAGCCATTTAAAATCGGAAACCTTTACCGACCGCGTCCGACACGCACTTAGCGATAACTTAATTGAAGACAAGAAAAGGGTAGAATAGTCTGTCTGATTTTTTTTTAAAGTATTATTATTATCTATTAGTAACCGGTTTCATGTTTTCGCAATAAGATTCATCTTGACAAGCATGACAGGATTTTAATAAAAACCTTTTGTGTTACTTGGACACTCATTAACTACTCTGGTCACGTGGCAAAGCGAATTGTATTCGAATGATACTTCTACCATTTTATATGACTGTCACAATGCCACAACCGTAATTACTGTTATGTTTTAACTGGACTGGTTCGCCTGGTACTATAAGAATGAGATCACATAATTCATCTGACTACATTCTGTATAATCCAGCAGTTTCTTAACGATTAGGTAGAAAAACATTATGTAAAGCTGATTGCTTTGATTAATCCTTATTCGTCTCGTTGGCTAATTCCAATAGCATCCACAGAGCAATGTAGTTCTTTTAGATTTTTCACATCTAAAAACTCTTGTTGATTTTTATGATAAAGTAGCAATTTATATTAATCCCACGAACGTATTCCAGTTTTACCATAATTAAATCAGTGACTGCTGCGTATCTTCTTCACATCCAAAGATCTTAACGTTATATTAGCAGTTCTAGATGTTGAAACCTATTTTTTTCTTAACAAGCTTAAGTCAATTATACTCTTAGTCCGCAATTTATGCTGGATTAGAACTAGCAGATGTTTCTTTGTAGCGTTTACTTCATATTGTCCAATGTTTGTTCGCAATTGAACAAGCACTTAGAAAATAATGTCGGAGACTTGCCAATCTAACCAGATTTGTCTCACTTGATCCACTTACCTATCCAAGAGCTAACAAAGGAAATATTTGTCGAAAACCAATCCATCCATGTACAAGATATCATAGTAACATAGATTTTCGGATACCTTTAAGAGATAATTGTTGCTTCGACATCCACTGAGTGTTATTTGTGATCAGATACCTAGACCTGACCTAAATTCTAACAATATTGGTTGCTCGCACCAATCTGCATCTCTTGTTATTCTTGCAGTCAAATTGCGTGAGCTCAATATTAACCACGTGTCCATTATTATAGGCAAGTCAGCTTGCATCATTCTGAAACTTGTTGATTTAACATTTGCCTTATAAAGCCGCTCTCGAGTTGAGGACCAACTCTTTTTCTTTAATTTCATTTTGATAAGTAAACCGAGTTGAGTCACACGAGCGAGACCAATTGGGAAACGTTGACGGAATTATACTGGGATTTTGATGCTGTCCAATAAAAATTACGATCAAAGTACATCTACATAGTGATTGTTTTATGGTTTATTTGACACGTCATTTATCTACTGTAAAACTTGAGACTTGACTAAAATATCGACGGCTAACTGACAGGCGACAGGCGTAGCATATCGTATTACGTCGAGTTGAACACTGGAGCAAGAAATTACGATGCTATTTTGGACGACTTGTATAAATTAATACATGAATGTTCAAATAAAAAACACTCCCTTCGAACAAGACAATGAAATCTGCTTCAAACTGGGGTGCCTCAAATTATACTTAACTACATGTTATTTCTGTTTATAAATCCAAACATTGAAGTTCCTGACTCTTGAAGTGAGTATGTTTACATTGAACATTTGATTGTTTACATTGCATACCAAGAAGATCAGCAACACGAAATAACAATACATCGAACAATGTCAATATACAAATATAATAATCAATCAAAACATCAATTATAGCAAAATTGCTATCTACTTAAATAAGGCAATATTTCAAACATCAGTAGATAAGATTATTTGACATATCAATTAAATATTTTGATTTTTTTATCAAGTTACAGCATTATAGATAGTAACAATTATTAAAATCCGGATTTGTAGATATCTTTATCAGGAATGTTATACACTCAAGTATGTGAGAAGTGCAGATTATGCTTTGATAAAGAGTTTAATAGCCTTTGAACACTGTTTTATCATCTTATCAACAAAAGAGGAACAGTTATAATTTAATTTCTAGTTAAAAGAAAAGGTAAAGAAATATATTTAAGTATACTTAATTTAAAAAGAAACTTACGAATTTGTTTGTCTTCTGTTTAATTTATTAACTTGATATAAGTACATTAAAGTACCTACTCGTACCTCTGTACCTGTAGATATTAAAATTTAGCAATCTCTCCATAACATGTGTGGGCGCCACCTGCCTGGTGACCTAACTTGATGTTTACAGTTCCGCAACCCTGTAACAAAAGTAAAACTTAGTCGAATCATTATAAGCTGCTTAGTATGCGATTAGTTGCGCCTACGTCTTGACCAAATGAGGGTAGTCGTGGGTAGTGTGGAGGAGTGGAACCCAAGGTTGTGCCAGTCGTTCTCCAACAAGTTGTAACTTGCTGTGGGTTGCTTGATTAAAACGATTTTAAACAACTGTTGATGTAACCACCACTTATTCGCAGCTTCATTCTTTCAGCAGATGTGACTAGGTTTGCTTTGTAACATGAAATCAAGTTAAAGAAACCTCCTTTGTTCCCAAAAAAATGTGTCATTTATGAGGAAACACTTGCTCCTTTTGTCTTTGTTTCGTCACCTAATATTGACACGCGGCGCACTATCGCGTCGACCTCGATAAAGCTGCATCTCTAGAAAACTGGATCATAATATGTGTAGGCTATGTACCTAGTTCATTCTTTGCTCGTTCCCACGACACTGCTCTGCGTTCAATGTTTTATCTATAGCGACGTGATCGTTCTGCTAATGAGATACAGTTTTTCTAAGGTCGTGAAAATAGGTAACAGTAACATTGTAATTTTGCCGTAATGTGCGTGTTATTAGAAAACTTAAGACAATGCCTTCTTTTTTGATACTCTTACTTGTAACAATGGTTGCAATGGCCCCAAAGTTTATTTAAACCTTGGAAAGTGTTATCAATGAGAAGACAAGTACGTGCTATCCTGGTTAAATGTTATTTCTTAAGAATGCGTTAGTTTCTAGATATTAACATTGGATTAGCGAATAGTATTTAATTCAAATTTCATATCTGACTGCACTTAGAGCACGACAATTTGGTTTCAGAACAGTTAGCATGATTTAACTATGAGTTCTCTCGCAAACAGCGTTTTGCATATGTGAATATTCAGCATGCTTGTAACGACTAGAAACATGACTGATTGGAATACAGTGTTTGAACAAAAAGGTCGTAGTCCAAGCGTGGGAGCTGGCAACCCACGAGCGAAGGTGACTGTGTTGGGTAGACCTGCATAGTTTGTGGCCCTCAACGCCTACGGTGTATTAGATTAACAAAGTTAACTGACAGTTCTTTGTTACGGTCAAACTGATTAAATTGCATTCTTATAATTGATCCGGTCGTTTCTTTATAAGATAGATGTATGTACCTACCTTTTGAAAGTTGCAACGCGTATTTTACTTCAAATAATGAGAAAAAGTAGAATGGCGATATGTATTATCTCAAGCAGGACCTTCAGACAATCCGGCGGATGTATTACCTTATCTTGCCCAAAGATGGAAAGCCTTGGGTGTGAAAACCAGCCAGACATGTCTTAACATCATACAAATGATGATATGGCAAGAACGACAGTAGAAAACTGATGGATTCAAAGTATCTTCTTTAAATATTTTGTACGTGTATTATCTACCCCTTTTCTACTTGTTAATTCGTAAAGCCCTTTAAACATGGCAATTTCCTCAATTTTGACAAAGGTTACATTGCACCTTTTGTCAAAATTGACAAGTAGTTTGGCAACTATTGATGAAGTCACTGTTATCCGTTACAGACCAGTGTGCATGTAGGTACCAGATGCATTGACATTAGTGGTCACAATCACAATGCTTGTTATTGATGGAAAACTGTTGACCCACATAGGACAATGGACAAATAAATCTGCTTATTTAGACAAAGCGTAACATTTTATTGATTTAGATGTAGGCGAGGTGGTTTCAATAGGCATTGGTAATGCGATATCACCTGTGTGGGTTGATATTGTGATTGGTTGTAATGTGATTGAAAACTGAAAATTACTAAACAACTTAGTAGTGTTAAAAGTAGACTGTTGAAACATTTATATTATAAGATCTTTATATACAGTTTTACAATAAATTATTCTTATTCTAATAAAGTCACGTAATTTATTAATTGATTTAATATACATGAAGCAAATAAAAACAAAGTAAGAGGTTAAAATACTACAAGCACGTGTAGGCATATAAAAATGTTCTTAAGTATTCTTATAAACTCATTGTAAAGATATTATGTATCCATTAAATACGAGTTTTTTATATCTAGATTAGTTATAGTGGACTCGGACAAGCAAGAACTTGTCAACACATTTTTATTATTATGATATAATTCAATAACCCATTACTTATTGAAATTATATAGAAGATGCTAATAATATGACTTAATGATGTAAATGGTTATTAAGATAAGTATCAACACTCAGTTGTTTATAATTACGTTATATACTTAATGTCAGTAATTACCTTAGTTTTTTTAGTTTGGTTGTAAAAATACTTTACGATAAGAAAAGTAAATTAACGGGCATATACAGCTGAAGAATATTAAAATAGCTTAATGTAAAAGTAGAATAAAAAATATGTTTTATTCTACTCTGTATGTAATTTTTAGGTCATTTACATTATCGATTCAAAAACTAAACATTGACCACAGTAATATCGCCCGGCCTTCACGCTTCACATTAATCGCGCGCGATTCAGGTAGGTATACGCGAACCACGAACAAATCAGACATCGACGCGTTACGTAAATCATACATATTTGAGTCTCACTGCGCATGAATTACAGCTCAAATGACGATTGTCGCAGCGTCTGCGCAGTCGCATCTCGCATAATTTACCGTTCGATCGTACCGATCGATACGTCTACGATTAATACAGTTATTCGTGCTAGCCCCTCGGTAACAACATTTACATCGACGACAATTTCCAGTTCAGCCTCAAAAGTAATGAAGTCATTTATAAACTCGGAAACTTAAAATATATCTGTTTACCTACCGCATCGTCACTCGTAGTAGATTATTGTTATATTTTTCTATACCTATTATAATTTATTAAATGAATTTAACGGTAAGCTCACTAGTAGCCTTCATTACTACCTACTCAAATACTTAAAATATCTGACTTAAGCTTATAAAGTGAAAATTAAACGCTCGGCAAGAACTTAATTTGTCCAAACACGGCCAATCTAGTTCTTCAACTTTCTATCGAAGCTCATTGGCGCTCGGGTGACGACATCTGGAAACCAGTGATAGTTTAAGGCAAAAAGATCTTACATACCCAAAGAACAGCTTGCCATATTCAGGAAAATTGCTGTGCGGTACTGCCTTCTGAATGTAAAGAATTAAGATGATTACGCTAATGAGATTCAAATGGATCCAAAGAAGGCTAAATCAAGTTTAGATTGGTTAGTTTTTCTCATAGTCTCCTAAGATTCGCTTTCTATATCTTTCTCTATCTATAGGCAAGGCGTTACTAACAAGCAACACAAACAATGTCGAAAGTGCCTCTGTTGCGCCACACGTGTGGGATGCGCAGGCGCCGCCGCGCCGCCGCCGTCGAACGGACGGCATCGGCTCTAGTGATGGCGCATTATTTGTGTAGACGGCTTAAGGGTCCCATTCATTTCGCGTTAAGCAATTTGGTGAACGCGCAACGTTTGCCGGTTCATTCATGCGGTTGTGCAATTGTTGATACTCGATTTCGTCTTTACACATATTTTGTCAGATACACATGAGATTATTGCTGTCCAAATATTAACCTTACCTCTAATTTTGGAAGTCAACTTATTAGTAAATGTGATGACGTCACTTACGATACTTAAAGTCGTATTGACGACGTTCCTTAAAAGCTTTGAATTATTATGAAGTAATATTTAATACTTTTAAAAGTACATGATTATGTATTAATTGAGGTAAGTACAAGAATAAACGTACCACAGGGGATATACAAGTTATTTGCCGATGTCCTGTTCTGGATATCAAATAAAAAGGTCCCCATTCTATGACTCATCTATAACAGTGATCTAGCCGAGAAATTGTATAGTTTCTTCAGTTTCGATGTTGATAGATTGACATCATCTCATTCTAAGGGCGGCTTGCATAACGATCTGATTTAAGTAAGGTCAGTGTGGGCAAGTCCGGCATAGTTTTCTTAAATTGAATTTCAATTTAACTTTAAAAATCGAAATAAAATTTATTAGTTACTTTAAGTAGTCGGAAAATATTGGTATTACATTTATCTTTCTATATCTATCTAAAAGTAGGCTTAATTGTAATTGTCTTCAGATTTATAGCATTTTTTTGTAAAGTAGGCATTTAGACGGACTTCCCAACCAGTTTGAGGCAAGTCCGTCTAGTAGCAATAAAATCGTAACTAGTGAGCCAATATGTATGAAAACCTTATCGATAAATGATGAAAAGCTGCCGTTGAAATACGTGTTTTAAACGTGTGACTATAAGGTATACTTTTAAAGAAAAATAAAATTATTAAAATCAAGGGCAAGTCCGGCATATCTTTGCTGATGATGTAGTTTCAGTGGTTGTAAACATTTTCACAAAGTACCCACTTACGATTTTTTTTGTCAATAACATACAAATCAATACAAAAGAATCTTTATTTGTAAACAAGTAATCGTTAATAATGTAATGTATGAATTTAGAAATGGTGTGGCAAACTATTGCCGGATCTGTAGCTACATTTATAACACTTTCTGCCAGTACGAAATAAATGAGTATGGGATAATTTTCTAAATCAGATCTTTAAAATGATTATAAAATTTGAACTACTAAAAAGGTTGACAATATCTGGAATTAAGGCAAGACCGGCATATGACGGACTTGCCTTATGTATAGTAGACGGACTTCCCAACTATAACATTTGAAGCTTGGATTTTTTCTATTTGTTATAATTACGAAACTAATGCGTTATTTTTGAATCGGACACCAGGTATACGTTCCCGAATCTGTCAATGGTCTAGGTTATCACAGATACTCGGAAAACTCCTTAGATTTCACACCTTTTTTTTCATTTTTCGACGAGACGTCAAACTTCAACTTCAAGTTAAATTCGCGGAAAAAATTGGTTCTTAATTTTTTTCCAATATAAAGATGTTAGCGACATCTATTATCCCTAGTTCGAAGTAACTCAATGATACTGTTTTACCAACCGAGTTATATGGCTCTAGCTATTCAAAAACGGAAGTTATTGCCACTAGACGGACTTAGGGCCTAGACGAACTTACCCACACTGACCTTACATTTAGTTAAACACGTTTACCAGACTAAACGCGATTAGCTTAAACATAACTCCAATTGTCTTGCACAAGACTTTCTGAAGGGTCATTTAACAAAAAATGTTTAGCGAGCAGGTAAAGGGATCGGATGCGTTTCGTTTCACGTATTCGTCAAGCCACCGTCAAGCTTCGCTCAAACTGACTGTATTTGAAGCTACATTTTTGCGTTGAATGGAAACGAACTGCCAGATGTTATAATCTTTTGACAGTTTTATTTCGTTTTGCTTGAAACCGAGCGAACTCTGAAGTCATTTCGTTGTGTTTTTGTGTTTAAAACTCAAGCCTTATTATTTGTGATATATCTAAAATCTACTACAATAAAATAAACAATGTCGGACCAAAAAAAACACAGTAAAAGAACAAGAGCCCCGAACTTTACAAGGGAGGACCAAACATTGTTATTTAGGGCCATGGAGAGTTATTTGCATATAATCGAAAACAAAAAAACAGATCAAGTGCGACAATCTGAAAAAACTGCAGCATGGCGTAAAGTTGCTGAGGTTTTTAACTCGAATACCGCTGGAACTCCGAGAACGGTAGAGAACCTGGTAGCGTGTTACAGAAATGTAAAATCAAAATTTAAAAAAGACCATTCGGAAGCAAAGATGCTCATAGTAGGTAAGTGAAATATTACATTTGTTAAGTATCTCATTTTAACGTGGTCTTTTTTATTCACTCTATTATATTATTTTTTTAGATCACAGCAAAAAAATCGCTTTAGTTGAGGCGATTGAGGAAAATGGAAAAGATTGGGAAAAAGTTGCTGTAACACTCTCATCTGAGCCTGAAGTTTGCAACGAAGCTTACACACAGTTGGAGAAAGAACTTAAAAAAGAAAAAAATTTAAAAAAAAAATCCTTGATGCAAACAGGTATAAGTTTTACCACTAAAATCACAAACATCTGTTTGTATTTACACTATTTGTATTGTAATTGTTAATGTTAATTTTTATTCAGGTGGTGGTCCCTGTCCAAAAGAAAGTAAAAATGAAGAACTTTCACAAATAATGAAAATTATTGAACCGCAAGTAGATGGACTTTACACCATATATGATAGTGATGCCAAAATAATGGCACAATATCAAGATAGTGTTCCAGAAGAAGAAAAGATTCATCCGATTGAAATGACACAAAGTAAGTTGTAATTTATTCAAATATACACCTACATAGGTATATGTCAAGCTTGCTTTACTGTGTACTATTATTACAGTACTATTATGCACACATCAGATTGAAACTCGGATGAGTGCATAATTATGTTTATTAAATAATAACTAGTCATTTTGTTACAGAATTGACCCAGGCTTCAAGTATCTCTGAAACGCCACATAGTTTATCTCGAATTGAAATTCTAAGGAAAAAAAAGGAACCGGCTTTGTCATATAATGGTAAATATACTTTGACTTTGATTCGGTAAATGAGATAGTGATTCCTCTTATTTCGATTTCATTCTTCCCAGAATACATACCATATGGTAGCTAAATTATCATTTATTTTTCTTTTATTTCAGAATGCAGTGAAAAGAAAAAAAATGTTAGTGACAATTTTAAAGAGCTTGCAGCAGCCAAAATGCAGTTGGTACAGATACAGACCAAGTGTGCAGAAGTTGAGTTAAAAATAAAAGAAGCTCAATTAGAGGAATTAATTAAGCAAAATGAATACAATGCTGTTATAAGGAATAAACAGCTCGAACTCATATATGCTAAAAAATCTTTTGATTAAATGAACAGATAACATGCAAACCTTCTTTTTTCTTTTACTACTAATGTTTAACAACTAACTTCAGACTATTATAATTATAGAATCAGTATTATATTATAAGTTATTATTATAAGTGGTACCACTTATGTGGTTCCTTTAGAATAAAACAAATAGATAAAAGTAAAGGTATCAATATTTATTTATAGCGATGCAAAATAACTCTCAATAAGCATAGATCTTTCTATATTACGACTGCCTCTATGGTGAGAAGAGAGAGTGTTCCCTACTCTCTCTTCTAATAATGGGTAGTTAGGATCTTCTGCTGGAACATCTTCATTTTGTAGTATAGCTATGTTGTGTAAAACAGCTGTAGCTACAATAATCCCTGGTACTTTATGAAGGTGAATATTAATTCCTCTTGATAATATAGGAAACCTTCTCTTCCATACACCAAAGGCCCGCTCAACAACATTTCTTGTCTTCACTTGGGATTCTTGATAGAGGGTTTCTCCTCTTGTTACTGCACTGCCATCTACCAGTGGTGTCATCATATACCTGGTTTGTGCATAGCCACTATCACCCAAGAGAAATTTGTTTTGATACAGGCCTTGTATGAAATCGCGTTTTAAGCCACAGTTGTCCCAAATGTTTGAGTCATGTGCAGATCCATGCCATCTTGCTACAACGTCCATAAATGTTAAGTTAGCTGCTGCTACGCATTGAGTATTTATCGAGAAATAGCCCTTTCTATTTCTGTATATTTCAGCATTGTCTCCTCCGGGTGATGTTATTCTCACATGAGTGCAGTCTATTGCACCAATCACTCTAGGGAACTTGGCTATTTTATAAAATCCAGTAGCTACTTCGTTTTGCTCATTTTGTGAAGATGGAAATTTGATGTATGTGGAACCCAAACTAGCTATAGCATGAGTCACACGATGCACAATTCTACATGCTGTTGATTCGTGTACTCCAATCATGTCACCGCATGTTATTAATTGACTGCCTGTAGCATAGAATCGCAACGTACACAAGAGTTGGTTCATAGGAGTTATTGCAGTAATTCTGAAACAAATATCATAGGTCAGTAGGTAGAGAGCCAGATATGGGTTAGAGTCACCTGGCTAGCAGTACGACCAAATAGATAACCAAGCGCTACGTAGGTACCTGTGTTCAAGAAGATTTGCAATACAAAAGTTAGATAGGTACCTACATATGTAGTAAAGTAAATGCATAACATACCTGTCAAGCCTGTATTTCAGATGTGTTTCTATTTTTTGTAGCAATAGCACCGTTGTTGCTTTTGTTAAACGAAATCGTCTTACAAATTTCTTTTCTGAGAGAGTCTCGTACATATTAGTTCTCGGAAAAAGTTGCCTTGCAGTCATAGGCCTGCTTATATACTCAATTATCTCTTCATCGTCATCTGAGAAGTCCCACAAATCCATTTCTATCGTAACAAAACTCTACTATCACAAACTTTTAAAAAAATATTCACAGCAACTTGCAGGTTTGGTTGAACAATTAATAACATCTGTGCATTCAAAATGGCGCTAAACGCGATTTGGATCCTTAAACAGCCATTTTCGGGTGTTTAATTTTGACAGTTCGCTAAACATGTTTAAGCGCATAAACAGTCTTGTGCAAGACGCTAATCGTGATTAGGTGCCTAAATGCATTTAGGGGCTCCTTAATCACGTTTAAGGATCGTTATGCAAGCCGCCCTAAATGTGTTTATCACATCGTGCTAGACAGTGACAGTACCTCTACCATGAGATGTCAAAGTAAAATCGCCTGACTTTACTACAGTAGTTACGTCAATATTAGTATGACGAATTTTAGTACCCAACTATCCGCTAGAGGCGCTGTACAAATCTTCATACATTTTTTTAACTACAGACGCTAGCGAGTATAGTAAATATAGTATAGTAAAAACTCATGGTAGAGCTACAGAATATATTATATCCTTGTCACTTTCTAACTCGTCTAGCACTTCGTGGCCCACGCGACGTCATCTGTTAATTTAATTACTGGTGTACCATTCGTGTGCTCCAGATATCTGTCAAAGACATCTTTGAATAAACAGATCTTTATAATCTAGCTTCCTGGTTTGGCTTTTAGCTATACTTCGTTATCGTCAGCTCAACATGATTGAAATCAATTAAAGCAAGTTTTAATCATCTTGTCATTGAATACGGCCAGCCCTCTGGCCGTATTCATTGACAAGATGACATTATATAATGACATTATATGACATTATATATGGTCAGCTGAAGCTTACACTATCAAATTTCCTACTATGGCTCAATTTGCTATGCTAAGTAACTTATAGGTAATTCCTGAAGTTATCACTAGATATTTAAAAGTTGTCCTTATTTTATGGATGGTATTATTTTGGGCATTATAATATACCCCCGCGTTGAAAATGTGATACCAAGAAATATGTGATATCATGTCATTTTAGAATATTTGTCATGAATAGATTAATAATCTTGGTTTGTTACTAGACTAAGTAATACTTTTTGAATAATTTCCAAAACTTTATAAATAAGTAAAAATACTTATGAGAAATATGTTTTGCCAATCAATAAATAATAATTGTTCTATCTTTGTAACTAAATGTCACTGCAGACAGAGGTCAAATTAATGAGCATGTAATCGTCGTTATATCAATGTTTTATCTTAGTATATGCGTAATATTTCCCTAATCATGATAATAACCCTGCTTATAAAGTGGTTTACCTAGACACTTGATAATAATTTTACTATTAGTATAAAATGTTGTTCAAGATCGTATGATTTTAAAACTACAGTAAAATTACAAGAAAATATAACGAATTGACGATAGATGTAATAGTTTACATTACGTAAGTAAACTGGCTAAGTATATAAAATAGGAGGAACTGCATCTAGTCCGAATGTCTGGATCTTGGCCAATTTTATCTAATTGGGTCATTTATAACACAAAATTTCTGAAATACTTTCTGTGTGTTAGAGTTGACATTCCGGGGTATTAACTAAATCGAAAATAAAAGATTATAATTACGTACAACATAAAACAACATTTAACCTGTTTTTAAATACCTACGTAGAGGGAATGTGGGCAATCTATAAACTTGATAAACAAATGAATGTCGAACGTTGCAACTACACCAACTCAAAAGTCCGCTTCTTACCCACCAATTCCACCAAAACATGCAAATAGTTCTTAATTAGATACTAATTTTACCTTACCTCATCGTCAACTACTCCATAAAAAAAAATGTTAGCTAGCTTTCATAGCGTAATATTTATTAATTAAAAATACAATTACCATGTTAAATTAACTGTATCATTATTAAATAATTTGCTTCTCGGCCCGCATATATAACATCGATCTTTCCTGCATTTCGTACGATGTTGACTGCGTGAGCACACCCCTATTGTAATTTGCTTCCTTATCAATAAAATACTGATTATTAATAGAGTTTATAATTTTTTGTTGAACATTAAGGTACCTACTAGCTACTTTTTAACTGCAACAAAATGATGACATTTTTATTTGAATAAAACACCTAGGCTAGGTTTAAATTATAACATAAAATAGTGCACTAAACTCGAATCCCATAAACTATTGAGACAAAATAACGAATACTCAGCTTGACTTTATAAATGACTCAACATTTATATAAGACAAAGATATTCTTAGAAGAAAAATATCAAAAACACGCAGGAACCATGTTACGTCGAAAACAGTCGCTGTATCACAGATACTGAAACATCCAATAATGATCTATGATAGTTTAACCCTTATAATGGTTGCCTTTTAAGTTGAATATTGCTTGATAACATACATGAAATAGGACGTATTACGAATTAATTGGTTATTTTTAATAGCAGAGTCAGTTATTTATAAACAACACGTGCATATAATATTTAGAGTCGGCGAGTTTTAACATGCCGAGATTGGAACTGTTGGATTCATTGGTTGTATTTTATTTTTCAGGTAAGAACCATATTCAGTACATTTGCAAGTTAATAAGGTAAGTGAATTTTGTTTATGTTTTTTTAACAAAACTGATAGAAATACACCACCATTACACTAGTTGAGGTTTAGGTACGTTTGAGGATAATTTTAACTTAACCTACTTATAGCTACTAGTCAAGGCCTCAGAAGTAAATTTTATGTTATATTTGCTACAGTGGCGTTTAAATTCTTGCTTGCATAAGTTGCCGCATCGTTTCATGTGAATAATTCTCGTTGAGCGCACGCAGCAGGAATAAAGTCGGCACGAGTGCTCATTAAGCCCCACAACAATGCAAGGCGGGGTTGTCGGAGCAATAAAAATTACAAGACGCTCAGGATGGGAGTGCCTAAATGGTACGCCACATGTCCTCGGCCGATGGTCTCGCGATAACTTTGGTCGACTTTTAAGGCTTATCTCACTTTCTATTTTACAAAAAGCTTTGCATATTCAAATGGCAGGTCAATGGACCGTTGGCTTTTCTGTGTTGCTTAGTCTTTGTTCCTATCAATTGGTTAACGATATAGTTTTACCTATAGAAAGAAAGAAAGAAAATACAAATTTGCATTAAAGCAATCATATAGATTTGTCCAATAGATAGATAGATTTGACCAGAACTTATTGCAATAATACTGGAAAAGCCATTTTTCCTGTTTCTATCCATCTACTATTTCTGAAAGATCTTATCTTAGAAATGAGTAACGGAAGGCGGGTGATGTGACATGAATGAACCGTGCCGATGGTGGTGGCCAACTTTTAGGCGGACAGATGCGCGAGCCAATGACGCGAGGTTCCGCCTAGCTTCCGCCGCGCCCGCGCCGTTCACGCGTAAACAATACCTACCAGATTCTCCGCACATCGCCCCTAATCAAATCCATACAGAGGAAACATAACACAACTTCAGTGACAATACCATTTGTAAATGCTGCGCTCCTGGTTCTGATGACATTAATATTCTATCATTCATTGAACAATCAATGAGTCAGATATTATGAAAATTCAGAAGCAGATAAAATCAATGAATGGAATGTATGTAGACGCGAGTCACGAGGCGTATGTATAAATCACATTCCCTGCTGGCCTAATTTATTTAAAAACTTATAAATACCTACTATTTTTAGAGGAAATGTAACTCATATTACACATAGCTCTTCTATTTTACCAACTACCTATATACCACCTGGATTGTTATGAAATTCTAAAACGTTCTTTTAAACACTTCAGTTAGAAACGATCTATGAAACTTCATTGTAACACAGCCAGTTGATTGAATTAGAGCTTCTGGCGCTGTAAGTTCCGATTTCGCAGATGCAGTGTAATTATTTCGACCTTAAACAGTTTTCTCTTGCACAGATCGCGTTTCAAGTTACGCAACGAGAATGCGTCGGCGCAGATTTCGTCACCGCGGAAAGCGCGCTGGCCCATTAAATTGTTTTATTATGAACTCGACGCCATCTTGTGTATTTTTGGCTGGGGTTTAGGTGTTTATCTGGTTGGGACTCCGTCCAAAGTGTAATTAGTCGGTGTAACTATATTTTTGCGTTCCACATGAAAAGAGTTTCTGAAAACTTGCCCAATCAATTTTTACGTATAATTTTAATATTGCAATACGAGAAAACCTAATCTTTAAAAATGACTACTGTGTAAATCATGACCAAATACACTGGAAACAAGTAGGAAGAGTCAGCTATGGATGCCGAACTGTATTTTCTTCCTGAAAGAGTTGAATGACCGAACTTGTTTGTCATCCCACATCTTGTAAGTCTCGTATCTCCGCATCACCTGTTTCATTTTTCACTATCGTCGTAGACGTGTGTTATTTTAGATTCTGAACTCTTGAATTATGAATGAGTTGCCGCAGGCTCTGGTCGCGTGGAACTGGCACCTAGAATCACCTAGTATGTAAGACGATTCTAAATGATCCTTGTGATTTTACTGAATAAAGTAATTTTTGACTTTGACTTTGACTTTGACTTTGACAGATGATACTGGACTCTGTCACGTCTGAACGGTGTTCTAAATAAATCTACTCTTTGCGGCGAGAATAATCTAGCATTATATTTTGCTACAACATTGCTTTCATCGGATGTATGCAGATGCACGGTTGAAACACCTAGCAACCCAAATCATCGCAGCTAAATTGTTTATATGAAATTTGCCATCGTAACTACGATGGAGAATTTCATATAAATAATGATGTGAGCAATTTTTTTGCAACACCCGTGAGTCACGCTTACCCAAAGCGAGGGAATCATATAGATGATGTAATCAACATTTTGGACTATTCAATATGAGGGTCGTAAACAGTCCCAAATCCGTAATAGGCAATGCACGAACCGATGCCGTTGCAATATTAAACCCACCTACATATGCTTCCAATTTGGGAATCGCTGTTTTTAGTGATAACATTTCCATTTTATCAATAAAATTTTATCATCTCGTGACTTGATTTTAAACATTTCATATTAACTAATATAAATCTTTGACAAAAATAACATAGATTTTTCAACCAAACGAATTGGTTGTTTACAATCTTAATAACTATTGTTATTTTATATCTACGAAAACATTGAGATGTGAACAAGAATTACAGCTGAGTCCCTTAAGGTTTTATTTTTATAATAAACCACATTTTCAATTAAATCTTTGATTCAGATGTTTACTGTACAAAAATATCACTCGTTAGGTTAAGAAAAGCATTCGCTGACAGCTTTAGTTGTTGTTCCATTTTAGAGACAACTGGCGCAACTCACGTGTCGAAAGGTTTTGTCGGTAATTATTGAAATGTGTAAACAACAGCGGTTACAGTACGTTATTTACTATCAATAGCTACGAGCTTCTAAGTTGTATCACAACCGTAACGAAGTAAGGTCTCACTTCTAATAATTTGTGCCTTTTCTATTATAAAAGTAATAGGCAACGTATACATCAAATTATTTTTACACGATGCTTATGTAACAAATATTCATGTGTTTGCCCTCGTCTCTTCCTCACACTAGGTGAGGTCGACTCAACACATTTTCTTGATTTCAGTGTCTTATTCAGGTCATCCTAAAAGATGGTAAGGAGGCGAAGACAAGTGTGGACTGGGTAAACCCAGGCCACACTTGTCTTCGCCTCCTCATCTTTGTATTGATAGGTTTAACGTTTAGTGTCTTATTTACAAATGCTCGATCATTATTTAATTCGTTTTTCCAGTATTCAAATCGCGTCAAAATGAACACAGAACTTTTATATTTTATATAGCATTTTAAAGGTAGTTGCGAATAGCGAGAATCATCGTATTACAGATTTGTAGATCCCATCGTTCGACATCGGCGGCGTGGGAGACGTTAGGAACGTCGACCCCGTATGCAACTATAAATATACAACACGCTGCTTATCCACGCTGCCATCCCTGATATCCGATGTCTGGTATGATCTTAAATTTTTGGCCTCTTGATATACATACATCTATACAAAATCTCGATTAAGATGATTTACTGGGACACCAAGAACCACACCAAGGTGAAGAGTTTAAGACATTGTTAATTAAATCGAAAGCTTTTTTAATTACAAATAACAAATATTAAATGTAAACGGTAATTCAACCTTTATTAGTTTAACCTATTTTTTACAAATGGTATTTATAAAAAGCTTTTTACACACCAACTAGGTACAAGCAATTTTAATGTAAAGTAAAACATTATTTACTTTTACCGTAAGTAAACATTATGCTATAGAACAGTAGCTCTACCATGAGTTTTTACTATACTATATTTACTATACTCGCTAGCGTCTGTAGTTTAAAAAAATGTATGAAGATTTGTACAGCGCCTCTAGCGGATAGTTGGGTACTAAAATTCGTCATACTAATATTGACGTAACTACTGTAGTAAAGTCAGGCGATTTTACTGTGACAACTCATGGTAGAGGTACAGTAGGTCTACCATGAGTTTTAACTATACTATATTTACTACACTCGCTAGCGTCTGTAGTTAAAAAAATGTATGAAGATTTGTACAGCGCCTCTAGCGGATAGTTGGGTACTAAAATTCGTCATACTAATATTGACGTAACTACTGTAGTAAAGTCAGGCGATTTTACTGTGACATCTCATGGTAGAGGTACTGAACTTACAAAATATCATTGAGAGACAGTCCACCAACTTACTATAGCAAATGTTAATGTGTTTCTCCGAAATAAATAATTATTTTTCCGTTATAACAATCTTCGACCGCATAAATATTCACTATGCGAACACGTTTCATTTTCAAGCCATCTGATTCAGATTGTTTCGTCAAAGGTCAATGCCATCTCTAGATGGGTGATAAGCAATTGAATCAGTTCCACTTGCAACAAATTAATGTTCATTAATAAAATGAACTATACGACACGTCTGACCAGTTTATTACTTCCATTATCAGGCGTGTCGCGTTGATCTAGTCATGCTGCTATTGAAACGTGCTGCTTCGCCGCATCATTGTTTTTTTCAATTTTATCAAAGTTATACTGAGAATTATGAAAAAGAAACATCTAGTGAAATGTTGAACTGTGCTCTCGGATCGTGAAACGGAATACGGTCGTCCCTGATAACTTTCCCGGCACTAGGTCAGTTTTGCGCAGCTCGTTTAACGGTACAATCAGGTTGTTGCCGTCCGTCGACACGTAACAATGTGATTGCAGTTTTGAAACTTCATCGTGAGCGATTCGACACGATAACGTAGCTAATGTAAACCTAAATACATCGACACAAGAGCTAAAGGTGTTGCTTACTTGTTCATTATAGAGCCTTGAACTTGCCTCTTGAGCTGAGTTAGCACGCACGTATTGCTTATTGTTAATTTAATGGGATGCATGGCAATTTTCATAAAATTAACTAAGAAAATATTCAAAGTGCCTATTCTATTAAAATATAACTGTAAGTTGCATAATACAATAAAATAATTTCTCATCATTTTAGATATCTAGGCTTATCGTATATTGATTAAATCTGAAATTAATTTTATAAAGTAGTAAATCGATTCATGTAATTAATTCGGTGAATTATTAAGCATAAAACCATTTTATATGTTGTTCACGGCGATTCCATGGGTTTACTCCCTGATTGTTTTGATAAAATGACTATTACTTTTTATGCATTATTTTATATAATAATTTAAAACTTCATCTTCGATGATCATGTAATCTTGTGTCAAGATCGTGAACCTTTTTGCTTGTCTGAATATGACATCACTTTTTGGACGTTAAAAGATTAGTAATAATGTAAACAAACAATGTACCTAATGCTTGATGAGCTGGAACCTGTTATACGTTTTCGAACATTAAATACAAAATATGTTCATACCTACTCCATAAATAGGAATGTATATAAATTCAAGATGTGTTTAACATATAAAGGAATTACAAGATTGCCAATGCGTATTAATTAAAACTGTAATGAGAAACCACTAATACCATATTCAGTCGATATTAGATTTTAATCAATGAATGTATGCAATATCCATCCTTTTGAAACATACTTGAAGCTTTTCCTAAATCTTTATAAATATTCTGCTGGAGTGTCAAGTTTTTTATCCAAAATATTAAAAGTAGGTACCTAAAAGGTTTTAGACCGTGTTGTGTATGCGACACCATACAAATATTTCAATAACAATAAAGATCAAATGCTGGAGGGTGATAGTGTCGATAACCTTACCTGCTAGCAGGTTCTCTTTTGTTACTTTTGTTAGCAAGGGTTCCTCGTTATTCAATCTCTATTCTTTTGTATGACGTCACCATGCGCCCATGAAGCGCCGCATATGAGGTAATCTCCCAAACGTCCTTAAAAACTGTTTGTTTTTTTACTTAATCCTATTTGCGTTACGAAATCACATTACTCATCTGATTTAGATTGATCGTTCAGCGTTTTGGTAGAAGGGTCTTTTGGTTGCGGTAAGTAGGTACCTACAGATTTCTTGTAAGTCATTTTGTAAGTGTTGATTTAAAGTCGGTGTAAATAATGAACGCCTTATTCAATACAAATTAGATTCGAATGTAAAATTAATTTGCTTGTTTATAAGGAAAAATCTTTATACAATAACCAATAGCATTCACAACATTTTAACTAGGTACAAATAACTGTTGGTATTTAGTATTATTCAAATGAAATAGGCTTGTGAAATAAGGTCGCAATGAAAATCAATTAAAACGATGATGATGAGTCTTGACCTAAAATTATGTTATGAGAATTCATACATTCATACATGTGGAAATCTTATTAGCCAAGTAGTAATTAGGTACTTAAACTTAAATTATTTGCAGAGTTAATTAAAATTACGTCATTAGGTTGACATGCTTTAGAGCTTTGTTAAACGATAACATGTACAAGCTGTAAATATCTAGAGGCTTCATTAATTTAAAGAATTGCAATTCTTCTTGTTGTAAAAAAGATCATATAAAAAACGGTAGGGAAAAGGCCGTAGTATCTTACACGTTCTTCTACGCTCTGAAACTGGCACCTAAAATCATCTAGTGTATAAGACGATTCCAAATGATATTTGTGATTTATAGAAAGAAGATTCTTGTGTTTGGTCATTGTCAAAATCAAAGTCAATGACCAAACACAAGAATACAATTTCGTGTCTTGTACAAGACAAAGGGATAACTTGTTGCTTTTTTCCATTATTGTCCGTCTCACACGATGCGTGTTCTTTACAAACGTTTCTCTAGTTTCCTGTCGTTGTGCCACATTCACCTAATGCATTGTGGTTGTGAACACTGTATGTTCTCATAATGGAACTTAAAGCATTAAGGCAAATCTTGTTTTTCTTGCAATCAACTGAATAACGTAACATTTGTTTGAAGAACTTTAACTTTAATTCCTTAATTATGTCTAAAAATGGTTTTATGTGTGCACTCTCTAGATATTGTTAGAATTGACTTAAATACCAACATTATAAGTATTTCTAACTCCAATAATCTATGCTGTTCAAAATGAACTGTTCAGTTTAGCCAGTCTGGTGTTTGCCTTCAGTCAAACAATATTAAACTTAAACCACACTGTTTAGAACTTATTATAATTTGGGACTGCTCACAGTAAGCATTATGGTTTGTACCGACATTGAATCCAATTGCTCTGGTAATAAAATCTATATTTAGGATTCGATTGTTTATAGCTTCTCATATGTATGTCGGCGGTCGGAGTGGTTGCAGACGTCTCATGTTTCAGATGCGTGGTAGGTGTTTGTGTAAATGATCAATCGCTCTTTGTATTAAGCAGCTGCGATTAGGTTAGAAACTTCCATATACCATTTGCTTTCGACCTATTTGGGAAATTGCATAATGACGTGGATTGGTTTCCATGTATTTCACACAAGCTTTTGATTGATTTGAGCAGATATTTGTACTCAATTGTCTGCATATATGGCACTGCAATAGGTAATCTTCTTATCAATTTCTAAACTAGTTTTAAATTTCTCTAGTAGGTAATCAAATCATATTGATAACTTTATATTTCTTTTTATTATATTTATATTAACTTTATTCAGTTCTAAATATTATAGTTTTTTTTTTATTATAATGTTGGACTATATCGCGATATATATCATTAGAAACAACAGTTGTGGTTTCTTACAGCTTACCGCTAACATTGTAAGTACTACTGTGTTCATGCGGTGACAATAAACGACCTTGTTTTACCAGCTACTGATCCTTTTATCTCCATATAATGGCCGACACTGGCGTAAAATCTAATATTTTTATAAAGCGTGATTTAAACTTGCTTTAATGGGAATGAAAATATTTTAAACAACAGTAAAAAAATACGAATTTAGTCGAATTCCTTTATCTAACAGGACATTAATATTATTAACGCGATTATCCCTTACACAATGCAACAATTAAATCTCCATAGTATTACCATCCATAGTGTCTCAGTGTTCAGTACCTATTTGCTCTTTCTGTCTTGAATCTGTGTTGCAATCTGCAGTATTGTCATTGAGATAATGTATTCGTAGTCGTCGTAATTTGTCACTGCGTCAGATACAATAGTCCATACCATGTATGAAATATGTTCTGTTGCGGTGACTTCTACCATACAACTTATATTATCTACGTCTTTTTTATTGTATTTTTAATATATTTAATTTAAATTTACTGTTAAATGATTAATTATACGTGAAATGAGTGTTAAGTTAATGTCTATTACAGCGTCTGCTTAATTTTTTTTAATTATTTCACTATCTACTATTTTGTCGAAAAGGGGTATTTTCTAGGTTTTGTCCTTACTTTTCATGGTCTATTCAAATATTTTGACTTGTTTCACTACGCATATAATTTATCACTTCATTCGTGTTATTTTTGCTCTGTTCAACAGCTTCAACTTCAGCGTAGCTTTCTACAGTTAGTGCTTTTAAACTGTTTGCATGTACCGACTACATTCCTGTTTGCTGTGTCAATATTATCTAGGTACTACTCGTTTGCTTTAACATAAAGTCCGAGCTCACTTTTGCCTACCTTGCTAAATGCTAACCTTTTGGTTTCGAATAGTAATTCACATTGTTTTCAATAAAGCTTCATTTATTTGCTAATTGTTGCATTATTATTTAGCATAATAATAGTAAATTTTGTATATCAGTATCCTATAAATGGGCATATTGATTATGTAGGTAGCTGGTATCACGTAGTATGAACCGAGCAATTATTGTAAATACCTGAGTTCAGAACTTTTCGAATTACTTTATAAGGGCAGGGGACGGGTTTTCTAAGTGCCTCCTACGCATAGTTCTGTTCAAATGTCCATATTCGTCAATATGGGCGTTCTGACTAACGCAGTCGGCGAATCGGCTACCTTTGTTAGATCCGAGCTGATGACTGAAGTTTCGCTGGACGTAGGCGGCCAATTCACCTTCGATATCGAGATTATCTGGTCCCACGTAGGTGGTATGTGCCCACTTAATGCTGAGAACACTTGGAAGTGCTCGTTACATTACGCTTTGGTTTCGTAATGTTCCAATACTGTGTAGGTTTCATGTTATGATTTAGTGCTTTAATTATCGTATCATCGGATAAATAAGTAAATATTCAAAGTTATTTTGCCCATAGTATTTAAAACCCGTAAAATGATTCGAACTTCGCATATGAAATAACGTAACTTTGTATAAGTTCTTACTAATTTCCAGGAATAACTCGAAACTACCAGTTTATGGTATTTTCGAGTTATTTTTATTTGAAAACTGATATGATCAAAATGTTTCTGAGCTAAAATTTTTACCTAGCATACTTATTTTCATGATTTGTTAAATATCAATCAAATAATATATTGAAGTACTGTAAGAATTGAATACATTCAGGCTTCGGCCTCACTAGCTCTACTTTTCTGTCTTGACTTGAGTAACAACAGTAATGGATACCCATGCGAACAAACTGAAGTGGAAGACACGAACCACCGGCTCTGGAGCTATTTTAATTACGGATCATTTATTTAAAGTGTGTACCTACTTGAACATTTTATGTGCCCCTCTTTGAAAGCCACGCATCAAGTATTGAAGAATCATAGCTATTTATAAGTATATGACATAATTGTATGTTTTTAGATATCAATCAATGCTCATCTCTATTATAATGCATACGATAAACAGCAGTTTATTTAGTTTTATTTAGTTGAAGTGATAAATTGTATAATTATGTTACTCTTTGATGGATTTATTTGAACAATTTGTCAACACAAGAATTAGGTTGGTTAATTACATAAAATATGATTGGCTCATTTGATTTTTGTAAGATTTCCATATCAATTAGTGGTTTTGATACAAGGAAATATATCGGTAAGTTCATTAAGCAAAAGATAAACCTACCTAAATACCTATTTCATCGTATTTAATCTGTTGATCCTTTATTTTCTACCATTTTTATAGTATAACCTTTTTTTGGTGAATGGTTCCTTAAAATTAAATAGAGAATTCTGAATAATCCCTGTGATTTAAAAGAATAAAGGACCTACCTATTAGGTCATTAACTTCAAGCTGTGTAGCATCACTACATAGTTGTCATAGTTAATTTGAAATGACATTGTAAGCGAAGTTCTAGCTAAGGTATGACTAATTTCCTAAAAAACTTGATTATATTACCCTTTTGAACTTTTCTTATAATGTGGACAATAGAGTCTTAAATCAATTACTGGACGACACCATGGGGGGCCTATGTATCTTTGCCCTATAATCAATAAAAACTTATCTTTAGTGGACACAAAAGATAACTTATGCTATCACTGTATACATTATTTAAGCACAAGTAGCTATACTTATAGTGTTTTTTCCTAGTTTTTAAAGTAATACTTAGTTAGAGTACATATTAAAATCATCGTAACCTTGCACTTATCTAAAGTTATGGTATGATATTCCTAAAAAAGTTACAATCAAGTAAGTGTTAGATACTTATTCAATTTCAATACTTTTCGAAACTCATTAGGTACCTATAACTTTAGCAAATTCTTGTGACTTCAAAGTTACACTTACTAGTGGTGCACCTTTGTTTAGGTACTTGCTGCTTTTTCCAAGTCATGATATTTTCATACTCCGTTAAGACCATGTTACTTGTACTTTATTAGGTAATTCATTATGTGATACATTATTTCATATAATATTTACTAGAAAACGTACGTAAATTATGAAATATCTAAGGCTTATGTATCCGTGTAATTCGTCGACACCTTGCTAATCAGCATAACAATTCCAGCAACACTGAGAGGATGCTACTTATATTCAATTTGAGGAAGTAACCGTTGTTTATATTTCATGGAAGAATCAATCATTTTACGTTTAGGGATAACTGTTTGTTTGAAACGTGAAATCTACTGCTTATTTTAAACTTCCCGACAGTGAGTCACTATCTCAAATAAAATAAGCCTAACAGTTTTGACTATTAAATTACAACATTGTGATTTATGTAACAGTTTTCACTATAAAATTATCCGTTGGGCTTAGTGTTGTAGTTATCTTAGATTCATTTAATGAATCTTCACCCGAATTCAACTCGGAGCAAGTGTCCGGGTGAATTATTACATCTATTGGGAAGCAGGCCAAAGCTTACATGCATCCCTTGTTAACAGCCAAAATAAATAAAGTTTGATATTCGTTCAGTCAAACTCAATTAGTTTGTACCGTCCCGCTGAATATTATAAAGCAGCAGTTACACTTCTCATTATTGAAATAATCACGTGCAGAAAATATGTATATTGTAAGACACCAACGACTTCATAAAACGAAATAAAAAGTTTCCGAATGTTTTAGCTTACTTTTTTGACCGAATTTCTCAATTTTTTGTCTTTAGCCAACTAAGAACCTAATATTTATGCCTTATTGTGAATTAAGTTGATTTTAAATGACATCTTTTTTTAAGCCAGTCTACGCTTGTGTTTGCTCAAAATCAGTTGGTATACTGAACTAGTTGTACTACTACATACTGTAGTGACGAAATTCCAACTATACTTTGGGACCGCCGACAGATGCTTCGTCACAAACAAAGTGATTAACTGAAACATTTCTCTTCAAATTTTTATTGCAATGTTTTACGTTCAAGAACGTGCGGAGTTCGATATGTGTGCCAAAAGATTCGTCCCGCAATTGCTTCGACACTTGCGAAGGGACAGCTATTTCCAACTGACTCAAATCATTTTGCGTAGTATGGTTTCTTGGTAACCGAAAATTGAACGACATTATTACTATGAATCATTTGTTTAGCATACTTTTTAGTCTTAAATTATCTATTAGCAGCACTGCAAATAAACCGATGAACTTTCTTGAAATCTAAAATAACCTGTATTTTGCAACTTGCCATTCAAACAAAGCACCAATACTTTGCAAAGTGCAGATCTTGATAGGAAACGTTTAGTTGGAAGAGAAACGTTTATTGTATTTACTTTAACTTTGATGTTTATTGTATTAGTTTCATTATTTCATGATATTTTTTTTCTTATTTTCAGGTAAAGACTGCATGGACTTCGTTAAGTTACTTGGAATTCTGAGTTTATTACGGTAAAAAAGCTCGTGTTAGTTAGCAACGGAGACATCTATAAGTACAAGCGTTTTCGATCAGATGGTTCAGGGTTCTTTATTCTTTATCTCATAAAAAAGGCGTTAGAACCTTTATGTATTGAATAAAATAGTGATTAAACTCTCTTTCAAAGTAAGATATTCACAGACCGACAGTGTTGGTTTGCCTTCCTTCATGGTCTTTGAAGTATGATCCCCGCAAGACAAAGAAGTCTTATGTCATTCCTTGACAAATCAAAAATAATTGATATCAAATAATTATTAATTAGTTCTGCAATGACAACATACTGTGGCATTATATCTGTTTGATTACACCTACCAGTAATTACGATTCCCCGTTGAGATCACTTCAATCATTTTGTATTTGCGATTGTTAAGTAAAAACCTTGAACAAAGGTTTTAAGTCTTGGAAACAATTGTTGCGTTAATAAAGATCATGTTTTGTGTCCCATCGCTTGTGGCCATATTTCTTAGGTGGATATTGAATAGGCATGCCGTAGGTGTTCTAATCAATAAACATTAAGTGAGACAACTCGTACAATACACTCGTCAGAAGCGATTCTGACTGATGTCTTGACGGTAGGCGTTATTTCAACTATTTATCATTCACTACTACTGAACTGACAAGTCTCACAGTGAATGGTAAATACTGCCTTCAAATAATTGACAACTTGTATCTACTTCTTCGAGAGTAAAATGTTATTCTTTTGACCTGAATTCTATTTAAATAATGATATGTGGGAAATAAAGTAGTTCTGAAAAAATATATAGATAAGACAAATGTTAATCATAAATTATAATGCTTGAACATCCATAAAATATTGTTACTTAGGTCCGATTTGTTTTATATCTTCCTGCTGACACAGTTTTTGCGTGACATTAAACAGCTACCTACACCGGAGGCAGTAAACTTTCTATCGAACGGTCATTAATGTTTCTAACTAAGACACAACACATATCAACAAAATATTTTGACGGTATTAATAACATTTCGTGTTACATTAATTCGCTCTAAGTCGATGGTCGTTATGTTGGCATATTTATAGGAAATTTTAGTTTCACGCACTAAATCTATCCTATATTTACGAACCAGTCCCACAAGTAAACCGTGAAAAATAAATATTAGCCGATAAATCAGCGAAAATCTCTAGCTTACTCGATCGTTTTTATGACCAATAAAAGAACAGTCAACTGCCGCTAGTGGTCGAAGAATAAATAGTGCTCGTATAGATACAACGTGACCTGCATTCTAGAAGCTTTACCACGGAACAATGGCTATTGGTTCTGCTTTAAAATTTGACACATTTACGTGTCCCTACTAGTTATGTTGTTTACGCAATAATTCTCTGAAACAGGATCGTAAACTGCACTGAATTTGTTTATAGAATAATGCCTTCGCTACATATTCCTGAGCGTTACGAAGATACTAATCTGTTTTTTATGTTGTATGTGAGCTCATGAGCCATGCATAAATCTATAAGTGATATAGAAGACGATTATTCTAAGCTTGATTTCGTCTACAGCGTAATGTACCCACTTAAAATTCCGTTTTGTGAAACTGGACATGAAAGCTGCTTCTCGAGTATACAAGTTATGGATGCTTTAAGAAAATCGTTTTTGCATAGCATTCATTTAGCTACCCTACTAATATTATAAATATGAAACTTAAGATATTTAGATGTAAATGTTTAATCACTTCGCTAATTTACCAATTTGAATTAAACCTAGGATATGTTCGTTATCGAGATTAATACTTCGTATCCCTTATCTTATTATCAACCACACAGGGTTAAAACACGTAGGGGAAGTACGTCCAAAATGACACAGTGTTTTTTTAATTATCTATAACTTTTTTATTATTCGTATTAGGAACATAATTTTTGTATAAAACTTTGCTTATATTCAATGGTTACCCATACCTTAAAGGATTTGTCACAAAAATCAACACTTACAAAAATATTTAGTTTTAAACGGAGATCGAGAAAAATCCGTTTTGTCCATACCGTATGGACAAAACGGATTGCTGCTGAAAACTTTTATTTTAACAGTTTGTTTTGCTGCTGGTGGAATTATTTTATTTTGTTTTAAAGCATGACGCGTGACAGTGTTACTTGTGGTACTTTGAAGGTCTTAAAAGCCAAGCTAACCCATTTTTATCTCCTGTACTGGGTAATAGCTTTTTGCATCGCTTACGGACTCCATGATTGCCGATTATTTGTCCTCTTATAATTCACTGGCATATTGCAATCCTGTGAATCAAAGAGATTTATAATATATGTTTACTATTCATCATCTCTATGGACAAAACACTATGTTGTTTTGTCCGTATTGGTTGTATGTCATTTTGTACATAACCGCAAAAAAATAACGATCTGAAAAATAATCTTATTGCAGCGACAATCATGTAGTACAATCTACACGATCACCTCAAGCACAAGATGCTCGAATATAAAAAACTATAACACAGTAAAATAACAAAAAAAAACTCACCGAAAAACAAAAAACTGACGACCACTAACAAACTTTTCTCCAAGCGCGAAACACAAATGTCAACATTGCATCCGTTACGTATTTTAAATGACTCTGAGAAATCCAATGGTATATTTCCGGTGGGGGCGCTTCCTAATTGTCTTATTTTTGACTATCTAAACCGCGCTAATTTTGAAATATCGCCAATGTGTCGTTTTGTCCATATGTGTCATTTTGGACGTACTTCCCCTACAGGTCTTTTAACCCGTAAATTGGTCTCTTGACCCAACAGAAATAAAAATAAATATTTAAAGCAATACTGTGTATGCAGCTAATATTTATTCACTGCCGTCGAATTTTCTGATTTCACGCATATCGGTAGAAACATAAATAATGCACTTACGTTAAGAGCTCGTAATTGACATACAACTAGTGATGCAAACACGCTCTTATCACAACCCTAGAACTTTCACGCTATTTTGCCATTCATTTTTACATTTTTCGTTAACAAATATCTTCCATTCATGAGGTTTTTTCGTTACCTTTGACTGCTTTGAGTACCATAAAAGTTGTTTTAATAATGCGTCTCAAAGTAAATAACTCATCAAATTGGTTGTGTGATGAACAGAACATATGTAATAATTGCAAGATTTCCTGTTACGACTAGTGAGATAGTGACGTCATTACTTTGTAAAATTGAGTTCGCAATACCTCATCCCCATTCTTGAGTTTAATGGACTAGGCCCTTTGACCATGGTTAAATTGAAAATAAGCGATAAAAGACACTTCATTCAACTAGCTGACATTTCTAACTGGTTTCTTACTTTATAGTCTTTCGTAATTGCCAATTTCCGTTTAGATTCTAATAGAGCAGTTATCATTACTTTTAAGATTCGCGTTTATTCTCGGTATGATTATTTTCCTAAAATTTTAGTCTGGTCATTATTTTCATGGTAAGTATGCCATTTTTAAGTGTGAATCATTATAAATCATCTCGTGACTCAATACTTAGAATTATTATTAACCGTGTTTCTGATTTATTTACAACTAGTAGTACGCCCCGGCTTCGCACGGGTAGCCTAAATAAATAAATATCATTATAATATAGCTAATTATGTTACTCAGTATAAATGTATTTTACAAATGAAAAAAAATATAGACCCTATATTATGTAACCCCCCGCATAATACTCCCGTGACCGACGACGGCGCGGCGCACGCTGACTTTTTTCTAAAGTACTTACATTTTTGAACTCGTGATATCTTTCGAATGGAATGACCGAATTAAATAATTTAAAAAGTAATAGAAAGGTATTGAAGCAGTCTTAATTTTAAAGTAATTTATTTAGATAAGGATTAATAGCAAAGTACAAATATAGAACGTTTTCTGGCGTCGTCATTTTAATTATATTTTTTTGATATTAAAACACTTTTTATGACATATCTATAATAGTTAGACATATGCTGTCGCTGACTTTTTTGTGGATGATGATGTGTTCTACAAAATTGTAGTACATAATTTCATTCTATCATCAATAGTTTCCGCAGCGCACGCGATGTAAGGAATTTCTTTTACATCTTGGGTTACATAATTGAAGTTTTAGTAAGGATCCCTAATTTTTATGAAAATATAATATAGCCTATGTTCAGCACAGATAATGTAGCTTCACAACAGTGAAAGAATTTTTGAAATCGGTCCAGTAGTTTCGGAGCCTATTCGATGCAAACAAACAAACAAACAAACAAACAATCAAATCTTTCCTCTTTATAATATTAGTTTAGACTAGGTCAGCAAGTTACATTACGAGAAAACACTAATAATTTGTCTTGAAAGTTAAAAGGTCCCTTAGATCTTTAATACAGCGTTTCTAATGCCGCTTGTTAACGTTGGTTGTACTGTACAGTCAACATCAGAAGGCGCTGTGTCTACGAATAATTATGTATTTAGTTTCTCATAATTCGGTACCATCGTTGCAAAAAGCATTTACATCTTTTCATGGAAACGGACTCAGCTCCAGTACCAGCTTGACATCAGGAAGGACAGGAAGTCTGTGCCTTGTTAAATAAATACTGCTGTCAAAATACCTTCACTGAATGCAGTGTCATCATGAAACTTATGCAATTTGAGTATGAGGATCGATTTTATGAATGGAACGACGACATATTAAATTTAATTACTTGATTGGTAGTTGTGTCTAAAATAGTGTTTTATGGCACCAATTATGATATTAATAAATCTATCGGACATCATAGTTAAATCAAATGTATGCGTGTATCTAATTAATTATTTTTTATGGCTGAATTGAAACGATTTTATATCGTTATCTGCATATTTGTGCATTTATAAACTACGAAAAAGTCAAAGTTTTTTACAAAGCCCTTAGACATAGACATAACACCCTTCGAGATGTCCACTTTCAAACACACCATAGAACAGGGATACTTTTAACATGAGCGGTATAACCCAGCATATTTTACTGAATTTGATGCCTTCTTCAATAATTATATTGTCTTTAAATTATGTTCCACTTGGAACGTGACTTGAAACACGTTACTTAGAATTGTAGTCGGTTTCGTAACAAGCTTGTCCCTTTGAAATATCAATCGATCCCCTAAGTTTCTTAATGATTTGTCAGGCAGTGACTGATTACATATTGTCTCTTGTCTACTAACACAATGCAACAATTGTTCCCTAGACTAGACCGGAAATGTGAGCACTTTGTTCCCTGCGCCACATTAAGTTCATTTGGGTGGCATTTATCTTAGACAAGCCCAATTTGTTTAACGGAAACAAGATGAAGGTCTTGTTGAAATATTAAACGTTGTAAAGATAACTTAATTTGACATCTAGTCCTTAACTAAGCAAAGCATTACTATGAAAACAAGATTGCATATAATACTACTTATATTTGTATAAAACATATAGCATCAAACGCAGAACAAACATCAATGTATACCTAATATCACACAAAAGTTTGTTCTTGATGGGGATTGCAGTGCAATACTAACTGTCGGCGCCTTTCAATTGCAAAGATAATAAATACTAGTTATACGCAATGGAAATAGTAACATCATTTAGATGATAGCAAAAAGCAGATATCGTATATTTGCAAACAGGAACGTTTGCGTGATCGCTCTACTCGTTCACCTGGGCAGTACACCGTCAAGTCTGCCGATAGCAAACTAACCGTGGCGCTGGATTTACGCATCGCCGCGTTCTGTGAGAAAATTCCCGTTGAATCCACATTGTTCTGCATTTACCCTCATTTAATGTAAGTACTTGTCCAGGCAAATTGATCTGAATCGCGCCCTAAAAACAGCCATTAAAGTCTGACAAATTTAAAATAAAATTATTTATTTTGCGCAATGTTTAGAATTTGCGGTTTCAAAATAGATGATAATTCTAAAAATAGGTACAGACAATGCTTGTGTATATATAACATTAATATAAAAACCATACAAAACTGTAAATGTAAATGAACAAAAGTGAATTTTTATTTCTGCTCTAGTTGTCATCTTTAATTAAAGCATCACCTTGCAATTTTCCGTCTAGACGCCTTCCATTTGAAATGACTAACAACCTACGGTGGTCATTGCTTAACCATGCAATTTCAAAATATCTGTTATCATTGCGGTGTGGAAAGAAGCTAATTGTTTCCGCTGACTGACTCTAAGAACAAAAGTGATTTTGCATTGGTGATGATCAATAATTATTCTACCTTACCATACTTTCAATCGAGTCCAGACTAGCGAGTTTTTGAAACGTAAACAAGTCTGTCTGATAATATATTAAAACAATCTTAGTAATAATACGTGAAATATCTGATCCATTATTTAAAATTTATTCACTGAGCTTAATAAAATAAGATATTAAGTGCATAATTGTGACATAATAAGAGCGTTATTCTAATTTAAAAAAATATGTTAATTCCAAATATTATGTTATGCTCGTAAAAATGTAGGTATTAATTTATTAAATGCGATGATGATTTTAAGGTTACTGAGAAATCACACATTAGTAATTCATAAAAACGATTTACTGTGTTATTATTTAGTAGTCAACTTAATTATATAAAACAACATAAGGGTATAATTATTCTTGCTATTGAATGCTTGATTTGATAAATCTTTAGAATAAAGTAAGTACCTATGTATAAAATATGACATATTCATTAAAAAATACTTAACCTTTTCGGGGTTTAGGTACAAATCACTCGTTTGATACATAGTACCATAAACATTTGACAAGTGAAGATCAGTCACAGCATTTGAAGTTGTCGGAAATAGATTTGCGCAAGAGTCCTTCAAGTTGTGACATTTGTATACGTAGCCTGTCCAATATGTTCATGTTCGAAATCATAAATCAATCTACAAATGTGGAGTGACGGATGGACAGCCTCTAAGCTCACCTGCGTCAAAACACAGCCTCTTTTATGCGTCTTTGTTTTGTTAGTATGTTAACTTGACAAAGCTTGCGATGTTAAAAAACGTACAAGTGTTTCGAAACCCGTCAACGTGCGCTTTGATGATGAACCTTAGCCTTGTAAGCATATGACCATTAATTTACCATACATGTCAGGTTGTCAAATGTGATAATTTCGTAAAGGTACTTGAGTTTATTTAACTTATCGTCGAAATAAAATGATATATGACAAGTATTATTTTACATAATTACACAGCTGATCTTATTTAAAAGTACAATGTACCTGCTGTGACCTGCATCACAAATTTCAGGTTTATGTAAAAGTATCTTCAAAAACAAGGTTGGGAGAAACCTGCTGTCAAAGGAGTAAATCCTACTTTTTCATCCTGCAATGTTCATCAATATGCAAGCGAAGGTGGCAATTAAATACATAATCCATCGGCTATCACACGGGTCCCGTAGTGGTTTAATGGCATGTTTACTCGGTCGGCTACCTTATATGGTGTGAAAGCCTCTCAGCATTGTCGCCAGCCCCTACGTGGTCCAGCTATGGTCAGGCGGATATGTGAGACTGCACACATGCGGCGTTTGATAGTGTCAGAGATTAACGAATCGGCTATCACCCAAAGAACGGTTCTCTTTGAAGACGCAATAACGATTTTCTATTGTGTAAGAAATAAGTAAATCGCTAGGAGAAAAAGTTCAGCAAAAACACAGCTTTGAGATCATCAAATCGGAAACGGAAAATTATATTTGGCGTAAGCAATATAAGTGTTGAAAAAGTTTTGTTTCTGTGAATTAAACTCTAAATAAACAAACGATTAGTAAAAGATCGATCCCGAATTTAATTCTCAGCATTTTTATGCATATTACCAACAGATGGTCAGATTGCGCTGGCCGGAAATTAGCAAATGACTCGTCATCTCTTTATCTGGATAAGGAAGATAAACTTTGCACAATGAGGCCCCCATGTAGAGAAAACATTTATATGATGTAAGAAACATAGTATTGGATCATACCTATATTCATTCCTGCTTGTAGCAAACCTATAAAAATATTATTTCCCAGTTCAAAGGCATGTAGCATTTGTATTGTTAGCTTTTCTGTTTAAAGTTTAAAGTTCAAGATTATTTGCACACCTTTAAAAAACTTTTGTGTGTTTTTTACCGTTTTGAAATACTTTGTGTGTGATGTCGTTTTTCTAAAATATAATAAAAGCGGCCACTAAAAAAAGCTATTTTTAATGGTTTTTTTATGCTATATCGTTCACGGGACATCTTATAAAATATCCAATATGACAAGTGTGCTAAAAATTTATAGTAACAGATGTTGTTCTTGGCAAGAGCTTTGGCAGCTCAGTGGGAAACGTTTTACCGTTGGTTACAACGATCGTGAGTTCGAATCTCTGCACCCAGTGGATTTTAAATTCATTGAACTATGAATAATATGACATTAATACTATTTGTTACGTTGTGACTTGTATGAGATTAACCAGCCCATATAATCTCACTTGCTGCGAGTTGAACCTAACGGATTTTTGTGTTCTTCTTTCAGAAATAGCAAAAGTCAGAGCAAGTTTATTCCAAATAAATGGCGTCAAGAAGGAACCACTAGTTCTACCAGAAGCTGAAGGCATGGTCACCACACTCACAGAAAAAGTATACGTACCAGTCAAAGAACATCCAGATGTGAGTATTGATTACATTATAGTTTATTCAGTAAAAAATATTTGCAAAAACTCTTCCAATAATGTTATTATGTACTAATTTTATTACATAGATATAGTTTGTCTCAGGTGTCTCAGTGAGTAGATAAACTGTCCGATCACGCAAAGAAAAAAAATTTTAGCATATTTTTCTTAATCTTTAAATTTCAAAAAAATCTCATTATTGCTTTTAGAAAATTCTAAAACTAGATAATTTAGTCTAAGAACAAGGCTTAAAATAATATCTGAAATCCAGAATATTTATAGCGAATTATTGTCTATCATTTATACATTTCAATTTGCTATGTTTAATATATCAACGTATTAAATAACATCATTATATGAATGAAGACCTGCGTGCATGTGAGCAATGAGTTGTGCATACTCATTAATTATTCAACTGTCAAGATTTGAACTGTATTTAACGGGGTTTGTGGTGACAGAGCAAACAACTTAGCCGTTGCAACGTCAAATCGCATGTGAAATGTGTAAAAAGCTTTACACCATAGAAATACTAATTATGTGCCAGGAATTTTAATATTTCACAAAAAACTTGAACTTTAAAACGTAGCAGTAGGTTCACTTGCAATAAACCAGAAAATGTCAGGTTGGGATTTCATGTAAAAACAGTAAGGTTAAACGTCAGCAGATACAGATATATTCATGTTTTGTTACAACAGGACTAGAAACGTGTTAGTCATACAGAATAGAAAGACAAGGTTGTCAGCCTTCTACATTTGGTGACTTATGTCAGGGCTATCACGTCTTTGGCTCGTGCTATTAAAACTTGATCGACCCTTGATGATAGTGATGAGAGAACCCATTCATCTACTGTTACATGCTCATTTGCAAACGAAGTCCTTACACATACAGATCCTTTTAGGCACTAGGTTCGACGAACTGAATGATTCACTTCACTACTAAGCCTCCACACGTTTGCCAAGTATTTCGGCTACCACCGATTAAAATTTTGCTTCGTACAATGTTGTATGATCTAAATATATTTGGCAGCCAACCTCTATTAATCTATGCTCTAAACTTTATTTTGCTAGTACGAGTAATTGGCACGGTATGTACCTACAAAGCCATGTTTCTCTTGACGTGCACTTGAATTCAAAGTCACTGACCGAAATGTAGTTCACTCAATTTTTTTTTCTTGATTTTTAAACATAAGCTTCCGTATATTATTGTAAGTAAGTACTTTGATTTCAATATCAATAGCTTTTTTTAAAGTACATAACACACTAATGAGTGTTTAGAGACTGATAAATCATCCATCATTCAGTAATTATGGATCGATTGCTGGCGCCAAACACGCGTCAGCAACCTTTATATGGTCAGGTCGAATCTATGGACATCTACTCTAGCTACTGAAATAACCATTTAATACAAGTAGTCAGGTTTTTTTGCAACTTATCAAAACATATTTATATAAACAGTATTATAAGCTTAAAAAGAGCTGTCACTTTCCGCTGGCAATAGATCATCTGGGTAGGTAATTGTAAGGAATCCAACAATATCAACGTAAATCCTAAGATAAATTGCACATTGAATGATATTGATTGTTGATCAAAAGGGCCGTGCCATGGCATCGATCACGTATACTAGAATAATAATGGAAGATTTAACGATGTGGATGGTTGTCAGTTACCTAGAATCATTAATAAGGCGACTTGCTCCTTTAATGGAAGGGTTTGTCTTGATTCATTTGAAAACAGTATTATTGCAAGGCGAAATGTTTTTACAATCGGATTTTATTTGCTTGCAAAAACCGAGCTGTAAACTTTAACTAGTCTGAAAATAGAGCGAACCGTATGCGATTTGTATGTCGAGCACACTGTTGAAACAATAGTTCTCCAGATCCACGCGTTCTGTGACGCAAAAGATTTTAAGATATTATCTTAAAATCTTTTGCGTATTTAACGTTCGTCTTTATGGGTAAAACAAAATGGTAGCGTGTAAATGCTTTGATATTCACCTACCATTGTTTTTACAGTTTACGAGTCGTATTTAGGACGAATATAACAGGTGTTTATATAATATTCTTTCCAGAATGTACGGGTACTGTTTAGCTTACCCACTCATTGTGTAGATATTTCTAGTTTTTATTAAGGCATATTTATCTTTTACTTTTTAAACATATTTGATATTCAAATTGATCAATGAATCATCATCTTGAACTAGAATCGTTTGTATGTCCATATAACAGGCGCTGTAATGTAAATCAACTTTGATTAGAATAAATCTTCACACAATGGTTATTTGTATGTACAAAAGCTCATACATAAACAAACTACTTAGTAAAGTACCTACCAAATATTAAACTTCGTAGCACAAAAGCTTTGTGTATTACTTCCCCTAGTACAAAAAAATAAGTAGGCGGTGCGTTCTTACCTAAATGATACTGAACGCGTTTTGATTCCGCATAGCTGACTGATGTGGCATTTCATATGCTGAGCACATACAACTGCCTCCCATACTTGTAGGACCAAGTATGTTCAATCACTTCGTACTAGGCCGAGAAAGAGGGTTCAGGTTGAACCTGATTTCCATCGGCGTCGACTGGTCCTGCAAGTTCTTTGAATTGTTGCATGGTGTAGTGATGTTAGATCATCAAATGCGATAGCTTTTATTTTTTTCCATTTGTTTTCCAACAATACGGTATCTTTTGAGTAGGTGATTTAAAATACAATAACGAATGTCATGTCCCAAGGTAAAACAATATTGCATATCGAAAGCAACCTACCAAAACGAATGATATTGAATATCAAACTTAAATATAGCTAAAGTCACGATCCCTAGAAAACTGTCATCGATCACATTGACATGATAACATTAAGTACAGCTTCAGAGCCCGTTCCGTTCCTTATATGGGAAGAAGCATTATTAAATCCTGCCATAACTGTACGCACCGTTATTTCAGCTTTTTATCGTGTAATGTCATGATACATTACATTCTTTTGCTTTCCATCCAATGTGGTTAAATCAGCACATAGGTTTAAATCAAATCATAATAAAATTTCATACAAATCACCGACTTCGATAATTCTTTTAGACATGAGTAAATAATCAAACTGAAAAATACATTCGCTTGTATGCCCGTCTGTGTGAAGTCACCGACCTTTTGTTAAATCAGGTCAAATTCGATTGTAAGATTAAATTTGCCCATAAAAAAGCTAAAAAATATTTTTTCGCATAAAATAAATCCAAACCTTGTTCTTGGTTGGCTTTTGTTAAAACGGGGATATAAATAATTCACTAAAATAATAGTTTGGATTCAAGATGATTTTGCGTTTGGTTTAAATTATGACGTGTTATGTACATAGGTATGTACTAAAAAGATAATCGAACAAAAGCCATTAAGATTCGTGCACGTTACTGCAGATTTACATAAATAGCTTTACTGTAGTAACATCGTTTCAGTAGAAGGTCTATAGACTTATATGTATAAAAGTGTATACAAGTGTATGGTGTAGGAAATGCGTAAATAGAATTGTATTTGCTAAGCGCGTACTGAGTTGGATTGTTTTAGTGAAAACATGTCTGGCAAACGTAGCCTGCGCTGTATCATTCGCAGAAACTGTTATAGAAACATAAGTTAAATATTAATGTTATTTCTATTATTCGCAATTTACGAATTCTTATCAAAATAACTTAAACAATTTTTAATTTCTAATTATGACAGGCGTAACAGCTCATTTGATAGTAGCTCTGCCATGCTGTGGGTCGTGGGTTCAATTCCCACTCAGAGGAAATGTTTGTGTGATGAATATAAATATTTGTTCTGTGCCTGGATGTTTCTATCTATGTATATTCGATGTGTGTATTTACAAAAAAAGTAAGTATATAAGTATTCTATCAACAGTCTAGTTCCCATAGTACAAGCTTTGCTAAGTTTGGGACTAGAGCGTGTTGTGTAAAGTAGCCGTGAATATTTATTTATTGTTTATTTGAATGGGCTCAATAGAACAGCTGTCATACAGCTATTTTAAAGTTCTTTGAAGCTGCAGCAAACTACTGAAGACATCTGAGCGCTCTGATATATACCGGTTATGGCAACCGACATATATTTTCAGTTCCTAAGACTTCATAGGGGCCAACAATATTGGAGAGGTGTTGCCACCTCGACCGCATACTGACCGCTCTCTAATTATACATATTTCGATCACGAAAAGTCAAGCGCGGGTATTTTTGCTGATTTATAAATAAAATAAAATATAAAGTAATAATGACCCATTCACCTTTACGTATTTAATTAATTGTATGACCCCATACCAAAAAAATTAAAGCTTTCAATACCGCTGTCTCTTCGTTCTGTTTTGTCTAACATCATTATTATTGCCTACAGCCAATTTAAACGAATTTTCTTATTTACTGGATGTTATTATGCTGTAACTTGTGCAGTTAAGAGTAATGTGGGTGTGCTTTTATAGTTTCTCAGTACAAAAGTTAAGCAACAAAACAAGACAGTGTATTTGATTTAGAGCATGTTAGTTAGTACATGCTATAAATAAAAACTATTATCTCTCTTCAGTATCTTCTCTCAAAAACACTCATCTAGATTTTACAGCCGAGAATAATATAATGCCGTAAAATAGTAAATATTGATTCTATTTCATCGTTTGCTTCATTACCTCAAATAAAAATCGTTGGTATTAAATACCACTTATTTGAACATAATCTTCTTTCATCTACACCTCTGTCCTTAGTTTTATGGGTTTTGAATTAGACCACTTCGTGCTACTCAAAGCATATTTGTATTTAACGGTCCAGAAATATTTTAAACGATAGCTAGGCGTGGTGCGTCTCCGTAATAAGGTTGATTGGATTGGTCGTGCTTCGGCAACAGGTCAGAGATCACACGCCTCGCTGGCTACCTAACAACGAGCGCTTTTGAATATTCTATTACTATATTTATCTGTAAATTGAAAGATTATAATGCAATCCATCCAATGCTTTTAACAAGATTTTCTTGAATGTTGAATCTTCATTTTGACTATTTTTGGTAAGTAGGTGACTATTTTTGGTAAGTCTAACTTTGTCAGGATAGACTTCGTCTCATTGTTCTTTCTAATCTCTTTTGTATTGCTTATTGTGTAATCTCTCATAAATCAAAATAAAGGCTCGAATTCTTTAGTTATTACGGTTAATTGTCGTAGTACCGATGCAGCTGGAATGCATAGAACAGAACACAAGAGCGGTAATGAGGCCGATCGGATTGGTCTTGCTCCGCCGCCTTAGGTCACGGGTCGCAGGCCACTCTAGACTGTCTTATCTCATACATTCCATTAAGTATCTTATTTAGACAATGTACTTTTGTCTATGTAATCAAAATTTACTCAAACCTCGTTTTTGGCTTCTGATTGTTTATGATTCTGACTTATCTACTGTATTCTAAAAACTAGAAAAGTATATAGGACTTTTTAAATTTAATCTTTGTCTCTTAATTTAATCTTATCTTTGTGTCCTAACTGTTTAATGTTCGTAGTTCTTCATGATAAACACGACACAGTTTATCCTAAGTGAGGACTACAAACTTTGTCTCCTCTGGTCATAGTAAGATCGTAAAACAAAATATTCGTGACTTATCTACCTAGCAAGACTTGTTAAGCTGAATAAGTTATTACCCGTAAATACCCTAGTGTATTATTAAAGTGATCTTTACAAGAGGGTTAACTGTTCTAGTAGATTGATTAATTTATCATGCAACCTTATTTGTACAGCTTATAATATAACAATACTGAATTAAAGTGCACGCATTGAACAAATACCTAATTGTTTTAAACCGATAACGAATCAACAAGATGTAGGTAATAGATTTTCATGTGATTGATGTGCACTGTAAGACACTGCGCTGAGTAATCTATTGGTATTTCTATTTATTGATCTAAAACTGTTTTTTAAAAAAATTTCGTCATATTTGTACCCGTTTTAATAAAAACATCGTCAAGAAATTCAACTGGTGTTCAAGCAAAGTTTGTGTTTCCATGATCTTGTTCATGTTATGATCTCAAGATGTATAAAAACAAGCATTTGCATCAATCAACATGATTTATGCAGCGTCAGAGGTTTTAAATGGAATATTTAGGTTTACCCAGCACCTTATTATTACAGCAGATCATTTTTTGATTTTTCATTTCTTGTTGTCATGGTAAAAGCTCATCTGCCGTCGTTGCTATTTAACGTTATTATATCCTGCATATTGATACTAATTGAGTAATAATGTTGCAGCTTCTATAATACTGTAGCCCTGAGGCAACAATAGGTTTCGCGTCGTGACCATCAAACGACAATTATGGTCGAATTATACCATCAATCAATAGCTATGGGATACCCACCCACTGTGTTCTATTACCTCATGATGTGCCGTCATTGCTAAAGTGTTTACCTGTTCCGTTTGCTTTTAAAAGAGTGCTTGACTTTTAGAGATTTAATAAACGTACCGTTCCCTTTCAGTCATATTCGAGTATTGAAATCTTAATCAAATTATATTTGTAGCATACAAAAAATTTCAAAGCTAATAAACGAATTTGATAAATCGTTAAATGAAGATAGAAAACTAGTTGTTACTAGCTAATAAATAGCAGTGGGATTACAAAGAATTTTTTTTCAGACCCATAACGGGTCTGAAAAAAAATTATTTGTTGTCAAATGTCTTTATTTCAGGATGCATGGCCCCTTTTTTAACTAAACAAAGTATAACCTCGTGCAGTATGATAATGTTCAAATACAATCATAAACTCAGTAAACCATATACATTTGCTTGATAGCAATTGATAGGATTTGGATTGAATGAAGGCGGATACGAAGAGCGTGCAAGAATTTATTATGTAGGCAAAGTCGGTGTATGTACTGTGTTGATTTTATACTAAAAGTGTAATTCACCTCGTAATGCTGCAAAGAATTCTATCCAACCTATTGTAATCTATTCAAGTAGCAATAAGACAAAACCTGAATTGTTTAATTCATTAGCTAAGCCTCAACATGCGTGTGGTTTACGACAACCGTGATTGCGAATTCAATTCAATTGCTATTCATATATCAATTAGTAGTCTGCTAATAGTAACATTTCCGGCAGGATAGGGTGTGATGAAGTTTATGAATGAAACATTACTAGTAAACAAACAAACCTAAGATCAATATTAGCTCAAATGCAAGATATCTTTGCTTGCACACTTGTTCACAGGTTCGGCGTGTATTGTCATTGTCATTATTTATGGATTAAATTCATTGATTACATTGTGCTAAGCACTATTGACATTCAACGATCCACCATAAAACACTTATCGCTAGGAACATGAGTAAGTTAGATTCGATATTCCAGTATTCATATCATAGACAATTTTCCCGCTACAACAGGGGCTCAACCTTTACCGCTTTAGCTGTTGAGTTCCGTGAGGTTTGCGGTGCACATAGCACTATCATTACATTACAAAGACCTGCCAATTACATACCAAAACTGCACATTTCTATCCAGTACAAACACTACTATGGTATTAGAGGGCAATGTCATGGAAATAGATTAAATAGACTAATACAATTATCGAGGTTATGGTGCACCGATTCGATTGTGTTTTTTTCCACAATTTTATCTAATTAGTAACGCATGGGTTCCAGTTTGTAAATACTGAAAGTGTTATTGAGATAGGAAAACTAATGAGCTTTAATAGATTTTTATATAAAAATGCGAATTAAATATTTCTGATTATTTAGTTTTTATGTGAAAAATATTGATTGAATTTCAAAATGGAAGCAAATATTTTGATTTATAACTCACTATAGACACTTCTCTCAAGTATTTGAAGCAGCCAAAGTATGTGTATGTGAATAGTAGAACAGAAATCCATTAGGCGGTTGGGTAGAGGCGTAAGTTAGGTATGGTAGGCGGGTCTTGATAGCCGTAGGTGGAATGCAATTATTGGTAATGTTTACCAATTAGATGCGCCCAAGGCTTACGATTGCCAGATAACGTATTATTTACATGATGTTTGAATTAGCGTAACCTCATACTTATGCATCAATATTGATGTCATTCGGATTTTTTAAATGGTCACCAGCTAAACTACCATTGAGTACTAAAAACAGCAAACTTTATTGCAGATTATTACAGAAAAAAAAATGAATTCCCTGGTAACTTTTAAACGTGTCAGCCAGAATCTTAGTAGCTTAAAATAAAGTCAATAGAATCATGAAATTAACAGCTGACAGTGTGGCCATGAAATGGTGCTCACTCATTGGAGTTTGTGCAATTTGAAATATAAAATAATTACTTTCGTCATAAAATTATTTCTTTGAGCGAAAAATGCAATAAAGTAAATATGGGCGATGTGCCAAACATGACGATCGGGGCTCTATTTTGACGGGCTTCGTTCGACCGACGACGTCCGGCCGCGTGCTATCAACAACGTCGGTTTGTGAAGAACAAGCCGTCTCCTGAAATTGTAATGCTCAAACTAAACGACAGACAATTATTGAAAGAGAATAAACGTGTAGGTAAATACAATTTCTGATATAACAAATGTTTATGCATGTGAAATGTATCAAGCATCCACCCAAAGACGATGGTGACATATGTATGTGACTTTATCGAAAGTCGAATGTATCGGAAATTTTGTTATTTTGTGAGATACTATCATTTTTTTCATTTAGTATTTTTCTTTTTGCTTCTACTTGGTAAGGACGTTACGTTAAAAATCCAAATAACAAAATTTTATTAACGTTTCTACTTTGCATTTCATATTTTCATATTCTACCTACTAGAGAGGAAATGACAAATTTTGTTTTCTGAAGCTGTTACTGACCACATCATTCATAGATATTTTAAAATTTGAATGAAAACATTTTCCGTCGCTAGTATACGTGTTTATGTGATTTTTATTATAAGAGAAGCTATAATGGTTGACATGCAAAGGAAGGAAGACTTCTCAGTCAAGCAGTTTGTGGTAAACCACTAACTACAACGAAGTGCTTAAATTACGATTGAGGACTTCAAGATTACAGCTAACGTTAACGTCCCTTACCTTAAAACTGTGGTTATAGAATAAGCACAATTGTGTAAAATGTACTTAGGTACATGTATTTGTAACATTATTAAACTCTGCCAAACATTTATTCAGTTGGCACCAATTGGTTTTCCAATTGTAAGTGTCTTTTCGAAAACAATAGGTGACATTCAGAAACACGTTCAACTCCAATAAAGAAATCATTATTAGGGGTTATACAACGCAAATAGCTACGACGCCTGACCATCTGGGCGATCTGGCACAAGTAAATAAAGATCTTGCATTTTTCTTTGTAGGACCTTTTAGGGCATTCTTAAATTTCTTAATGCGCGTGACGTAGTTATTCATAAAACTAATTGTGTGAAAAATGTAAAGGAGCATAAGTGTTCTTAAGCTCCTAGTTAGCTCACTACTCATGAACCAATAAAATACGAATAATATTTAGACATACGTTCACAGTTCATTACTTTTTGATAAAACTGCTTGAGATATGGATCTCAGAGTTGTCTGTTCCGTGATTTATGATTTGTCGTCTATCACCGTCGTAGTTACTGGCCCGCAACGTATAACTGCTAGACCGGCTCATTTGAGCCGCCTATTTCCGCATCTCATCTTTCTTATTGAAATACATTGTCACAAGACATAACAAATCACTTGCGCCTGTTTGTACGGCAAATGTTTTCCGCCCAACTACGAGTATTGTAGATAGGTATATTGTAGAAACCTAACTTCAGTATTTTGATCAAATCGTCATTACAATTTGTTGCCTAAATCATCATAACCTATTATACGAACAAATTAAGCGCTGTCACGCAAAACAATTAACCATGAGACATAGTGACTAATTTTCAGCCTCCATTTTATTTACTACGCCGCCGCCGTGCAAAATTTAGATTTCTTATTTAAAAATTCTCGAACATCCCTTTAGAAAAAAGTTTAGTCTCACTGTTTCTTGGCTGACTGCCAACTGGTCCATTTCTCGGCTCAGCTTGTAGAATGATACTGGTTCACAGTTCATATACGCTGTGCTGACCGATGCTTTGATGCTTATGAATCGAGGTTAAATGCATCTATGCAAACATGTACAGGAAATATGGTTTATGTGTAGCGATACGAGTAATTAATCTTAATGGTATTAGATGTTTGACGCTCAGAATTGGGTCTTAGCATGTGGCGTTTCTTAATCTTAATTTTTAAAGCTTCGTCCGTTTCATTATCTTTTTGATCTTTGTACATAAAGATATAATTTAGCTATCATAGAAGCCTTACGTCAACGTTAGTCATAAAATATCATAGAAACCTTATTTTTATCTAAATGTTTGATTATTTAAAGTATATGACTATTTTATGATGAAAATTATTCTTTCTTTTCAGTTCAACTTCGTTGGAAGGATTTTAGGCCCCAGAGGCATGACAGCGAAACAGCTGGAACAGGAGACAGGATGCAAAATCATGGTCAGAGGCAAAGGATCAATGAGGGATAAGAAGAAGGTAAATACTGTTATACACGTTATAACTAGTGTATTTGTTTATAAAGGTATTAATTCAACTACCATTGTAAAATTTGTTGTTTTTCATGCAGCTTCAAATAAGGACACAATGGTATCTTCTACTAATACGGACTATCTGTTCACTAATACATCACTAAATTTTGCTTTTCTACAGGTGTTAGCTGCATTGCAATGTGTTTTTGGTTCGAATTTACTAATATACTTACCTTGTTTACATCACTTACATTTATACAGGTTTGCTTATTTTAAAACATCTCTTTTCAACTATTTCAATGCACCATTCATCTTCACTATATCGTCATCAACATTATTAAAACATTTATAGAAATAGAGAAATATACCTCAAGGATAACTTGTGTCTTTGATAAATCATCAGATCTCGATTTTTTATCACATTTACTAAAACTATAATTTATATAGCAATTATCTGTAGATCATCAGCATTTAGTTTCTGTGCCTTGTTGTCATTATCAGTTTTATAATTTCCCCTTTAAAATACTCATACTCTTACATAAATATTCCAGGAAGATGCCAACAGAGGTAAACCGAACTGGGAACACCTAGCAGATGACTTACACGTTCTGCTCACAGTAGAAGACACAGAGAACAGGGCGAAGGTCAAACTAGCCAGAGCGGTCGATGAGGTCAAACGCCTGCTCATTCCTGTAAGTATTACCTGCTATACAGATTAGTTGATAAAGTACCCCCAAAATTTTAATCGCCATTTTTTTGTCAGTTGGTTATACATATTGGTTGATGAAGTACCCTCAAAACTAATCAAATACGAATCGTCGTCGATTGACTGATCATTGTCTATATAATATTTTTAAGGGTATGGCAAGAGAAAATATACATCTAGAAGTCATTTTTAGAAAAAAAATTATAGTAGCATCTCTCCTACTCTGCGCTTTTTCGCAAATTGTTAGTGTGTTAGTGCTTGTACTATACTGGTTCAAATCTCAGCATATAGAATAGGCCTGGTTATCCCAATCCAACGCAATAAACGTTGGTAGTAACTGCGTTTAATCATATCATCTTAATATAGAAACAAAATCGCAATGTAATTTAAATTGAGACCCTGAGAGGTAATAGAAAAAAACACTTGTGATATTTTGCTCACTTTGACACGCTTTTGAATTGTTATTTGAAATACAAGATGATCACGAGTGCAACCGCAGACAATAGTCATAAAACAGGTTACATTGTTAGTCACTAATTATACAGTTGCGTTGATAACTCAGCACCGTTAGTTTGATCGTCAAAGATGCTGACGTCACTGCCAATCAGCAAATCAATATCAAGCCTTGGTTGTTATTGGCAATTAACTAATTCTACCTTCGTACTTTTAGTTGACCTGCTGTTGTGACCTACATTATTGTTTTATTATGTTTGCGGTCCGAGAATTTGAATCGGAAGTCTCTTAAATACTTAGTTCATAGGTAGATAGCAATGATGTGTTATGAAATAATACCTACAATGGGACTATTTTACGGACGAGTATTTTCCCAAAGTTTTTACTACTACAGTTTATTGAGGCAGAAATATTTCAGACCCCAACTGCTGTCGATTTTCTGAAATTTATCCAGCTCTAATCCATATTATTTTGTTAAACCTCACAGCTCAGATGGTAGTAGCTCTGCCTTTCATGATCGTGAGTTCGATTCATACCGAGACTTAATGTTTGTGTGATGTGATGAACATATTCTATCAGCTATCTTCTTCCACAGTACAAGCTTTGTTTAGTTCGGGACTAGTACGCGATGTGTGAAATGTCCATGTATCATTTTTCTTATTTATAATATTTGCTAATTCCAGCAAGCTGATGGCGAGGACGAGTTAAAGAAACGTCAGCTGATGGAACTTGCCATCATAAACGGGACCTACCGTGACTCCAGCGCGAAAGCTGTCGGCGTGCCAGTCAACGGTCAGTGTCTCATAAGTACGGATCTTTTTATGTTTTGTTACTAACCCCTTAGTTTTATAGTCAGCACATCTAGGCACTTTGCCAATGTTATGATAGACTATTTTCCGCTTGCGATTTTGTTTGCTAAAAAATTAGTGAACTAGGTTATGAACCCGTCACTTTCAATTTTCATATAGGTACTTACTTAAAGGAGAATGGGCACTTTGGGCCACAACAAAAAAAATTGTCCCTCAAGGTTGCCACATAATACGTTTAAAAGGGCTTTTATTAGCCAATATTTTACAATACTTACGAAAAAAATCCTTCCCATGGAAATCGAGATATTTCGATGAAATTGTTTTTCATTTACCATCATATAACTTAGAATTCTGAAGGCCCACAAGAATAACTGTGATGGCGTTAAAAAGAACATTAAAAGGGCTTTAATTATTTCTATTATTGTTTAAAAATCCAACCTGTGGAAATTGAGTTATTCCTGAAAAACTGTAGTATAGCAAAAAATAAATACAGTTTTTCGGAAATATCTCGATTCCCTCAGGTTGGATTTTCAAACAATCTAAAAACGAATAAAGCCCGTTTCATTCCCTTTTCAACGCAACTGCAGGCATTTTTGTGGGCCTTCAGAATTCGGAATAATACGACGTTAAAATAAAAAACTGTTTTTCAAAATATATCGATTTCCATGGGATGGATTTTTTAAATAAAAATGATAAAAGGTAGGCCTTTAAAAGCCCTTTTAAACATATTATGTGATAACCCTGAGGGACGAGTTTTTTAGTCGTGGCCCACGCTCCATACAGAATCGCCCATTCTCCTTTGGTGTACTAAAAAATTATGAAAAATAAGAATGCATTTCGAAATCCAACAACTTTTGCGCAAGTAATACAAACTGAAATACATAAATATGAAACCAAAATGTCCTAGATGTGCTTAATCTTAAACCAACCCTTTTCAACAACTGACAAGATTTTAGTAAACTTTTTGTTTAATTCTGATCCTAATGAAGACCTTTTAGAAATTATAACATGGGTCAAATTATATAATAACTTTGTTAGTTGTTTGAAAATGGTGACTAACTCCATTCAAATCTTGAACAAAAATGGGTGTGGGTTGACGACAGCTTTTTTCAACTCATAGTACCTACTTCTGCGTATGAGTTCCTTTGATAGATACTTAGATATCTTGCTTTAAAAGTAGCGTTTGTTATTTGGCGACAATCGTGATTTTGACCATCAATCGTGTGGTGATTGTGTACTAGATTATCAATGACGTCATACAGATTTTTCGTGGTCAGTTCAGTTTCATATGCAACAACTTTTGAAAAAAATTGTATCTCTTAATAGTATCTAGTATGGCATTATTTAAACGGGTGATGAAGGTTTTCTTGATTATAAAACTACTGGTTAGTAAATAAAAGACATAAAAGTAACGGATCACATAAATATATATTGTTATAGATATGTGGATATCAGTGTCCGTTACGATACGGTCACCATTTTCAAAATTCCAAGATTTATTCAAGTTGAACCTACCATGAACCTCCCGATTCGTCTTAATTGCTTGAGAACTTCACAGACAATCGCCGCCTAGATACACGGTAGTATTCCGTGTTTGAATTACATTTCTCTTTGTCCAATAAACCTATTGTTTAACTCTCGCTGTGAGTCAGAAATGAGTAATTTAATCGATTGGTAGCAGCTACGGTCATTAATTATTAACATGAGTGATTTCACTTTGCTGTTTTCTGAGACATTTCTGGACAGCTGGGTTGTTACCTTAAGCTTTAGTAATCCTATACATCAGTTCTTATTGCACTAAGAGCTACTTTAGCAAAATCATGGCTTAGCTTGGGACTAGATGTCGCTCTGTGAAAATCTATAATTATTAAACGCATATTAAAAGTGAACTGGTAGATATATTACAGACTGTGACAAGTATCCGTTTCAGCGATAGTTTAATGAGTTCTGCGGAACCCTCGTGTCAATTAGCAATCGGCGACGCAATATCAAGAAACACTTTGCATATATCTAGACATGAATCGTTTATCTAGACGCTGGGGTTATTTTTTTATTCTTTTGTCTTACATCTTTCATATATTATATTCTAAATTAAAAAGAAGAATTCACGCATAATATAATTATGTTGGTAAAACCTGCATACATAGTCATTTACATTTCATTAATTTTATCTTACATTCATTCAAGTAAACCACAGGCTAGTTAGCTAAGCACGAATAATTGTGACAAGTGTAAACGTATCGAATCAGTGCCGTATTCGAGTGACACTACGCGTTGACGCTAGTTTGATGCGTCTGCCGGATGTTGAAGCGTCACCGCGCAGTGTGTCTTGAATGTGATAACATTACGATACGTTTACGATTGTCACATTTGTTCCCGTCTGATAAATACCTTAGACGTTGACAAATTGTTTTACGATGTTTTCCTTCACTGTTGTCATTGCACATAAAAACATAGAAAACATTAAAGCAGTGAATTACAGTAAAGTTGTTGCAATAGTCTTTCTCATGTTTATTTAATTTTAACGCCCACCTCGCTATTGTATGAGTCAACTTGGAATAACGCCATTATATTTAGCAGACTTTTGATTTTAATAGAAATGTATGAAAGTTGGTATAAACTCTAAATAATCTATTACACAATCATGAAAAAAATAAAGAAATAAGTAACTAAGAAAAAAATAAGCGTCTAAATCACGTGTCAAGTTATTAAAACATGACCATTATTTTATATATCTTCTGCTGTACACCGGACAAAATAGAATCGATTAATCAATAAGAAGTAAAGGTCCTCGAAAGATACAGAAGTCCTAAACACTAAAATTGTTCAGTTATTCGTCGATATTGTGCACTTTAAGATTCAAAATCCTTTGTCGAATAAATCAAACAGTAAATTCACTTCAGCTAGTTTAAGACCTATCCGAATTTCCGAATGGGAATGGTTTTCCCAGCAGTCTCATAGTAGTAATCAAAAAAATAATAGATGGTCTGCTATTAACGATGAACAAATACCACCATATTCTCCACAAATTTTATTATTGCGTCGTCACTGATGACAGTGACATAACATTGCTATAAGATACCTACTAATGCCTTCCACCATTGATACAATGAAGGTGAATCCACAGCGGATGAAGAATGGCGTCGCGTCGCCGCCGCCGCCGCTGAAACTCAGCGTCTGCTGGCCCCGGGCGGGGGGGTCGCATTACGTACGCAAGCCCCACTGGGGGCGCCTCTCATCCTCTCCCCCAGGATGTCGGCCGGACCGGGCTCTCAATCCGGCCTCCTCAACGGATCCCAAGGGGCCGCTGCCGGTTTACTGTCCCCCGGCGAGCCGACTCATCAGCTGATCTACGCGTCGCCTTACGACTACGCAAACTACGCTGCGCTCACAAACCCGCTGCTGACCACGGAGTATGCGGCCGCTGATCATACGGGTGGGTTGTTCGCCCGTTAATTTACTAACTTTGTCGGTATTTGATAACTTTCACGAAAACACTCTGCTACTTAGTAGGTATACGTGGAAAAGTTTTAAGAAATAAAAGCGAGAGAGCTACGGAAATATATAAAAAGATGATAATTAAAGCAAACTTAAAACAGTAGCGCATTTTTATGATAATGTTGATAAAACCAGTGGTATTATTGCCGATTGTAAATGTTAGCTACGTATTAACATAATATTTATAGTAAGTAGGTAAATAAAAGAAAAAAACATCGTGCAAAGTTATCAAATACCGATTAAAACTAATGCTACACAAGGTACCGGGTTTTACCTAAAATCGTCCAGTAGAAACAAATGTATTCAAAAGTCATTATAGGCAAATAAGAATGTTCTAGATCAATCAATAAGTATTAATAATTAACTGAGATTTCACATGTACTTCGAATACTAGTATAATAATAATAATAACCGCATGAAATCACACAGTTTTCCAAATGCATGCGACGTAGACTAAAGCTTAGTATCCTTTATATCCATTCGTATATTGCCAATCGATACAACGAAAGCAATGAACGCGATTATAACTCGATTCTAAACTAGGTTAATGATACTAGTTGCTGCTAGATCACTAACCATTAAACGTTTAACAAGATGCAGGCTCGTGAAAACTAACAAACTAAACTCATGAACGATATAACACATGGTGTACATATCCAGCTAATATTTGAACTGTGTGTGATATTATTTTAATGGGGTTTGCAGCATCGAGATATCTGCTAGCTGGCTTTTGACATCAACCTACAATAAGATACGTGAGGCATCCACACGCTACGTATCGACCATCGCATCATTTTTATAGTCCTTGATTTATACACCACCTCAGATATTTTTATGGACATCATTTTACAGTCATATTCAGAACGCCATGATCAAAACTTAGAATAAGATTATGTTATTTATGTGCGATTTAGTTTAGTGAATCGATTCACTTTTGTACCTACGTTTAGTACTTTGTCTTATATTTTAAATGTTTTTATCTACAAGACTGTTTGTACAGTACTACACAATTTATGATTTTTGTTTTTTTTTCAGTCAATATTTTATACAGATTATTTTAATATTTATTGAAATTAATTTAATTATCAGAGTATTTAATTAAATTCTATTCGCCGTTGTCTCGTGTTAGGATTGATGGCAGTTGACATAATAAATATTTAATAGTTATAAAACTAGTAAGGTTATAATAGTTAATACTACTGCCAATTTAAACTTTTCTTAAGTTACCGATTTTTCTGAAACAAAGACGTAGATTTTTTTATTTACAAATATTATTATTTATTTGTCTCTTTTGTTAATTATAGTTTTATATATATCCATGTTATGGTTGTAATAGTATCCCTCATTAGAAACATTATAGAACTTGTGTTAACCCTTGCTTGTAACACAACTAATCAAATAATAAACATCATTTTTGTTAAAACACGTGTCAAGTAACATTCATTATTTTAAATTTAATTGTTCACATAACTTCACAGTGAAACATATCTTGGCGTGTGATTTTCAAATTCGTGGTTTTGTACACGATTTAAATTTTCACATGAATGCATGGTGATTTACCTACATTTGTTTAGATTTCCTGTAAAATCTTTGTAAATAACTTCGTAAATTTTCATAAATTAACAAAAAAAAGTAGTTTAAACTGATTGCATAGGTAATTCAGATATTACAAGCAAAAGGGACCAAATATGATTGAATGTTATTCAAATCACACACAATAATAACGATTTTAACATAACTTACAAAAATAACGTAAAAATACACAACATTTGACGTTTTGAATTGAACAAACCACTGAACATTCTTTGGCAGAAAAATAAACGTCTGATAGACGACAGTATTCGACAAAATGAAAGTTGTGACCGAAATTTCTGTTACAACAATGTCGTTACTTATTTTATTTATTAGCCATATTATTATATTTATAAACATACCATTATAGGCTAAGTATTATTATTATCTTTAAAAGATTTTTAGTTAGGTTAGAAATGAGTGAGCTTTACGAGAATATTATAATCGTTTAGATTTTATTTTACTACACTTAATTTAAATTCAATTTTATTTACTTAAATGAAATTATAAACCAGCCATTTATCTGTACCTTGACTGGGTATCGTATATTCGTGCCCGAGATTTTTATCACATTTGTTTTTCCAAAGCAATATAATAGGAAGTAGAACAATAAGATCTAAGCATAATAATAGTTTTTATTGCGATAAAAACAGTTTTGTTTATAAAAGTTATATTTTAGAATACATTGACGTATAGCAGTGGAATAATAACTATTGTTTTACAGTTTTTCTATTGAGATTAAACTTTGTATTCAGCATTTATGTTTTCAGTCACCCAGACGTTCGGCTGTAGCATAGCCATGTTGTCTGGGTGTCTATTGGATGCTTTTGTTCTGCCGAGACACAGAAGTTTAATAACCGTGTGCCGCTAGGTGTCGTGAGGAGAGCGGGACGGCTGACGCAAGTGAGGGAGCACCCTTACCAGCGCACAGCCTTACCGGCGCCTTAATTCCCGCAAATACGCTCTCGCCCGCCATTTTGTTAACAAGGTGAGAAGCGCGCGCGAACGCTAACCCGCGTTGAATACGATTGCTTACATCTGTCAATAGTCTGAATCTCAGTATTTCCCCCAGTGAATTTGTTTCTTGTATAGCAGTCGTATCCAACTCGGTTTATGCGAGTGCCTTTGCTTTATTGTCTCTCTGTGTCATTTCTATTTATTATGTACTTATTAGTTTTCGATTATATTAGTATGATGACTCGATGTATTTACCCATCGTGCTTCATACTGGATCTGAAGTGACACTGCATAATTTTTAAACTGTGATTTTTATACTTCTTTTTTATAGATTTTTAGATCTGTTACATGTTGTGATACGATGCATTATTGACGCGATTTACTCAAGCATTTGTTACTCAATAAAAATGTGCGAATTATTTATCGTTCATTGATATTATTACAAAATGTGATCGCAACATGTTCATTCAGATGATCGTTTCGGGTATCGTTTTTATTGTTGAGGAAAGAAGGATTCTGTTTAATAAAACCAGTTCTTTTTATACAATATATTGTATGTAGTGTTCAATATTGCCAAATAGTATCCCAGGAGGTGCTACGATCGGGTTGTGAGATCCTTCTTTCCCGGGTCTCGTCAGTATTAGTCAAAGGAATGAGCATTCTGAGTTTGTGCCATCAATCCGTATTGAACAAAATGCTTCTCCTTTGGCTCGATATTATATTTCATTTATCATCACATCCTTCTCTTAGTCAGTATAAGATTTTTTACTTGAAATTTTAAGCTAGTTGTCTTTATTATTTGCCTTAGGTCGTATTTTATATCTTTCTTTTTAGAAAGTTGTTATTATTAAGATATTTGCACTTGTGCCCTTGTGGATTTATTGAATGGCATTTGACTGCCAAATACATACGTATTACACGCTTCATATGCAGTTCGATATTTGTATTACAATGCTATCCGTTATCTTATGAGATGAATATAATAAGCGATGATTTATGTAAAGAAATATTTCCGTTGTTGATTGTGTAAAAATAAATGCATTTTCGAAATATATAAAGTTATGCAATAAATTGTCTGAAAATTTGAATTAGGCTTTTTATTTTATATGTAAGTTAGATTCGCGGTAAAGTAATTTGTGATATAATGTATAAGAGTATGAGAGTCGATAAAGTTGATGACGTGCAGTCAATGTAGCCTCACACGACTAACCATGCAATGCAACTCCACAAGGCCAAGTTCCTGTTTGTATCAATAATTTTATTATTAAGTGCACTATCATAACTGCTATTGTCACTTGCAGATTATCTGTAACTATGTATTTATATTATATGAGTCACTAACATGCAAATATGTAATGGCATTACGTCATCACAAATTAACATTTATGAGAATGCTACCATATAGATACCTACAGTACAGTATTGAAGTTACACTACAGCAGATGTGTTGAGTACTTACATACTTGCATCTGGGTGCTATGGTTATACATAAGTGATACAATTATTATGCTTGTTTGTGTGAGTCATACTTGAAGCATCGCAGTCAACTTTTATGTTGTAATGTTTCAAGTATCGCTCATTTGGGAACTATTGGGCATTTAATCCTATATTGTAGACTTATCATTTATCATACTAAATTGACTTAACATTTCAACCATTAACTGCGTAAACTAATGAAAGTACCCGTATAATTATTAACTGGGCCACAAGATGTCGCGGCACGAATGCCTAATAGCCTCCCTTTATCAGATTTGTTTTTTTTATTATTATAAAAATTCCGTACACGAGTCATATCGATCGGAGATCGTTTACCGCTTTTGTTGAAGCTGCATGTGCTACTTTCCCCGTTCCCACGACGCATCGAACTGTTCTCGGAGCTACCTGATTATTTAATGAGTCCTCGGACGGGACATCTAGACCGGTCTTTTGCACTCACAATCTCCATTTAACGGTCCAAGTATCTTATTATTGCTATAAAACTTTGAAGTCGTCATTTTTGTGACAGCTGAATATTCGAATCCCACAAATGGGAGTTTCGTGACCATTTCTAGTTTTTTTTGGTTCAGAATGTTCAACAACCTGTAAACTTTGAGCTGTAAAGTCAAAAATCAGACCGCAACGAAAGCGGAGCGGAACCGTATCGAAAAGTAAACTTATTTCAATTCGTGACTTCCACTCGAGCGTCGCTAGCGTTTAGTGACGTTTAATTTCACCTAGTAGTCCAGTCAAAATAGACATTCCAGCTTGCATTAATTCCCAACAAGCTGGATTTTTGTACAGGCCTTGAATACGTCATTACAAATGATATGTCAAAAGTCCCCATCGATCCCAATTGTGCGTTGTTTTTTATTCCAGGTTAAAAGTCATAAATTTGCGTTTTTTGCGTATATCTCTGAAACAACGAGAGCTATCGAAAAATGGTTCAGCCAAAGTTTGTACATCGTAAAATTGTCTACAAAAATACCTCAACACTTTTCTTGTACAAAGCATCGCTTTCGAGATATGGTGACTTTAGACCGCAGGAAAATCAACGAAGATGCTGCGTTTTTTTCATTTCAGCCGTTTTATCTGCTTCAATGCCACAGAACAAACAGTATTTCTTGAAATTTACTGAAAGGGGTGATGGGTTCGATGGGTTAGTCCTCCTCCGAGGTAATGAATCGTCTTTTTGTTTCAAGAAATACGGTTCGTTCTATGACAATGAAGCAGATAAAACGGCTGAAATGAAAAAAACGCAGCATTTTAGTAGATTTTCCTGCGGTCTAAAGTCACTATATCTCGAAAGCGATGCTTTGTAGAAGAAAAGTTTTAAGATATTTTTGTAGACAATTTTACGATCTACAAACTTTCTCGGAACCATTTTTCGATAGCTTTCGTTGTTTCAGAGTTATACGCGAAAAACGCAAATACCCAGGTTAAAGTCATAAATTTGCGTTTAAAAGTCATAAACGAGAGCTATCGAAAAATGGCTCCGACAAAGTTTGTAGATCGTAAAATTGTCTACAAAAATATCTCAACACTTTTCTTCTACAAAGCATCGCTTTCAAGATATAGTGACTTTAGACCGCAGAAAAATCTACTAAAATGCTGCGTTTTTTTCATTTCAGCCGTTTTATCTGCTTCATTGTCATAGAACGAACCGTATTTCTTGAAACAAAAAGACGATTCATTACCTCGGAGGAGGACTAACCCATCGAACCCATCACCCCTTTCAGTAAATTTCAAGAAATACTGTTTGTTCTGTGGCATTGAAGCAGATAAAACGGCTGAAATGAAAAAAACGCAGCATCTTCGTCGATTTTCCTGCGGTCTAAAGTCACCATATCTCGAAAGCGATGCTTTGTACAAGAAAAGTGTTGAGGTATTTTTGTAGACAATTTTACGATGTACAAACTTTGCCTGAACCACTTTTCAATAGCTTTCGTTGTTTCAGAGATATACGCAAAAAATGCAAATGTATGACCTTTGACCTCGAATAAAAAACAACGCACAAGCGGGATCGATGGGGACTTTTGACATATCATTTATAATGACGTATTCAAGGCCTGCACAAAAATCCAGCTTGTTGGGAATTAATGCAAACTGAAGTCATAATTTTAGTCTATTTTGACTGGACTATAGTTTCTGTTATCTCGGGTCCGTTTTGCTCTCGTTGCTGTGTGTAAGGTTAGGTTACATCGCGAGTAGCACGTGCGGCACGCAATAAGCGACAAACCGTCTCTTGATAGCAACGTGTATTCGGACCATGACATTTCGATCGACACTAACATTCTGTTTTCTCTCTTCTCGTTAACCCGGCTAGGTGAGTGCTAACGGCGCCGAAGCACTAACAGAGTCAGACGACGGGCGCCGCGGCCGACCGACCCTAAGTCAGCGTAACATTCTCATCGGAACATCGACCACCATGTAGCTATAGCTGTTGGGCCTTACACTTTAACAATATTACTATGTATTATAATAGTCTAACTATTAACAATTTATATGCCTGTTATGTTTATAACAAGATGAACTTTATTAACATTTTTTTTTATAATTTTATTAAAAACAAATGGCACACGCCATCGACTATATTTACTATTGTAACTTTGTACTTTTGATGTCGCTTTTTCGTATTGTTGTTAGCACGAGTGTTTAGGCTACCCGGACCCCTTTATGCGGCGTTTAATGTACAAGCTTTTATATAAAATCTTAGGTTCTAATAACCTATGACAGTAAAAATAACAATGAAATTACATTAAACGCCGCAACAAATATTTTAGATGCATAAAACATAGACTAGCTTAAAGCTTGTATAAAACGGCAGCGTAGCTGTTATCAACTAACGTGTTTCTCTTTATATTAATAAAATGGTAAGAACATTCTTCAAAAAGTTTTCTATGCTCATGCGCTGCTGTTTTGATAAAGCTTTCTATGAGTCTGAGTTTACACGATGATAAGTTACTGCGTTATCGGAAACGTAGCTTTTACAAGTTACTGTTTTATTATACACCTTCGTCGTTGACGAAGACATAGACAAGATCAAGATGGCGGCATTCAAAAGTAAGTATCCTTGAAGACAGGATAAATCAAATTGTTGCTTCACTTAAAAAATATTGGACTGATATCGAAGTAATAATAATTAATAGGTTATTATTCTTATACTTATTGACCCAAATCTTTGGCAATAATTTTATATAACTTTAAAACCAAAGACTTGTATGTTGTAGTTATTTGTGAGAACATTTTGTTTCTCTTAAACTATTTTCAAAATTGTCCATGTCTTCCTCGTGAAATCAAATTGTATATCGGTCAATAAGTGTAATAATTTTTATTTCTTTTGATAATATATTCGAAGCAATGTTTTTACGTTTAGTGCTTAATATTTATAGATAACATAATGGAATATTTAGTGCATCCCAAGTGCCTTAAAATGTACAATGTTCACACCTTCGTGGTTCTATTGTTAATTGCTTTTTTACGAGTAAGTTAGAAGAGATTAAATTATTGTTAACTTTTCTAAAATGTTAATCTTTATCTTTGTCTATTTGTATGATCAAACTTCATATGTTTGGTTCATTACGATTTTAGGATTTTCTTTCGTTTTGGCGAACGTTTTTGTTTAAGTGCCTTTGTTACAATCTCATAAAAGAAGGGAATCTCAAAAATAGATTCTCAGATATATTTATAAGATCTGGAATAGCGCTGTTCCATTTTGTTGAAATGAAATCTCTTATACACAACAATATATAAATCTTTATGTAACTAGGGCAATTTCGTTTTAAGATTTGTAGGCTTTTATAGTAGTGAAAAGCAATAATTATTCAGTAACATATATTTTAGTGCAATAGAAATTATGTTATTTTTTATTTAAAAAAAATCTCGAATTAAAATCATGTAGAGAGAATATAAAATATACAAAAAAATATATTATTATAGTTAGAGATCTGATGTTGAGATTATAAGTATCTACGGTATAGACGGATATTTTTCTATTTTGAAAATATATTTTTAACGTTTGAACGCTTACTGTTTTAAAATTTTAAATGAAGTTTAAATTTCTTTAAATCTATTTAGCATTGTCTGGCACTAATCCATTGTTTTGAGGTAAAGGTGCTTGAGTTTGAATTATTATATAAAAAAAATCTGTTTAAATATACAGTCATAGATTCGTGACTCCATTATTATTGTTTCAGCACTCCGTCCATATTAATTAATTGCACGATAACGTACTTAATTTTTCACGGTCTCCGCAAGATATGAGTGCACTTAATATGTACTACACTTCAATTATCAAGGTAATTACGCCTTTTCATACAAATTTAAATATATCAAAAAATACAAATATTATTCATTAGTGAACCGGTAACTAAGTATAATTGTTTTGGGCTCATTATTGTACAATATAGGACTTACATTTTGTAAGTTTTCCTGTATTTTTTTCTTTTAAGATATCCGTTAACCTTTATTAAAACTACAAATAAAGCATTTAATTTAAAAAAATATAAAATGCCATATAGATACAAAACATAAACTCAACTGCTTAATTATGTGATTTAAATAGAAAAAAACGTACAAATATTATTTAATTGTCTGCTTAGAAATAGTTGACTTTTGTGTTCCACAAAATAATGTTTTCTGAAACATGCATAGTGCCATCAGCAGACAGAATAAATATCTTTGTTTTTATTATTAATTTGTACTTATTAATCTAATTAACGGCAAACAGTGCCTTACATTAACTTGTAAATATTTATAAAATATTATCACTAAAGTATTATAGCAGAAACAAAATATTACAATACTTACCTATGTAGTTGTTTTCCAAAAACAAATTTATAGAGAAATACTTTTTTTATATTACTAGTTAAGTGAGATTGTGCATATTATGTCTGTTTTGATGTGTGTTTAAGATGATTTGGTATTAGTAAATATTTAGAAAATGTAAAATGTGTTTTATTTGGTATTTTGTGCGAAGTTGGTTTATAGTAGGTAGTAAGTAGGTAGGTATAGTAAGTATATAAACTACATCCCAATTAATTCCTGCACCTCAACCATGAGTTGTCACAGTAAAATCGCCTGACTTTACTACAGTAGTTACGTAATTATGTATTAGTATTACGAATTTTAGTACCCCCCCCCCAACTATCCGCTAGAGGCGCTGTACAAATCTTCATACATTTGTTTAATTACAGACGCTAGCGAGTATAGATTGTAAAAACTCATGGCAAAGCTAGTGTATTTTTAAATTTACTACAGCATACACATGAAATGGCATGCGAATAAATTCAAAAGCGCCATCTATGTATTCACTTTAATACTAAATGTGAAAGTGAACAGTTTTAAGCTCCCAACTGAAGTTTGGAGTAGTGTTGAAACTTCGGTTCTCATACTAGTTTAGCTTTTATCTTTGAGATGGCGCTTTAATTAAATCAACATAATAAGAAAACCCTACTCTTCAGGAATATGAAGAGTAGGGTTTTCTTGTTAAAAAATGTAAAATAATAAGTAATTTATCGTCCTACTTACCGAAAACATTTTCAAATTAGGTACATACTTCACTTTAGCTTTGATTAATTAGCTATACCTACCTACAGGTTTATAGCAGGTAACTATTTTATTGTTGCGATTATTAGGTAGGTACCTAAGATAATGCATGCGTAAGATTTTCAGACTGCACCTATTCTGCACTTAATTAAGTAGGTACCGCAAACTTACTCAAAATTCTATTCACATTTTGAATGCATAAGAGCTTATTTTATAAAACAAAGGTATGTACTTATGGTACCTACTTAATCAAGTTCAATAACTAATCAACAGTTCGATAGGTAGGTTAATACCAAAGATACCGATGATATTGTCCCTTTCACAAATCTAAAAAGTTTTGAATGTATATTAGAACGCTATCTGCGTTTTAAATTCAAAAGCTTTACAAGCGGTGCCAGGAAATGGAATTTTAAATTTTGTTGCCACATGTCCACTCTGAGGGGGATGCACTCAGGGAAGAACCAAGTCCTTAGTCCCAATTAATGCACTACGTAGGCTTGCTCCCTACATATCTGTTGGCATGATACCTACATATTTTTTGGTTGACTATGATGATGACATGATTATTTTTTAAATGATGGTCTCTAAAATATTATATTATGGCAAATTCCAGGATCAGAAAATGAGAAAAATAAATATTATTTCGTGAATGCGTAGCACTGTTGCTACGCTACAATACGTTTCTTACATCTTATGCCTGCTACGCTTCTCCGTTGAAAAGATTATAATTTTCAAACATAAGTATGATTCTTCCATTATTAGGTAAGTACATTCCTGACAACTTGTTCTCCTCTCTCAGAACAGAAAAACGTTTCTCTAACTCATTGACTGCAAAAAAGGTCGTCAAACTGGCGTTAAGTTAGTACCTTCACCTACCTACTATTGTTTCATGTAGGTAAAGTGTAACCATGTCTTTATGAAAATAAATTCTTTAAACTACCTACAACATAATGTGATTTCACATCGTTTTTTCAGCTTTATATATGCCAGAGAACTTCGACCCTGCAATGCCCGTGAGAAAATAAACAGCTGACAGTTAGCGAGTCGTGTTCGTAGGTATTACGGAAACATACTCCACATAGGTAGCCTGGGGCTGTGCTCCTGAAAAATGCAAATAGGAATAATGGCTTGAAAACTTTGCAATGGCATAAAATATAAATAAAAGTCGTACCTAGGTATAGGTAAGTTCGTATAAGTAGGTACCTACACTTGATGAAAAAATAATGGATAAATTAATTTACATAAGTAGGTATACCTACTTACATTGTAGGTACTTATATATTTACTTTAGAACAAGAAATGTATTTAAAATATCCATAAAATTAACAATGATTATTGCTTACCTAATTAATTTTAAGTATGAGAATTTAAAAATCAGTAGGTAGATAGAATTCGTACCTAATAACTCCAGCCCACGTTCTATCAACAAAATAGCATTTTACTAATTTCCATAGGCCTGTTATTAAACCTCACCGACACTGCATTTATATTCAGATTTGATTTATTACCAAAAGCTGATAAAAACAACACTTAATTGGAAAAGAGATTTCATTTTTATCGACATTAGTTTGATGCCCGATAAATCATATTAGGTACCTACCTAACCTTCCTAAATTAGTTATTGATCGAAAATTACCAATCTGTTACCTGAATAACACAGTCTTCATACAGACTTCATGCACGTCATATTTCATTTCACTTACAGTCCCACCATCTTATTTCAGCGTCGCAGGCTCTTCTTTCATAGGTAGGTATAGGTAGGTAGGTATAAGGTAAAACTTTTAGAATAACTTCCCGCGCATCACTTTTGAGAGATTTCGGCATTTTATTCGCACTATTCACAATGAAATCAAACAATAAACACGTAGACAGAAACTGACAGCGGAATGTGAAACCTAGCCCCAATTTTGTTCACCTGAACAGTTAAGTCGGTGGCACTGTAGGTTACCTACTCTTATGTATGATCTGTGGTGTTCTGAATAAAATATTTGAATTTATACCGGAGCTGAAAAGCAAACATCCAAAACGTTTGAATACGCAGTAACCTCTTCGCAGTGTGCAACAAGGGTCGCTTTCAAACTCGGCAGGGGTCGAAGTCTCGTAAAATTGCACCGAACTGGGGAAACGAAACGTCTCAAGACGCCTTGCATTCTTATGCGGACAGTATATGTTAGAAATACAGATAAAATATGAATAAAATTCTTGTTCTAAACTGAATAAAACAAAATTAAGCTAATGTTACTAATTCGTAGATACCTAACGTCTACGACTGTAGCTCCGTAGCGATAACTTTTGTGTTAAATTATTAGTTAGTTTTTAAGCTACTGCATAGCTTCTATCGGCTCTATCGCGGGCCTTGAGCGTGGAGACCGAATCCAGAAATTCCGTAACGAAAATAACCTAATAATAACCTAATAAACCTAACCTAAGCGCATGCGTAATCCAGCAAAATATGCTATGCTTTACCGCGGCAGTCCCCAAGTGCCACACGTCTTTTTTTATCTTGTGGTAAATTATAGGTAAGATGATCTGTGGATGATCTTCAATAGTAATTTCATATATTCACATTAGACACAATAAGTGTTGATATCAACAAAACCAGCGACTTTTGAATGTTTATATCTAGTTCATCATCATCAAGCTATATCAGTCCTCTGCTGGACGTAGGTCTCTCCCAAGACGCGCTAAAAGAATCTACTTGCATACCTACATTAAATACCCATACAAAGTGGTGTTTTGTCTGTGTATTGCCCTTGTACTGTACAACCAAGAAATCAACCCGGTCTACAGTCGTCTAGGGTGCCAGGGTCATAAAACTACTTCCCCTACGAAGGTAGGGATTGTGAAGTTATTCAGCACGATACCGTTCCGTTTTCTTGCGTTTCTATTCCTCATTTATCTACTTTACTTCAAGCTTGAATAAGTAGATACTATGTATACCTAAGTACCTATATCCTACTAATAATGTTTGTATGAATGGATGTGTAGATGTGTGTTTGTTACTTTTTTAAGCAAATCTACTGAATTGATTTTAATGAAACTTTAAAATAATAATATAAAACTAGCTGATGTCTGCGACTTCGTCGTATAATATTACGATACTCGTAATATTTTGGTCAAATTCACACACTAGATATTCTTTAAAATTATGCTTTAGTGTTATTCCAATATATTAACTTTTTCATGCAAATCTGCTGAATTGATTTTAATGAAACTTTAAAATAATAATATAAAACTAGCTGATGTCTGCGACTTCGTCGTATAATATTACGATACTCGTAATATTTTGGTCAAATTCACGCACTAGATATTCTTTAAAATTATGCTTTAGTGTTATTCCAATATATTAGAATAACACATGTGTTATACATCAGCTAGTTTTTAATGAATATTTTGCCCTTGTCCTAAAAACTGAAAAAGTATGTACCTACCTATTAAATTTGTCCAATTTGGATTAGAAAAGAGATGAATCAATACCAAATTGAGTCAATACCTAAGTATTAGATATCAACAACGACTGAAACATTAAAACATAACACACAGTTTTTCGTACAATCCTAGAATACATCGTAAAAAAGCCTTACTCTATAATCACCTACTTACTCTACCTACGTAGGTACGCTATTACTCAATTATGTAACTGGATACCATACCAACCTAACCGTAACATAGCCGCAAAAACCCTGGCATCGCATAGTCTGGCCAATTTTTCCTAGCATACGGTTTTCCCCGCTCATGTTTCGATGACAAATTTCCCTTGTGCCCTCGTAATTTCCATGAAATTGAAATTATGGCTAATTGGCGAGTGTTTTTCGCGAAGTGAATTGCAGCCTTTGCAGCGGTGGTACAAAACAGCTTGTTATATGGCACTTGTATGCAGAAAGTTAATTTTACGGTTTATTTTATGTTGCATGTATAATCTTAAATCTTAGAGGGACAAATCAATGTTTTGACTTGAATCTTAGAGAATTTATTACGTTAAAAGTTAGGCTACGATTTATTTTATGTTGAATGGATAATCTAATTGGCACAAATTTATATCTTGGGTTGATTATGAGAGAATGAATTTAGAAAAAAGTTAGGCAAGTAATAGGAAGTACCTTATGGTGATGTTTAATGTACCTACCTACAATCCGTGCGACTTTACTGCGGACTCCACATCTTCGTGTGACGAGGGCGAGAGCGGATGGGCGAGCGAGTGCAGACGCATTCACGTGCGGTAGGTACACAGTTAAGTCGCACGTGTCGTAGGTGTTTCTGAGGTTTAGATAACAATACAGATAAGTAGCTTTTCAACTTATTTCAGAAATATGAGCATAAGTAGGTAATTAATATTTTAATGATTCTATAAATAAAATTAAATGATGATTGCATAATAATCCTTATCTTAATATTTTATCAATGAAACATTAACATTTTACTCTGAACGTTTAAGAAGTAAATACATATTATCGTTAATTAGCCAGATCTTATGGGTAATTACTTCCTTATTTACATACTTTAATTACCTATTACTTCTTCTTGAAATGGGTCTGTAGACAGCCCAAGTAGTAAAGTAGGTAGTAAATAATTAACAGATTGTAAAAGATATTTTAAATTTTTCGTAAGTTTATTTGGCTGGAATATAACATAGGTACTTTGTTTTAAATAAACATATCGTAATGAACACGTATCCCACGCTTAAGCTATTTATCATAAAGCAGAAACATTATTAATTTTTATATGTTAGTAAAAATTGTAACTAACGGTGCACATATCTCGGACTAAATGAATTGTGGGTGGCAAAACATAAATGAATGCAGTGCTTTAGAAGTTTTTATTTCAAATCTTGACCATCATAAATTAAAAAGTTTAGACATTTCGTTCTCATTTCCACGTGTTTATTTCTATATCTTGTTTATTACAACATAAAGTTGATTGATTTTTTTTTTTACTTTTACAGTGAGAATTCTATATCTTTTTATTTCTATTTGATAAATAAAAAAATCACAAAGCTTACATATAGCGTTATCAGTAACAATAATTAATAATATACCTACTCGTTTTGAAGGTTTTAATTTTTAAAATAAATTATAGTATTATTTTCACGGTCGCAATGATATAAAAGTCGTTTTGAATCTGCGTCCATGTCAGTCAGCTTTTTAGAGCGAGAATTTTTAATCCATTATGAAACAGATGTTGAATATGCTAAAACCGAGTTGATTATACTTTGACTTGTTCAAAATTGTTTTGAAATTGGAGAGATAGCTAGTTTCAGAATGAAAAATCCTATTTATGTGATTCTTCTAAGTGCAAGAAGCTATAAATATAAAATTCAGAAATCCTATTAATTAAACAACCATTATCTCATTAGTACGTTGAAAGGTTAATACGTAGGTACAGTTAAAAATCCAGGCAGTACCTACCTAAACAAGATTTGATAAATTTTGAAACTGTGAATCATTGTTCCGAACGAACACTTCAAAACAAAGTGGCTATCTACCGCCTGAAGGTAACATAACATAAGTAGGTATCATCCGCAAAGAAAACGTGTGAAATGCCACAAGAAAAGCCCGCTCGTTACAAATGATTTATGTTTGGCTATATAAAAACATGCTTCTTAACGCGTTTCGGCGTTAAGGTCCTTTGTAGATGGTCAAAGAAAAAGTGCTCTATAACTTAAGCAATATGTTCGCTGAGGACCGCCCAATTTATCTCTTTAGATTTATCGCTAGTTATAAAGACGAGAAAAATAAAAGGCTCGGTTTCCGAACCCATAACTATTTTTGCGATTCTTGTGGAACAAAATTCGTTCGATCTAAAATGCCTTTTGTAATATGTCAAATTATTTTCTTACCTTTGCACTGCAGTGAGATACAACAGGTTACATAAAAATGAAAACATAAGTAATTAATGCAACATGTAACAGCCGGCCAAAAGCCTCCCTCCACAAACGCTTCTCTTGAATACTGATAAAATAATAGTTGAGGAAATAATAAATATTAAATGTCATAAAAAAATATAGTGTAATGGATATTTTTATGACTTCATAATACAATAAAAATACCAGTTAGAAAAAAAAATTACATGGTTCTTGCCCAAATAAGATCAGCAAATACAGGGTGACTGTAAATTCATTTCAGGCGCCTTAGCGTAATGAAACCATAACTATTATCCATGGTGTACCTATATACGCTTTATTACCAAGATTTATATCTTTCAATAAAAACTACCACAGAAAAGATTAGCCAGACTAGACACTGCTGTGCCGTGCCTAGCTGTTACCGGTGTGCGCCACGAGGAGGCTCTTTCCAACACGATGCTACAACAAAATACAGTTGTAGCATCGACACGATAAGAAGAAGAAGACCACAGAAAAAACGCATACGGAAGTCGCAAATAAATATAATTCCCAAAAATATATTCTTGCTCCGATAACGAGCTGAAATAGCCTGAAATTCTTTCGTAGAATGTATTTCAGTTGCTTCCGGGAAAACCATTTCCTTTAATTTGTATGTACAAGACGCTCCCGTTAACTTTCCCTTGCCAAAAAGCCTTCGTCAAGTTACTCAAAGAGGTTCGTGAGGTTGTTACCAATGGGATGAGGCTTTAGTTTGGCAAAATATTGTTATTGCTATAGTTGTGGGTTATCAGTTTTATTATGTTAAGCACATGGAATAATTGAAACTTGCGAAGTATTTCCTCATTAGCAGTATTAATCTGGTTTTTTTTCTGCATGAGTCTCGCTAGACGCCCACCGAGCCCAGTCTTTGGCTCTTAAATAGTGCATTGCAGATTCAGAACGAAAAAAATAAACAAAAAAATCTTATTCGACTTTACTACTAATAGATTAGGAGATAGGTATAGGCGACAATGAAATTGGTTTACCACTTTTGATGACATCTCCCAGTAACATAATTATTCGCTAAGGATTACAGATTGACAGATTCTGACGTAGCAGTTATTAATCTGTCAAGCGAAAATAACCCTTGATGTTTTGTACGTGCAAATGATATTCAGCCTTAGAGTGGTAACCCAATTTCATTGTCGCCTATACTTAGATATTTTATCTCATGACCGCGTAGATTTTCGTCAACATAGAGAAAATTGACTTAAAAAATTGGAAATTACCTTTCTTTCCTTTATTTCTTATCTATCGTGAAATTTAATTTCAAAAAGCCTCGATCTGTATTACAATATCCAAAAACCCAATTTACGTCAGGCATCCTACAGTTTGAATAAATATCTAAAGACTAGTAGGTTTGTTTGAGAAACTGTAAACTTTCAAGTCTTATCTACAGTATTGCCAACTGCCGAGTTCAAATTGACAGGAGTTTGCAAACTACCTGCAATGCAAGGATACAAACCCTCGCGGTAATAACTATTTTACGACTTCAATTCCAAAGGACTGAACTTTAGGGGTAGGTAGGTACTACATAAAGATGTGTTTGAATGAAGTACCTGTTTTACGATCCAAACAGAGATTGGAATCATATTGAAATTTTGACAAATTCGAAACTTCAGAAAACTAACTTTGTCCGCAAGTTCCCTCGAAGTATGATTAATATTATTTAGATGTAATTACTAAAACTTTTAAAGATGAATAGCGTAACCTGCGTAACCCAGCTTATCCTAGAACATAATTAAAGTGTCACTGTCTGAACCATCAGTGCTTCCCTCATCATTCTCCATCAATCCCCACTTGCGTACAATGAATAATAAATCCGCATAGATGCGCCGAACGCACGTTCACGACCTATCCATCCTACACAAAATAATAAACAAGCCACTGCATTTTTTTAAGTTACACTACGCGGCAACCAGGCTATTCTGCAAGAGGGTACGCAAAACAGACAAGGCAGCGGTTCCGTATAACTCAAATATCAGCAGCGCATCGTTTCTCGTAGTAGGCGCCTATACTAATCAAACATCTATCAGCAGATCCGGTAAAGCCGCAACGGGCTTACAGGCAAAACAAACGAGCAAATTAGGCCCATGTTCGGCTGGCGTGGCCCACGACAGATCCTGATTGATGGATGCCCTGACCCGAGGCAATTAGCTTCTCAACAAAATCCGGCGTGGTGTCAACCCGAAGATATTGCAGTTTTGGTTCTACTCGTAGGTATTGCAGAATTTGCAGATGTAGAGGAGTAGGTATAGAACTGGATAAAATCCGTCCTGCGATGTAATTGTTGTAATAATAATTTTCCAAGTTACACCTAAGCCTTGCTTTTAATGAACAGGTAAAAAAAAAAAGCTTGAAAAACAAATTCCAAACACTAAGTGATCGTAGAACGTGGTTACGGATTTTAATAATCGGTTATAAGTACTCACTGAAATTTGACCCAAGGCTTACTTATTTTTAATGATTTACTGCTTGAAAAATATTCGCAATTTCATCAATTTTGAATCTTTATCCTGTGCCTAAGTAAAAAGATATTTCGATTAGATTAAAACGAATGATTTTTTCCTATCGAACCCTCAATCTTTAAATATCCTGTTTTTGATTAAAACGTTTCATTCACCTCTCAACATCAAAGTTTATAGCTAGAGTTCATTGGCATGATAACAAAGGCTGAACCACATTGTTGTGAATGAGCTATGAATAGAAGCCAGAAGAAGTAGGTTAGCGACTTCTTTTGTAAGTATATAACTTTACCTATACCTCTCCTTAGAATATCTAGCTACAATTTTCAAGTAGATTTATGGGGCTTATAAATCCAGCTGTTGTTGCTATACTGACTTGAATTTTTGATGAATAATATGCTGAGTTTTTTTAGCGTAAGTACCTAAGAATGATAAAAATGTTGAGCAACACTCAATAAAACTTTTTTCAAAATTAAAAGAATCTGTTTTTAGGAATAATTTGAAGAGGTTACTGAAACCCCATTATAATATTTTTAACTTTAATAATATTCATGGTAATTCAATAAATCAATGACGCGAACTGCCTCAGCTTTAACGAGCCGATTAACCGTCTCCCGTGAAAACTCCGTTTCTTTCCATAATTCTATTCCCTTCGCGAGTGCTAAAGAAAAATAATTCCATTACAGAAGCAATTTTCTTTTACTGCCTTCGACTTAACCTCCGTACCTAGTCCGTAACACGGCATAGCTTCGAAAACTCGAAACTCTTTTGAATTTACCTTTAGTACCGCCAAAGTGGCTTGGCAATTTTCTTTTTCGCGCTAGTTTCCAAACGTCAAACAATAATAGATTCTATCGTTCTTCAAATAGAGTTGTTGGTGAATTTGTTTTGGTCTAGGTTGGTAAAGGGGTATTATTGGAAATTCCTGAACGTACAAAACGCGGGCTGATATTGAACGTAGACGATAGTCAAGCTGCGATTGCAGGGAAGTCCTGTCTCGGACGTGCAAGCTTTCCTGTCGCGTGACGACGCGTTTCCTTTTTTTTTAAAATAAATAGGCGAGGACATTTTATAAGAAGTCGTGCTGCTTTTAGAAAAGTGAAGCATTTTTAAATCGTATTAAAACTATTCTTGGAAAAGACTGCAGTGTTTATTTCAGCTCTACCAGAATAAAATGAACGCTATGAAGTAAAATCTTTTTCAAATATTTGTTTTGTTTACTTTAAATAGATCACAATTATGTGGCTGACGTGTACCTACCTAAGCTGCACAACATCAAGATTGTTTATGAATATTTTCTTGTAAAGTTTAGAGTGGTTAATCGCTTTGGCAAATTTAAAGTTTAATATTCATAACCATCTTGCGGTCCAGCGGTCGAGTTATCGCAGGCATAACCAGGACTTGAGACACAGTAAAATAACTATTCAGGCAGTAAATTCACTAAAAAGTTTGTAATTGATAATAACATTTTTGTTTACCGAAACTAACAGCACAACGCTGTTTTGTTCAGAAGCATTAGTAAGTTTTTGTGTTTGTGTTTTGTTTTGGTTATACTGTTTTGTTTGTATTTTCTGTGCAGATTATAGCTATACGTCATAGCTAAGTAGAAACTCGCGTAAAACAAAGTGTCAGTTATTACATTAATAACGTTGGGGCTGCAAAAACCACCCTTTTTGTTTATCCCCGGTCGCTACTTCCGGCTCGCCGCGCCGCTTTGATGAAATATATCCATAGGCATACCAAGTACGTACATTAACCAAACATGTTGTACGTGTGTTTGTAAACTCTAACATTATAGAGTTCGTTCACAGTGTTTGACTAAGAAGAACGGCATTATTGGTTCTTCTTCTTCTTATTAATTTAATTTTTAATTTTAAAAAGGACAATCCACACAACATCATCTAGCCCCAAGCTAAGCAGAGCTTGTGTTATGGGTACTAGATAACTGACATACTTAATATAATATACATTACATAGATAGATATTTTTTATTATACATATAATACCCAGAACACCCGGAATAAATATTTGCAGAACATACAAACATTTATCCCAAGGCGGGAATCGAACCCGCAACCTTCCGCGCCGCAGGCGGACCATCGCCCACCGCGCCACATCGGTCGTCGTCTTATCGTGTCGATGCTACAACTGTAGGTATTCTGTTGTAGCATCGTGTTGGAAAGATTAGCCAGACTAGACACTGAATTATTGGTTCTTAATAACACAGATCAAGCAATTTTGTTGTCACAACTACACAGAAACCATACATTTCATGACTTTATCATCTTATCAGTTAAATTGGGTTGAAATTGAACTCAAATACCCTACTTAGGTCATTTTAAGATAAGTTATTCTTTATTATGACTCTCTATCACACACAATGCTACAAAAGTTCAGTTCAGTTTAAGTAAACATTTCTAGTTGACCTTTTAAACTTAACATATGCGGGTGAAGTCACGGGTTCTACTAGTTTGATCATAAATATTCAGGGCAAAGACATTGTCCACGGTTTTTATTTAGATCCTTAGAACCCTTGTAATACCTGTTTACAAATGTATGCATATGAAGAAGTGTCATGTTTTTGTTGTTGTAGCCTTTGTCATGTCACTTTTTGCTCGGTCTTACTCTGACCTACTTATGAACAAAAGAGTGAATAGATAGGTAAGTACATGTTAGTATTTGCACAAAGTCAATTTTATACTAAGATGTCTAGCTTCTATCGGTCTATCTTATAAAAAGTTAGCGCAGATTTGAAGTACTGATTACCATACGTAATGATGACTTAAACTTTTATAAGATAGGGGGTAAATGCTTACGTTATTACAATATGCATGTTGTGGTTATAATTAAAAGCGTTATAATTATAGCAATGCGTTATAATTATGGGGATATAATTAAGGAAATGATTAGATTTAACTTGTTTATTTGTATCTATGTATTTTCTATGTTTTCAAGTAGTTTGTTTGTATTGTATTTGTTCACTCATTTGGATACTGCCATTAATAAAATAATCACATTTTTTACGTTACATTTTTTTCTTGGGTACCTACCTATATTATGACGAATTCTTTTTTGACTAAAATACAAAGAATAAAAAATACTTAGCTAAAGAATCAGTTCCTTTTTTTGAGGTTTGATTTACAAAACGATTTTCTTTTGTGATCTAACAACAAAATATTAATAAAACCAACCCTCATCGTGCTATGTTTACCAACATAATATTACATTGTTTTGTTCCTACAATATTCTTACATCCCATATTTGGGCGACGCTTTTGTCCCACGACTGACAGGCGTGAAATTAACATCAACAAAATATGTCCGAACCAAAAATGTATGCAGCTAATACGTGCGGAAAATACACATGACAGCCTGAGGATATTAGTTTCGGGAGAAACAACAGTTTTTCTTTCATGCTACTCACACTGACTGATTATAAGGTAAACAGTCTATAAATATGATATAGGGCGTATCAAAAAATTCAGTTAAAACAGTTTTTTATGAAAAACTTATTTTATTTTTAAACTTAACAAATCACTTAATTAACATTAACATAATTATTTTTTAAATCATAATTATTACATGATTGTATTAAAAATACAGAATTTAATTGATATAAAGGTACAGTAGTATAAATAAGGTTTTACAAACATACAAAAAATATAACCTTTTTTATGCAAACGTAAGTTTCGGTAAAAAACTATCTATATGAGAATTGTATAACATTTATATTATTAAAATTAATGAAGACGTGACTACACATCATAGACATGATGTTTTCCAAACTACATTTGTTTACATTCGGACAAACAAACACGGCTATTGATAGATGTTGAATGCCATAACGGTTAGTAACATAACTAGTAGTTTATACAGTTACCGATACGACACACGATATTTACAAGATTACGATTATTACGTTAATATGAGAACACTCTCCTTTTCAATTCTAAGGCCGTGGACTAATTTTAAATTAGCTAGCTAGAACCGGCGCAGACTCCGATATTTTTGCACATACCGATAATTAACGATATTTTTGTTGATGTGTTATTTGACGTAAACATTAAATATTGTTTTAATTATTTGTTTATTTATCTATTTTCTCGCGTATTAAAACAACAACCAGAAGACCTTATTGCTTCATTAGCTAATTTAAAATTACTTTTATACCTACTTATTTTTAAAGTACAAAGGTTACATTCTATGACTCATGATTGCAAAACAAGATACTTAGTTCTCATTATATAATTACTATCACAAAAATGTTGACGTCAACTATAGGTAATTATTTTTCTTTACCTTCCTATTTACTACAAAATTAAATATTACTCGGTAAATAACACTATCAGGGAAATACATATTACATATGTTATAACTAGGTATTCTGAATCATTTACATGTAGTTCTTATATTAATATGGTAAAGTAATAAATACTAAATACGGTTGGTACTATGGTAGTGAATCCCCGGTTGACACGGGTATTTTTTTTGCATCGAAAAACCCGACTTCAATTTACATCAACAAGTATGCACGTTCTTACAAATATCTTAAAAACTGGTCAGATCTTGATTACATTTAAAACAACACAAAAAGTAAAAGCTTCAGAATATCAATAATAATAATTCCTCTTCTTCTTCGAGTCAATGATGCTCTCAATCATTATAGGAACCAAGTCCCTTATCGCGCGTTGCGAAAGGGGGCTAGACGGGAAACATTAAGACCAAAAGTTGTAATGACTCTTTTTGCTAGTAATTGTAAGCGAACGTAATTTTTTTTTAAGTCAGTAGGTACATATAAAACCACTACCTATTTTTATATCTACACCATCTACTAGATATTTGGACATATCTAGCTGTATTATATAAATGTTTTTTTTTAATCTCTCAATGAAAATAAAAAGTATCACTTATTAATTTTTTACTTGGGTTATTTTTATAGAGGTCTTATTTAGAACCGAAAATGGCATGAAATAGTCTAATTAGATGTAAATTTCCACTTCAAAGTTGAGAGGATGGTGCCTTTGACTCTTCATCCTGACCGTGACGTGTGCGAAGCCTACTCCTCCATCGGTGATGTTGGCGCTGGCGTGGGAGAAGTCATTGTCTATTGCGGCTACACCCTGGAAGAAAATATTATTATTAGCATTATTTTACCAACAGCTATTAAGGTACCTGTAACAGATTATCTAAAATAGATAACTAACTAGGTTTGTGTTTTTCGAGACTTGTTGACAAGTCAATGTGCTTCACTAAGTATCTACATATCATACTAAAATAATATCCAGTACCTACTTGTTTTCTCAAAAATAGTATTTTAGTAGATGCATTTTTAGGTTGTTTTTTTACGAGACTTTTTGACAAGTCTAACAATGGTAAGGTATCTAACATACCTTAATATATCCAGTAATTGTTTTTCAAATATCAATCAAAATAGTAATTATATCTACTAAATATTCGATATCAATACCAAATATCCTTTTTCTTGACCCGAAAATAATCCTTGTATGTTTGTAAATAACATTTTTGCTGTTTATACTTATTTATGTAAATTATGTAAATTATGCAAATCAGTTATAAAACTGACAAAATACCTACTGCAAAACGCTAATTGGCTACTGCGCATAAATACTTAAGATTATTTTTTCACGAACGGTCAAAACAATTTTTGTTGTGATATATACCAAAATATAACGTACCTTAATTATTCTCTTATCCGGGTCCATATAAGTAAGTGTTTTGATCCGCTTCTTGAATGGTATTGCAAAATCCTTCACCCGCTGATGAAACACCATCTTCCTATGCACTGTATCTCCGATAATCATATCGTAACAACAACACACGCCCAACAGACCAGCGAGTAACATTAACAGTGACAATGCACGCATTTCAAATTCATTTCTACAAGAACTGATGTATTGTTCCGTTACTGGTCAGTGTATGACTAGGCGATAACCTTTTGCGGAGGAGATAATGCGTCAACATTGCTTCTGTGGTTGTTGAATGTAGTCTGTGAATGCTGTTGTATTTACTAAGTAGTCTGTGGTCTCAGTGGCGCGTAAGTTATAAGTACGAGTTCTACACTATTCTAAGGAGTCTGGTAGACAGACTGATGCTGACTGCAACGTACCGACGTTGCAGAAAAAAAAACTAGTAGATTATACCTACTCTGCTTTTAGGTTTTAGTATTTTTATACTTATTTTATTTTTAATATTTTTTTGTACCTATATGTCAATATGGATCTCTTGTGTCTGCAATAAAGAATTATTATTATTATTTACACATTTATTTAAAGTCTTAGCAAAAAGTTTTTTACAATATACATGATTAAAAAAAAATACATAAATTATAAAAAACTTAAAACTAGGTTGCCGCCGGCAGCGGGGCAAGGCCCAAGCTACCGGTGGTTAGGACTACAAATTGAGGAACCTCCGGACAATGCGTGCCGTGTCGAAGATCACTGCCTTCTGCATCTGCCCCTTGAGCCAACCTTCTAGCGAGAGCCTCTTTAGATGTTGGTCGAGGCTCTTCGCTATCAGACCGTTCGCCGAAACGACTATCGGAACAATGATCGTAGAGTCAACATCCCACATGGCGGTCACCTCGAAGGCCAAGTCAAGGTACTTGCTAAGCTTTTCCTTCTCGGCCTTTACGAGGTTTTCGTCATGCGGGATGGTGATGTCTACGAGCATTGCCTTACGTTGGGACCGGTCTATCACCACGATATTAGGCTTATTGCAAACAATAGTCCTGTCCGTGATGATAGAGCGGTCCCAATAGAGCAATGCACGACCATTTTCGAGAACTGGCACCGGCGTGTACTGATAATATGGCACCTCAGACTCAACAAGGCCGTATTGAAGAGCAAGTTGCTGATGGATGATTCTGGCTACTAGGTTGTGCCTGTGCAAGCACTCACCGTTAGCAAGATGCGAACAACCGGAAATAATATGCCTGAGTGACTCGCCAGGACGGCGGCATGCCCGACAAATGTCGACCGTACCGTCCTTCAGGATATACTTCCGAATATATATATATATACTTATTATTATTATTATTTACGTTTTTATATGTAACTAATGAACAAGCTTTGCTTAGCTTGGGACTACAGTGTGATGTGTGAAATGTCCCTAAATATTTATTAATTTGAACTTAGATTAATAAATCTAATTTTAGCTTTGACAGATAATGTGGCCACTTTATTCACGAAAATTAATAGTGAGTTAGGGAATTCAAATGGTCAAAAACTGAATTAAATGAAATAACAGCATCTGTTATTACAGTATCAACTGATAGAAGCCGTAGTATTAAACAAACATTAGCGAATAGCCGAATGACAAATTCCTGAACAGTTTGGGCCACCCATGGTATCTTTACGGAGTGTGTGCTCAGGTGTATTTGTAACAGATGATATCTACCTTTTTCATTTATAAAAAAAACAATAAAGAAGTGCCTTAAAAATCCGCTAGGGGCTCTGCCAGTGTCTTCACAGAATCAGCGCACGCTAATGCCTTGATCACACGTACCGAGTAAACCGGCGAGACAGTGACGTATTTAAGATAGGTACACTGCGCGCTAACGCTGCAACGTTCAACAGTAAAACTGATGTCGACGCGCAGTGTATCTCAAATACGTCACTGTCTCGCCGGTTTACTCAGTACCTACGTGTGATCAAGGGATAAGCGCCTGTCATTTTAAACCAATCGTATAAATACAAACTCGTACTAGACTCTTTCACTTGTTATTTCATGGGTAAAGGAAACTACAAGTATGTTTTGTATTATTATAGGTACTACACTCAGTCCCGGAACAAACATTCACAGATGATGCAAACACTTGTCCTGTCATGGGATCAAACCTGCGTTTCCGTCGGTCAAAGAATAAAATAAATATTGGATATTTTTTACAGAATGCCGAGTAAAATACCGTGGTATTTTTAAAACACGTTGCAACAAACTATTGCTTTAAAAAAAGAGGCTGACCTACACAAACTCAAAATTAGTATCTACATACTAACCCATTTTACATTCCCGTACGAGAAATAAGTGTGAATACTGTTTCTTGATTAATTATTTGGATTAAAAATAATAATTATCTACAGGTAGGTATACGAAAAATTACCTATAAATTTTGGTTATAACAAACGATTTTCTTAAATTGAAATAAATTAAGAGGATGAATCCACGTGTTATTTCGCTCCATATCCGGGAAAGGGTTGGAATAATAGCTTTAATTTAGATTAATTACTTGTTTCAGCCCCGCCCTTACGTGGGCCGGCAATTTAGACGTAGACCGAATTTAAAACCATAAATCAAAATTTAATATTTTTTACTTTTAAACGGTATATTTTTAGAAAACCCACGCCTTTAGCCAAGCTTAAGTAAGCCATTTAAAATAAGCTTTTATTTTACTATTTCAATTACTTTAATAGCTTTGTTTTAAATAAAATTGAAAACTAATCCAAACAAAAAAAATATTTTTTCTTTATTATGCAATAAATAGGCAAACTTTTTTCTTCCATTTATCATGCTAGTTTGTAAGCTCGTAACCGATTCCCTATATCTAAAAGTATCGAGTGCCAAGAAAACATTTTCCAAGTTACAAAAACAAAAAAATAAATTCGAAATCAAGTAACGCAGTGGATTCCCGTCAACAGAGATAGTGCGGGAAAATCCAGGGTGGATCGGTAAATCTCCTCAGTAAATAAGGGGGTGAATAAACGAACAGCTCGACTGTTGCTCGACTGATTCTTTTTTCATTCATTGTACGCAGTGCAGTGATTTAGGTATATGAACCATTCAAAGTTTTCTTTTGCACCAGCATTCTAAATTCTAGAAATTACTAGTCCATGAATACTATAGTAAGTATATATAATATATACTTAATATATTGTTAAATAAAAAAATCAAATACACATTTTCTCCTACGCTTGAAATCAAAATTTCAACAACGCGAAGGCAAACCTCATAGCAAATTTGAATATTTAAAGGAATCTTAAACTACAAAACGCTTACCTTTTGTTATTAAACCGTTACGTTAATACGTAACGGTTTAATTTTACTTTTGAAGACGATTACAAAAGAAGTAAGTACTTACCAGTTACCAATCCAAAAGGTAAATCCAGCACAAATGCTTGTTCAACTAATGGAACCCGCCGAGCGTACGCGATCGACGTATCAGCTAATGATATTCACCTCCTCGGAAAATCGCTTCCTTTATCCGAACACGTCGTGCGTTTACCCGAAATTTAGCGTAGGTACCTAGGGAGTTGCCATGGCAACGAGACAGGCTCATGTGGGCTACAAACTTTAAATTGTATTACCAGTGCCGAGCGCAAATATCTTTGAGGTCGTATGGAGGCTCCATCAATCTTAAAAGGAACCTTTATCGAATTTATTCTTTGAGATCCTTCAATAAAGCGCGGAACTTTTAAATTGAGAATGGATTCAGTGAAATATTTATTATTTCCCAACTTTATTAGCATTATGTTATTTGAAATTTCTAGTATTTGCTTTAACATAAACATACTGTTTATTAAAAAAAGTTGCATAGAGCTTTATTTGTACAAAAGCGGTATTGAAAACCAGCGCTACATAGCTCTTACGGCTAATACTGAGTAGAAACTTCCTTTCAACCATTGTTTTATAATGTATTTTGGTAGATATTAGTTTTAATATATATTTTATATTCTGACGCTTTTATCGTTTTTCGATTGAATAACAAAGTGGCTATAAAAGTCTCTATCAGAAAAATTACTGCGAATAACTTTATCAATTTATTCAACGCGACCCTTTTTAATCCTAACGAAATAGAATTACATCAAGACGAAAATCCTATATGTAGAGATGTTTTGAAGTGGGAGAGACGAAAAGACGAAAATACAATGTATTTTTCCTCAAGAACTTGACTTGAGAGTTCTTGTGTTATAAACAAGACTATTACGATCAGAACTATGGACCGTAGATTGTGTTAATGTGTTTATGTAATGTTTTCTACGAATAAATGGACACTGATAAGGGGATTTGTATTGGATGTTCTGTGGCTTAGGCGAGATCATCTTTATTTTTGGTACAGTGCTAAACTTTTCCTTACATAGCTCTGTAGGTATATTTATTGGAAACTTAACTACGCTTGCCACGTTTTTACTTAATCACGTCGATATTGGTTAGTAAAAACGGGTTTTGATAAAAGGCTACTTTATTAGTATATTAATAGATTACTTAGTTTTTGATTTTCTTTTCTAATTTAAATATTATAAATGACAGTTAAAAACTAATGTATTTCATGCAGTAAATCTAGCGATAGCTCTTTGCACCCAGAGCTTAGGAGAGAAGTAAATATAAAGGAATTTAGCGACGCAAAATAAAAATTATATCAAATTGACAAATACACTAGCAAAGCTAACAAACTCGGGTATACAAATTGCTACACTGAAACGAACAAGTCGATTCTAGTGTCCAATTCATATCGGTCAACACAATTAGGAGCACAGCAGTAATAGATCGCCGTGTTCGCAAACGACGCCGTTCGGATATGCGCGCGGATAATAGTCGCGTGCAAATCAATCAGAGCTAGGAATTATGAAAGGTGACATTTTGTAGGTAAAATTATTTATTAAGATTAGTATTTTAAACCCAACTCTTACCCGCTACGTGGGTACAGATCAAGCTCGTAATAAACCTCATGGTGAAGGAATCATTATAATGTATTTCTAATTTGATATCACCATTTTACTCGCTTCAGATTCAGATTTATTGTTTTTTTTTCGTATGCCTCAATTTATATGTAAAAATTATTTATAATTATAAAAAAAAATATGGTAAACTTGAATAGTTAATTTGAATTTCTTGCCCGTTCTTCTAGGTTCTGGTAGAACTGAGAGAACTAGAATCACCTCGTATGTAAGACGATTCTAAATGATCCTTGTGATTTTATTGAATAAAAGAATTATTTTACTTTAAATACCTACTGAATTGCGTTTCCATTTATTTTTACAGCTCCATGTCACCTATAGACGGATATCCGCTTGAAGCACTAATTGCCCGGCACGGTGAGGGCCGGTTTAGTGCTATCGATTTGACGGAGTGACTGCATTGCTGAATCCTCTACACGCGTATTTACCTATACCTCTCTACATATTAATCTCCAGATAGATTATGAGCAAAGATGGCGATGAGATAGCAAAAAGCTTTTAAAGTTTTATTATGCTATCTTTCTTCATCTTCGGAATGTTTCACTTATCCCGGTTCTTGCTAATTCCTACAAATCCATATAAAAAAAACGCTGCAACATTATACATTATACTTACATACATAGGTTCAATTTTTTATTCAATTAATAAGATATTTATCATCTATCTTCTTTGAGCGAAATCAACAGTTTTATTAGATAAGTAAATCAAAATACCCCCTAATTGTTATAAGCAATCAATGTTGAGTATATTTGAAAAATAGTTTTCACAGAATACAGTGTTAGGAACAGAAAATGCAGCATATTATGAGAGTTATGAAAAGCTTGAACTTTCCTTTGTTTGTTTGAGACTGGGGTGAGCATTCATCGCTGTAAAATGAGGAAAGTTTGTCCGTAAAGTTAAAATGAATGAAGCCCTTATCTAATGGAGGACTGAAAAGGTTCACTAAAATTTATAAAAAAGTTTTTCATACCTAATTTCATTGATTTAGTATTTTTTCTAATAATCCTGTTCAATGAACTCAATCAATCAATCTACAGTCTCTGATTGGTTGAACTCGAGGTGTAAGTAATATTAGCTTAGCTAAAATAAAAAATCAATTAAATTTTATTCATTAGAATCACAAAAGTCATTAAGAATCGAATTATATGTATAAGTGATGCTAGGCCAGTTCCACGCGACCAGAGCCTACAAGAACGGGCAAGAAACTGCGTGTCAACACCGCTAGATTTCTAAATTATCTTTGTGATTTACTGAATCAAGAATATTTAACTTGACTTTACCTTTGGGTAGGCACCAAGACATCTAAAGAGGTTTATTGTAAAAAGATCTTGTTTGTAAAAAGTTTGGTTACCCATAGCAATCTCCAACGTAGTCTTCAGTCAGATCTTACTCCCGTCTTGTTGCTGAGATACGTTTGTTCCGTAGTGCTTTGCGAGCGCAGTTCAAAGTAGCCTCATTCTCTTTGGTGATTATATGTGCTCTAGGTTCTTTCACCTCTTGTTTCATGCTGTTTCCTGCTTTTAATCAAATATATTAGTGATATTCTACGAGTAGGTATGTGTTATTTATGTAATACAACTGTAATGTTAATAAAACCGGCTAGGTGCGAGTTGCACTTAAAAAAATCACTTTTTTGTATGAAAGCCTTAATTTTTTTTTCTAACAGAAATACATCATGTGCATACAGTTTTAACTTTCTTAGGGCCGGTTTCTGGAAACCCAATTCACGATTGATCCGAGTTTGACACATAGTAATTATTTGATTTTTTCGTTGATCATCGTTCGAGAAACCGGCCGTTACCATTACTGAGACACGGCCTGGTGACAGACTGACACATGGACAGACAGACAGACAGACAGACGATTAGATAGAGAGTTACCCTTTGGGTACGGAACCCTAAAAAAGGAGCTTAGTCGCTTTGATTCTGATTTTTATTTACAGTGGGCAATAAATTAAAACAAAAATCTGCTAAGAAGCGATCTTTAATCCGTCCAGATTTAACATTATCGTAAGACTATATCTATGTTATCGAACAGGCTCCATAATTATGCAAAATTTTACAAGTCTATCCTTAGCTACCGTATCGGTTACTTGTTAGCAAGATAGCGGTTACTTAATGCTAAAGAAGAACAGCTGGTACACTTCTTAGTTCACAATTACCTACTAAGGTCTACATACGTCAATTTCTATAAATAAATAAATATTCATGTATATCACACATCATATTCTAGCCCCAAACTAAGCAAAGCTTGAACAAAAAATTGCTGATAGAATACTTACATACTTACATGTTTTTTATTTCAAATATAGTATACATTGTGACACCCAGACAACAAATATTTATGTTCACCACACAAACATTTGCTCTGGGTGGGAATCGAACCCACTGAGCTGTGACTGACGCCTAAGTAGGTATATACATAAGCTTTATGAAGGATAGTAACGAATAACAGTATGCACAATATGAGCGTAGGCGTGGGCGTGGGCGTATTAATAAGTTGTAGATATTTTTTATTAATAGATTCTTCCTTGTACTCTCACTGAAGGAAGAAAATCTATTTCCAAAACCTACTAAACTACTATTAAATATAAAGTTAACCAACCATTTTACAAAAGCTACACCTAAGCCTTATTTGCATGCAGATTTACTAAACAGAGATATGGCCACACTACAGAAACTAAGGCTGTAGTGTAGGATCCTCTAATCTTATGTTTGAGGCAATTACAACCGGCAGAAATATGTGCTAGAATAACAGTTAGACTAACAGCTGGGTGTTTTGAATAAATTAGCAAGTTCCTATTTATTCAGTGCTAAGAATGTGCATATTTGTTTAGGGAAAGTATGCGTGTTTGCCACGAACATGTTTTACTGAAGGTATATTTTTTTAACTTTATACCACTATTATTACAAAAAAATATATGAATTTTATCAATGAATGAGTTATGGAACAAATTGGCTTTTTCAACTCACTAAAATGGTAGTACAAGTTTATCACTGGTTACGTCTACTGCATATATAAGTTGAATTTAGAATAATATAAATATACACTTATTGTAAAATAAAGTAATAAAGCTCTAAAGCATCCATAAATTCTACATCTAAAAGTAATTGCATTGCTATTTTAAATGAACTGAAGTGGTTCAGTCAACATTGACATTAGGTGAGTGAGATAAAAATATGCCTATCACTTTTTTTATATAAAAAAAACAGCGCATCAGTGTCATCTTTTTCCCCACACGGATATCTGCTTCTTGAGAAGCTAAAAGCACGATGTCGCCTTCAATTTGCCACCGCTGTCACATCCACTCTACACTGGCTGATGAAATTTGCCCTTTTGGTTTACGCTTAACCGAACCTGTAAATAAATAAAAGAACTAGCTCGGCCAACGTACCCTCCGGCATTTTGTTAATAAATAAAACACATAAATAGTTGACCTCTTTTTTTATTTAATACTGCTGTATAAAATTGATATACACGTGGCTTATTTTATTATACGTTGTAAGCTACGCCTCCGTTACACTAGTACAACTAGTAGTAAAAATGACACACTTGTGTGTCACTATACTACCTAGTCATTTTCATAAACGAAAAAAATGTACCGTTTATATAGCTTTTTCTAAAGGGTTGGGTTGGGAACGAAAGTACATGAAATATTAAAAAGTCTGGCATCTTGTAGAGGACAAAATGCTTTATGTGGTCGCGATAGTTTTATCGATCCCGTGAAGTTGTATGTCGCATTTGGCCACACTACTTTTTTATACAAATTCTAGAGTTATAGGTATAGTGTAAATTGCAAATTATTCTTTTATTTTTCTATCTTTTGATTCTACTTTTTCTTAAATTGCCACGGCCCACTCACAAAGATTAAAGTGAGAAAAATGTACTATATGCAATAAACTTACTATGAATAAATATAAATGTCCAGTCCAAAGTGATTTTCACTTGACAACAAGATTTTTACGTGAAATTATTTTATGCCGCCGGCTATCACCAAAGCTGTTGCCTGTAGGTAAGCAATTGTACCGTGAAAATAAATACCTAAATAGGTAAAAACTACACTTAGAGTAGGTACACTTCGAGCCCCACAATAGGGAGCCAGACGCGGAAATGAGAACTGTCAAAATTGTCTGCGATGCCAGACCAAGAAAACCAAGAAAACACTTTTCCCGATACTTATTCCGCCTAGACTTTGCATCAAATTTTACTTTTTAATTCGAAAAATCACGAAACAAAAAACTTGTACAAAGCTGTGGGCAAAAACTAGTTTCACATATGTTTTAGATAAATTATGTTAGGGATAATATGGATAAGTCTTTTCCATTAGGTGAATGGACTTTCTGATGTTGGTCGTTGCACCTATCAAATAATTCAGTGAGCGACATCGGACGTCCAAGTTTTGTCTGAATATTTTATGACACTCTCGTTGATATGCTGGTTTCAATCACAGAGGCATATCTATAGATAGGGATAAAATCAATTAGAAAGAAATAAAAAAGCTTATTTAAACCGTATAATTTTTATTTTTTTATTTTATTTTTTTTTATTAAGACAATTTTTCATTAAATAATTGTCTTCAATAGATTTTTTTACCCAATGAAAAAAGACAGATCTTTATTTATCTAAACGCCTACAACATTGATGCTTTGCACAATTACGGTTTTTTTTTCACAATTTAGTTTTTCGCTTTTCTGGATTTGCGATCTTTTCTCAAAATGGCTAAAAAGTCTTAGCAACTTTGCCCAAAATGTAAGTATTTGGACTTTTCTGAATGAGTTGCTCAGTTGATACTGAAGCCACAACCATACAAAAAGTCCAATTAGCTTTGAAATATCACGCTTACCTATTAAATAAATTCAAGTCAAAATTATGTCTCTAAGATTCAATATTCTATTCAATATTCAATATTCTTCTTCTCTATTCTTAAAGACAGCGGATCACGTAGACAGAATTTACAAATAGGATCATACATATCTATAAGTAGACATATGAACGTATGAACAATCGGTAATGCGAGTGTTCACCTGGCTCCAGGGAACATGAATAGATAATCGTCGATTTGCTTAGCCTCATGTTCTGAGTAAACAGATTAAACTTGTAAGGGGATCACACAGACAGAATAACGTTATGAGATATCATTGTGATACTTGGTATACAAAAGAGCGATTTATTATAACATACTGTTTTGTTACAGAACAAATTGAATTAAATTTATGTTTTTTTGATTACGGAGTGACAGTGCGATGTTTTTGTTCACAACAGACAAAGTAGTAGTCTCGAATAAGACCTAATATATTATCGGGTAGAAATATTATGAAATAGTTCGTCCAGGGAATGTAGGTACCTATTACTACCGTATTTATTTCGATTGACAAGTCAGTGTTGCAAACTGGATAAATTTCCGAAAATCATAAGTTCGGATAAAATGAATAGCCCAGACTACAAATACAATAGAAAACTAGATTACATTTTTTTAATCCAAAAAAAGAGGTTACGAAGCATGGAGGTTCGAGTGTATGAAAGAGAACGATTTGTAAGAAGTTTGGTAGCTACAATTTTAAATTTCGATTTCATTGTTTTTTTTATCTGAAAAAAGAGGTCACAAAGCGAGAAGGTGTGATTGTACAAGAAAAACAATGTGTAAAAAGTTCGGTATCTATAATTTTTCAAAATATTTACTATTGCAGGAAGAATGAGTTGATCAATACAGTGGTGTATTGTAGGTTAGGTTACAGTGATTCACAGACGTGCTGTCATAGGATGTGGTTTATTGCTTGATTGAAGACGGGAAGGGCAAAGTTGAGTGATAAAACAAAACAAATGAAGCTTATACTATTCCTGCGTTGGCCATAAGACTTCATTTGTTTTGTTTCAATGTTTTATATTCTTCTTAACATAATTATACTTAGGTAGGTTTGTAGTAGCTGATTAGTATTATTCTTGCAAATATATAGATTTTCTATGTAGTAAAATGCGATCTTCTTCTTCTTCTTATCGTGTCGATGCTACAACTGTATTTTGTTGTAGCATCGTGTTGGAAAGATTAGCCAGACTAGACACTGCTGTGCCGTGCCTAGCTGTTACCGGTGTGCGCCACGAGGAGGCTCTTTCCATGCGATGATTATTCTATAAAAATACTTAGTTTCATGCTTATTGTAAGTAGTTGTAGTTAATATTATTAAAAGTTCTAAAAAATACAGATGGATGAGTGCGTCGTTATTTTCAGTTTTACTATCAGACACAAAATAAATCCTTTAAGCCATAAAGCAAAACAAAATATTTTCATTCCATTCCAACAGTATTTCAACTCAAAATATTTCACAAAGGAATTTAATATCACAAATCAGGTTGTATAAAAGTTTCCTGCAGCTAAGCCTCTAAGGGCGTGAGGGTTTTATCCGGCCAAAAGTTAGAATGACCGACTATTATGATAATATTGAATTTTTAATAAAAATGTGTGGTAAGTATATTTTTATGCTGCACCCGTCACTCTGATGCAAAGGAGGGAACTGTTATTACTTTGAGATAAAAACGTAATACAGATAATGTAGAATTTTTCTGCTCACTACGCAACGGGAAAATAAAATCGGAATAGTTCCGCATTTTTCTCTAACATTGTTGGTCGATATTTTTATTTTTTTGTTAGTAGAGCATCACTAGCTGTGCAAGGGTTGGACGGGCCGATGCAGACAATAGGCCGTAGGTAATGGCCCACCGAAGGCATTTCTGCTTTATGGGAGGGTCGAATGGGGTACCTCCATCGTAGGGCTGGTAACCAGCTTTCATCAAAAGTAGCTGAACAACTTCTCTACTCTACTTAAAACTTTTTTTAATTGGATAGTTAAGCGCAAACACCAGATGATTTTATACAGTCAATATTTTAAAATAAAAAAAAATTGTTTAATTTCTACAATGTATGTATATACAAAAATTGTATATGTACTTTTAATGAGTATTGGATGTTTCAATTTATGCATGGGCATTAAGTTTTTGTCCATTTTAATTATGAAAAATAACTGTAAAATATTATTAAACGGACATAATAGGTTCAGAATTATACGTAACGCTGATTAGAGCATATGTTTAAAAATTATGTTTATACCATTATCTAAAGTTTTTTTTTTTTTTTTAATTTCACCAGATCAAAAATGAGTAGCTTACTCAGCACTTACTTCCAACAATTATTTTGCCGTTTTTTTCAGTAAATATAATACTTATCTATTACATATTATCTTCTAAGTAATACAAGTTGTTCAGCTACATCAGACTGAATCTATCCACTGTATTAGTTCGAATTTTCTCTTCCCAAATGTTGGAAACAATCTCCCTTTTGTGGAAGCCATTTTTGGAATGAGGTGTACCGATCCGTAAACAATGGTCTATGGAAATTCTGAGGTTAAATGTGTTTTGGGTAAATAATTGTGAACAGAAATTAAAGGCATATCTACCCATTGTAGTATTGACTGTATAGAATTTAGTGTAAACCTCTTTGAATTCGAAAATGTGGTGATACAAAATGAAAACGAATATTGTATTTTAGACGGTGTTACTTTAAAACGAAATCACTACAACATTACGTGAATATAATTTATTACTTTATTTAGAATGTGATAAACCAAGAGCATCAAGTTTAAAAGTTCATAAATCTCTATTGGACGTAGGTATATTTTATTAGTAAATTCGAACACAAATGAGCTCCAATGTGCGTGTATAACGCCTGTTTAAAATAACAAGGGACTTAATAAAGGCATTCTCATATTTGATTTAGTTTTCAACACAATTTTTCTTCAAGTAGCTTGAAGAAAAATTGTGACCCATCAAAAATAACGTGACTTCTGTATTACCGTAACAAATACGAACTTTATCGATACACGCATGTCATTTCTACGGCAGTTTCTGAACTTCGTAAGTATTATCGCAGTTCAGACAAATATAACTCCATCTTTCTTTTAGCGGTGGTGTCGGATAAAGGGTGGAAATCATAGCAAAGAACAATAATAGAACAGTTGAATAACATTTTTTTGAAATACAATATTTTATACAATATTCTATATTACTGAGACGTATTTGGTGATACTATACCCATTTTGATTGCTTGTTGATGCGTTAAATAAAATAAAATTGCTAAATAGCTAAACTTTATAAACATTTTATTTTAGTAAAAAAAGTCAAATTTTTTGTTGCCATCTCTGTTGTTGCAGATGTCCATAAGTGGCGATGACTACTTTCCATCAGGTGGCCCGCAAGCTCGTCTGCCAGCCAAGACATAAAAAAAGTAGGACTGCATAAACATTTGCTAAAACTGTAATATTTGCGTGACTGTTCTATAAGAAATTATTTCTATGGCGAAAACATACGAGTATTTGGCAATTCTACTCTCATGCGTTCATTTATTTGAAGTAATCTCGTAAAAGCATACAGCTTGTCTGCAGAACATAGCACTAAAATTGTACAGCTCCAGACACATCCAGTTTCTGCAAGAGATATGCTTTTGGACTTTGTAAAGGAAATTCCCAACGAGTTTTAGCTTATGGTTATGGGAAAACACTAAATTGGTGTTGTTTCTACTGTAGCTTCGTTGTTAAGTACGACTTCAATATTTGAAATGAAATGAAATAATGAAATGATATTTATTGTTCGTAGAAACTAGGTTCAATTACATTGGTCTTCTGGAAGAGATCGCTTTTAGCGATAAGGCCGCCCATTGTGCTGTTAATTTAATGTTTCTTGTGTGTAAAATCCTTTTCTGTGTACAATAAAGTTTTTATTTATCTATCTATTTTAATTTTTTTGTTTATACCTACAAGGTTTAATCAATAGTATAATAGTACTTATAGTTATTATAATTGATATTGTGATTTTAAAATGTTGTACCTGAAAGGTAGGTATTTAAACACTAATTAAAAAAAATGGTATTCCATCTGTAAACTTGTTATATGTCATAGACCAAGTTGTGCTTATTTGAAACCAGATGGCGTTGACAATATTATTTTAAGTTAATATTTTTTTTGAAATAAAAATAATTTAAACTATGCAATTATTTGGCCCACAATAGACCAAGCGCATCAAACGTTGTTTTTTTTTAACTCAAATAAAACTCCAGCAAGTGAAACCAGACAAGAAACCAAATACCAAAGACAACAGACTTTGCAAAATGATTCGAGACAGATTTAAAAAGCAAAAGCACATTTTTCTCGCAAAGTGTTTGTCACAGATAGCGCCGACAAATGTACAGAGTGTACTCAGAATCTGTTTATCGCAAATGAAATCGACAGGGCTATTACTCTTCTTGTATTGCATTGAATGTTTGTGAAATGAAGTGTTTTTTGCGTGGCTTTTTATACGTAGCTCATCAGATATCTTGACATTAATTTATGATACTAATAAATAAAATTTAACTTAGTAGTAAGGCAACTACGATACGAAACAAAGTTACAAAGTGGATAGGTATGAGTAAGCAATTGGGGTTTAACTGATGAAAGATAGGAAGCTTAGGTGTCTTTTAATTTTTATTAAGTTTAGATAGTATAATAGGAATTATGTTAAATTATCTAGGTACCATAAAAAAAAATATTTTGTTTTATGATTATTACATACTTATTCAGTGGGTAGATAGAATCCCGATTCATACAAGGACCCTTAAACCCAAAGCAGTACTTTGGTAGAGACGCATCGAAGGGTAGATAAGAGGCACGCGTTGCTCCTAAATCTGCGTTACAATTTGTTACACAAAAAATGTGCGTCTTGTGTACACTCTCATTCTCTTACGAAAAAAAAACATTGCTACGATATTTCGTTGATGCAAAAACCAACAGTATATTATTAAATTATTTGGTTAAAAACCACATTGTAGTATGTAAAAAAACGATCGTTAATATAATATGAAAGTAAAAAAGTCACTTTTACAAACGCAGTTATTCCGCAATCACATAAATTTTAAGACATTGTTGTTTTTTCTCTCACAAACAAGATTTCCTACAGTCAAGCTTTTGTATTTAATCAGAGAAGGCAACGCGAATTTGAGCACCCCAATGGAATTAAGCCTTTAAGACGAGGGGGGCACATTTATAAGTGACGCATCGGAGGCGAGATAAGGCGTGCGGTAGACCTCCTAATTTGTTACCCATTGTGTACGTCGCGATAACTCGTTACAACAAATAACGTTCACAAATCACTAGAACGTTTATCGCGACCGATAAGCTTTCTTGCATTATTATTTATAACTTCTATTTGCGTAACCGTTCATTTAAATAGGTAATTTGAGTTACATTGTTATTGTTATTGGTGTGATTCGATTTATTATTCAAGCTAACTAAAATATCAATATCACTTCTTTCAATAAATCAGGATATTTTACAAACTACGCTCTAGTCTTGAACTATGCATAGTTTGTTTAGATTTTAGATTTACATACTAGAAGAACATTAATTAATATTTAAATTAGGTTTACACTAAGGCAATAGTAATTTGAAATATAATACAACAATTCACAATCCTACTAAGCACCGCTCTGTCCGCGATTGAAATCGATTCCACACAGTACAAAATAAGCAAGTAACAAGTTTCCCAGAAGTTTGACTAAGCGCTAAGTATACGCCGTCATTTGCACTATAAATTGTAACGTCTGTTGTTGTATTCACCGATCTCTCTTAATTATACTTTTACAGAAGACGATACGACACCGATAATACACGTTCAACTAATGAAAACAGCTACAAATATAGGATATTTTTAGGCCAATTTTTTTTATTTTCATTGCCATATACGAGTAACGCTTCAACAAAATCGTTCTGGTTCGCGTTCAAAAAACGAATCTGTCTATATTTAGTTCCGAACTTGTACATAATCAATGTTTTTGAACAATGAAACTTGTTAATTAATACCATTAACTAAATACGCAATGAACACCGGCTCGTTATATACACAGTTGAGTTTTACCAAACGATTACATCCAACTGAAGATAGAAAAAATCGATACCTGATCTATGAAGAATATGGGTGGTGTATTTTCGTACGCGAGGCGAGTTGACGTCGAGTGTAAAAGCAATTGGCTTTAGCCCAATAACGTCAACTGGTAATAGACAGCGCACGTGGCACGATTTAGCGGGTGCTTCATCCCCGCTCAAGAGATTTTTCACGATTAATTTTCTACTGCAGACGCTGTCACTCCCATTTGTTGGCAGGCTCCCTTACAAAAACAGGGATTATGCCAGTAAGCCCGCTTAGCACCGGTGTCTTATATCCTGTTTGTTTATGTTGCCATGTGTCGCTGTTTTTGTAATTTCAGCTTGAAGACCACCTACTGAACATTGTCTTTTGTTTCTATATTTAGGTTTGGAGCGTTTAAAGTCAAAGTCAAAGTTATTTTATTTGCTAGAATTAAATGTACATAGACGGTAAGAGATACAGTATGTTCCAATTTAATTCTACCATATGTAAGGCATGCAAAATTTAAAAAGTTACAAATCATTTTTAAATTACTTTCTATTGATATAACAATATTTACTTCTAATCCTGTTGTAGTAACTTTTGTAAAAGCTTTATCGCTTGATTAAACATTCGCACTCACGCACAAACTCTAGTGTTGGTACCAAGTATAATATCAATAAAAATGTCGCTGTATCTCAAGAAAATAAAATATCCTCTATCAGACATGACTCCTCGTTAATTCGCATCTTTATCACAACATACATTATTGCATCCCGTATCAGACTTTATTTCTTAAATTATATATGCATCCTTTTTATCTGTAGGTCTAATTGATTTGTCGCTTAGAGCTGTGTTGTGGTGCTTCTCAATTACGACTGGATAGTCTGGGGTCCCTTTTAAAATAAAACGGCAAATAATATAAGGAAGGTGAATTAAAAAATGCGTTTTATATGATTTTGTATAGTCAACCTATTACTATAGGTATCTTTAAATTAAGGCTCAACAAATAAGTCTATAACTTTATTCACAAACAAACTTACGACTATTACAGTACTTACAAAATTTACACAAGCATTAAAAAAACCTAAGAAACAGTTGAGCTATCTACAGACCGTTGCAAACGATCTATAGATAGCTCAACTGGTCCAAATAAGTCTTATTTCGCATGAATAATATAATTTATTTCTAAAAGTTTTTCTACTTCGACTTACTTTAACAAATATTGATCGTTCTCTGAACTGGGTTTGTGATCTGGTATCGTGAACTGTCCTTCGTTATTTATGGTAGGCCAATTGATTGAATTAGTGGCCCCCGAGGCGCCCGATACCGCAGACGAGAATTTATTTCTCTTCGGTCCAATCGTTTATTCAGTAAGCTTTTTCTATCGATGTCGGCTTAAATTTACTTGAGCATAGCCAGCGGAAATACGTGATCTACTTTTAGATTAATAATCACATTCTTCCGTACCGTAATTCTGACGCCAAGTCTGTAGCTTAGTTGTCATAATATAATTTGAACACCAACAGTTAAATGCACTGGCTGTACTGCAAAAACGTATGTGCCACAAAATATAATATACAAAGTCTTATAATATTATAATTATAATTATTATAATATACTTATTATAATATACAAATTCTTTATTCCGTAAAATCACAAAGATCATTAAGAATTGTCATATATACTAGGTGATTCTAGATCCCAGTTCCACGGGACCAAAGCCTAGAAGTACGGCGTAATAACTACGGCTTGGTTCCTACCGTTTTTTTGTATGATCCGTCTTACAAAAAATTACAATTATGTACTGAAGTTCCAGTGAGGTATCAATTTATTTGAGTACCACTGTGTACAAATGTACCAATTTTGGTAAAACCATCATTACTTTGACGTGTTCACAATGTGGTGGTATCAGTGGGCAGGTTTTCCAACAACATCAAAACTACCTTTCCTTGGTTCGATCTTCATCTTATTTCTATCGTATTTCGTCTACGTCATTGACTTTTATCTCAGCCACGTGCGAGTGATCTGTATCGTTGTCCGCCTCACCTGACACGACCCGAGTCCGCAATACGTGACCAGCATTACCACTTGGAAGTGCATCGGATAGTCTGCATGATAAATGTTCTGTTTGATGCCTCTCCATAGTGGATTGGTACAGTCTTGCTATGATGCGTTATGTATCGTTAAAGCTTCCATGTGTTTTACTGCATGTTGCAATATCTTTACATGAAAATATAAGTTCATTTTTTCAAAGAAATAAATAATATTCATGGACATTTCACACATCACACTCTAGTTCCAAAGTATTCTAGTTAAGAATTTAGGTATATATTCAAGTTAGCTACAGTGTCGTGTCGGCATTGTAAATACTAGCTAGCCAGTTACTAATTTCCGACCTAAATATTGAATGAAGTGGTCAATTTACTTAAACTGTATCCCAAAACAATCAGCTTAAAGTAACTAATGAATATTTTAACAGAAGAGCTAATGAAAGACGCCTTTGTCTTCGTCTAGTTAGTTGATTACATAGTCAGGCTTGGCATCAAGAATTTCTTGGAACATACATCTTAATCAAATATATTAAGACCATTATTTTTAATTAAATTCAGACACTAACGTGTTTTAATTCATAATCGTTGTTTTGAATTTTGAGAAAAAGTCAAAATTCTAAAGCGTAATCGAAATCGTAACATTGCCTGAGAGCCCGAGTAAATGTGATATTTCCATTATCTCTTGAACATTAAAAAATACATATTTACGCTTTACGCAGAGTAGGTACGGATATTCTTTAGGTAATGTTCTTAATTCTGTGTAAGTCATATAATCAAGCTTTATGCGTTTCTCTTTTCTTTTAGCATTTTGTTTCGTAATTTCGATTGCGTACCGATCATTGCATAAATACTGCGATAAGATTATCAGGAGCTTCCAATCAGAGTATTTCTGAGCGAGTTGAGTTACTAAATACGTGAGCAGCATGTGCTAGCACCAATTGACACTTTTAACGAAGAGCTGCAAAAAAGCCGGTTTTAAATATTACCTATGTATTTCACGAAAAGATAAAATGATTCTCAAACTCTGTTATGATGAAGTGTTAGATTAAAAATGAATGAAAAATTACGTTTAAAGAAATTTATTCACATAAAGACATATTATCACTTACATGCGAATAGTTATTTACAATAGTATAGGTATCTGTTTGTTTTTAACTATTTTAACAGTAAAAAAAATCTACTAGTCTACTACCTACTAAGCTAATCAAAAAGCAATGATTTTTACTGCCGATAACCTATATGCATAGTAATGTGTAGGTACATAAACTAAACTAAATTACAACTGCGTAAAAAAATGTGTCAAGGAAACTTAAAAAATTAGTCATAAAAGCATATGTTGCATTTATTACTGCATAATATTTACATATTTCTAAGCAGGACAGAGGGTTAAAAGGCCGGACGTGTCTCTGACGTCCCTACATAACACGCGAACACGTGTGCAGAATTGACGCCGAGGTAAACTTAATTTGGCGATGCCAGTATTTTATTTAATTTTCCGATTGGAGCTTGTTCGTTATAAACTTTGTTTTGAACTAATTTAGAAAACTGCTCGCTTTTGTCGGCAAATGTTATGTCTAACTTATAGTTTTGTTCTCTTAGCTATTAAAATTAAATGCTGCCGCATTTTCAGATCAGATTTTATTAAACTAGCAAAAACATGAAGATTTTCCGTATTAAAAGATAACACGAAAGTGGAATGCAAAGCAAATTGAGACACGTGCCCGATTGAATTAAGATAATCTAACCATTTTCATTTTGATTCTATCTCATTGTTGTATACTTACTTATTATCAGACACTCGTGCACCATAGATACCTAATCCGATACCCGAATAATTATCATCAAGGAGCAGGCTTGATCCGCAAAAGCAAAAGGCCTACTGAGTCGGCGCGAAATGTCATCATCGTAGAGGGGGACAGTAACCTTAGCAGCTTTGCACGCGGAGGTTGTGTCGCCCTGCGGTCTGAACACATCGCGATGCACGGAAATTACGAACAAAACTCACTATTTACCTAGACGAAACTCTCGTCAGTAAAAACGCAAAAAATGTATGCGTAAGATTGATTTTTTTAAACCCCACGTGGTGCTACTAGGAGTATGTGGTGTGAAGTGCTAAGTGGTGATAATCATCAGTGTCAAGTATGATTGCGGGTCCAATTAAAACGTGCACATGGAACCAGTTCAAGATTATAGTGCTTTTACACCTTTTGTTGACGCTGCCTTCCACAAAAGGTAAGGCGCAAAAAATTGGGGGCGATAAAAAGTTCGGCCGTGTTTTTTTTATCGCCGTAATTTTGCGGGCAATTTAAATTGACAGCAGGGACAAGTTTTAAACGCAATATTTTGCTATAGTATTTTACATTATTACCTTATCTGATTTTGGATGAAATATTTTTGCTCATTAAATAAGTGCAGCCGATAATCAAAATATGTAGACGCTATTGTGAAATAGATTAATAAAACTTTTATGCCGTAGCTCAAAGCCGTGCGCCGCGAATCAAAGAACACCCAGCTGACACAATAGTCGGTAGAAGTGAACCTGCTACCCTAAGATGTGTGTCAGAAGGCAAGCCCAAACCCACGATCCTATGGTATAAGGACGGATCTCCGCTCTTGCCTAATGACCACCCGCATCGAGTATTGCTCGAAGATGGATTGCTGTTTCTAAGGTGAGTCATTCTATTTGTTTATGTTGAAGATGTTAGACAAAGCTGTGTATTTGTAACAATGTGACATAACTCACCTGTGAACGACCGCAACATTTCCATTCTATAAGGTCCTTTACAAATATTCAGAACAAACCAAACCACCTCATTATTTCCATTTGCTGTCGTTTTTATCTTTTATTGTGTTAGCATGGTGTCCATTGTTTTCTTTTTTGACTGTCACGCCAGCTCCTGTGGAATCCTTTTGAATGAATTCGAGTGTGTTTGATCTCTGAAACTGAAAAATGTGGGTTATATTTCCGTTTTACTTTTAAAATGCAGTCAGTAAATAACCGATTAAATTTAAGCTATTGCATAGCTTCTATCGCGAGCCTTGAGCGTGGAGACCGAATCCAGATATTCCGTAACGAAAATAACCTAACACTGCGCATGCGTAATTCAGCAAAAAATGCTATGCAATAGCTTTACCGCGGCAGTTCCCGAGTGCCATACGTCTTTTATTTAAATTAACCACTCTTGCGCAAACAAGAATCTTAAAATCACCGCACCCTACTTTGTTAAATTTAGGCAAATTTTAAATGCAATTGCAATGTAATTGGTCGTATAATTCCCCTGTAGGGTTGTACGTGGTAAGAAGGAGACTGACGAGGGTGTGTACTGGTGCGTGGCACGCAACATCGTCGGGGAGGCGGTCAGCAGAAACGCAACACTTACTATTGCTGGTACGTGCCTTTAGTTTCTTAGGGTTGTTCCAGCTAAAGATGGATAACGTAAATAAAACCGGCTTAGATGCTTTCTACAGATTAAAGTAAAATTATAGAATGATTTACTAACTTTTTAGAGATGGATGGTAAAATGATATTGATGATTGGATGAAGTTAAAGAAGTTTAATTTTATATCTTAGTTTAATTTCACGGCATTTAATTAGCATGCTGCAAAAGTAAAAATGGATAAACTAGTTTAAAACAATATTGTAGTACAAGATTTGGCACACTTACAATTTTTGTTGATCCAATGTTTTTTTATATATTTATTACGTTTAGTTCTACGAGATGAGTTCAGAACCGAACCACGAGATGTGAAGGTAGCTTCAGGGGAACCAGCAGAACTAGAATGTTCAGGTCCAAAAGGAGTGCCCGAGCCATCAGTCCATTGGACCAAAGATGGACAAACTTTAGACGTGGACCAAGGAAACGGACGGTAATAATAATAGTCAAGCTACTGCTAGTCGGACGTGACTAAAATCACGCTACCGTGTGTACTGTATACATGTATAATTACTTAGAACTGTTATAAATTAAGTAGCTTTATGACTGACCGACTTAAAAAAAGGAGGTTCTCAATTCGTCTTTATGATGTTTTTGTAGTATCTCGAATACAATAAGTAAGGCTCGTGCGCGTTAATACTTAGATGTTTTATCCGTCTTACATTTAATATTTTTTTTATTAGGTAGGTAGGTATTCTGGTGCATAACAGTTTCACAGCAGATTACAAGAAATATAACTGTTTTTTCAGAATATCAATAATAGATGGTGGTATTCTAAAAATCCAGGAAAGTCTTCCATCAGATAGTGGAGTGTACAGATGCGTAGCTTCAAATGTTGCTGGAGAGAGACAGTCGCGTCCAGCAACTATACTCGTGTTACGCCGACCACACTTTCTAGTGAAACCTAATAACATTACCGCATTACTAGGACAAAACATTGAATTCCACTGCCAAGTAAGTACAACATTATTAAACAAAGTTGTATTTTTCAACGGCTTATTTCAGTTAACAAGGCTTTCAACAAAATACTCGTTGAAAATAAAATCATGATTTGAAATGAATGTCGCTGTTAGTTTTATCGGTGATCCAAATCAAAGTTTTTCGTGTTAGCTAGAAACAGGAAAATAATAACGTTATTGTTGATCAACTATCGAGGAAATGACCGTAAGGTTTTAAAATGAAACTGTTTTAAGCCAATTAAACGATATTTAAAATTATTTTTTATACATTGTGAAATTGGTGCTATGCTATCTTTTTGGAGCTTCTTTTTGTTTCAATTTTCGACAAAACAGTAGGAACCAAAAATGTAGCTTTTAACCAAAATGCCAAATGAAGACTATGATAAAACAATAGATAGGTAATTAATTTTTCATAGGCATCACCAGAATCTGATGTGTCGGTATCTTGGACCAGAGATAACGGCTCTCTGTCGCCATACGCCATTGTTCGGAGAGGATCTCTAAGGATTGACAGAGTTTTGGACTCAGATGCAGGAACGTACATGTGTCGAGCTGAGAGCCAAGCTGGGAATAGTATGGCGAGTGCTACTCTTACTGTACATAGTAAGACAATTTCTATTTTTATACATATCTATGTTATTTTTTTTCTTTGCTTTTGAATTTACTGAGTTTGATTCACAGCCAGCATTTATACCTAATTGTATTTTAGCTTTACCGCACTTCACAAGAGTACCTTCAGATCAAACGGCTTGGGAAGGTGAAGCGGTGTCGTTTCCTTGCGAAGCTCAAGGTTCTCCAAGACCTATTGTATTTTGGACCATGGAAGGCTCACAGGTATTAAATCTATTAGTCTTCTATTTTAGTAGTTAGGTTTGGTTAGGTTAGCCTTTTTAGGCCTACCTCTTACGGATTGGTGATACATTTTTTTATTTCAGGAGCTAGTGTTTCCAAAATCTAGCCATGGAACCAGTTCCCTATACTTAGACCGAGTGATGACTAAACATGCTGGTCGACTGACCTGTGTAGCTATAAGTGCAGCGGGCAGTGCGTCACATACGGCCACTTTGCAAGTAAATATCTTCAAATACTTACTTTCTAAATTGTTGCTTGCAAAAGTAAGACCTTGTTTTGACTGCATACAATTTTGCAGGTTTTGAGAAGAGAAGCTAACGCTTTCAATTTTGATTCTGAGTCTTCTACATCGTACCCTGAATTAGGGAAACCACAGAATCATCCTCCTATGACTCAGTATGAACTCGTTCAAGCAAGGCGATACTTGCAACAGGATGTTTTAGTATTACGAAGAGTAGAAGGAATATCGGCTACCACGTTGAAGATTGTCTGGGATGTAAGGATATTTGATTCGGTGATATGTGAACTAACGTATTTCCGTAGATTAATAAAGAACTTTTTTTTAGGTTTTAACAGATTACAACGAATATTTAGAAGGCGTGAAGATATGGTTCAATGGCACTTCCATTAATCGACCAGTGTTAGATGTTAACAGCATTCAACATTCCAATGTGTCATTTAGCTTAAAAGATTTTAGAAAATATGAAAACTTTACAATGACCACAGTCCACAACAGTGGTTCGTCTAGTCACGTTTTAACTGGTCTATTGCCTTATGCCCAATACGATGTATTTCTTATGCCATTTTATAAGTTGTTGCTTGGAAAGCCATCAAATTTAAAGACTGGATTTACCGAAGAAGACGGTAAGCACTCAACTTCCCACTTACTTAATGCATTTCACTGCGAAAGTACGAGTTGCTAAGCTATGTCTATATTTTAGTTCCATCAGATCCGCCGCAAAGTGTTACCGCGGGAGTGATAAATGCGACGTCCGCTTGGATTCGGTGGGATCCACCCCCAGTGCATACGTGGAATGGGGAAATTTCAGGCTATTTGGTTGGTACTTTTTAATGCTCTGCTGCGTTTTGTTGGGAGGTTTAATTTTACGGTACATAATTTTTTGTTTTGAAGATTGAAGTGCGAGTTGGCGGGACGAATGGCGGTCGAGTGGTGGGTCAGATGTCGCTGGGCGGGCGCACGCGCGCGGCGGCGGCCAGCTCGCTGCGCGCCGGCGGGCGGTACAGCGCGCGCGCCGCCGCCGTCACGCGCCGCGGGCACGGGCCCTTCTCCGCGCCCGCGCTCATACATATGCTGCCCACGCACTCGCAGAGGCACTATGTGCAGTTAGTACATACCTTTAAAAAAATTCATAAGTCATTTATTGAAATATCTCTCAAACATATTATACGTACCCACTAAGCAGATTGGCAGTTTTATGTTTTGTAGGTTTAAAGTGTTCATTTTGTTTATTGAGTATTCTAATCAATTTAAATTACACGTTTACAAAAATATTATTTGCAATTGGTTTACACTGTATACTCTGACACTGTATACTTAGTATTACATAAACATTACAAAAATGTAAACTTCGCTCTTGGAAACTTCTGAAACTAAATATTTGTTTCAGAACTGAGCCAGCGACAGACAAGGCAATTAAGTCGATGTTCCAGGAAACCTGGCTCTTAGCGCTTTGCCTTACTTTGTTGGCTCTCGTAGTGATCGGCGGCGTTGTTATTGCTTTCATTACCAGACGTAATTCCAAGCAAAGGAAGAACCAAAATAATACCGGTAAGTTATTTTACTAACTTCAAAACATAAGATACAATGACTGTTTAAATACACACAGCATTAAAAGTATTTACTTGACTGTTACGAGTGTTTACATTTTTAGCAACTGCTATTGCAAATGCACAGCAATGTTTACTTGGGAAAGAAGCCGTTTGGTTGAGAGAGAGACCGATGTTTGAAAGCTCTACTGAACCTAGAATAGAAATATTGAACTGCCATCAAAGTCTTCTCAGAGGTACTAATCAAATCATAATCACTGTTTTATGTCGTAGTCTTTTACTTCAACATTTTTACATAATTTTGTCTTCTCGCCAGGGGGTAGTACCATAGCCACTATGGCCATGGAAGCGGAATATACTCTGCCTCAACACAGTAGTACAATCAATCCGATTCCTGAAGAAGACCATCGACGGAACCCTCCAGAACCTTACGCGTCAAGTGCCATATACACCGAACTAAACTATCAAGTTAGAAGTAACATTGACCAACAGTACCACCTAGATATACCATTTAATAAAAATGATTTTCAAGATCACACAGACGCTGAAGACTCTTGTGTCAAATGCGCTGTCAGTCCAGGGTCCTATGACAACAGCATGGTTAGATCCTACGATAGTAACCAATATTCTAACGAGGAATGCTCAACATGCTGTAGAAGCAGTAGCTCTACATTAACTAAGGAGTACAGTGAAATGACTAAATGTGGTAACGATGAGGAGAATATGTCGATAGAAGAATGCCCATCTTGCAAAACCAACCAGTCTAGATCGTCCAGTAATCACGAGGGAAATAAAGAATGGGCAAACGCAGAGGTGGAGTACGATTATCCTCAATGGCACTGGTTAGCGAGGGAGAACAGTTTCAGGCAGCAGGGGCAGGATGTGGGGTATTCGAGTGCGGGGAGGAGTGACCAAAGTAATTGTAGAATGAATTTGTGTGATATCCTCCCACCGCCACCATATGAAAGGTAAGACATAAACCATTTAAAAGAGTAACTGATAATCCAGATAAATATGTCTAAATATGTTTTTGTTTCGCAGAGAATCGCCATATCGAAATATGCAGGCATTCGCCAATCACTCAGGGGCATCAGGTTGTTCAGGTCATACGTATCGAAGTTAGTTTTAGTATAAGTATAATAATATCACTAGTACGTAATACAAGCAATACTACGATAGTAAAATGTATATTTGTACAGTCTTTGCATATTCTGAACGTTAAATGGATGCCATCACACCGTCACGTAGTAAATTTCGAGCGCCTACGAACATTTCAGTTATGCGTGGTTGAATGCAAGTTGATTTTAATTGAAAATGCCTTCGAGTTATTTTATTGGAGCGCCTGTTTGTGTATGGAGCACACTTCGTATTAAGCAATGAAATGCACATTTGCATACTAAAGGCCTTATCGAAACAGAATAACTGTCGAGTAACTGTCATTTTAAAAAAACCTTGTTATTTTAACTTGCATACCAAACAAAAATATTCAACTGATTATACTATAATGTTTACAAGACGAAAACGATAAGTTTATTAAGTTGTGGTATTTCAGCAAACTTTCTTCTAATAGAAAATCCTTGTACGCGATAGCAAAATAGCTAACTAGGTGTTTCTAATAACTAGATAACTTTTTGTATGAACGGATTGATTGATTTTCTCATTATTTTTTGCGTCTATATCATTAGCAAGTACTTAAAGTTATGTGTCGGTGTGATTGACGGCCTATGGAGATTGATTGTAGTTTTTGTGAACGTGTATCTAATAGACTGCTTAGGTAACATAGGCAATTAAGTTTTTTTATCTCTCTCTAGTGACTGTGATATAGTATAATTTCTTAACCAATTTTACGTTTTGTAAATATTTTGAAATGTTTGATAAACTTTTACAATTTTATCGCAGTATTTATGAAGTAGGTAATTTAGTGACATTTTTCATAGTAAAGTACTGATACCAGATTCCTACGATGATGTAAAAAAATGTTTTAACCTTTATAAACAGGCCAGCATTATATTAAAGAACATTTTTTATCTGTATTTGTGTTTTTTTTTACGTGACAACGTCTTATAATTCGATAGAGCCGGCTGCACGCGAAAAAACATGACTCATGAGGCGTTCTGAGGCGTTCTGAAGCGTTCTGAGGCGTTCCATGAAGTGACGTTGTCACGTTCAACTATCGTCAGTAAACCGACTTTACAGACAACCATTTTTTTTTTTAGTAAGCGTTTTAGTTTATGAACGTAACAAGTATAGCGAGCCATTTTCATTTCTAAAAATAATGCTGTACCGAGAAGTGAGGGTCATAATTCAACTTTTAACAAGCAATTCGCAAGTTTATTGGCCACTAAAGTATTTAATTGGTCGGATACACCCCAGAGTATAGGGCAATTAATTCTTTGTATACCGGCATTGGTCGCAATAAATGTAGCAAGGTATCGTAAAGTAGCGTGAAAAAGTCCAGCTGGGTTTATTTTTAACTTTGGATATTACTTTGTCGTTGTTAATGAAGATTTTGATAACACATTTTTCAATTTTCTACCAAACTTTACTTTGAAATAGTTACTTTAGTCAAAATCTAAAAAACTTAGAAGACACAAAAGCTATACTAGAATGCTATGCGTCATACCCAATTTATTCTTCTAATAGTAGGGGAGCCCAAGAGGGGATTTCGGGATTTACTCGAGCGCGGCAGATTAACATACAGGGGGTACCTTGTACCAGGTTAAGTACCTCCACCAAATATGAGCTCCATATGTATGGCCGCGCGTGAATTATATAGGATCAGATTAGTAAAAAAAAATTGATCATCTGACATTCTCGAGCGCGTCAGATAAAGATAGGGTAGGTTAATTACATGTTAAAAGGTGTATATTCCACTAATCTGACAATTTGGAAGTGACGAAAAGAAAGGGGAGCGCAGCAAAGTTGTAAAAAAAAAACGCCATCTGGACATTCTTGAGCGTAGCAAAATTTTTTTTTATTTTGAAGGATATAATTCAAGGATAACGAAAAATATATAATCTGACGATTTCCGCAAGCCGAAGTAAGAAAAATCCGTCGATAAAGACCACAAGACCCACGCTTTTGAAATGATAGATTTTTCCGCGTCACGTTGTCTTGTGAGGTGAACCCATATATGAAGTGCTCATATATGGGTGATACTATGTACATAATGTATTTACCAAAAAAAAATATGTAAGTATTCTCTCAGCAATCAGTTTCCATAGTACAGCTTTGCTTAGTTTGGGACTAGAGTGTGATGTGTGAAATGTCCGTGAATATTTAATAAAGAAATTAAAAAATAATTTTTTTTTTGTCAGATCAGGTGAATCCCTCTAGATAATCGTCAGATTAAGAGACAGTACGCTTAGAACATAAAGATGAACTATATATATCTTAATCTGACGCGCTCGTGTATGTCAAATCGGCGATTTTTTTTTGCACATTAAAATAATGGCCACGATTTTGCGTCACATCGAAATCGTCAGATTAGTGAACTCGAGCTTTGTTGTGGTGCACTTAACACTCCTTTAAAAAATCTGACGCGCTCGATTACTTTTATTTTTTTTTCATTTTCAACCCTTAAGTACAGCCACCCCCACCATGCAAACGATCAGATTAACATAGTACGTTATTAAAACTACGTAGGGAATTGATGGTATCAATATCTGACGCGCTCGAGAATGTCCATGCAGCAGTTTTTTTTACATTTTTATAAATCTATAGCCGCTTCCCCCACCGATGAAAGATATATGTTATATAACATTTTTTTCTTCTTATCATCTAAGCTTTGCAACCCAATATGTCTCCATGACGCTCGAGTAAATCCACATTTAGCATCGTGGGCTCCCCTACTATAAAGGATCATCTACATGCTTCAGCAAATTTATTTTACACGAAAATTATCCACGAAGTCTTTCAACAGTGTGTGCCGTTTCGAATGACACTAGGCCAATAAATAAAATGCATTTTGTAATATGATTTGTTACATTTTAAACTCTCTTACAAATACTAGTTCATCATAGTTATCAGCTTATTTGTTCAAGTCCACCTATTATACCTACACCGTAGGTTTTCAGAAATAACGATTTTGAAATTAAGCAAGCTCATTTACAACCACCGATTTTTCGACTAAAGAAACATCTATCTTTAAAAATAACAAGTTCCTTCCAGTTTCTAGGTAGTATTCAGCATCTTGAATGTCATTATTCTCCACTATTCTAACCTAGTGTTTAAGCTTAAAATAATTACATTTGTAATCAGCTTTCCTCATAAATAACTGAACACGTATTGTGCGTGAGTCGCAGGCTGCGTCGGAAGGGCGTTGCTATGGCAACCAGGCTTCGCTCACCCTCGGTGCACCCTTGTTATTAATACCCTCAATAATTAAACTTGATTGCATTTCTCACCAGGTGTCGGATACCTCTTGTCAAATTGAACTCTGACGTGTGGCGGAGGCTTTAATTGTACCACTTGGTGCCTATCACTCGTTCAGTTAAATTGTAAGTGGAGTTAAATTAAAAAGTGGTAACAACAAAAGGCTGTTGAACAATTGTTATTCTTACGCAGTAATCGCAGCTGCATAATTTATGTGAGATAAAAATTTTTAGAAATTAATAGACCAAATCTATTTTCGTGGTACATAAGTAGGTGCTTTTTTTGGTTTAGGACTATGACGATGGCGTTTTGTCAAATGTCCACGGATATAAAAAAGTGTTGTTAATCTAGACTTAAACTATGCAAAGATAACAAGGAAATCAGCTGACTGGAAGCATGGAATACATAGAAAACATCCAGTTTTATGTACCAACTTATGTATTTGATTCGATTCGATCATCTGTAAATAATCAATCTTTGGAATCATAAATTGTCAGCCAAAATTGATCACAGAATCACACAACGCACTCAAATTTCCATTCCATTTTCATTCGACAATTCAACTTAATAAAATATTCCGTCGAGCCACAGAATCAATTTACATGTTCACACTGAAGAAGTTATGAAATCACATTTCTCCGCACCAAGTGTACGTGCCTTACTTCAATCATACATCCCTTGAGTGCGAATTTTTATTTTTCTTTATTAATCAACGCACCCTACGGAGCAATTTCTGGTGTAAAAACCTCTCACGCCCTAAAGTCAAGAGGCAGGATGACAGGGAAAAATTGAAGGGATGACGCTGCCTTCGTTATGAGAAACTTGTAGTCTGGGAGTTGTTATGACTTTCGTACGTCAAGTAGCTGAAACAGGAAAATGTAAGTAACCTGAATAACAGTTGGTTGTAAGTATGTAATCACCTAGCTTATTTACTAATTACTATTAAATACATATTTTGGTAGAGATCGTTTTAAAAATATAGTAAGTTAGATATTTTTTATTTTGCTATAACAAATTATATAAGATTTTTAAAAAGCTCATAATATTACGCACGCTAAATTTAGAGCAATAACCAATTACTGTCTTGTTAAATATAATAAACGTATCATGGTCTGGACTGAAACACTTATTGGACTATGATGTAAACAAAACACGGCGTGCGCTTGAGCTAAAGCTTTCGTTATGAAAAACTGAAGTCATTGGTGGGAATGTGACAGGGAAACAAATGAATGCAATCATTGTTAAGCTAAATTGCCAGTGCCTACCATTTTAGGGATTAAATCACACGACAGTGAAAATATCTCATTTTTTGCTGTGTTCTATAAATTGAAATGTGCCTAATATAAATAAATAAAGTTTCATGGACATTTCACTCAAGTCACAAACATTTGTTCTGGGTGGGAATCGAACCCACGACCCACAGCATGGAAGGCAGAGCTACTACTAACTGAGCTGTGACGCCTGTCAATATAATATAAGTTGAAAGACGCTTAAGCTTAAACAAACATGCCTTTAAGCATCTGAAGACCCATGTCAAAACTTATCATACTTTGTGTCGGGAATATTGTCCTTAATTTGGACACCGTCAATCTTCTCTGGGACCTTGAGCCAAATTCTTAATTACATTTTGTTACAGCCATTAATAACAAGTCATCACAAATTTGTAGACGATATTTATTAGAGCAAAAGTGTTAAAAATCGTAAGAATGCTAATATCACAATATGCCATCAAGGCCGCAGTGATACTAAAGCCTCAAAAAGCTAATAAAAAAATAAAAAAAAAAGAATGCTAAGAATGATGTAAAATATTTAACTGACTTCGAAAAACAAAGAATGTGGACTTTACGTGAACACGAATAAAAATTCTCTAAAAAGAGTTATTATTTAAATAAAAATCTAATATATAGAATATGCAACAAAAAGATTTATTTTATTTTTGTAGATTTAGCCTAATTATGTCTACTTAATTATATTTTAGATTTTGGGCACTTAGGTTAAAGTATGATAAGTCATTATTTAAATAGTATGACAACATAGTAATAAAATCCTTGGCGTCATGCTGAAAGATAATGACATCATTGCATTAATTCAGATCCGCTGAAAATAAATTCAACTCTGGTTCAATGTACGGGAATTTGCTGAAAAGAGTCACGAACTTTGGAAAATAATTACAAAAATGTCCGTAAAATTATGAAACAGAGACGAGGGTGCATGAATTATCCATTAGGTACGTTAGGTACATATCCTGAGCATATTTCACTTTAAATCAGGTTCTATGGAAATTATGCTTTACGGTTTAGATTTAAGGTTGGATTTGATTTTAACTTGAAACTTAGAGTAGGTCGCTAGAGAGTAAAAATCAATCTGTTTATTTTTGAAATTCAGCACATTAAATTTCAGAGAAAAATAAAAACTAAAAACACAAGAAAAACTTCTTAAAAACTTCTAGATCTTACTGTTTTTATTTTTTTATAGGTTTATTTTATTTAATGTCAAAAAGTTTACCATATTAGAACAATAGTAATATATTAGAACACATAAGTCGTAATTAATGAGTCACATAAGATTGAAAAAACATTAAAACGCTTGAATTAAAGTGAATATTGTTAAAGCGGTAGTAGGCTTCTACCTATTCTGTGGTACGAAGGACTGGAGGTACCTTTGGAGCCATAATTCGTCCTCGTTCGCTGGGTTCCCCATATTTATGGGTGCAGATAAGGCCTACAGATGGCGGCCGCGGAGTTTTCCGTCCCCTAATACTTGTTGAGTTACGGTTTCCAATTTCCAGTTCTGCACTTCAGGTGTGGAGAGTCTCAGTGGATTTCAGTCGGAATTTGTTGCTTTTAAGAAAAATTGCTAGAATTTGATCCTTTGACACGTTAAGAGTTTAATTTCGACACCTTAGATGAATTTGTTTCTAAAATAAAAGCTGCGCATAAATATTTGATAGAGCTGTGGACCTTATCAACAAAATACCCGATAATTCTTAATTTTCCAGCAATTATCAGGCACCCAAAAACATTAGTCACGAGTGAACAGAACCAACAGAATTATGACATCGGTATAACGTGACGCGCTGAGGTCACGCAACGAGCTTGGTCCATACAAACTGTACATTAATCTATGACTTGATTGATACTAACACTTCAATAATCCATGGCACAGGTTCTATAGTAACTATAGGTTAATCTATGACAGGTGCCTGTTTTTTGGTGATTTATAGCACAACGCGTACCATGACTAATGCGGGTTTAAATAGAAGCTTTGTCTATGTAAAACGTGGAGGCATGATTGTAATTTATATTGTTTTGATGGAAAATGATCATAAAATTTATTTGCGTAGGTTTGTATTTTAATTTTAAACGTAGTTTTGGTTAAATTAACCTTACGCAATGTCTTGAAAAAGTGATTAATCTATAGTTATTGTGCAATATTTAATGTATCTTACATTTGAAAAGTAAAGATCTGTGGATGAGAAAACTTATTTTCTAAAACATCTTAAACTGTCTGAATACCTATATACTACTTACTTACATCGAATTTTTCTATATTATAATAGATCGAGACTTAAAGATCCAAAATATCTATTTGGTAAAATAATGCCAAAAATTTAATGTTCATAGAAAGAAGAGCACTTTTTCTTATGAAGGGGTTTCTATAATCTTTTATGCTATCTCCGTGGCGTATCTTCTCAAAATTCGATTAATAAAATGCAATGGGCTAACATATACGTTTATTTTACCAGTTAAGTTTGGGATTAGAGAAATGACGGTGATTAAACCATACTAACCCCGTTAAAATTAATCCCAGCTACTAAACTGATACAACCCAAAAGTTTGAACATTTCACCAACTAATTTGAAGTTTGGACCCGTTTCGTGTCCCGCGGGATTCGATGGGAAGTCATTATGTTATAAATAGACGTCGTATGCAAATGGATTCTATTCTATTTATAGCGTTTTAGATTATATTATACAATTATTATGAATGTACATAATTTTGTTTATAGGTTTGTTACATTATTATATTCTATTATTTTAGTTTTCGGTTATAGATTTGTTATTATATTTTTTTTAGTATTTTTATCCGGATTTTTAACAGTTATTATCTTACTTTAAAATCCAATTAATTTTTTCTTGTTTTGATAAACCATAAAGTAAACAGCTAAGTTTTACGAATATATTATTTATTTTTATTACATGCGCAATAACAAGGTATTCATATTCGTAAACCGTTCTTTTTGACAAAATAAGATTGAAATAAGTCGTTGGCTCAGTGTAAAAAAACCCGGTATGAGAGCTTTAGCCAATTTCCAGGGCACCTTAAATATTCAAGCACCACTATCGCTGCAAAGAGCCTCGCTAACGACCTTATCACTGGAAGGAAAACCCGTCAGTTGAAAAGGTTGGAAATGCGACGAGACTACAGTAGAAAAAACGTTTCCGCCAATACATGTACGCAGTACGACAACTAAGCTTGTAACAAGAGCTTTTTTTCTACTGAGATTTTTTTTTGTTTTTTTTTTTCAATTGTGCTTGAATGTTATACTTTTATGTTTAGCACAGTGAAAAATACATTAGTTTATGTTTTGGAACAAAAAGTTATTCATCTGTTTTGCGCTCAGAATTAAACTTACAAACTTAAATAGAATAGGTATCGCTTCACGAATTAGAATGAAAATGAAAAGATCAACTGAGAGTAATTTTAGATAAATGAAAGACAGACCAAGAAAAAAATAAAACAATAAAATGCATTCCGATCTTCCACCGTCAATCTTGTCATAAAATTACGGGCATGTGCTTACAGTGGGTTGGCTATTCAAAGTTATCGAATACTATGTACACTTTAGAAACATGGAAGAATGAAAGCAAATATAATGTTACTAAATTTAAAAAAAAAAAGTGTCCTACTATGTACGATTCCTTTCGACAATTCGCGATCCCCTGCCGCGATAGCGCGCACGGCAGCCGATGGCGACGCGCCGCGATACACAGAACGTAACACACCTATTTGTAATTTACTCAAAAATATGGCCGCAGATAACCGGCTACCCTCTTTGACGGCTAATTCGGTCGCTTTCAAATGCTCTGAATTTGTTTGGTATGCCTTATCTGTTGCCGCGTGAATTAATTCGAATGTTATCTCGAGCGAGTTTATTAATAGGTATCTTTTGAGCTTATTCAAAGAGCATATTTGTAATTCTCTTGTTTGTATAGAAGATAGGCGCATAATGGTTTTTGCTTTGTAACATGTTCATTCCAGATTAAACTTGTTTGGAGCTTAAATTAAATTGCTACTGCGGTTCTAAAAAAATATAAGCTCCATTTCGAGATAAGCTAAACTTTTATTCGCTGAACACGTCAAGGTTTGAATTTGATAATAATCTAACTAAGTGGTTTGCTATAAATAGGTGCACATACTTAATGCCAAATGTAAATCCTTTTTGCAAGTTCTAGCCAGTTTAAAAAAAAAATGTACCGAACCACTTTCCTCGATACTGTTTGTTTGGTATTCGTTTGCTTTGAGGTGTACCAACTGTTGGCGAGCCACCGAACAACGGGTGGTCTTTATCATTTATAATGTAAACAGAGTGTTCAAACACATACATAATATAATATGTACATTCAAAACCAACATTGGCTTTCCTGATGTGGATTTCGTGTTTCGAAAGCTGAATTGAGAGTAAACATGGCCTCGTTGTTTTAATTTTACCGATCATTTTATTTTTTATAATAGGTTAAAGCAACATCAACTATTTTAAAAGTATTTTATTTCAGTTGGTTAACAAACTGTTAAACTATTTTAAAGCGCCGATTAAAATTGAAAATAACATTTCATACAAAATCAATCCAGAATTCATTGATTTCATTTTATCGGTTTAAATAAGTCTGTCCATTGTCATAATCGAGCATAGGTCTTAACATTTAGGTTAATTATATGATATTTATTTTCGAAATTGCTATTTAAGGATCTAAAATTAAAATTGCTTATAAGTCCAGTTTGAAGGGTTTGAATCCGATCGAAGGTCAATACGAATTCCCATCGCCAATATTATAAAATGTTTATCCAACTTAAATATTGACTTGAGAAACCCAAAGATAAACAGTAACTTCCTTCTTCAAATAATTGCTCGTCGGGCACTGTGGGCAGGCGAGGCTTTGAAGTAGTACACAAAGCAGACCTATCAAACGATTGCGCACATCAAATCGTATAAATCACAAACTTAACGAGTTTCTGGTCAAACAGCCAAACATTCGTGGTTCAAAGTTTTCATTATTTTACAAACACTTGACGTGGTAATGGTCCATGCCTGGGAACTTTGTTTACTGTTTTTATACTAAGTCCGAATCGGGCGACGCACCGCACAAGTATTTGCATAGCGGTAAAGTGATGTGACAGACGACAGTGTAATAATAATAACAGTCTTCTAAATATCCATAGCTTGAAATACTTAAGTTACCTACGAAGATCTTTACATTTGAATGTTCGTATTTGAACGATGACATGCGAAATGAATCATGCAAGCTTCTCAAGACACTGTCAATAAATATTAAGCTCGCGCCATTTTGTTTCGATGCGCTTATTACATGTTTCATGTCACAGAGAGGTATGAGGCAGGTTGTTTTCATCGAGGCACAGATAACCCAGCAGTTACTACAGCAGGGGTCTGTCGGGGCTTTAGATATGAAAGTACCCCGCAGCGAATGTGAAATGAAAAACTCGCAAGTCGATAACTCCTTCGAAGGCTCAGCAATCGATGATGTATTGATGTATTAACTCATTAAAATTCAAGCCGTTTATGAGTTAAAGGTTAAAGACTTCATAAAAAACGCACTTACTCGCGTCCCCTGCTGAGTTAAAGAATTTAAATGAAGCGTGATTGTTAACAAAGGATTATGTTAAGTGTTGACGACGGTTGAGACAGATTTTTGTTGTAAAATTATTTTAGTAAATCAGCGGTTTACGATGTTTTGTATCGATTTGTACTTTTGGAAGACTTTACATAAAAAAACGAGAACATATTCGTAGTATATTTTATGTTTTTATATTCACATAAACTTTTTCTGTTTCTGTTAGTTTGCCAAAATAATGATGCGAAACACTCAGAGCACATTTGCTACACTCGTCTATTTTTTTATCGTCATAGAAATTCCCCCTTCTTCTGTCCTATATTTCAACACAATCGCGTCACAAACAACGCTATAAAGGCTCGACAAAAACGCCTTCAGCGCTGCATGAGTGTAATTTATATTTCTTTTATCCTCAAGATAGCCTTGATTCTTTCTTCATGTTTTTATTACGAAATTCACTGTTTGCTTTGCCAAGATCTAAGTAAGTTATCTGTTTGTGCTTAGAGAATATTATTTGCGTCAATGAAGAACTTAGAAGTATTTTTGAATTCATATAAAATAAAATGATACTAATGATGTGTAAAAAAATCAGCAGTGTAAACTATAAAAAGCAGCTTATCAACTGTTACAGTAGTTTTTAATCAAACAAATTACATGCAAGCACGCAAGTTTTTTAAACAAATTGAAAAAAGTGAGTTTGAATTTTATTATTGTGATTTTGATAAAAGATTAAGTATAATAATGTTCTAATATAAAGACATAATAATACATTATATAAGCACATACATTAAAGAATGTGACTGTATGGTTTATAGAAAACTGTAGCCTGAAAAAATTGTACGAATATTATTGTGATTTTGATAAAAGATTAAGTATAATAATGTTCTAATATAAAGACATAATAATACATTATATAAGCACATACATTAAAGAATGTGACTGTATGGTTTTTACAAAACTGTAGCCTGAACAAATAGTACGAATAGAGGTATACATTTCGCACAAACTTATCAGAAGATGTCCGTATAATTACACTAAGGAAATTTTCATCAGCCTGATTCATTCTAATATTTTATCGGGAAAACTAAAAAGCTCCAGTGGAAGTTAATTAAAATGTCCCCGGGCGGCACCATTATAAGGGATGAAAAAGCGATTTTACCAAGAGTTGGTTTAAAAGGAATCGACAAAGTCTCCAGCCCGTTTTAGTGAAAGAGGGTCCTTGTCAAAGCTTGTGGACTTTCAGAGACGCTGAATAAAAGGTTTAGAAATTCTATTGACGTGGTATAATTTAATTCGGTTTATTTAAAAGATCATTGGGGAACATAATATGAAGACGTATTGGATCATTATCTACTAATGAAAAAAAGTACGTTGATCGTACCAAAATAATAAAAAAAAACTTATTTTACTCATTATTGTGAAGATTACAAGTAAACATTATTTTATTAAAATCTTCACAACCTATCCAAATTATTCGTGTTTAAGGTGAATTAAGTGCCAACTCTTCAAATCCACAGCCTAAAAACTGTAATTACCAATGTAATACTAATCATATTAAAAAAAAAATCACGGACATTTGACAAATCGCGCTCAATTCCCAAAGCAAAGCTTTTACCTAAATTGCAATACCCAGAGAATAATAAAAATACTTATACTTTATTTGTAGGCACATATTAAAACCTATAATATATTTCGTGCTAAAACCAACTAATAATATGGTGACCTCTGAAACTGTGCAAGTCCCATTAGCGTAGGGCAATGTATTACTGCTCCAACTTCCAAGGGTCGATCCGCTCGTTATTTCGAATTACGAGCCGAACTTCCGCTGTTTCACACTTGATGAAAGAAACTAAGTTCGCGCTGATTACAAAAAAAAAAGAATTAGAAGAAAAAATCATTAAAAAAGCATATCGAGTTGAGATTTTTTTTCATACTTTCGCGATCAGAACTCATTGTAAATAGATATATGTATAACAATATCATATCTATGACAACATTTTTTTAAATCAATAGAAAAAAATTGGCTTGAATTGATTGGTCCCACCTACAACATTTTCATATTGACTTTTTACTCAACGAATGTCCCACTCCATGTCCCACTTACTGAACTGCCCAACTTGCCCGAGCACCTGTACTACCTCTGACCTCATGCATTGTTCGTCTGACGCACTAAATGTGGCTAGCTTTTGGTCAGGGGTGGTCTAACCTTGGTGATTTTCTTAAAATGGTTTATCAACGACACGAAGAAGAAGACTCAACGAATTGCTCTGATAAGAAGATATCTTCTAATATCGTATATCATTGTTATCAATGAAAGCTCTTATTGTTCTAATGAAGTAGTCTTGCTACTTCAAAAATACATATGATAAGGTGCCTTGTGACATTTAAGTTACACTGAGCTCCCACCTAGTGCGTTTTGTGCAGTCACTTGTGGAGTCACTGTGTTACCCCGCAATATACTTCAAAATTATGAAACAAACAACTATCGGTTTTCTTATTACATAAACGGGGTACAAATGGGACGTGACACTGAACCTATAATTATTATTAATAATATCTATAATGTCAAACTAAGACTGATGAATGCAATCTATTGTATACTAATTAGTAACGTAATTGATAAGTCTATTTTCATAAAAGCTATTTGCACTTTGATCTTTATTTATCATGAATGTTACTTCCCTGTCAGTTTGAGAATTATTGAACTATTAAATAGTATACCATTTTGAATTACTCTGCGGCATTGATGTATCATCATTAATAATTTGACAGTTACACAAATTAACTATTTTTGTGCTCACAGATGTATATCATATGTACACTTGGGATAGTTTCATTTTCTACTTGTTGACTTCTAGCTACTAAATTAAAATGTGTTACTTTTTGCGGGAAATAGATTGAAGTAAGTACATAAAAAAACCTTCAAAATGATCTAATCTCTTTCTTTTATAAGTATATATATTTGGGCTCAGACATCTGTTGCTACTTTTATTTACCTTTGAGTAAGCAGAATGAACGGAAATTGTTTATTTATTGTATCGAGCACCCGACTGGCCATAAATCCGAATTTGAAAATGAATGAAAAAGGAAATACGTACCCCGATTCCAATTTATTACATAAAAAGCCGTACCGTTTCATCGGGTTTTCTTCGCTGTGAAAAATCGACCCATTATAGCGGGAAAGAAGGTTAGGGTTCTGTACCTCTTTGGTTCGATTTAAGTTCGAAGCTTGAAGGTTTGTCAGCAAAAAAGACGAAGGCTGATTTCAAAAGTATATACTTGTGCTGGTGTAGAGCCCAATGGTTCTACACCAGCACAAGCTGAGTAATGACCTTTTTCAGTTATTTTTACTTATAATAATTATATCGTTTAAGTGTTCTAGCATTAAGTTTTTATAATAACTGAAATAAAGTACTTATTCTATTCTATTAAAAGACTTAACTTATATATATATTTTTATAGATATTAATCTATTATTATTCCAAAGTTTTTTTTTTATTTACTTACTTTTTTCAAAGTAAATATTAATTCCTTTGCCGAAATTAAATATTTTATTTAATTTTGTATTGTAAATATTTTTTTTTGCATTGCGCCCATTTCCGAGTTAAAAAAAGTGGGTAGTTGGATACTTTCAGCACTGTAAATTTTAATTTACACTGTAAGTCATAATGAGAAACTACACAATATATATAAATAAATAAATATTCATGGCCATTTCATACAATATCTACATTTCACATAATACTAAGCAAAGCTTGTTGTGGGAACTAGATTGCTGATAGAATACTTAGCACGGTGTTGAGGTAAACATAAAACACTGACAGAACCAATATTAGTTGGACAAAACCCTGACAGAATATTCCCTATACCCGCTTGGGCGTCTTTTCTCGAAGCCCGTATTTCAAAACAACACATTATTGTTTTCTTCTCGTTTTGTTTCGCGGTTAAACCGGTCATAAATTTGGGGGATGGCTTAGCTCTGGTTCTCTTTTAAACCATTATACGATGGTGAAACCCGATGAATCAGAATGTCCAATATTGTTAGATAAGCAAAAGTATGGATAATATATTTATTTTATGATAGTGGTAGCAATAAAAATCTAGAATCTTATAATAAACGTAAAACTTTGGAATTTTTAGTTTTCAATCATTGTTATAATTTAGAAATTTTAATAAAACTTGAAATATTATCGCTCTATCTTATAAAAAGTTTGCAATCCTGCAGCACCTCACACATCACATCGGCTACAATTTATTCTAAAAAAAGAAACAAGAGACGAACATAACACAAGAGACTGATGGAATGCAGATGAAGTGAAGTATGGAGACTAGTAGGTATTTAAAAAAAACAAGTTAAGTTAAGGTAGGATAAAATGACTGGTTTTTATTTATTTATAGACATTTATTAATAAAATTGCAGTACTCTAGAGGTATTACGCTTAGCAACGACGTGATTGTAGTTTAGCACAATATACGGGCTTATGCGTCCAATCAATAATGAAAACACGATTGTGTACTTAAGCTTTGTTTCCCAAAAAACGGAGACCGTCAATGACGTATTTGTACACGTGATAGAAAATGTTCAAAAACCAAATAAATACTTATTGCCCGGTCTTAACATTACATACTTACCCAATATATATTTTTCTTTTTTGGATGGAAGTGAAAAGATGTCACGAATTGAATGTAAAAAAAAAACTAAGGTTAGACTTATGGAATTCCTCGCTCAACCAACCAACTCAGCTTAACCTTGTACCTCATAAGTAGAAGTGTGGATATGTTTGAACATTATAGACCTGTGGCACTCGCAGACTGCCGCGCTAAAGCTAATGCATAGCATTTTTTGCCGTATTACGCATGCGCAGTGTTAGGTTTTTTTCGTTCGGTATTTTCGTTACGGAATTTCTAGATTCGGTCTCCACCACGCTCAAGGCCCGCGATAGAATGCAATAGCTTAAAAAAATGATCCCTTTAAAATAGACCTCATTTCTTTGACATACAACTGACACTGACAAAGCATTTATGTGAAGTACATTCGGTCGTAGGGCATATACAATATAGACATGCTTTGTTTTCCAGTTTGCTTAATAAATAATTACTTTCATAATAGCGGTGATTTTTTATTTGAAACAAACGCTTCAGGATTTCAATTAGTTTACCTGCATAAGTAAATACTTGACCGAATTGATTGTTGTGTATTATTGATCATTAAATTAGTTGAACATGATTGCATCATGGTGGTTAATATCCCGAGTTATTGTTAAACTATTATGGCATACTACCGACTGAGCTGTGACGCCTGACAAAAAAACTATATAAGTACCTACGTTGTTTACGTTTCAAATTTGGTCATTTTCTCGTTCCAATATCTACATAAAAATGTATATAGCTATAAAATCTCAGTTTTCTGAAGTACCAAATGAAAAGTCAATGAGTTCTGAAGACAAGCTCCCGTTACTAAAGTGGGTGCTTAAGTGTTTGCCGCTGAGCTAAACACTTTCAACTTTGTTACGGTCAAACAAACCAAGTGGGCACTCTGGGTAGGAAAAACTGTGTGAAACAATTTCTACTCACATTAATAGCCGATGTAAGTGAAAGAAGAGAAATACAGCTGTGATTTTGCAGCTTTTATAAAAAGGTGGCTACTTTATTTTTAAATGTTACTTCAAAGAAATTGCATAGGAACATAAATAAGTCAGAACTTTGCTGCTTTCGATTCATTTTTGTTTTGTTTTTTTTTTTGTGGCTATTAGTAAAGATTGATTTAAAAACTGAAAGTCAACTAATAAGTTGACGTACCTAATCAAAGGATAAATAATTAAAAGAGGTTCAATTTGTGTTTTATTAGCGAATTGACGGCCGGTTTCTGGAAACCCAAATCACGATTGATCCGAGTTTGTATTGACACATAGTAATTATTAGATTTTTTCGTTGATTATCTTTCGAGAAACCGGCCGTAAGTCTGCCTAACTTATCGGCATAGAGATATCTCACAGTGAAGGTCTCAATGCCTCAAAACTGAAGTTTTAATAATAAAACTCCTTGGACTTTCAGGATAGACTTCCTTCGGTATGATATTAATTATAGAGTCCACGATCTTAAGATCAAAAATGGGGCCGGATCCCACTGGGCGTTCATTGTGCAGTTCAATTTACCGCGGGCACAGGAAGTATTTAAACTTAGTTTTCTATTCCTCGGAAAATGAAACTCTCAAGGGAAATTAACCATTAGCGGTAGCATTAAATTCCATCTCATTCTCTATTTACAGAAAATGTCCACAGCGGTCTGCAGACAAAAGAATATCAAAAGCGAAACAACGCAGTATACTTTTCAAAATATGTTTGCAAAATTGGATATACCTAAATTTTAACCATGGCACTTATTATTTTAAAATCTTCAAACCCTTTAAAAAAAATTGAACAGTTTTTTTATTTTGTAACTATCTTGTTCGTGTTCTGATCAAAAGAAAAATAATTTAATGAACTTTAGTTGTTTTGTTACACAAAATATTTTATTCGGTATTTTTATATAAACCATTTTAATCACAATGCGTTGCTGGTGAATACCATTTAGAGATCTTTTGGTACCTATTTATGCCCCTTAAACATTGTACAAAACATCTTTGCTTATTGATCAAAATCTCATAGGTATTTCGTTAGGCGTTTTAACATCGAGAGCGTTTGTCTACAGGTTTTGAAGAATTCATTTCATTTTAATAGCTTATTTAAATGTATAGAAATGGGCTTTAAACGAATATTGTAAAACTGAAAAGTAAAAAGGTGTTCCAGCTCTGAAATATTTAGCCAAAATTCTCACACAAATAAACTTTTAGCTGTACCTATATTCGCCATAATTGAGTTAAAGGTTAAATAAAATAACCAGTGGTTTGACTAATATGGTTAGTTCTGGTATACCAAAAATATTTTGCGGGTAATAAATAGTTTTACGAGTACTGGCCCTGAATCTGTTTTTGATATTGAGATTTTATTTAGTTTTTTTTAAAGTTTTTTTTTCTTTCTCCCTAAATTCTTAATTTGGGAGGACAAGGTTGGCATAAGAGTTTACCTGCTTCCGTCATATCTACCAAATTACAATTCATTAAATAAAACTGGATGCTATAAAGAGATAAGTATCATTTATTCAAACAATAAACAATTTATTTTAGTAGCCTTCAATTATTTGGTTAGCAGTAACGGCTCGTCCAATTCATTTGATAGAGCAATGAACAATGGTAAGATAACTTCCGCTGCATCGAACATACAGCTCCAATAAAAAATCCTTAATGACTGTCTCGCACGAAAAAGAATTAAAATTCGTTCCACTAGTAAATTAAAACCCACATCTAAAGATATACGTGGGATGTCCAATCAGGCTTACCAGCCGTAAAAGAAATAAAATTAAAACTAAGCTCAGTACAAATGAGCCGAGTAAAATTATTTTTACGATTTTCACTCTCAATTAGTCCGAGCACCGACAGTGAAGTGTCAGTATTATTTAAATTTACTGCACCAATTAGGCTCGCCATCATCACAGAAGTGATGAAACCGTACCGTGTCGTGTGTAGCTCCCCTTATTAAGAGCTCTATAATTAAAACTATCTATCTAATTTGAGTGATGGACGTAATAGAAGCAAATGGATTCATATTTTCAAAACCATATTGCATGTACTGTGTATAATAGGACTAGGTACATTCATATACTATACGATGTTTTTACGTATCTATTATGAAGCCAAAATTCTATTTCGGTTATATTCGGTTTGATACCATGATTAGCATACAAATACAATGAAACAATAATTGTGTAATGATGTCTGTAACCAAACGTTGTCTGTGATGTGAAAATATTAAGCGCCTTCTTCTTCAAATAGTGCTCAACTATTTGAAGAAGAAGGCGCTTAATATTTTATTTCAATTTTTTCGGTTCCGTCGGTAGTTTTGCATAACATTAATGTTGTAACGTAAAATAAGAGCAAGTTGCCGGGTTCTTGTGGAAGCGCGAGTTCGGACAAGTTTGAAACATGGCGAACTTGAGCTTTAAACAACGTCTACAACCCTAAACTTCTGCTAAAGTGTCCACATAGATTAAATTACAATTACCTAGCTGAAACTTTGCTGAAAAAACTTTGGCTATTTCGTTCATAGTTTATTTTACGCGCCAATTTTGACGTGTTCCACCACAGACAATGAAACACTAGGTAAAAACTAATGTAGGATACTCTGTGTTTATTTTCAATTACATAACGCCCATATGTTATTAAACAAAAAAAATAACCTATTTTATGACTTATATATTTATTCACAAACAAACTTACGACTCTTAGTATTTATATTAGTATATTTATTCAGTATTTTCAAAATGTACATAGGCATAAAAATACATAAGAAACAGTTGAGCTATCTACAGACCGTTGCAAACGATCTATAGATAGTTCAACTGGTCCAAATCAGTATCAATCGGAAGCGTACCCAAGATACTGGCTGGCTGCATTGCCACGCTGAATAGCAAATAGTTATTAATATTTTTCTTTATTTGTATAAATAAAATTATAATTGTTACATAAGTTTTTAGGTAAAGTATTTACACTACTAAAGGACTATAACAGTTGTTTTGCAAAACACTTTGGTTTTATAGTCTGTTAATCAAAATACAATACTTTGAAAACCCACAAAGTTATAACGTCTGTACTTTTAGATCATAAAAAACTTACACATGTTAACGATCTAACATACACTAAATGTAAATAGATTTATTATAATTTCAAACACATGTTTATTCCTGTTACTGACAATTTATTGACCAAGAAATATAAAAATGTATGTAGTGTTTAAGTTTCGGCGCCTAACTGTCGCCACTCAAAGGAAGTATATTCTATTACAAAGATTGTTCTCGCCTCAAGTGCCAAAATACGCTACATTGTAATCCAATGACGTTTTATATGTAGACACGTTATGCACTTGTACCCTTATTGGCATATTGTCAAAGGTTTTGAAACTATTTTATTGGCAAATTGTGTAATTTAACTCTTACAACTATTTATTATAAGTACCTATACTAAATTGTATAATTTAACTCTAATAACTATTTTAACGCCCGGTTTCTCAAACGATGATCAACGAAAAAATCAAATAATTACTACGTGTCAAACTCGGATCAATCGTGATTTGGGTTTCCATAAACCGGCCGTAAGTAAACTAAGCAGTAACGTCATTTGCAGTTCCTACTTAAACAAAGATATCAAATTCAAATACAAGTACGATAAGCCACAGTGCTCGATTAAAGAAAAACTCAGGCAATTACTTTTATTCGCACTAACTTATTGCTTGTAGTTTTATGATGACTCTTTCAACACTATCAAACAGCATTTTGCAGCTGTAAGCATCTTTTACCTTACTTTTTATGCTCTTTAGACATAACATGTCTACTGCTGTCAAAACATCTTAGAGTCCGATAATTTTTTTTATTAACCAATGCTGGTCTTTCAGGCGGCTGTTACAGCCTCATACAGTAACATTTTGCGGCTACAAACGGCACTTACCTTACTTTTGCCCTGCTATTTATAGAAAGCGAGTAACGCATCTAGTATTGTGAAAATGTCTAAGGCACCAACGAGATGTTTTGCTCGCCAACTAACTTTATGAGATATGTGTTTGCAGACAATGCTTTTATGCCACCGCAATGTCTGTTACGAACTGAGTTATTGTATATTTTTGTACTTGTACCCATTATGGTTATGAAATAAGGTTGTTATTTAACTGAGAAGATGCTAGGAAAGTTTTTATTGTCTTGCTATTTGCCAAAACATAAACTTACGAGGCAACGCTTTCGCTTTTCTAAATTAACCGACTATACTTGCTGTTTATGATTTTTTCCCATTTTCATTTTTAGTTTACTTTCGCTGGGAAATGAGCTGAGATATTTTTTACTATGGATTTTGAACCAATTAAATTGCATATAATGCAAATAATGCTGTTGATAATACTCATCTCAAATACGCAGTGTGCGCAGTGTGATGCCTCAGCATACGTCTACAATGAACGTGTTTAGCAAATAAATTTGTGGTTATACATATACATGCATATACAATTTACTTATCATATAATTTCGTTTATTATAATCAAAATATAGTAGTAAGTAAGTTTTTATTTGAATCGTTAAAAATACTTAAGTACCAATAAACGATAAACGTTATCTAACGTCTTTATACGCTCAACGTAAAAATGTACATACTTAGATTTATAGTAAGTAGAGTGAACTAAGTACTTTTGCTACAACATAGTTCATGTCTCATCAATCACGTGGTACGTTCAACACAGGGTCCACACAAGTATGTTACTCACTTTATCTTAATTACAAGAGTTTACAGTTCGCGGAATCCAAGGTCGCACAAACTTAGTTACGAGCTGTTAATGAGAACGAACGACTGATCTGAACCTTACTCTGAAAATAAGGCGCAAAATAAACTGCACCGCATGCCGTAGTGATGCGCAGAAGCAGTCACCGTGTGGGAAAAAATAAAAAATAAATAAAAAAAAATCTTCTTTCTTTTCTTTTGCTAACTTTGGCTACTACTATACTGTATGTATTGTGTTCGTTTATTCTTTTCTCATTTTTTTTGCTATAAATGTGCAAAAAGAATGTTCGCTACAACCTTCTGTTTTTTTTTTCATATATTTTATTTTTACTTTTGCCACATTATTAGAGTTAAGAGAAAAATTACAGCCATGCCATGTTACGTGGCATAACACTACCGCCAATAGTACTACTTCTAGGCCTATTATTCTCATTCACGCCTACTTAGTTTATTATAGCTAAATAATGCGACTGAGTGAACTTAAGTAACAGACCATCAAAGCTGCTTGTGCTATTTCGCATTTTTAGCATTTTTTTACAACGCACGCAGCCGTTGTTTACAATAGGTTTGCAACTTTTGCGGTTTCGTTTGTAAGAGGCCTTATTTCAAGCTTAATGGATTGTGATGCACTGAGTACTGAGCTTTGCCACCTGGATGAAGTTGATGAAAACAAATTGATGTTGGTAATAATATTAGAGTTGATTACTACTTACTTTAGAATTCTAGTCTGAGCTTTTAATGAAGGGAAATTATGATTTAATTTTACTAATTGCATTACAGACAGCTTTATTAAACCACGCAAACTTATGCTATGTTTAATGCAATTAATTGGAAAAACAATTTCCAATTTGAGTATTTAAGGTTTTTTATAAGTTTTCTTAAACATTCGAAGAATTATAAGTAGGTATTTGATTTTTCTACAAAGTTTTTACCACTATATTAAGTTATTCTAAAATTGATTCGATGATGCATTTTTTTATTTTTACTACATTATCTGTTATTAGCCAACTGTGTGTAAGCTGCCTTAGAATGTTGATGAAATCGAATAATTTAAAGCTCTTCTTGTAAACATACAAGCATTGCAAGAAAAATATTTATTGGAATATTAATGTCCAACATTTTATTAATTGCAAACGAATGATATGCTCATTATTTATTTTAATCAATCACCCAGTGCTGTCACCATTAATTATCAATTTCATTCATAAATAACCTTACCATAATATCAATGTGAAATAATTTCAGCTGTAGACAAGGAAACCACTGTTATTTCAATCACGTACATCGTCTCACTGGGAAAGGCTGGAACAACACTGACACTGATACGATACCGACACGATATTTTGTGCAGGAAGTTAGACCATGTTGATACATGTATTTTTTTAAAGAGTGTGGTGATAAAAAGGTGTTTTTTTAGGAAAGCGGTGGTTGCTATAGTTAATAGTTATTGAACGACTGTAGTTATCGTGGTGTATTTATTGGTTTTTGTACTACTGTAAACTGTTCCAATAATAAAAAAAAATATGTTTGTTTTTATCTTGTATTCATAACGACACAGAGCTAAGAGCTGTGGATTTTGTTGAATAAAATAAAATGAACACCAAAAGTTTTGCTCGAGGTACAGACATATGAAATGAAAATGAAATGAAAGTATCGTCTAGACGTCAGTATCGGCTTGTATGCTTACACCCACTGGTAGAAACTTCGTTGATCGTGCCTTTGCGCCTCCACTGATATCATTTTCTATGTATCCTTTGTCGATGTAGACACAATAAAAGCACCCTGGCTCGTTAATCGCGAAGTCCCAGTGTAATTAACTTTGCAGCCAGAGAGAGCAGAGATTTACGCGGACCCGGGGTACAATTAAATTTGCATAGGAAATTACACGGAATAAGCCAAGTAAGTTAGTCCGACGAAACTACATTTTACGGCTGTCGTCGCGAAGAAGCAAGTAAACCCACTCATCATAGTTAGTTGGCAACGGAAGTACACAAGTGTGCGACATTAACTTGATTTACCATTTTAAAGGTTTGCTGGGACTTCTGTGGCATTTTGTGTTACCGCTGAAACTGACAGTTTTTTGTGCACTAAATTCCATATGTGCAGAGCCAGTATTTTTGTTTTATTATTTTTTGTAAGAAAAACCGTGGCTTAGTCAGTTTCGAATGTTTTTTACTTCAGTGGCTATTATGTTTGGCTATATTATAATCAACCTAAAAATGGCTCGTTTCAGGGCATGAAGTAATAAAACTTGTTTACTCTCATATATTCAAGAAAACGGGCACTTTGTTTGAAGAATCTATAAAAAGCTCTAATAGCATTGGCTCATCTGTTATCCCTTCCTGAAATCACACAGAAATTCAGACGTGTGGTGATAATAATTGACACATTCATTCTGCAGATTAAACTGTTAGTAAAGGTAAATAATACCTTTACTAACAGTTTATGCAGTCTCAATTTGCACCGACTATTTACTTACTAATGAAATACATGAAATAGTACATAAATCTATTACCGAAATGATAAATGACTTGGAGAATCGCCCGCAGCGTAATTGCCTTTCAAGAGCTGAACTGGTTGAAAAATTGCATCTTGTTTATTTTATTGCGGTACATCAGTCAAGACTTTAGCTTCGTAAGTGCTAATGTACAACCTCATGAGAGGCTCGTAGGTTGATGGTTGTACAAATGAATAAGTAGGTAATTATATACATATTTGTATGGTCTCTCTTTGTAAGTTTTTTAATAAAAAATAATTAAATATTCTTAAAAAAAATTCGTTCCAATTATTTGGGACTACTCACATGGCTTTACTATAATATTTATAACTATAGTAACTATACCTACTTTTATAAAAAAAGTAAGAAGTCATGTGAAGTCTGCAATCTAATTGTTTTGTGTAGAGATTATTATGTAAAACACTAATATATTCTTGTATAAATTTATCTATTAGAACATGACCTCATAATGCGATTAAAAATATAAATTGTTTTTTTCTCATTTTTCAGATTTTTAAGTTCGTTCAAAAATATATTTGTATTTCGTTTTCTACCAACGTATTTGGATTTGATTAACCAACCTACTAACCAAAACTGAACAAAATTTTTTAATGTATAATTTATTCTCAACAAGGAATCCTAGAAAACCTACAAGTGGTTATAAAGAAAGAGTTTAAACAAAATATGCCAAGATGCGAAGTTTATTTCGACTTGGAGTCCACAGCACATCTTATGGAAAGCACGTTGCATTCTGAAATATTCAGTGACTGTGTACACTGACATCCATCAACTATGTTGCACAATTTGCAGTGCGGGCAAGTGCGCTGTCCGACGTCGCTTTGCCAGATGAAATATGAAAATTGCATTCATACTACTGCAATTCCGTTTTGCTATTTGAACAAAAAACTTGTGAAAGAAGGTATTTTGTACACATAATTTATACAGATGAAACTTTAAAAACGCTAGTCTGTTGTTTTCAGTTATAAGAACTGTATTTTTATATATTTAGTAAATTCTTTATTTACATTATTGACAGCATACACTACCTAAACTACTTCCCGCCATGGGGTAAATGTTTGGACGATCTGCAAATATTTATTCCAGGTATTCTGGGTATTTTATATGTACTTATAATAAAAAAAATATCTATCTATGTAATGTATTGTATTAAGTATGTCAGTCTTTTAGTACCCACAACACAAGCTCTGCTTAGCTTGGGGCTAGATGATGTTATGTGGATTGTCCAGCATTATTTATTTATTTACTTTACTACGTTTACATAATTAAATAAAAAAAGTTTGACAGATTCCATTATTATCAAGAGACATTTCTATAGTAACTTGCAAAGAAAACATGTTGAAAAACTATTTGTACAGCTTATGTAAATCAACAATGTATCTAAAATACCTTATTATCCATACATCATAAATTTTTATGATGAAAACTGAACACGAACGATATAAAATGTCAAAGAGGAGAAGGAAAAATATGAAATGACAGGAACGGAGATGCATATTGGAAAATATTGGCTACAGGGGCCTTATAGTCGACATACTATAAACAAGATAAAAATACTCAAATATATGTTTCAAGGCTGAAAAGGCGTTGGAAAGATGATCTGGACGCCCAGGAGAGGGATTGGTGGAGTATCGCCAAAGACCGGGATAGGTGGAAGGCTTTGGGGGAGACCTTTGCCCAGCAGTGGGACAGTATAGGTTAGGTTAAAAAAGTAGGTATAGGTTAAAAAAAATGTATCAATACATAATAATTATGTAGGTGTAGTTTTTTTAAGGATTTATACGACATTTCTAATAATATCAACAAAATGAACTTTAAAAATTGAACATTTATAAAGAAAAATTACGAATAAATATTTGATTTTAGAGTTATGGATAAGTTATATCCATTCCTACATGTGCTAAAACCAAACGAAGATCTTAACTTATATGCAAAACATTTCTTTAAATATACCATTAAGTAATGTAACGTAGTATCAGTATACCAGAAATCAAATTACTCTTCGTGAAACATTTGAAACAAAGATTGTCGACCCTAATCAGAATTTTGTCCCTTTCCCAGTAATTGAGCAAAGATAAGCCTAAAGTAAAATTGGGTCGCCTAAATGAACTATAAAATATTAATTAAACATTTAAATAATGTTTAAAAAGGTGCTGGCTTCTTGGTTTTGCGTAAAAATGTTTAAGCTAATTATAAAAGTACTACTTCAACTAAGTACTTACCTATCGAAACGAAGTTATTCACGAAGATTCAGCTTGATAGTAATAAAAGTGCCAAAATGTACTGCGGATCCCGGACTATACTGTTTCTGTAATATTCTAATTATTTTACAATTAACATTTTTTCTACTTACCAATACTTACCAGTATAATACATTAATACTTATAATACGTTCCAATACAATACATTGGATGTATTATGTCAGTATTTTACAAAAAAAGTACGGTATAAGTAACGATAGACACTTTTGCAGTTTCATCAATCTAAACTTGATATAATTTGACAACACAATAAAACAAACGGGGTAAGCTAAATAAAACCGTTTAAAAAATGTTACCTCCAAAAAACAGTTACTAAAAACTGTAATTATAGTGCTGTCAATGTAAGTGAGGTTAGAAAAATACAATCAATAATAAAATAGTAATAATTAATTAACAACCAAACAACAGGGGTCTTAGAGCTCGGTACTGTTTAAAAGTTTAACAAATAAATAAAAATACTTAGTAAATCAAAAGCAATACATATCAATTATGTTCTCATTAAATAAAGGAAAGTAATTGTTTAATTATTTAAGGTACGAACAGTGGGAGCTTTACAAAGCTTCCAGTAAATTTATTTGCTGTTGTAAACCGGGGCTAGGTAAATAACATGTTTTTATTCAATTATGTGCCACAGCCCTTATTTTTTATAACGTTATTTTGCTCGTGTGTTTTTGCTTATTCAGTCGCATAAAAATTCAAACGACATTTCGTTGCAGTGGTAATTTACATAATTTGCGTTTATTTTAAATGAAACGTGTGCAAATACTGGAATAGGAAAGAATTGCATGCGGAAAAATAATAAACTATTGAAGTTTGATATATAAATTGTAAACTTTTAATTTTATATTGCTACTTGACCTGAGTAAAGTTTTTAGTCACAGATCATATTAGTAACTTTGTTGGAAGCTAGCATTTCAGATATTTTATTTTAAATTCATACCTAAATAATTTAACTGAAATACACTTTTGTAATTCTAATAAATAAATTAATAAATTTTATAATAATTATTGTCTTTTACAAAGACATAGGTAAGTATGTAATGTCTTTATTATCATTTATTTACAAAACTTATATTGTAGCTCTCTTTGTCATTTGTATGTATTTATTTAAATAACAATTAACCATGTATAGAGAAATACTAGTCAAAAAAGACATTCTCCAATTAAGAAGATCTTATTTAGGTAAGAACGTTATATATAAGCATTGGACAAAACAGTTCCTAGTCAAAACATCAAGTTGATTGTTTTATCTAGGATATCGTAACTCAAGACTAGACTAACTGTATAATTGTACACTGTGAGATTGATTTAGTACTATCTAGTTTCAGTCCGTAAATCCTGGACACGTTTTCTATAATCTAATTGCTTTGGATGTAAATGCTTTACATAGGATCACCACAATTTATAAATGGTTTTACTGATTATTTCATTTTTTTTATACTTTGAAAAATAAAGCAATACATTATGAAAGAAAATTACAAAATATAATTTTAACTGTAGTTTTAGTTTCGTTGTCAAATTTCTCTAAGATTTATCAGAATAAGATTCGAAACTTAAAATAAAAGGCTAAAGTAATTTGACATAATTTGTAATTATTTATTCGTAAATCTACGCTTAGTTTCGTATCTGAAGGATTAACTTATATTAATAACTCGACCTTTCTAGTATCGGTATGTACCTATATACACACTTCATGTACGAGTAACAAAAACATTAATAAAACAAAAAGTTTAAAACAGCAAAACCTAATATTCACACCAAAACCAAATTCAGCGTTCAAACCAACAATACCGAAAATCGACAATAGTCATGGCAATTGGCATACCGCGCCGCGCGGAATGGTACAATCCATGCCATAGAGAAATAAGGCATAGAGCGGAACAAAATCAAAATGTTTTAGGAACTAGTTCTTTTCGTTTTTTTTTTCGCAGTTGAAACGAACTATTTTGGGTTAAGCTCGCCTCTGTACATGTATTACATTCAAGTTTAGTTTTCTGTATTAGTTTGTGTACAATAAAGAACTATCGAACATATTTTGGCTCTGAGACGTTCCGTTGCTGACTTTGTGATAATATTTAAGTTTTGTTAAGTAAAATTTTATTTACAATTAAATTTTTTTTTTCAAAATTTTTGGTCCATTTTAACTGGCACCTAGAATCACCTAGTTTGTAAGACGGTTCTAAATGATCCTTGTGGTTTTATTGAATAAAGTTTTTTTTTTCTATGCATTTAAAAGATCATAATTAATAATTTCATTGAAATAAAGGCTTGATTATTATATTTGTCTGGTTTCAGCACATTCTAATGCCATGTTCAAAACACTCGGTTTCAGTGTAGTAGGTTCTCCCGCACGCGCTTTGTATGCAAATCGAATGACCCCCAATTTAGACCGCCGCTGTCATCTTCACGTTGAGAGCTTTAACTGGTAATTGAGGTCGTGGTGATAACATATTTTTGAATTTGGGGTGCGTTTACTATCTATGGATATCTGTTTTTATAGATAAGGGTGTCGCTTAAAACAACAAATCAAAAATATATGCATTCAAAAACCTTTTTACGGACATAATCAAATATTTATATGAGATCCCGTTAAATCCAGTTTAATTAATATAACTTACAATATTGCATTCATGATTTAGTGCATAAGTTTCAAATCTACAGCTAGTAATACTTCCTTCGATAGGTTTTCGAATATGATAATTGTTTGCCTGTTCTGTTTTTCAATTTATTCAAAAATTATACAAATAGAATAAAATATTTTTTTTACGCAACAATGTATCAAATGTCTAGTTCTCTCTTTCAATTTCCTTAGATTTTTTATTCAAATTGGTTTTTTTTTTGGCAACAATCATTAAGGTAACAAATGGCTAGTAGGTAGTACTAATCTATGAATCAAGAGGAACATATAATATTTAGGTAACTAAGTACGCAATATAAAAAAAACTGCAATAAAGGTGGTATAAGTAGTACTAGAAAATTCAATAAACTTAACTCGGTTATGAAGATGTTTGCCGCTAGTTTCATACCACAAACTGAATTAAACATACCATAACATTTTACAGTCTACCAATAAAAGAAAATACCTGCACAATGAATAAGAAATTCTGAAAATAGTTGCGGTGAATCGCGACTTGAAAATTTATTCCGTTGTGCAAAATCGTGCGGAAAATTTGCAATTTAGAAGTAAACGGGAATGCCAATAAGCCGTCGATTATGTAGATGCAAGCCTTTGTGGCTGAAGTTATCATTGCATGTGGTATTTTGAAAATTTGTTAGCGCTTTTTTAGAATTTTCTCGTTGCATTTATTCATACCATTTTTTCTTTGCTGGTTCTGAAATGATAACTGAAATAGCTGAATTTTGCTATCAGAACAAATAGACTCTTCTTTTTATATTGAGGTAAGTACCTATACTTTTTACTGAAAATTCACTTATTTATTATTGAATTATAAACGCTGGTTTCCTACTGAAGAATATAAAAGTTTTAAAAAATAATTTTAACATCTAATAATATGAAGAAAAATTTACTCAGCATCACCAATGCAGTGTTTCAAACCAAAATAAAAACATACTTTCATGACCTTTTAACATGTGCTCGTAACATAATACTTTGACTGCATTTAGGAGTAAATCAGGTTGCTGGCATTTCCTATCTAATCTACTAGCTCCAACCATTTGTACTTACCTACATTAACAATTAGAATTATTATAAATAAAGGCTAGACTAAAAAAAAGTTCATAAATAGCAAAACCTTCTTGGCGGCAAATCGACCGAATTGAATTGATTCGACATTTAAACATAGAACATTCGAACATAGAACAAAGCTAAAAAAACAATTGAATGTGGAACGCGGCGAGAGACACGCGAGGATTGATTGATGATATTTTTTAGGATTCTTTTTTTTGTTTTTAAGATTAATGTTAGATTTGGATATTTATTCAGTTTTTAGCAGCACAAAGAGCAGGGTTTATGCTTTCTGTGTAAATGTGCAACTGAGCGCCCTATGCCGTCTTGTGTGTTTGCTCTGGAACCTAAAACCGTGCATTAGACCTGCTTGTTTTGCTCCATTATCTTGCTTTGATGCTGCCAACTAAGGACGGTGCACATGTGGAAGTAAAAACGACATTAATTTCCTATTAGCATAAAGTTACAATGCGTCCATAGCTTACTAAAGTGTAAAGGCTTGTTTTACTATTTGAACTAAATTCCTGTGCAACAACACAACATACTACATTGGTTACATACACAATTGTAATTGCTAGGCACGGTAAAGCAGTGTCTAGTCTGGCTAATTTTTCCAACACGATGCTACAACAGAATATCTACAGTTGTAGCATCGACACGATAAGAAGAAGAAGAAGAAGATACACAATTGTGTTGATGTGCCATAATCTGTGCTTCGATTTGTGATTTGACGTTTCGACAAATTTCAATGTAAACTAGCTAGTCGCGTACCTCTATCAAAATATGTATTACACCCAAAAAGTATATATAACTAAACATAGATTCGCTGTGTGATATTTGTACTAATGATATTTCACAAATAAGTGGTGCTTAAAAACTACGACCTTTGGTGATTCTTCACCCCATATCCGAACTCTTTACGTGATATCATGTGTATAAGGTACTCTTAGATTATAATTCTAACCTGATTTATTTTCCACCCTCACGACAATAACCTTCGCGTCATATATTAAGCGAACATTTTTACGAAGAATATTGCGTATAAATCATTAATCACGAGTACAATGCGTGTCGGGCCCGACGTATGGCTAAAGGCGGTTGAACTTACTCGGTAATGGAGAAATTAATGGAAAGCCTTTGACTGCATCGTTGAATTTGGCTGCGGCTTTGCGGTTCGCCGTACGCTATTTTAGAGCTACTGAAATCATCAGCATCGTGGTTATACTATACGCTATATGGTTTATTTTAATTAATTAATATTTTAAGTTTGAGTTTTAGCATCGCCGTATAAATTAGCTTACTTACCCTTATATCATCTATTTATTTTAAAGTAATGTATACGCGACCAAGAAATTGGTTTACCACTCTAAGGCTGAATATCATTTGCACGTACAAAACATCAAGGGTTATTTTCGCTTGACAGATTAATAACTGCTACGTCAGAATCTGTCAATGTGTAATCCTTAGCGAATAATTATGTTACTGGGAGATGTCATCAAAAGTGGTAAACCAATTTCTTGGTCGCCTATACCTACAATTTTTATAGCAGTAAACAGATAAAAAGAGCATTTAATTATAAGCACACATTTTTTAATTACAAGCAATATATTTTTTGTGGGAATGCCATGAAAGCATGGCGATTCCATACACGATGCAAAACGCTGAAAAACATTACAGTTAATTGGCAAAATTTTACGGTGCACATTGAAAATGACCATTCGGGGAAACATTCATGGCGATATATTAGTATAATAAAAATAAATTAGCAATATTCCCCGGAATGCAGCGGGATTGACCATCAGCTTAGGTAAAAGTAAATAGTTGGGGCACTTATTCACCTTTTGTTTTTTTTACATGAGGATTCTAATGGGTACCTAATGCTTGTTAGAGCAGTAGGTTATGTCAGACTCAAACCGACTAAAACCTCACGGTCGGACACTTCTGCCAGATTTGAATTCATTCGCAAACTCTTGATCACCCTATGGGTAAACGTACACCACTTTCTTTCTTTTCAAGCTGTCTTTTAAAGTCACATGATTTGGCAAAATGCTAAGTTATGATATCAGTCTCCAAACTATTATTCATCCCATAAGAGTTGTCTTGTCATAATATGGCGTCTGACTTGACTAGATACAATGGAAATCGGGTATAAACGTAGGTACCTACCTAAAGTGATTTTCTAGTCACCACAAGAAAACTCTAATAAATCTAATCTGCATTATTGATATTTTCCTACCAAATTTAGTTGTTTAGTGACATCAACTTCCGTTCACTTAAATTCACATAAAACATTTTTGTATATTTATAGTATAACACCCGGCTTTATCTCAAATTATTTTGGTAGTTAAATGTATAATGAACCAGCTGATATAATCTTTGCTGTAATTAGGGGTGGGTAGGTTTACACCAATTACTGACCGGTTTCCGAAATTTGCCGATATTTCCCGATTTAAGCCTAGTAATTGATATTTACGCGTCGCTAAACCTTTGCATCGAGAGCAGATTTATTTTTATCATTTAATCAATATCAGCCCGTCCGCTAAATGTTTTATAAACAAAACCATGAAAAGGTTGATGAGACCTGAATTTTCAGTAACAGTCATGTAAAGTTGAAAATATAAAATGAGGATAAACTAATATTGAAGTAAATATAGGTAGAAATGATAGTAATGAAAAAAAATCTCCATTTTGAGAACTTACCTATTATACAAATATGAAATCAATATTACTTTACAAATAATATGTCAGTATAAAACCAAAGTCGCTGTCAGTCTATTAGATCTTTATGAATACGTAATAGATTTTATTGCATTTTTTTAATTTTAAAATAATAGTAAAGTATCGCTCTACTCATACTCCGCGTAGTGTGACTATTTATTATTATTATTAAATAAAACAAATAAAAACCACATTAAAATCCAGTATAATGAAAATTACAGTACCTCAACCAAGGTCTAGTTTACCAGCTCAAGTCAAGCCTTAGAGAAATCTTGCGGCCCGGTCGTGTTTTGTTTGTTATATAGTTCGAGACAACTTACCCGGCTAAGGGCATTACTCAAGCATGCCAGACCCATTTGCCAGCGTCAACCGCACATTAGTATCTATTGGATTTGCCTATGAATAATTACTAGGGCTGAAGACTGATTGGTTTGAATTTTTGAAGTAAAATTAAGGATTCTTGTGGGGTCATTACGCATTTTGTAGTTCTTTTAAGTTTACATGTTATTACAACGCTATGTGATAAATCTCTAAAGCTCTTACAATAGTACTTATGCCTCAAAATACGTTTTTTTAATAACAAAATAATAAATTTCTCGTATATAATATTATTTAAATAAATTTATATGAAATGTAGCTAGTTTTTTTCGATTTAACATTTATATAGCTTTATCATCATTTGATGTGTACGTTTCAAAATGACTTTTAAATTCTAATTTTAAGAAAATCGAATGTATTTTTTTTGTAGTGAGTGAGTAATTTTGTTTGTCTAATAGGTAAGGTTTTTTTTAGTTCTCAGTGCTTAAAGCTTCTAAGTTAAATTATTATATTATTAGTAAGTTTAATTATTTTAACATTCAAAGTCCATGTCACACTGTTGAGAATAAGCGGATACTTTTGCCCATATTTATAAATTTTCGACCATTATCACTCGAAAAGTCTTGAGCAATCCAAATAACTTCAAAGGTGCTATTTAGCAAAGATTAATGACCATCCTACACAATTCGATTTCCTTGCTTTCATTTCTAATTCAAACTGGTCAATCAATCAAATTGAACTGAACAATACTGCTTTATACCGTTCCATCAAGGTATACAATCGCTTGAACCTTTGTTATTTGATGGTAGGTACTTCCAATAAGCATAGACTATTGAAAAATTTAGATGAGGTTCTGTCTTTTAAACTCGTATCTACACAATAAGTTGTAGATTTATCGCATGTCATACACATTATGTTTTAGAACATTCACGTATTTTCTTAATTTTTTATTTGGTATGAATAAAATATTGAATACTAAAAAACGGAATGGAATATTTTGTAGCACAGAATCCTTGTAAAAACAGCCGATAAATAAATATAAATATTTACGGACATTACACATCACACTCTAATCCCAAAGTAAGCAAAGTTTGTAGGTACTTTGGGAACTAGACTGCTGATAGAATACTTACTTATATATATTTTTTTGTAAATACATACACATAGAATACATTTACCACCCAACGACAGAAAAAATATTTATTTTCATCACACAAATATTTACTCGGTTGGGAATCGAACCCAAGACCCACAGCATGGAAGGCAGAGCTACTACCAACTGATCTGTGACGCCTGTCATAATACTGAAAATCATTACATTTTAAAGGGCTCATCGTCACTATTGGAATTAGTTGTCAATTGACATCAGTATTTTTCTTGCTACTTCTATGAAAACAAAATAAAATACTCTTAGCAGCAGTCAATTTTAAGAATTATTTCGTATAACGGAAGGAACTAAAGCTTATTGTTGACTGAACACGTGCTGTCGCCATCCGGCACACCTGCTTAGGAAGTGTGATAGTGATTAATGAGTCTATTTATTAAAGTACATATCCACCAATTTTGTTAAGTACCTACTTGTTAATTATGTATAACTAAGCTAAGTACTTTCTTATTATTTTGTATCTTTTGTATTTATTTATCTTGTTGGCGCTTGACCTTTTGAGTGCTGTAGTGAAATAGATTTGTTGAAATTAGAATTTTGAGCTTAATTAACGATAGTTTTTAAAATTCTGTATCAACAATGACGATCCTCGTAAGAAAAACAGAATGTACTAAAACATCCGTGTTTATGGTTTTTTCTTCCTTATTTTACACCCTCATCGGTCCACAGAATATTTCCGTAGTAAAGTTTAATTTTCTTTGCACAAGACAAGATATTAAAATGCACAAGATGGCGCACCCACCTCTCGCATCTCATTGCCATAAAAATTAAGAACCTTGCAAAAGACGCAAATTAAAACTTTATCTTACACGATAATCTTATTCTCCCTGACTTCGCCCGCCTTTCATTTACTTCTAAGGATTTCGGACGCGTCCATTAAGTAAAGAGGATCGGGCCAGCTTAATTACGAATTCTCTCCGAAATCTCGTCTCAGGACGCCACCCGACAAAATGGCTGCGATTGATTTTAAATGAGGCCCAACAAAGACTAAGTAAAGTGGACTGCTTAAAACTTGCTCAAAGAACTTTGTGGGGTAAATAAAAGAGCAGGTCATTCTGTGTTTTATTCAGAAAACACTAATGGAGATAGGTACTTAAACTTCTGCATATACGTTTTTTCCTTTAGTTTTTACCTTATCGATCTTTAAACATACCAGCGTGGTGTTATTAAGTAAATAAACCCAAGTTTTTATTGTTGTATTTTGAAAGTTTCACACAAGGCTTAGACACTTTTTGATAAACCGAAATAAACTAAATCCAACGTTTCATAAAAATCATTTGACACAATTTAACTAATAAATGGTTACCACATCAATAAGCGAGTTAAATATTTATTAGCTTCAAATTGGCATATAATTCGGGTCAATTGTACTATTTTACGCTTTTGATAGTTAAACCAAGTAAGTTTGCTCGTTTGGCACAGTCACAGTACTAAACGATAATAGTAACTGAAGTTTTGCAATAAATGGAATGAACTAGCTTTCTCGGCTTCAATATTATTTGGCTTAAATAAAACCTCATAAAATAGAGCAAATCCCAAAAACGTTTTTATTTTACACTTTCCGGTAAAAAATAGTTAAGAACAACCTGTAAAATTCTACTGGATTACATATTTCACTCAAAGACTTCCAGATATTTACTTATATATAACTTAAACTTATATATTGTTCCAGATACTTGCCTTTCCATTCATATTACCTATATTGGCGTTCTTTATTCTAAGGACCTTATTTTTGTAAACAAAAAGTAAATAAAGAATCAGTTTTCTCTCATATAAAAAGAACGATGTATGATTATTGAAAAATATGAAAATATTAGGTACATTTATTATATTATACCTACTTAGGATTTTGACATAAAATCGTGCTGAGTTTTTCAAAAAGTTCGATAAATTCCCATTTTATTTTCATGTTAGAAAACTATAATTAGGTAAACCAAATATCGTGATGTCCTTTGTATTCTCTTTGGTAATAAGGAAGTAATAAAGATAAGTTATTGCTCATTAACATCAAAGCAAAGTAATGTTTACTAGCCCAAATGAAGTGGGAGTTGAAATGAAAGACTACCTACTACCGTTTGTTTGTCTGAAGAATTTGAGTCTGTAGGTCACCAATTCTTGATTATGTGCTGTGGACTAATACCTACTTATTTAGTTGTGTTGTTTTTTAGTTTACATAAACAAAAGACACAATTGTGAATCGATGAATAAATAATATCAATAGTGATAATGATAAATTTTGGTTTGTATCTACATTATTAGGTATATTGTATCTTTTCCAAAGATACATCCTATCTTTTCAAAAGTGCACCAGTCAGCGAATTTAGCGAATTATCGTATTACCAATAAAAGTAAACAAAATTGAGTTTAATAAAAATAAACATTTTGAATCATTGTCAACTACAGTTATAAAATAAATCCAAAGATTCACTTATGTACATATAAGGTATATTGTAATAGCTACCTAAAAAAAGGAAAGTCAAGAAGCTACCTAGCTATAGACATATTGTTTGAAGCAGCATCGTCTTGGCAACCAAAAATAGAGACGCACAGGTGTTTCGTATTAATTTAGACTGATATTAAACTTGCACTACACTGAAAAAATTATTTAGTTGAATCAACATTTATTCAACCTATTTTTTGTGTTAATATAGAACCTACATAGAATATTTGTTAAATCAAACAAACCGAAATTGTTACTTTTAAAAGGTAAATTTAACCAAACCCAGTGAGGTTGTTTCAACACTGTTTTGAAATGGTAATATCAACTAGTTTATTATAGGTTATCAGAACATTCAACTTTTCAACTATTTTTTTTTTGTTGATATAGAACCTACCTTTAATAAATAGTTGAATCAATTAACCTTAAATGTGTTGCTTGTAGGGTAAATTTAACCAAACCATGAGCTAAGTTAGTTTAACACCTACTTGTAACAGGTAAATTTAACCAAACCACCAGTTAGGTTGTTTTAACACTATTTTGAAATAGTTATTTTAACTATATTATTAAACCTGTATTTTTAAGTATATAGTGCCTAAGTTGTAACAACCTAATTTTCATGATAAACTTAACCTGTATTTTTAAGTTGAAACAACTTGTGGTGTTTTGTTAAATGAACCTCTGCTTTGTGGTAAAATCTACCTAGGTCATAATATTATTTTTGACATAGGTGTAATGTAGATTCGACACGTAGCAATAGGTTAGAATAACTTAAATTAGGTGGTAAAATTAACCTGTGTATATTGGTATTCTTGACTGTTGTAAATGTAGTATTAACATGTGAAATTAAGTTGTAACAACCTAATTTTCATGATAAACTTAACCTGTATTTTTAAGTTGAAACAACTTGTGGTGTTTTGTTAAATGAACCTCTGCTTTGTGGTAAAATCTACCTAGGTCATAATAGTATTTTTGACATAGGTGTAATGTAGATTCGACACGTAGCAATAGGTTAGAATAACCTAAATTAGGTGGTAAAATTAACCTGTGTATATTGGTATTCTTGACTGTTGTAAATGTAGTATTAACATGTGAAATTAAGTTATAACAACCTAATTTTCATGATAAACTTAACCTGTATTTTTAAGTTGAAACAACTTGTGGTGTTTTGTTAAATGAACCTCTGCTTTGTGGTAAAATCTACCTAGATCATAATAGTATTTTTGACGAAAGTGTAATGTAGAATCTACATGTAACAATAGGTTAGAATAAACTTAATTTAGTGGTAAAATTAACCTTCGATATTGGCATTCTTGACTGTTGTAAAGGTAGTATTGACATGTGACATTTAGTTAAAATTACTTGTTATTGGTAAAATCAACCTGCATTTATTAGTAATATCTACCTACAATATAAAGTATTTTTGACAAAGGTGTAATGTTGAAACGATACGCCTCAATAGATTAGAATAACATACTATACAATACAAATCTCTTTATTGCATATACCACAGACATAGTAGGTACAAAAAAAAAGAAACTTAAACTAGAGTAATACAATTGGCGGTATTATCGCTTAAAGCAATCTCTTACTTTTGTACTTACCATGTAGGCTATGAAAAATGATCTGTCCGGTGATCATTATGGTTTGAAACTGGACTATGCCGGCATGATAAGTGCAAATGCTATTCTAACCTATCGCTACATTACATACATACACCTCTAGGTGTATGCATGTAATGTAGCTTTACAACAAAGCCTAATTCAACATTATACCGACTTCTTCCGTGCATGCAGATTGATTTTACAAACATAATATTAAAGTAAATTCTGTATAAACAAGTATTTTTACATTTCAGGTTAACTTATTACTTAGCTAATTACAAAATACTAATATAATATTGACACCACTCAATGCAGGCTTATTCTACAATACACTCTCATGAAAATACTTACCTACCTATAAAGGAAATCTAATTATAGACAATTAAATAAAAAAGTTATAGATCATTATTACACATTTATTTAACCATAAAAAAACATAATAAACACATAATACAACTTATATTATTCAAATGAAGTAACTAGCAAATCGTCCAATACGTATAGACATTTAGCGAGAGAATGTCAAAGTTTGCCAAACAAACTAACAATTATTAGTAGATTTAACAAATACGTTTAGTACCTATGTTTTCAAATGTAATTACCGTTTTCTGGATCGTAGCGTAATGGCCATTTGCCATTAGTTGTTAGGCCTAACAATCGAGTGAATATCACTTTTTTAGGCCTAACAACCAATAATCGTAATCGCTACGATCCAAAAAACGGTAGTAATTACATTTGCATGCCAGACTAGACCTACCGGTAGCGACACTTTTTTATATAAATAATAGAATTTAAGGGTAGTTACCTACAGGACATACTCTGCTATATTTAAAAAAAATGCCTAAGGCCAACAAACAGTATGTACCTGCATTAACGCCAGAATAAAACTTAACCATTACAGTTGACAGACTCACAAACTTAACTTAACTTATAGCTTGTTCATTATGAACACTAGCCTAAAACTAACCAGCTGCGGAACCTATGTTGCAAGGCCCGACTTTAAACGTCCTGTAGGTCTAGTCTGTCATGCAAATGTAATTACCGTTTTTTGGATCATAGCGTAAAGCCCATTCGCCATTAGTTGTTAGGCCTAACAATAGTTTAATCACCATAGTGATAAAACTTTGTTAGGCCTAACAACCAATAATCGTAATCGCTACGATCCAAAAAACGGTAGTAATTACATTTGCATGCCAGACTAGACCTACCGGTAGCGACATTTTTTTTTATATAAATAATAGAATTTAAGGGTAGTTACCTAAAGGACATACTCTGCTATATTTAAAAAAAATGCCTAAGGCCAACAAACAGTATGTACCTGCATTAACACCAGAAAAACCTAACCATACCTAACAATGACAGACTCTATTTCTAAACAACACATCACTAGCACAAAAATCTGTGAGTAATAGATCTGAATGTAATTTACCAGTTTATATCCAAAGTTTTGTTTCAAAATAGGATATTTTGTAATATTTCTTGCAGTTGTTTCGTTTTATCATTATAGTCTTTCTCGACCCGGTACGCTCCTGTTGCCAGCCAGTTGCGCACCTCTTGGAACGGTTCTTTATGGTATTTTAGCCAGATGACCAGCTCATCATTTTCTGAAACCAAAAAGCAGAGGTATGATAAATAATTGCAAAGCGATGTGTAGGTATATTAAACAAACATAATACCTATTATACTAAAGTATTACCGATGATTATGTTCTCTTCGACCTCAGAATCTTGTTTTTCATCATCATTATATTTGCGTTTCCTTGATATGACCCCCTCTTTTTTTAGGACGCGTCTTTGATTGTTATACCTGTCCACTAGTTTTCCTCTGGCAGGAATCGTTTTTTTGTTTGTTACTATGGCCGGGATGTAGTAGGTTTCCTAGAAAAAAAAAAATTATGCAAGGATAGTGAACATGAATAGTGGTATGAACTTGAATCAATTTTGTAAACACACTAGTATGTGTCCAATTATGACCATTTTTTTGAAAGGAATCATAACTATGCTTCTACTACTACTGTATGACTTTAAAGATGAAACATATAGGTATATAACATAACGGAGATACAGATACATATACATAGACAGGAACATGACGCTCACTATTGTCACTAACTACGTCGCACTACGATAACTACGCTTTCTACGACTACGACGACTTTAAAGATGAAAAATATATAATAGGTAGGTATAAGTAATATAACGGAGATACACATCATAGATACCTACATATCGCTCACTATTGTCACTAACTAGGTACGTCGCACTACTATTATTTATTTATACTAGGTAGGTAGGGTACTTGGCAAAGAATGTACTATAGGTATCATAAATAGGCTGGTAGGTATATAAACCTTATGTTCTGTTGGAACAAAGCGAGTGATAGCCTCTGATAAAACAATGAAGTCTTCTTTTTTTATGCACTGATATTTGTTAATATACCACTCCACAATGCTTTTTGTTAGATATGATCTGCTAGTCGCATCAAGCTTATAGCTTGATTTCAGACGGGCCAGAACCAGTTTTCCATAACTGTTCTCATTAAGAATGGTGGGTATATCTATACTCTAAAATAGAACAGTACAAAAAAAGTAAGAAACATGTGTACAAAAAAAAGTAAAAAAACATAAGGAAAACGTGTGTGTCATAATAAAATTATGAAGAATCCAAACTTACATTAAGTATTTGCTTTGGGTCAGCATCCGTTTTTACGCTACAGCATAAGCTACTATGACTAGAGCACGTTGTAGGGCTTGCAGGAGCAGAATTTGTGTATTCCGATGCAGTTTCCTGTAAAATAATAAACCAAGTTAAAACTTTAGATTTTCTAGTTTTCTCTCCGTGCGACTTAACTAGAGACTTCACGCTGTGACGTCAACAATAAAAACTCAACAGAAATATTATCGTATGATTCAAAACTAGGTAGGTACCAATAAAATACTAATTAAAAATCATTTTTTTAAACAAGCTTTTATTTAAATGCTCTAAAACGAACAAAATAAATTTTGAATGCAATCAAACCCACCATTATATTAAATTATAAAATTTATATTGATATAAATAAAAGCTTGTCGCGCATGAACTTTAGTGGCGTTGTAAGTAGGTTTAAATTCGCATTTTTTTTCTCTTAGAGTCGACTTTCTGTACTTGTACTATTACTTATTCTGTGGTAGTACGTACGTACCTTACTACGCGTAGGTATAAGTTAACATTATTTTTGTGTTAAAATAACATTTTGTGACGTATTTGATATACCCACTACATTTTGTTAGTGCTTCCATAACCTATGGTAAGTAGGTACCTACCTAAATAAATAGGTGATTAAAAAATTTATAATACTAATTACCTATAATTAGAGATTAAATTTAGTACCTATAATTAATTAACAAGTGAGATTAAAATACCTAATAAAAATAATAGAGATAGGTTTACTTACATGGGTTATTTTTTCCAGCTTCCTCACACCGACTCTGAATAATATTCTTTCTTTTATAAGCGGCACTAATTCTTTTTTATTTCGTTATCCTGTATTTCTGTGAGTAAATCTATAGTGATTTCATTATCTGAAAAACAAAACAAATATTATTACTTAGATACCTACGTAAGTTCCTTAGGTACCTACCAACCTACCACCTAACCTATCGTAGTTTCGGTACACGATCTCGGTAGTTTACTATAAAAAATAACTAGGTACCTTGGTACCTTACCTACTGGCTACTACTAGGTACCTATACTTGTAGTATTATGTGTGCCGTCTTATGTCTACCGCCCTGGTTTTCTACTCACCGACACATACCTACCTACATACGCGACGCGCGCCGCACTGTAAATTCAAATGAACTTATACCTAATTGTAGTGTTATAGAGATCATTTTTCTTTAGGTGCGAGCGCCCGGACGGCTTTGTCAAAAGGCGGACGCACAGTTGCCGCGCCGCGCGCCCATTTTAAATGAACTTACACTTTATTGACTTTGACTTAGAGATCATTTTGCTTCAAGTGCGGGCGACCGGGCGGCAAAGTGTCAAAGGCTTAGAGAATTTGCCGCGCGCGTATTATTAAATAAAATTGTTATTTGTGTAGTAGGTAATAAGAGTCATTTTAACTTGCACATCATGAGCAGTATGACAAGCACCGAAAGCGTAATAAAAGTAAAACGAACAATGATTATTGTTGATGACAATTTTTTTTATTTAATTTTGCGCATAGGTAGGTACGTGTTTGTCGTAACCTGTATATGAAACTGTGCAATGGCGTTAAGTTCAATGAAATATCTAAATATTCATTAATCAGCGCTCGGCAGGCGCCCACGGGCGCTCCGCACCCGGGTGCACCGCACCCCTTGCACCCCCGGGTAAAGACCCTGCTACTATTAACCTAGATTTTATGTAGATTGCACCTAGAATATGTGGTAGAAACAATACCACATATTCTAGGTGCAATCTACATAAAATCTAGGTTAATTTAACTTATTACTTCTTGTTCGTATTAGGTTACCTAGGTAGGTAACAGCACTGAGTAGGTACTCAGTGCTGTTTTATGTACTGAGTACATAAAACTACTACGAGCTAGATAAAATCTTTGTTATGTTACTTACCTACTTGTAGATAAATTACTTATTTAGCTACAATTAGTAATTTCATCATGATCAGACTGGCGTTTCATACATTATATTATGTAAGGTAAGTACTTACCACAAAAAATTTTAATTGTCTCTTCAGATAAACCCCAGTCTCGGAGATATACTGGCACCAGTGATTTCTCAAAATCTTCCATATTTACTTAAGGTACCACTGAATCAACGATACGTATCACTAAACTCACCTTTTATTTGGTTTGTTCTATTAAACCACTTTTAGCAGTGGCATTTATTAATTAAAATTAATAAAGTCTAACGTATAGTAGGTACGTCGCGGGCGCCGGCGCCGGCGGCGCCGGGCAGACTAAACAAACGCAACGAACGCGCACTTGCGGAGTTGCGGTTGGATTTGATTGAAGTCAACAGTGTTGCCAGGTCACATTTTTACAGTACCCTTGGCTTGGTTTCAATTTACCCTAGATTCTGTATAATTTTGAAAATAAACATTAAATGTAATGTATTGAGAAATACATCGATGTTCCTAAAACATCGATTGTTTTCGCAATGAATGTTTAGGCCTTAAAGAAAACTAAGTAAGAACAAGGAAAAATATGTATTAAAATTCACGATCACACAGCAAATAACCAGCTATATTTTATTAATTGCTCTAGTTGTCATTGTCATTATAGTGTCGCTTGGTCAATAAATTAAGTAGATTAGCTAAATTGGGTTATTTCAGGGCCAATACTTGTAAATAAAATTAATAAAAAAAAACCTAAAACTATACAGGGTCCGTAACTGTATAGTATAGTACTGTAGCCCATTCATTATAAGATCTTCACACGTTATGGAATGCAAATAAAGATATGAATATAAAGCCCCTTAAAAATCCCATTCCACTTATTTACCGCCTAAATTTGGGGGGTTATATATATTAATACCCTTTAGTTGGGAACCCTGTTTTGGTTTTAATTTTGCTATGCGGCTCCGCGGCAGCGGCAAAGGAAACCTAACCAATTCAACCGTATTTCTCACGAACTAGGTACTAATGCTATCAACTTGAAATTTGGAACAGTTTTTGTCTAAAAAATCGAAGTGGGGCTACTATGGTATGTGGGGTATCATATGAAAGAGCGCTATTTGCACATTCTCAAGCACTTATTTTTTTTACGCTGCATATAGCGTATAAAATATAAGTAGTTTTTGAGTTTTGACGAAAAATTAAAAAAAAAACCGTCCCTTATCTCCGAAGTTTGCATAGAAAAAAAACTGAAATTATTTCATGGCACATGGGGCGGCGATGAGAGGCTGATATTTAAAAAAATGAAAAAAAAAAATTGCCCGTTCCAGGATTTTAGCGTGTGAAGTGGTGAGGTTTTTGTTGTATGTACAGGTCAAGTGGAGTTATTTATAGGGCTATCTCCATGGCTGCTGTTGGGGTGGTTTTCATGCAGCCAGTGATAGCTTAAAAGGCTTGTCGCTGGAACCATTGGAGTCCGGTGATGGTGGTCGAGAGTTCTGTCCTCGTTCACCAAACCAGAACGCCATAATATGCCAACCTTGGCCTGATCACCGCTTTGTATAGCCATATAGTAATCTTTGGAGAGAGCCCCCCGGTCTTTCCTAACATTTTTGTTTTACATTGGAAGAGTGCATTGTGCACTTGTTGAGATTATAGTCAAGATGATTTTCCAGAGCAATTTGCTATCAAGAATAAGTAGTTGACCTCTTCTTGAATATTATCAGTTTCGCTTTTCGGGATTAGCCGATAGCTAGTGCTTTGAACACCAAGCTCGCGCTTGTTTTTGATTTTCTCATGAGATCACTTAAGATGCCCTCGAATTTCCCCGAGGACCTTGCGAGTCTGTTTTTGCAATCAATTTTGTAAATTTAGCTACGTTCGCTTGTTGATACGACTTATGCAATATAGTTGAATTAAACATTATTTATTGTTTTTTTTTAATTTCTAGCAAAAGGTTAAAATATTTATGTTATTTTGACTAAATGTATCTGTTGATTCTACTATGTAATGAAATGTTAGGTGTTGACAACTACTCACAATAGTCATTTTAACCAATTTGCTTTGTTTATTAAAATATTTGCAAATAGTTGAATCAATTTTGTAAATTTAGCTACGTTCGCTTGTTGATACAACTTTTGCAATATGGTTGAATCAAACATTATTTATTGGTTGTATAAATTTCTAGCAAAAGGTTAAAATATTTTTGTTATTTTGACTAAATTTATCTGTTGATTCTACTATGTAATGAAATGTTAGGTGTTGACAACTATTCACAATAGTTATTTTAACCAATTTGCTTTGTTTATTAAAATATTTGCAAATAGTTGAATCAATTGCGTAAATTTAGCTACATTCGCTTGTTGATACAACTTTTGCAATATGGTTGAATCAAACATTATTTATTGGTTGTATAAATTTCTAGCAAAAGGTTAAAATATTTTTGTTATTTTGACTAAATTTATCTGTTGATTCTACTATGTAATGAAATGTTAGGTGTTGACAACTATTCACAATAGTTATTTTAACCAATTTGCTTTGTTTATTAAAATATTTGCAAATAGTTGAATCAATTGTGTAAATTTAGCTACATTCGCTTGTTGATACAACTTTTGCAATATGGTTGAATCAAACATTATTTATTGGTTGTATAAATTTCTAGCAAAAGGTTAAAATATTTTTGTTATTTTGACTAAATTTATCTGTTGATTCTACTATGTAATGAAATGTTAGGTGTTGACAACTATTCACAATAGTTATTTTAACCAATTTGCTTTGTTTATTAAAATATTTGCAAATAGTTGAATCAATTGTGTAAATTTAGCTACGTTCGCTTGTTGATACAACTTTTGCAATATGGTTGAATCAAACATTATTTATTGGTTGTATAAATTTCTAGCAAAAGGTTAAAATATTTTTGTTATTTTGACTAAATTTATCTGTTGATTCTTCTATGTAATGAAATGTTAGGTGTTGACAACTATTCACAATAGTCATTTTAACCAATTTGCTTTGTTGTTTAAAATATTTGCAAATAGTTGAATTAATTTTGTAACTTTGACTAAGTTCATTTGCTGATTCAACTTAACATTATGTTGACATTACCGAATTATTAGTTAAATTGACCGCTATGCGATTATACATGAAAAAATATGTTAGCTTAACCCATTTTTTTGGTTGTAACAACAATTAGATTTTAACTTTTTTTAATTTGTTCTATTAAATGTAGTACTACGGTTGTCACAACGTAATTTATTGTTGCCTCAACTGTTAAGGAATCAACATTCAGAAATTCAACTATTAGTTTTCTCAGTGTAAGTAAGCTTGAATATTACTCGGGTATTACTTAGCTAGTACAGCTTGAGACGACAGCTCGCAGACTCGAGCTAACTACCGCGAATAAACAAACTCTTGGATTCTAATGTTAGAGAAATGTTATTTTTTTCATGGGATACTTAATTATTGTTGCTGTTTGTCAATTTTACAACATTTTAAAATAAAATACATGTTTGATGGTGAATTCAGTTATGTATATATAAGTTAATTTTGAAGCAGCTTTTGATTTTACTTGTGGCAGCGCAGTTAAAAATAACAAAAACCACTTTGTTCATTTATAAATATATCATTTGGTCAATCAAATTATTCGGTTTCTCTCTCCGGAGAAATGGTTCTAATATTGTTTACGAATCTCGTTTCATTTCAACAAAACAAACTCAGAAATGCCAAAGATACAAGAGCCTTTCTTATTCGACCGCAACAAAAACTTTGGTCCCCAAAGAATTAAGTTTCACAACATTTCCTTTCTCATAGCCAGAGGGCGCGTTTGCATGTTTCAATCTAAGGGATGATAAGTTCATGGTATAAATATGGAGACAGAAAATTTTGTCGTAAGTGAGAAAATATTACAGAAGCTTAATGCTACGAGGGGCACCTTACGGAAGGCTGGCTCGTTATGCTGATTTATGTTACCCGAAAAGGTATGAAGATCCACCTTATGAATTCCTTTTTGAATTTACGCGCACGTTTTCATTTTGTGCAGGCCGCTGTACGTTATGAGAGAAGTTTTCGTGCCAGGTGCTGTCTCTTTAATGTTATAATGATTTTTTACTGCGAATAAACGGAGGAAATTAGGCAGTCTGAGAAATACTTGGTTTTTTATAGAGGTCATTTGCTATATTTTTTATTGTATCCTGTTTGAAGACAAATCTTTTTCCATTTTTGATTCATTTGAGTTGAATGGTACCTACATTGATGTTGTTAATAGCTGTCATAAGAAATTTATTGTAAAAAACATCTTTATTGATCTTGATGGTTTAGTACAGAATTCTAGATCTTTAATTAAGCTGGTCTTTTTCAGAATGGTTTAAATTTTATTATGGACAAGAAGATTGAAAATAATATAATTTACTTATTAAACATCGAGACAGAAGTCTACCTACATACATGAGACATTTAAAATTATTACCTATAAATTACAAGCAATTCTAATATTAAATAGACATTATTTTTGTAGCACGCCATAAGACTTCAAAGCAAGAATCCCGCAGTAATCAAATTACCCGCAATTTTATATACAAATGGATAAAAATAAACTAGTAATTAATTACAAATGGAGTGTTGTTTTGTATAAGCTACCAGCGGCGGAGTACGTGAGCTCTCTTCAGACCGCCTGTGGATTCAACAAAAACTCAAAAATCTATTTCAAAAATGGATAAGGTATTGATATTATTTACAGTGTGACTATACAATAGAATATTATCAGAAATTACTTATTTTCAAGCTTAAAATAATTTTTGAAAACCATTGTAACTAAGATTATAAATGATAATTTAATTTATAATATTTTTTAATGATAATCGTTAAAAATTGAAAAAAAAAACTATTAAACTTTATTAACCGTCATTATAATATTAAATTGTGAATTTTCTATAAATTAATTATTAATTAATCTTTTATTAAATAAAAAGAAGATCAAAAAGACACAACTGCACCAGTAAAAACAAACTAAGTTACACTTTTTAGGTTATGTTTCTGAGTACTCATTATGCCTTATCCATTAAAACAAAACATAGATTCATGGATTATTCATCAATAAGCTAAATTAATGTTAGCCACGTTTTATGGTAATACCCGTGTCCTACTGGCTTCATACAAAAGTAATAGACTTGTCACCGGTCGTATACAGTTCATTACAATTGCAAATGCCAGTTTGATTCCAGCCTCGACACTATAGGAAGTCGGCGTTTTATGACCGAGTCTGCCGAGCCTGAATAAAGTTAGTATGTATTGTGAGTTTTGTTCCGGTATGGCAACACTGTGGTTGACCATTGACTATACATTAGAATTACCTGTACTTTTCTTCCACAAAAAAACATGGCAGTCATTCGAATTTGAAGATTTTTTGCACATAAATAGTCTTACAAACTTTCGCAAACACAAGATAAAATATCTTGTATCTTGTGTTTTAGGACAAAGTAAGACCTTAATAAGTGTATACTTAAATGTATGAGTGGAAAAAATAAAACTTCAAAAACATAGATTTCAATGGCTTTTCCCAATTTGAGTAGATACATATTTTATTTAATAGTGTTTTTGTAAGAAGAGTTCAAAATATGACTTTGTTAATTTCATTACGGGGAAAAAAACTACTTGTCTCTGTCGCCGAACTTTAGTTATATTCATTTCCATAAACGAAAGATAAATAAAACTGCATTTTCAGTTTGGTCACGATTTTAATAATTAAGTGTCACGAATATTTAATTCGAAATGCGGGTATATTAACCACAAATTTAATTACAAATCATAATTTTATTCGAATGAATTTGTGTCGGTCACTACTTTGTTTCAAGTTACGATCAGTTAATATTCTGTTGAAATAAAAATAACTTTCTGAACGAGTATTAATGTCATTTAATATACTTTATTGAGACAAAACCGACGGCTCCTATACCGTACTTATAAACGGCGATCCATAAATCACATGTTTTATGTGAATTTATGCCAAATAAATTAAGTTATTCACGAAAGGTAAGTATTTATATGAAGAAAGTAGCTTCATTACTTTGAACATTTGATTTTGTTTTTGGATTCAGGCCAGATAATTATTTTCAAGTTTAGGTACATTAATATTATGATGATTATTATTATTTTATGATTATTATTGATTATTTTGTTAATTATAAGAACAGAGATTATTATATTTTCACAATTACATTGAGATGTCATCCTTTAAAAGTTTATCTATGATTACATTATTATACAAAAGAGATTTCAAAAGCCAGAAAATAAACTTATGTTATAAAATTGCAACCTTTTCTACTTAGAAAAGGTTTTAATTTGAATAGAATAGAATAGAAAAACTTTATTTCAGTACTTAAAGCTAGAACATATAAAAAGATACAACATATAAAAAGATATTTAATGCTAAAATACTGAAAAAGGTAATCACTCAGCTTGTGCTGGTGTAGAACCATTGGGCTCTACACCAGCGCTGGTTTTCAGTGATACCTGATAACTAACTTTAGAAATTTAAATTAACTAACTTAACTAGAAACTAACTTTAGGATCTTAACTTAATCAATTACTTAAGGCTATATATATAAACAACAATTTGTGAAATTCAATTAAAATTAGACATGTACATAAAACAAATACTACAGACAAAGTAAAACATAAAACACTAACAAGAAAGGGGCACAGAACGGCTGCCTTTTGATGAAGTTTTTTGTGAATCTAACAATTGTTTTTTAAGATTAATTTTAAAAGAATAAATAGACTTGATTTGTTTTATTGCCGGGGGCAAGTTATTCCAACATTTCGTGGCAGCATAACGAAAGCTGCCACGAAAAGCAGCCGTTTTGTACTGAGGGCATATTAATAAAGACTCATATCGTTGGGATCGGTTGGAGAAATTTAGTTTATTTGGAATTTATCTCATACTTATGAGATAAATTTGATGCCTAAATAGGCTCCATAATTAATTACAAGTATCGTGACGTTGATAACTCAATAGGTACGTAGTTGAGAGTACATATTAAAACAAGTACAGCAATTAAAAGTGCCGACATACAGGATCCATTTATGGGACCGGTCAACTCAAAAGCCCTCAGGAACTTTTTAAAAGCTTTTCCCACTTTTTGCCGAACGATGCTGCGTAATAAGTTGTTCTTAATTTCATAATTAATACTTTTATTTGGGAGTACATCATTCTTCACTGTTGATTTCAGGTATGCTAAAAAAGCGTGGCTTCGTGATTTAATTTTACATTGTAATAACAATAAGTCAATTTAGTTCAATTTAATAAGAAATTGAACTTAAATTAGCCCATTTCATTACCTTATCTTATGTCTTTGGTGTTATTATATTCAAATTTTAATTGCCTTATCTAAAAATAATAAGCGGAAAATTGAATTAAGTTTATCAATTGCAAAAAAAAACTAAATATTCCTCATATTGTAATTTGGTAAGGGAATTCTCAGTAACCGTTTACTAACAATTTTGATCCCTTCCATAATAATTCCGCTTTATATCGTTTTATTCACTTGAATGGAGCCGAATGGATTTTTCCGATGGAATTGTTATCCATTCTCTGTAGTTCGCTAGAACGAATGGTGGAAATGGTGATTTTTTTGCTTTTGCATGGTTTATTTATTTTGTCAGTGTCTGAGTATTTCTAGTATCTATGTGTTTTGACCCCTAGAAAGCAATGTCCACAATTTACATAGAAGTTATGTGATAGCGATCAATTAACACAAAACTTATAGAGTTATATACTTACTTACATTATGGATTATATAAGTTATTGACAAATAAGTATAGCTGGCGCAAATTGATATTTTCATATAAAAATGATGACGCAAATTTTGAGGCTAGTGTATTTTTTGAAACAATTTACTACTGGCAAATGGTATCACTAAGCAAAGCAAACGTGTTCAGAATTGTACGTCAAAGAGATATCGCATTAAAAATTGAATTAAATTTAATAAAGATAGCGCGTAGAATCTTTTGTTGTGACTACTGTGACTAGAGGGGGTGAGTGGGGGTGAATTCTTAATTAAGTGTTGGCGAAGCCCTCTCCACTTAATGCAATGACTTCACGGCTCGTTTAACTTTCATGGAATTCTCTTAAACTTAGCGATTTTTTACTAAGTGGTGGAATTAAAACTCTTTGCGGAGAAAACTGCAGCGTGTGCTTGCTCATATGCATTCTTCATCTAATTATGGCATACTGCAACATGTAAGTAGGGTTAGGAAAAAAATACCTACTTACTTAGATATTTTTATATGAAAAACATCAAGAATGTCTTCCAATTTTCTGCACTTAGTGGCTTTTAAAACCAACCTATAGTTTATTATATTTTTTTATAATTAAGCTAGGAGGTATACCATGGTGACTTATAAAAAAAAAAGGTTAAAAAGTATCTTTTAGGCGGGAGGATATTAGTCGAATATTGCTACATAAATATCGGTTATTACACCATAACTCTCTTCTTCCATATATTCATTATCGTTATTGCAGCCCATAAAGTTTTGTATGAAAAATAAGTAAAAATAAGCGTAGAGCTATCAATCAAAATTATATGGCGATTAACGCTCAGCACAGGGTTTTTATAATAGCCGGAAATTAATAAGAGCTCGCGATGATGTAAGGCATTTCACTAGCTTTACATTTCATGTGAAGTAAAATACATTTTGTAAATTTTTTAACCTTTATCTTCCCTCGGACCTCCCAAATCCTTCCCAAATGTTTCAAGCGTTTTGCTTTACAATTTTCGTTCATTTGCCAGACTCGATATCAACCATCTCAGACACTTGTGTTTTCAACAAACACAGAAACCCAGAGTAAGTGGAATCTAAAAAGGTCAACCGATAATCTTTAAATAGTTTCCTTCTTTTAAATAAGCAATGTCATAATACAAGACAAACAAATTTTGAAACATAAAAATCTGCATATTATTATTTATATTTAGTGACGAATTGGGAACATCATTGATTGGGAAGCTGTAAAAACAAATACCAACAATATTTACCTGCTGTTAGGTTTTGTGTTGGACAATTTTGTGATTAGTAGGTATCGATATATAGAAAATACTTACAATAATCTCGAGCCCGGTCGTCTAATACTACGCCGTAAAACAGTGAGACTATTCGACCATCCCTAATCTTTTATCCACTTTTTATTGCATCCCAGCAATTTTCTACGCTTTATTATTTCTCCTCAATTTTTCCATATAGGGTGGATAATAGACATCGATTATTATGATCTCCCTATAATTCACATAATCCCATAATTGATACGTAAAAGCTCAGTTGGCCTTTGTGCCTATTAGGGCGGCCCCTTTGCAGATTTATAATTTAATCCATTGTTGGGTATGATAAATGATTACTATTCTGTCTTGATACAAAAACATTTCTTCATTTCTCTTTTACAGATTTGTCTCAGCAATAGAAAATTACAAAAAGATTTCTCTGTTACAGATTTGTCTCAGCATTGCAAAGTTTTTAAATAATCCAAAAAAAAGCACATTATTTCAAGAGAAGCGCTATCTAGTACGCTACATGATCAACTCAAAACTGCGTCCGATAGATGTCACTGTCACCTATCGTTACAAAACAAGAAGACTTTAAATATTTTTCATTGGACCAAAAATAAAATCCAAGCCAAAAGTCACTCGATGGAAGATTTTCCCAGTTTGTAGGAAAGCACACATCCTAGCGTGTTCTTCTCATTATTCTTCGTATAAACTAAAAAGCTAAATATTACTATGTAATTTCATTGTACTCGTATACTTACCTGTGCGCATCAACATTGTAGCAAGCAGATTGACTCTTCCAATCCCGGTTTCAGTCCCCTAAATGATGATTGTGTCAATTTAGCAGTTTTACTCTCGCAACCACACTCAAATGTACCGTAAACTGATACAACGCAAACATACGCCGTATTTTTGCAACGAGATTTTATGTCACTGTGATAGAGATAGAACAACTTTGTATATCGATGTCCCTTTCTGGCGTGTAATAATAAAAGTTGCAGTGCAATTTGAAGGGTGCCTTATAAGGGTGGGTCTAATCGACCCGCGGTGCGTGCTTCAGTAACGCGGTAATGAATACGCGTGGTTGCATTTTAGGGTTAGTTGGATTATTAGTGAATTTTATTTGGTTGTAAATTTTATTAACACAATTATATTATGGCTTTTAATTTGATCTATAATTGCCTTAATTGATTTTCAGTATATATCACAGGTATCTTAATACTATTTGGCTTAGAATGCTTAACAAATCGATATATTTCTACATTAATTTATTTGATTTCAAAATTGTCTAACGATCTAAAAATCTGCTTTAATATGAATTATATTTTTTTTTCTTTATATATTTTGTCAAAATTGAAATGAACCAAACTGAATAACTATCAAGTAATTATGATGTCAACTGTCAAAGCTAAGAAAATCAATCGCTAAATGCGCAAACGCCGTGACAATGACATTGAATTGTTATTTATTGCGAATCGAATAGTCGTGGGCAGGGTCGTTTACACATGAGACTAAACATCCCCCTGTTGACCCCACAGTCGCTGGGGGAATAAAATTATCTGTCTTGTCCATAAACATAGGCGGCAGACACACGTATGGTGTAAGTTAAAAGTAATTACAATTTTATATTACTAAAATATATTAATTGATAAGGTTAAAAACCACTTTATTCACAAACAAACTTACGACTATTACAGTATTTACAAAATGTACATAGGAATATATAAAATACATAAGAAACAGTTGAGCTATCTACAGACCGTATTTGATTGTTTTACAAACAGGGTCATATTATTTCGATCGAAACTAGGAATAAAAATAATGACTGTAGCATGATCAAAGTCAAATATGTACTTAAAAAAATATATATGTCGGTTTTATTGCTAAGAGAGCTATTCTAGCTAATTTTCTCTTCTAGAAATGCTAAGGACATGTTTCTGGCTATCAAAAGTTACGGCAAATAAAATTATCAAGATTGGTAAGTTGGTATAAAATTCCATGAATTTATTTGTTCACATTTTATTTTTTATTTCTAAGAAATAAACCTATTTAATGTATATTTAATATCAAAGAAACATGTGAAAGGAAACAAAAGTATGCAATTACTTGAAATACCTAAAACTAAAAAGCTAAAAACTAAAAGTCATCAATTTTCGCGTCGTTCTTAGTAGCGTTACTATTAATTTAAAAAAAAGAAAAAAAAAAGTGAACTAATAATCACACCGCCTATGGCTTAAGCCACTTTACAATGATGTTAATGTTTTCTAAGCAATTAGAGCCCCATCTTTGATTTAAGGTTATGGTCGCGCTTGTTCTGGTCACGTGGCATATATCTGTTTATTTACTTTGACATGCAATTTGCAATTGTGCCAAAAATGTCACTTCTCCCCTTCTCTAATTAGCAGCTTTTAGTTGGTTTTGTAAATCGCTTTATAATTCGTACAACATAATTTGTTACATTTTCACACATTGTTTTAAGTTTCAGATAATTTTGCTGGAGTAAGACAAGTAAAGATTCATTAAACTTTATGTATTAAAAGATTAAAAAGTAGATATTTCTAAGTCTGCGTTATATTTTTAATGTTTTCGTATTGTACCTATAAAATATAATTAAATGGTAAACGTACTAATGTTTTGGTCAATTTTTTTTTATTAATCATTGATATTTATATCAGTAATACTAAACTTTAGGGTTTTATTGTAATCACTCAATTTTATACACATTCGCAAAAAAAATCCTTGTACTCTTACTACGTGATAATATTCCATTATTTTTTCAAATGAATAGATAGAATTAAGTATGGGTTAATTATAACAAACAATTTGTCCCAACAATCGTTGGTAAATTAAAATCATGCCATTTCATCATAACTCAGCCAGCAACCACAAAACAATGACCAAAATGGTCGCTCAAGGGGGTAAGCACGAACAAATGTGACAATCGTAAACGTATCGAAACAGTGACGTATTTGAGCTACACTGCGCGTCAACATCAGCTTTACTGTCGAACGTTGCTGTGTTAGCGCGCAGTGTGTTTTAAGTACGTTATATTTACGATGGCCACATTTATTCGTGCTCAGACCTCAGTACTAAAATCGGCGTATCGCGAAAGCTGTATGTTTACCGGTCGTTTGTACTCAACAAGCAAACTAATATAACTCATAATCATGTTAACGACATGTTCCGAAAAATTGAAACACGGACAAGTTTGAAAAGCTCAAAATATCAAAGGGTTTTGTACTAAATAAGCTTACATTTTAATGAAATTCTACTGAACAGTCATGAGTCAACTGAACATAAAAAATGCAACTATCGGCAATATAATATATTAAGATAATATAATGTTTTGTTTTTTAACATCTTTTAAAGTTGATAATAAAAAAAAAACGTTTTTAGTGTGTTTTTGTATACGCAGATAGACTATTGATAGATCGACCTGTTTCTATAATTAATAGATTGCTATGTTAAGAGTAAAATACGATTTCAGGAATATATATATATATTCAGTCACTATTGTATATCACAAATAAATAATATTGCTATGCTATTCATTGACCAGAGATGTATTTAGAGAACTGAGAGATTAAAATGTTACAATTTTTGATTCTGCGTCACGGATTCCTACTGAACCAAACATAGTTATTAAAGTATTATTTATCTAAATAATTAGTATAAAGCTAGCTTCGTTGATAAAGGTGCGTGTTAACGAGCGTAAGTTCGCGTGATAAAACGACGCTTATAAATTAAAACATAATTGTGTTATCGTGACCACTATGCTTTAATGCATTCGACTCGGCAAACTTACGTGAAATTAAACGTTTTTAACTAGAACTGTTTTCATGCACTATATTTCATTATAAAAAAGATCATACAAAATGCTAGTAGAATAGAATATAATATAATCTTCATGTACACCAAAGAAAGAAACAAACAAAAGAAACATTTATTTAAAAATAAGAGGTAGGTACCTACAATAGATCATTAAGTTAAATATTTTTAAAAACTTTTTGGACCGCAATCTATTTTATATCCATATATGAATTAAAGTTTATATTATTAAATCACAAGGACCATTTAAAATTAATAGTAAAGTGTTTTAATAAAATGCTAGCTTACACGGCGTAACATATATTTTTACTATTTTTTTGACATCTTTATTTGTTTTAGTTGCAATTAACACAATAAAAGTGGAATTATTTATATAATAAAATTCCTTTTTGCACTAACGATTCTAAATCTCGATTAGTTTCAACAAATACAAAAATAATATTTTTGACTTAGTAAATACGCCCAATACAGCCAATACACATACATACTTTACAGTTGTTATGACTTGTGACTATTCATTACATACAAGCCTTATTTTGATGAGTGTATGTTTTATTTAAAAGTACAAAAAAAGTAATGGACACTAACATTTAGGTAATTGCATGTTGTGACAGGAAACCACTCCCAGTAAACGTGTGATTATATTTTAAAAATAAGTTTTGAATTAAAAAAAACAGCTTTTGATATAATATTGAGGTTGGTAAAATCCAAGTAAATTAATCCGTGAATCCGTGTTATGAGTAATTATTTTATACCTACATTATTTGATTCAATATAAAATCAGATACAAAAATGTTATAGAAAAATATACCAAACCAAAAATAGATAAAGAATTTCAAATATATTATCAACTAACCGACTATTTTATTATTTCAGTATAAAATACATAAAAAACAGTTGAACTATCAATATACCGTTGCAAATGATCTAAAGATAGCTGATCCAAATCACACCCAATCGGATTGACTGACTGTACAGATGTTACAGACTACAATGCACAAGTTTATTTCTATTTGTTATTCGTTTATGAAGAACAGATTTCTCTACAACCACTCAAATAAATTGTATCATAATCCCTCGCCTAGGTCTTGGATTAGTCATGGCTCCTAAAGTGGCCACAATCCGGCCATATGAAATATGGCCCGCTCTTAAATGGTGTGAGCCGTGTAATTGTTATAACTATAGTTTATGTACACTTTACCATTGATATACTGCTAAAGACCTATCACTTTTATTTAGAAATACCATTAATATGTTTTTTTAAAGCAATGCTGAAGTTTTGCGTTTTTGAATGAATATGCGTAGGTACTTTTGCAATCTAGGCCTTAAAATATTCAGCATTAATTCAAGTAATGTTAGTCTTCTTAAGCCTTTGACTAAGCACAATGTTTGTGTTCCATTTGCCGAATGTAATAGGAAATTTACTGTTTAAAATGTTGTAGACACAGCTTTTAAAAGCTCATATGCTACGCGACTATGAAACGACTATCAAACTCGATTAAATTCTATTATGGGAATTCAAATAATGATACAAAATATGATACTGTAATATTATATACGCTTTATGTAAGTACATATTTACAACATAAAATTTTACTTCGTTGAATAAATTTAGTTTTTATAGAACTTTGTCTAATTTTAATTGGCGTTGATGACGTTGCGTAAAATGCATTAAATCTATTTTTTATTAATATTTTGCAAGGCGTTTAAATAAATATAAATAGCGATGAAGAATATCCCAGCTGATATACAATATTTTAGTTTTTTTTTTCCTGCAAAAACATACAATAATATAACTACCGTTTATTTAAATCTAAACCGACATTCAATCCAAAACTTTCAAATTAATAACTTAGTAGTCTAGACTCTCTTACAAGTTGCACCTTCATACCATAATTCGCGAAATCAATATGCAAACTAGGTAGCGACCAGCGATGTCAGCTATTGTTCGCTGGAGGCTACAAGAGCAACAACTTCGACTAACTTGGACCGGTTTAAGCTGGTTACAGCTGAATTTGTGGCTTTTGCATGCTATTGAAATTTACAGCTAAACTTGCCAGCCAGCGGCGGTGCACGCCTAGTTAGCTTTGCACAGGATTTCTTGAACCGTGTGTGTATTTTAGGTGAAAATCAGCTGAAAGCTTACTGCAAGATGGTGCTTTCTTTGCACTTTGCAGTTGGTTGAACCAATATTTTTTACTGATGCTTAAATTCTTGTGTTTTTTTCGTAATACCCCTAGTTAGCGTTGCACAGGATTTCTTGAACCGTGTGTGTATTTTAGACGAAAACCGGCTGAAAGCTTACTGCAGGATGGGGCTTTCTTTGCAGTTGGTTGAACCAATATTTTGAAGCAGATGCTTGATTCATGTTTTTTTTCGTAATTAATTTTTATTTGCGCAAATATCTTTTGTCAATTATATACCACCATTTTTTTTTGTATTACACAAATTTATTCACAAACAAACTTACGACTATACTATAAGTATTGACAAAATGTACATAGGCATATAAAATACATAAGAAACAGTTGAGCTATCTACAGACCGTTGCAAACGATCTATAGATAGCTCAACTGATCATTAATAGTGTACATTTAATTGAAATTAATTGAACTGAAAAGTTTAAAATATACTATTTTAGTACCTCATCAGAAATAGCGCCGCAATGAAATAAAGCTTAAGGGCGTGCTTTTTTCACCCAAGCACTTTCACCCCTGTAATATTCTATCTATTTCTGTGTTCTACATCCTCAAAATATTAAAAAGCACTTATGCGCGGATGTCTCCATTAACACGACTCCCCTTGTGTTTCCATTGATTATTCTGATTGATCACAAAAAGTGAGAAGAATAAAAGCCCCATATTTTAAGGGGAGATCACAAAAGTACAGGAAACTGCTCGTGTACTTAAAATTATTATCAGTTCAGTACAGTATTAAGATCTCTATTTACAGAAGATACAAGTGTCTGCGTTTTTAGTTTTTCAAACATATAAATATTCACGGACATTTCACACATCACACTCTTGTCTCAAACTAAGCAAAATTTGTACTATGGGAACTAGACTATTGATAAAATACTTAAATAAGTACCTTTTTTTTTGTCAATGCATACTTATACATATCTACATATTACATCCACAGGTAGAACAAATATTTATGTTCAACTTGTTGATAGACCTAATAAATAAATAAATCCACAAACATTTGCACTGGGTGGAAAACGAACCCAAGACCCACAGCATGAAAGACAGAGCTACTTCCGACTGAGCTGTCTAACATACCATTGAATGAAAAAAATTAACAAACCATTACTTATAGCTCGAGATTGAAAAGAAATTCTTTATTTTGATAGCTAATTTCTTATTCCAGCAAACTTATTCTTCCACGACATTTTTTCACGCGAACCATGTAACTTATTCACAAGTTGTCACATAACTCTTATTTGGTACGACGACGGCGGTAACAAAAATAGACGCCCTAAACTTTTTAATAGTGGCTTTGTGAGGGACGGCGGCGCCTTGACTGTCGTCGGCAGAGACGGATTTTATGAGTCTCAGCGCAAATTGCTCGTTCTCCTTCAAAACACGCCTAAATGTTCAATATAAAAATATTTTGTAGTAATTGCATGTTTTTGTGGTATGCTTTGAATATTTTAATGGGTGGTCGTGACGTCACATATCGTTCTAGGGCAGTTATGGTTTTTTAATAGTAGGTATAACCTATAAAATAAGTATGATATAAGTAGCAATACAAGTTTATAATACATGTTTTTTACAATCTATGTCTTTTGTAAGTAAAAAATTACTAGGATTTAAACAAATGTAAAAAATAAGTTATGATAATATATATACTTAAATTGGGTAGAATAATACATTTTATAAAACAGAATACTAATTTATTCACAAACAAAGTTACGACTATACAGTATTTACAAAATGTACATTTACATATAAAATACATAAGAAACAGCTGAGCTATCTACAGACCGTTGCAAACGATCTATAGATAGTTCAACTGATCCAAATCAGTACCAATCGGAAGCGTACCCAAGACACTGGCTGCATTGCCGCGCTGAATAGCAATGCTGATACATTTTATTAATTATAATATTCAAAACATTAAAAAAATCAAACCTTTTTTTCATAACTTAAAAACACTTGCTCTGCATCAAACTTATTCTACCCCGCCCCGCCGTATAATAATGTTATGTCAAACTTAAGCCGCAACTTACCAGAAGCTAACTCAGATAACTTGGCCTCCTATCGGGTGCTAAGTCAGACGAACTCCTGAACTGAGCGTTTGCGGAGTGAAACTCTGTAGCCAAGTTAATCTATAGCCTAGTGCTATTTTAGTCTGTCTGGTTCTTGTCAGATCAGGCGTTTGGAGGTCTGAGACAAGTTATCCTGTTTTGACATTTCGCCCAACTTTGGTTACCTTCCTAAGCTGAGTGTCAAGATGTAATACATTTACTATACCTAACGTGGTTTGAAAAGTTCAAATTATATTATGTATCTACTAGTTACAAAATAAATGCTATAAAACAATCGATTTACTGATAAATTGATCCTATATTATATTATATACCTACTATATTATAATCGGCATTATATTTCCTGTCTGAAATTCCTTTTCCTGGTTTTTGTCACAATAGTAAAATGGTACAAATAAAACCTTAAAAAAAATGTGTTAGATAAAACTATCAATTTACTGAGTTACTATGTTTTTCTGTGTTTTCTATTTAGTATAAATTTAATAAATAATAACACTTAAAAATACTGTTTGAGTAACACAGCTCTTTGTAAAACAGCTGCATCATTCTTATTGATGAGAATTAACGGCGAAGTACCAAAACATTATGGAGATTACCAACACTAAATCATGTGTAATACAGAATACCTAATTCCATTATGCGATACTAATGTCTGACCGTACATAATGTAATCCTCTGATAATGGACTCGAAAATACTTATTTCCGAAGTTCCTAAGAATCATAATAGCGCATGTTATATAGCGGTAGTAATACTTATATGTATTAAAAAAAATATGCAAACTAACAATCTTATATAAACTATATCTTATCAAAAATTATATTTTATTGACCACTTATACGTATTCGCATATATTATGTTATAATTATAATATGCTAAACGTAGATCGGTAATGACTTAGCCCATTCATGTACATACTACACAACTTACTCCCCAATCAATATTTAATTTATATTATGAATATCTAAATTGTGTACTATAGTAGTTTTTCGTTGACGCTTTAAATGAGCTTTCCGAAAGTAAAACTTTTTATACCAACTTACTTAGGTTAAACTTTAAGTTTCAACAAACTTCTGATGGCGGTAACCAATTCTCGAGAAATCTAAGCTTAAAGCAGGTATGGCCATAATACATATTAATGAACCATTAAAGACTTTCGATGGATCATCTCTTAGTGCACAATAACACTAAGAACGTAAACATAATGAACATTAGTTAGATTAATTGGTGCTTCATGAACATGGCCGATCTATGATATTAATTACTAACTGGTCTTCGCATTAAACTATTAACAGCGATTTCATATAAACTTAAGTCAAATGTAATACAAACTGTAAAACCTGAAGGCTTATTTAACATTTTTTTTACACTACGTGACTCTAAGTGACTTCTTCTTCTTGCGTGTTGAAGTCAAAGTAAAAAAAAAAGTGCTAAGTGACTGAGAAACAAAGATGAACCTAAACGTAGAAATTCGCTTGCGTGTGTGGAACTTTACTTAGATTTACCTAAGGACTAAGATTTTCATGTATGATCCTTATTACAAAATAATGTAGGTACATATAGATAATATATTATTATAATACCCTTATCACTTCACTTTTGAGAATATTTTTCACGATTACTCGTTATTTTAAAAGTTTTTTTCTAACTCAATCATTAAAAGTGATAGTAGGTACAACCAATTAAGTATTGGCAAGACATTTAAACATAAAACCAGTATAAATATTTCACTATAGAAACTACAGCACTATCTTCAAAACTCAGGCTTCTATCTGTTCTCGGTTCTTTACGTCTGAAGTTTGTTCATCCATATATATTTCTCTCCAAAGTTTACAAAGAAAGAGGGGTTTGTAACAATATTCAGAAACACGGATAACATACAAAAGGATTTGAAACTTTGGTATCTCATCCTATTACGGCAGTAACTGTTACGCAAAGTCTTACAGAACTCGTATGCCTTTACTTGTCTCAAAGAACATACTGATAAAGCTAAGTTTGTAAGTTATTATAAAGTAGGGGTTTGCTTATGCATCCCGTTAGGCGCTGGTAGGTGATAGTGTTATATCTATCAAACTTTGTATAGAATGTCAATATATACCTAGGTCAAGATTTTATCTGAGTCTGTTCGTAGTATCAATAAGATATTTTTTTATCATCACTGTATTTAGAGATTTTATTTTAATTTGAAATATAATGTAACCATTCGATGAATACATGATGAGGTAAGCGGTTGCCTTTGTCTTATTTTTTATTAAGTATATTTATTTATTTTAGTAGGAAATTAGGACACTCTACTGTCTTTATCTCTATAAGTGAATACTATATAAGGCTTATTTGTGCTACATTCACTCTATTACTCCCTAATTTTATAAAGCTGTTTGTATTCCATGAAATATAAAAAAAAAATAAAAAAAAATTATTAGATGTAAGTACCTCTTTTTATAACTATACTCTTAGCGACAGATGTAGTAGAGTAATGGAATTTTTCCATACGAGTTCTCTCATAAAAACCTATTAGACCTCTGACTACCCCAAACATAAGTAAATCCTATCCCTATTGCTCTGAACGTATGACATATATTTCTCCTTACCACTAAAAGCAAACAAAGTATGACAATGTGCTGAAACTAATAAGATATGTAAGCAACGTCACATGTATTCCTCTCACGAAGCGAATGTAATTTAGCCCTCGTTAATTTAACTTCTGTCTCGCTCTTTTCTTCACAGTCTTTCTCTTTCTAGCACTAGTCATTAGGGAAAATATATAGGTTGCTTAGTTTTAATTAGAAGGTTATTATGACAGTGTTGTTGTTTCTTTTGTTATTGAAAATGTATCAACAGGTTTTTCATGATAGATTAGATAAAACTTTAAATTATAAGCGATTAATTTGTGTTATGAAAAGTTTGTAGCTCAACGAATTTTTTTTACGGTTTTCTTCAACACTTTTTATGTGTCTAAGTAATTTTCCCCCACTGGGATACGTCACAGAATTTTATATATTTTCCTGTTTTAGAATAGTTGATTTGCAGGAATGAGATGTAGTTTACCTGCTAATTTAATTTAATTTAAATAGTTTGGCAAAAATATAATAATATAAATATTGCAATTTCTCAACAGTTGTACATTGTAAATAAATTGTATTAAAACCTGTTCAAACCCAACATGATTTTGCAAGGCGCGTCTAGTGCGCTACTTAAGACAGCAGAAATAAATCTTACAACCGTTGCATTACGTAAACCAAGCCTACTTGCGATACACTGCGCGTCAACAACAGTCCGTCTGCCAAACCTTGCAGCGAAACCACGCATTGTATTCCAATAAATAATCGTTACGATACGAAAATTGTCACATTAATTCGTACTGACCCCTTGATTTAGCCATAATAATCTCAAGCGCAGACATAATAAATACAACGCTGATTTGATAAATGTATTCATATCCGATTGGATTTGCTATTCAAACCAGATATGTATTCAGCCTACGCCTCATTCTATTTATGTCTTAAAGTAATAAATTGTGTAAGAATACTTACTACAATGTTTGAACTTACAGTTATGTCTGGGTGTTTCGATGTATTCTACATATATGTATTTACAAAAAAATATTGTAAGTATCCTATCAGCAATTTGGATTCTTAATACTTCTAACTTTGCTTGTGATGTGTGAAATGTATTTTAATTTTATTTGCAACCTCTATTGATTGTACTTAAGGACGTTTTGTATATACTAAACGCAGACGTATTTAACTGAAATAAAAGAAGTTCAGTCTTCAGTAATAAGGATAACACACCCATTTATCATTTTTGATAAAATATAAGCTGACAACTGTCTTGTTCTCATGCGTAATAAATATCCTCTCAAATCTCTGGAGATGTGACATACTTTTGCTTGTAAATAAATACACGCAATTTGTCAGGAGAGCAATTTTATAGCAAGTTTAGTTAGTATTATTTAAATAAAAAATATTATGCTGTCTCACAACAAAGCAAGACGTTCTAGGACAATGTTTTTTTTTTTTTTTTTTTTTTATGCTAAAATGGGTGTGCTCTTGACCTCGAAACTCACACAAGTGCAAGGATGAGGTCTACGATGGAGCGAGCCCACCCAGAAGGTGCCTATTAACTCTCTTTTTGAAAACAACGGGGTAAACAATGTTTACCTAATCTTGATGAGATTTGTATTGTAATAATCACATTAGAACAATTCGTTCCAATAATCTTAATTAATCTGCTATATTACATTATGTAAAGGAAAATAAACAAGTATTTCAGTATAGTAATATATTATCCGTACTCGAGGTAAGACATCGCCACCTACTAAACTAGCCGAGACATTGCAAGTCAGGTGCGTGGGTTCGATTCTGATCGCGTGAGGATTGTAACGGCGAATTGCAAAACTTAATGGTGCAATGCGGGCATGACAAATTATTGTCACTGAGCCTACAATAATATAAACAAACTGGAATTCTTAGATACAACACTAAATTCAATGGCTATTTTCGTAGAACGCAAAGTTTTCACGACTCATAAATAAAGATGACCAAAAACAGCAATAAAACAACTAATAAAACACCATAAAAAATGTTAAAAATAACAAGAAGCTATTTAATAAATTTTAATGCTTAGTCTTTAATGTCATCTAAAATCTTTACATTTAGTTATCTTTAGCGTAAACAAGATTCTTTGAGTTAAAAACTGAAAAGTTGTAGGTAAACAATTAAAAACTGTTTCAAACAATAGCTACTATAATTTTGAATGGAACTAACGAAGCGGCATGTCAAAGTCTCATCAGACACACGCATAATATTGTCTGAACTCAAACACTTGGTCAATGAACCATAGCGTACCAAACATAGTTACCTAAACAAACATAAGACCCTCGTCAACAATAGCAACTTTGGTCGTACTTTTATTACTGTCACTGTATTAGAATCTTTTTTATTTTGCTTACAAAATGGTTCAAAACTGGTCGTAAACTAAAGAGTTATTTATGTCTTTCTACTGTCCTCGTAAAAGCATCCCACGGTGGAAGTAGATCACGCTCCCACAGTTGGAGTTACTACCGAAATTTGTAGAAAAAGATTTATGGATTACACAATAGTAATTTCAATTGTATGTGTGGGTGTTCCAAAGGTGTTTTTCCCACGATTATACGTGCGTGATAACTTAATGTATTTGGGTAATCATTGACTATGTTTATCACTGTCTAATGTATCACAAACCATTTATTTTTGCTGCTTATCTTTAAAACAAGTTTATACCTATTTATTTTTTAATCTATCATACGAATATCTGAAAACTTAGAATATCTGGAGCTATATCTGATGACGGGAGACGACATCGGGGATCAAAGAGGTGATGGTGTGACGATACCTTAGAAAATAATTGGTGATAAAAAGGAGAGAGTAAAGAAGAATGAAAGATCAAACCTTTGCTTAACAGTGGAGAGTTAGGTTGGTAAAAAAACAAGGAAAAAAATGGGAGTCTGTAAAGTCGGTTTACTGACGATAGTTGAACGTGACAACGTCACTTCATGGACGCCTCAGAACGCCTCAGAACGCCTCAGAACGCCTCATGTTTTTTCGTGCGTGCAGCCGGCTCTATCGAATTATAAGACGTTGTCACGTCAAAAAAGTGAGATTTTGCGGTTACAAAAATAATGGCTATTGTACTAGATTGAGAAGTCTGGTTTTGTGAGAAAAACACTTGTCGCATATAACTCGATTGGTTAGGACCACAAGTTTATCCATTTGGCAGGCCACCCATCAACCACATATTCTATCGACTAGTTTTGGCACGAATAGATTCTATTCAATTGAATAGATGTAACATGATAAGGGAAATGTGATTAAACGTTGTAGTATGCGCGTTTTGTAAGTAATGTAAGTAACATTTTAAATAAATGTTTATTTAATGATTAAAATAAGGTGCCTATTTTTATTTGTGTTATCGCCTTTAGGTTGTAAAATACCTTCTCAATGAGCCATAATTTTAACAGCCTGCTTACCTTAGGACCTCATCTTTTACGCAATAGTTATATTGTGAAATTGGATAAAATTTTTTGACAAAAAAATTAAAAAACACTGCAAAGCTAAAAATAATATATTTTTATCTATCCTAACTACTAACTTTTGAAACTAATGTAAGCCGAGTTATTTTAATTAAAAATAGATATAACACATTAATTTATTTCATAATTGCATGTCATATAAAATAATTGTTTTTCGAAATAAACTTATACGGTATGCAATGCAAATCTAATAACACTATAGACATTGTCTTCTTCCTAGAACAGTCACAATTCAAAAGCTATATCAGCTTTTATTAATTGTCTTCAGTCACAGAAATGTGTACTCTACGATCTTTGATGTAAGTTTTAGTTTAGTTTGGTTAGTTCTGTTTTTCCCTAATACCTTCTCCTTATCGCAGGTGGCAATATAACCAAAGGCTTTGCGAAATTTCTCGCTGAGAGTTAAGGTACAGATTGACTGAAAACAAACATTCGCATCTCTCTTCTGATTCAAATATTTTGAACCTTGTATCTTTAGCCTAAGCTGCAGTATCAAGTGCGTGGTTCAGTTTGGCTTCAAACAATCCCCGCTTTAAATATAAACAATTTTATTATACAGGCAAGAACTTGTGAATTCACAAGCAAAGACGTGAAACATGAATATCAAGCACGGAACAATAGGAAACCCTAAACCTTACTATCGCACAAAAAATTATACGGAAGAAGCAAACGCGAGTGTTTTGTTTATGTGGGTGCGAGAACGAATGGGTGGCATAACTTTGCTTCCGTAATACACAAACGTCGAGCAAAAACTTTTTAAACTACTTTTGTGTTCAGCGTTTTTGTGTAGAATGTTTTATACGCCGTAAAAATATATCACCTGTGCTCACCAGCCGGTATATTTGTAAATGTTTTTAAGATAAATCTATCATAGTATTTCTTAATTACTTGCGAATTAATCTAGACTAAATTATATTTAATATATTTTGTTTCCTATTTAATATTCCATAATAACCAATCAAATAAATTTATAAATTTTATTTTATTTATTTAAAAACCAATCGAACGGTAAGTATAAACCCACTTCGGTAGATAGACAACTTATTTTTAATTTACTTAAAAATAATCTAAAGTATAAATAGTTTGACATTATTAGCAATAGCAACACCAGTACAAATCCCCCAGCAAATTAATGAGTTGCAAGCACAACCCGCACTGTTACTCTTCAGGGATTACCGCACGAGATCGTGTAAACTTACTTTATTACACGGCAAGGTGGAATGTTCATCTAAGATTATTGGACTACTGTACTGCTGGTGGAAATAGCTCGCTTCTCTGCAATAATAATAATAGGGTTTTGTTAGCCGAAAAATATGTTAGTGAATAAAGTATTTTCAAGGTATAGTTTTTGGTATTTTTTTTAAACGTGAAACTGTTCGACCGCGTGCGGAACAGTATCCTGCGCTCCAAAACACACATCGTTGACGTTGGTCAAAAAGCCGCCAGCCTAAAGTGGAACTGGGCCGGACACATCTGTCGCATGCCCGATGACTTGTGGGCTAAGCAAACCACAGAGTGGATTCCTCGAAATGCCAAGCGACGACGTGGAAGACCCAGGATGAGATGGCGGGACGAGCTGGACTCGCACCTAAGCACATGGCCTGTCGCTGCGTTAAATCACGAGGAGTGGAAGGAGGGAAGGGAGGCCTTTGCCCTGCAGTGGGACGACAATGGCTGAATAATAATAAAAAAAATTAATAATAATAGTTTTTGGAGTCGGAAAAGCACCATTCACAATTGACCGTTTTTTTTTCTCATAGGTATATCATCATCTTTCTACCCTTGCCCACATTATGTGGGGTTGGCACAACACGTCTTCTTCTTCCACTCTCTTATAGGTATATATATTATTTTATGTATTTTAGGCTAACCTTGATAGCAATCTCATCTATTACGTATCCATTTTTAGAGTAAGGCTACTGCAAAATATATATGAAAACAAAAGAGCATCTTACAAGATGATGCTACTAGGGATCAACAAACCTGATATGTCAGTAGACGCTGAGACAATTCAGGCGGGTCCGTGTCAATACTAGGTATCTCCAGGGAAATTACTGTTTCCTTGTGAACGAGGGTGGTGGCGCAATGAAACCTGACGCGAAACTACACGCAGACGACAGTTGATATCACTGAACAAGCTTCGGTAGATCGGGTTATTAGGTACTGCATCGCATGAGCAGTAGCTATCAGCGTCATTGAACTTAGGATATCATTAAGGTGCTATCTAGAATATTAAATAACTAAAACTGTGTATCATCAAAAATTTATTAGGTACATTATGGTATATTAGAGCGAAGAAAATCAACATAATTACAAAGATTACGACAGTTTTGTTATTTATTTTTATTGATTTTATTTGTAAAGACTACACTTATTGTATTATAAATCCTGTAAAGAGATAAATGAAATAAAAAAAAATAAAAAAGAGCTGTGTTCTAGCTTGTATAACGTGTGTTCTGGTACAATAACTAGTATAGGATATAAAAGGTTTCTGAGTAATAGACGTGATGCAAGATACAAAATTTAACTTATTTATTTTTATAATTTTCAGAGTAGCTCCTTGTCCGGTATTCCATCCAGTTTGTGAAAGCGGTAGCTAACACTGTTTGCTTTGTCACACACACGCTGTTAAAAGCAAATTGTGGTGAGACCGTCGAGGGTTTTACGAGGCCGCCTGCTGGAAAATTTGTATGTTGTCACCCCGAACTACTGAAATAATTTTAGATAAATGGAACTGTATTGCTAGTGAAGTGTTACCCAATAGCATACCAACCAGTCCGACTATCCTCCGGCTTATGTCTTACAAAATAAAGATGATAATTTCGTTAATTGTTTCTTTTTTAGTTTAAAGTTTTAAATTACAAAGTACAGTACAGTACCCCAAGTACGAGTTTGTGCAAACACACAAACAGAGACGCAATCGTCGAGCGCCACCGATTTTGTATGGATATCCAAGCTTCTCAAGAAATCTGCTAGGGGTGCTGCTTGGATCTCCTTACAAAATCGGTGGCACTGCGATCCGTGTGTGCACAGACTCGTACTTGGGGTACAGTAACATGTAACAACTGTATTGTTTTCCTGTCTACTTAAATGTTCGTAGATCTATTAATTAATATTTAAATTAATGATATCATCATCATCTTCTGACCCTTTTCCCACGCTATGTGGGTCAGTAACACCGAAGGCTAATTTGAATAGTATTTTCTAAAATCGATAGAGATATATTTTTTTTTAATATTTTTTTTGGCGTCCGTCTTTTGTTGTCGGAAATCACCTAACCCCTCTTTGTTGAACGTAACTCTACTTTAAGCTTCAATCGGGTTTGTTGGCTCCACTGTCGTTATAGCGGCTATTTCAGGGATTATTTTGGCTATACAATCGAGATTACACAGTATAACTTAGTTTTAAATCACACTTTGCAATTCTGCCGACAATTTTTGTAAAAAAATTTACTACGGCTCATTATGAAATAGATTTATAATTTTAGTTTGTTGATGTTATGACGACAGGCGTGACAGCTCAGTTGGCTCTGACTTTTATGCTGTGAGTCGTGGGTTCGATTCCCACCCAAGGCAAATGTTTGTGTCATGAACAGAATTATTTGTTCTGTGTCTTGTCATTTATTTACGAAAATAAAAATGCCGATATAAATAAGTATTATATCGGCAGTCTATTTTCCATAGTACATGCTTTGTTTAGTTTAAGACTAGAGTGTGATGTGTGAAATGTCCGTGAGTATTTATTTATTATTTATTTATACATAGTCTCTCATGGTAAGTATATATATCTGCATATTGCATAATCTGGTAGATTTAGTATAAAGCTCATTTAATTCTTTGCTTAAATATTTGAGTTTGCCTCTCAAATATTTATGTCCAACATTTATCGACGTTACTTTGTTGTGGTAAAAAATGCAGCTAGTCGCAAGCCTGGCTTTATCCGAACGAAAATAAATCTGTCAATTTCACTCAACCTCCCGTAGTCTGTTCCCGTGGCTTGGTCGAGAATTCTCGTGGACCATGGCTCTTCGTTATCTAGGAAAACATTTTACTTGCGGGCGTTTTCAAACACGTATAAAAGCTAGTTTTTTACTGGCACTAAATCCATCTCGTTTGAAAACATTTTTGTTAAAGTATTCTTATACGTATACGCAAAGTATGGTACTTTACAAATATATTTTGTACAAACTGATTTGAAACTGTCTATTACAAATTACTTTAAAATGGCTAACTTTAATGCAACCTGACTTTAAACCTCTTATTACAGATAACTGTCAAACTTCAAACTTCTATTTTTGCTGTAATTTTTGTAATGACCGTCCGAAATTTGTATGATTGTAATGCTATTTTTATAGCTTCAATCGAGCAGGCTAATACGCGGAATTCCGCGTGTCAAGTTCCGAATGTCATATTTAAGTAGTACAGTCTCTCCCTAGCCTTATTATCCCAATCCAGTCCGAGGTCGAGATGGAGTTCATTCATTCGAGACGAGCTCGTCTGCTCCGGAACGAAGCGATCGAACGCAGAAGCATGGTTATTCGCTCGACTTGAACAATACATTACGTCTTCAGCAATCGCATTACGAAATTATGAATGGATGGCTTGACGGATTAATGGAATCTGGAATTAATGAAATCTCATTTTCCTTGAGAAAATCAGTATTGACATACTTATGTAATACACCATTTTGCTTATTAACGAATAGATTGATCATTTACACAATTTGTTGTTATAGTGAACACTTAAATGATAATAATAAAGTGTACCATAATTACAATAGTAAAGTAAAAATTGTTAAGAAATAATAAAAGGACTGTTAAAAAAAGTCTTATTTATTTTTATAATTTTTAACGTTTTGTTTTTTCAACTCGTCTTTAGTAGTAGTCTCGTCCTACTGCTGGGAAAAAGTCTCCCCCAAGTCCTTCCGTTCATAGGATCTAAAAAAATTACCAACGGTAGATTTATAAATAGAAATCCAATCTAAATCAACATTCAGAACGTTTGAGAAACCAATCAGAACGCAATAGATGAACAAGATACGTTATCTGAGATCGAACACGGGCGCGTTCCAAAAATATTGGCAAGCAATAAAACAGCAGTAGGAAATAAGGAAGCTATCGGAACCAGAAATCCAAACATACGAAAAAATCATATGAATAAGCAATCGCTATTGGCGCTACAGCCTGTGATACTCTTTATCTAGATGGTTGGTAAAATAAACTTTATTCCGTAGAGATTAAATCTATAATGGCTTGGCTATTACCGTACAAAATGATCTTGTCTAAGATTTTTTTAAGCATTATGAGCAAACGCTTAAGATAACATAAAAGTAAAAAAAACTATATTATTCGATTAGAACATTTATTTTTTTTGTTTTTTTTTTCTATTTAGAAGTTTATTATAGAGGCAAACTCAATTCTAGATAACATTTTCTTCAAACTCAACTTCTTGTGTTAAAGAAATAATTTTTTTTTGGATTCAGTGGTTGTTGCATTTTTAGCCACAAATCAAAGACTTTTCTTAAATTAAGTTGAGTAAACTGTGTTTTGAGATTAACTGTTTTTTTACAAAATATATGAGTGAAACTTTCACACTAGAGTTATAACTCCTATGTATTCCTGGTTATTGGCTCATACTCATAATACCGTTATGATAATATCGGTGAGGCAAAGAAATTCTACGCATGACAATAAAAACTGAGTGCTTTATTGTGAGAGAGGCACGTCCATTCCGGAATCGGAAATAATATTTGATAAAACATCATTTGAGTAAGGTCGGATGTACAATTTAACTATGTAGGTGTAAGAACTTCGTATGTATTGTTATTATTTATGTACTAAACTCTTCTGGATGAAGCTGGACCTTTTACAATCAAGGCGGAGTTTTCACTACAATTACTACGAAACATTTCTTTATCATCAATAATTTTTATAATTATTTTTTTCAACACTTGATTTGTAAGAATTATTTTGTTATATTTTCTTAAATCCTCTGGTTATGTTATGCAAAAATGTTTATTTTTGCATAAGATTGTTTATTATTTTTAGTTATAACGTGCGTGTACCTACAATAAATAAAAGAATAAAGATTGTTTGTCAGTACAAAAGTCCATAACATTATTGGTGAATTTTCCCGTTTTCCGTTCAAACTTTTCGCAGAGGGAAAAAAGTTTGCGTTTGGTCGAGTATTTATTAGCCATAAAGTAGTGGCGTTGCCTCGGAAGCCATAAAGTATGCAATATATGCTATAGCCATAATAAGAGCTCGAGGGTCAACTCACAGCTATTTCATGGTGTTAACTACCGAACTGTACCTATGTGCCACGTAAAGACAATTACCGGTATTAATTTTGATCACTTTAACGTTAGTGCTAAGAGAGGTCGAATAAATGAGATAATCGTAAACGTATCGTAACGATAGTGAGCCAAAGGAACATACACTGCGCGGTGATGCTGCAACGTTCGGTTGTTGAACTGATGTTGACGCGCAGTATGTCTTAAATATGTTGACAGATTCGTTTGAGCTTGTAGAACTACACCAAGCTAACTCTTTCACGATAAGCTATTCTACAAAAAACTAACAAAAAGTACCTACGTATTTAAAGCACACTGCGTGTTAATGCTAACTTAAGTACCGAACGTTGCAGCGTCTTCGCACAATGCATTTCTGTGATGTCACAATTATGTTTGTTGCTAGGCTTACCACTCTAAGACCTTTTTTTATATTATTTGTCTCAACGCTAAATAAAGTTTTAATGAACAATATTGTCGACAGCTTGAAGTCAATTATATCTACTCTAAATATACAAATGTTAAAGAATACGTTACTATGCGATCCTATAAACAACACCATCAGTTCAAATATAAAACTGTATGAAAACAGCTCTTGAACAACAAGGAAGCTTTATTCCAACCGCTTAGAAAACCTTACTCTAAATAAACCTAAGAAAAACAATAGACGAGTAATTACGTCATGATCTGAGGAGGAATCCTCTAAATCTTATTATGTAAAACATTATTGGGATGCTTTTAATGCCACAAAATATGAGTGAACTAATCATACTTTCAGTATATTTTAGAACGTAAGGGTAGATAAACAGTAGAAAAAATATAAAACACAAAAAAATATATTATTCTATCAGCAATCTAGTTCCCATAGTACAAGCTTTGCTTAGTTTGTGACTAAAGTGTGATGTGTGATATGTCCATGAATATTTTATTTATTTAAATGTAATTTAAAAAACAATTTGCACAAATTATTTTAGTGTGGAAGAGAAAGCGATGTGTGAAATCTCCGTGAATATTTAATTTAGTTATTTAAGAGAATTACCCGTTTGGTAAAACGGGATCGTTACAGGGTTTCTTTTAAAATAATTTGGAGCTGTGCCAGCGGTACTTGCAACTGGTGGGTTTAACCCTTAATGCTTTCGAGTTAAGAACTTTTAATTTTTATTTAACTTGCGTTCCGAGCGAGCAAACGACTCGTACAAAACAATGAATACTGAAGTCCGGCATTTTATTGAGTTTCATTATTTGGAGTTTTTTGCGCATTGGGTTAACTAGCTCTGAAGTCAGTAGGTTCGATTCATATAAAAGTCTGTAATTTGTTCTGCGAAAAGAGTGTATTTGATTCAACCATTAAGTAGAAATTTTAATGACAAAACCCTCAAAAAAACTAAACTAAAATATGTTCTAAGTATCTGGTGAAGTAATTTTGTATTTACTTATTATATAGATACACATAATTGTTAAATTTAGAAAATAAAGGAATTAATAGCATAATTGTGTTTTTATGTAAGGTGATCATACCAATTGTGCTGCATAGACACAGCTGACTTCATTGATTAAAACAACAATTAATTAATATACATAGGTATTTCACTTTAACTGCTCATTATAGTTCAAATAAGCAGTTTTACCACACTAAGCACTTATCATAAACTTTTTATAACCTATTTAAGTTTTAATTTGGAAAGCTTTGATTTACCTCAACTCCTGTTTAAAGCTGTAGAAACTACGAGTTGTTTTATCTAACTCATTATAGTAAACACGGTACGAGCGATATAATTATAGTATAATTTATTTTGTTTTTATCATGAAACACGCCATCCGTTACAATTAAGATATTTTTTTATTTCCACTTGCCACGCGATTAAAACAAACACTGAAAATCTTTATGAGTGCGTGTATGTTTATTAAAACATTACAGTGAATTTTACAGTAAATAGAGTTTTTTAATAAAACTTTATAAACCGACGGTATTGCAGAGAGTAAACGACTTCTACTTTCTGCTTCTCTAACAATTCCTTTCGGAAAATAAGATATGTCCAGCAATGGATTTCTACAAGTTGGTATTATGATGAAGAAAGTTCTAAAAAGTTGTGCAAAATGGAATGAAAAAGTAGTTTTTCATTTTGTTTTTTATTCCAGTGTTTTATAGTTTTAGAGTATAAAGTCTCACATAATGATAACTTAACTAGCTTAAATACAGAGCAAGCTCAAAGCTCAACGAACTTATAACGTATGTTAAGATAGCGCCACAGAATAATTAATAAGAATATTTTCTGATAATTATATGGTATTAAGTGTGGAAGATGTATAATATTTTTAAGGATAAAAAAAATCATGCAGAACAATGTAGGAACAAAAAATATTAATAATGTTAGTATGGAAAATATCCCAAACCAAACAAAAGATTTGATAAATTACTCTATCTGCGTAAACAAGCCTTGTTTACTAAATTGAAGGGAACAAGAGGTAGAAAAACAAGGAAAGGATTCCTGATTTTACTAAAATATGGGCACTTACCAAGATTAGCATTCTCTCATCCCATTGCACCTTTCATTTGCGGAAGTAGTTGACCGACGGTTTTTTTTATTTTTGTAAGAAGATAGTGAAACTGTTTTAAATGTATTATATCTTTTGCAGAATTTTAAAACATGTCTTAATTTAATCAAGATGTAATTATACGCCCGGGGGTTTTTTACTCATATGTCAATAGACGGGAGTTTGACGAAGTAGGAAAAAATAGGTAAAAGAAGTAGACTTGCATTAGAACGTGCACTATCATCCTAGTTGAGAACTGACAAATGATTTTGGACTTTACATACCATAATATGTAACCTGTTTTCCCATGAATCATTATTGCTCCTTATCCACTCTAAACTTTACAAGAAAATATTCATAAACAATCTTTATGCTGTGCAGCTTAGGTACACGTCCGCCACATAATTCGGACCTATTTAAAGTAAACAAAACAAACAATTGAAAAAGATTTTACTTCATAGTGTTCATTTTATTCTAGTAGAGCTGAAATAAACACTGCAGTCTTTTCCAGGAATAGTTTTAATACGATTTAAAAATGCTTCACTTTTCTAAAAGCAGCACGACTTCTTATAAAAAGTCCTCGCCTATTTATTTTAAAACAAAAGGAAACGCGTCGTCACGCGACAGGAAAGCTTGCACGTCCGAGACAGGACTTCCCTGCAATCGCAGCTTGACTATCGTCTACGTTCAATATCAGCCCGCGTTTTGTACGTTCAGGAATTTCCAATAATACCCCTTTACCAACCTAGACAGGTCAATTTTATGAGGCCATGGTCCAGTCTAGTTCTATACATCAATGGTTACCAACTGAACTGTGACGCCTGTCAAAAGCTAACAAACCGCTTGTTCTATGGCTTCCAGTGATTTTGCTGGCCCAGCATTGTACACCAGCGAGGCGTGTAAACCACAACGTTTGCGGATGTCATTGTATGATTGACGGCTGCTATGAATACGTGATTAATGATTGAGATTACATTGCAGAATGTAAGACACCCTTTGTGGTGTAATTTGCTTTTGTGTGGTATACTGAAGGCAATTTGGTTCATTGCATGTTTTTTTTTTTTTATAATTTTGATTATTTAGCTAAGTGATTTTATTTGTGAGAAGCCACTGGTTCCCGATACACAGTTTCAACTAGTTCGGGAACCTATGGATTCAAAATTTAACTGTTAAAATTTTCTTTGTGCAAAATAAATATTTCTTTCTTTCTTTATATTATGCGGTATACTTAGGTATAGCTCAATATTTGCACCTTATTATTGAAGCGAAGAACGTGTCTTGTAAAGCGAAAGACGCGTACTATTGTTTTGTAACTTGAAGTAAAAATAAATTTGCATAAATATGCAGAGATATTTCGCTTCAAATAAAAACACTCATCAAATCCACAAATCCCAATAAAAGATAATTGAATCGATAAATCTGACTTGCTATATTTTATGGATCCAATACCCATTTTCAGAAATTGAGCTCTCGCAAACGTTTGGAATTTTCAACCAAGTCTGAAATTTTTAAAGCTAATCCATACCTGACTTATACCTCTTACCTCCGACCTCTATAAAGAAGTTGAATGATCCCCCACAGACCACCTCCGATTTACAGCTAAAGGCTCTTCCCTGGGGTCGATAAGTCATGTTTTACGAGTACTGGCGGTCTAGCGGTGGCGTCTACGCGTTCTTATTCTAAGAATGGGCATTTTTCATTTAAACAATAACGTCATGAAAATACTCGCAGCTTAGTCAACTCCAATGTAACACTGCGTAAGAAGTAGCAAGACTTCCTCTAAAAAAACGCTATCTTTTGAGTCGCTATTTTGATCGTTCAACATTGCATTGATAAAATCAATAGTTATTTCTAGATTAGACTAATGGTCAGATTGTTGTGATGTTGTTAATATATCGGTCATGTCCTTACCCCATCATGTTCCAAACTTATCCCTTAATCAATAGCTTTTACTTATCCCCAATCTCCAGGTAAGGGTTTTTCACACGGATCGATTATTCATATTTCACGATGAGCTTTCCCCATGCGCCTCACGATCTGAACTTTTTCAATAAAACATCCTAAAGATAGGAAACACGTTAGAAAGTGCGGTCACGCACGGAAAAGCGATTTTATAACTTTATCAAGCTTACTCAATACCTTCGAAACATTGAAGGTTGAAACTTCACTCGTTAATACGGACCCTTTTCTTTCAAGTTACCTTTTGCTGAAGATAAAATGAATTCAACTTTATGTGAAAACTTTTTTATAAATTTATCTACGAAGTTTCATTGTTATAGTTGAATCGGAGATGTAAAATTTTAGTATGTCAAGTCACTGATGCTTGAAAGTACATAAAACATTATATTTTGTCTGGAAAAATTTACATATCACGTATATTTTTAGACGGATAAATGAATGATGAATGATCGATGATTTTTTGTCTATAGTGGACAAAGAGGTTGCAATGAATATGCAATACGTATCCCTCAAGCAGCATTTATCACTCCTTCCTAGAACTCAGTATAGCAGTCTGCCTGTCAGCGTTTTGACAAGAAAATCATTTGATAAAGCTTTCACACGTACTGCCAACCATAAAAATATTGATTTAGTAATTAAAATATTTCTCGCCAAAGCGGCGAGATGATCTAGACGGCTTTGAAAAGAGATGTTGGGAAGAAGCAAAAGAAAGAGAGATATGGAAGAATTTGGGGGAGACCTTTGCCCAGCAGTGGGACAAAATAGGTTAAAGAAAAAAATAATTAAAATACTTAATTATATTTATAACATCAGAGGAAATTAAGACGACTAAATAATAGAACAACTCCGTCCATTTGTGAGTGTGGTAGAACGATGCATTACCTCACTTAGCACACCCATTGAAGACGTTCCCTGTAAAGCATCGCACCGCAAAAGTATCGCAATTACTTACTAGTAGGTGTGCGCCTCCTCGTGGCGCACACCGGTAACAGCTAGGCAAAGCAGTGTCTAGACTGGCTAATCTTTCCAACACGATGCTACAACAAAATACAGTTGTAGCATCGACACGATAAGAAGAAGACTAGTAGGTTCATGACCTACGAATTAATTACTTTCATTGCTTTAATGACTTTTTATGACTTGTTACTAGAATCAGTTTTATTGAAAGAACTCTTACCAAAACTCTAGAGATCTTCCGAGAACAAACACTGAGATTTAGATTTACCGTCCTTGGGTTTCAGTCACTTACGGCTGGGTTTATGACAGACTGAAACGGCTTATTCATTTATGACTTCGCAAGTTTATCTTAGCGTAGCATACCGTGTGGAAACTCTTTAAAGACATCGGCCCTCCCACTTGATCCGCTCAAGATTAACCGTAAATATTTATAAGTGCAATAACGCCTTAATATCTATTCATAAGTGAAAATTATTATGCAAATAGTGGCAACAGGCGGGTACGACAAGTTACTGCCCTAATTGCTGGTACAAGCTGGCCAGCGTCTAACGTATTGCATCTGACGTTGACAGGCGTAGCTTAGTTGGTATAAGCTCTGCCGTCTGTGCCGTGGGTTGTGGGTTCGATCCTCACCAAATTTTTATTTTATTTTGTGTCTAAGTGATACTTTTTGTTTGACGTACGTCGGTACAATATATAGTTATAACGAAATGCTTTGGATTGGTTGGGTTTTGGAGATAGATAATCATTTTTGTATAAGTAAACAATAACTAGAGGAGAATTGTAAGAAAAGAACATGTGGTGCCGACCCCACAAAGTGGAGAGAAGGAAGAAGAAGAAGAAAAGCACAAAAAAATAATATTTGATATAGTTTTGTGTGAAATGTCTATGTTCGTAATTACATTTTATTCAATGTTTTAAAATAAAATTATCACGTCTTGTTTCCACATCACATTCACGTGCCAAAATCACCTCGCTTCCAATGTAAAATCCATTTCATATCAAATTAAAGCTCAACACGTCATCATTTTTGACACGGAAATTAAATATTTAAATTGATTATACATTAAAAAAGGATACGAGAGTCGGATGTGTTTTTTTCACTCGTCTCTTTCAACTTTTCACGGCTAATGGACGGGTATTTATATTTACAGCCTCACGATAACATCGCTTGTAAGACATTTGGACATTTTGTTCGCCGTGTTTTTGAATTATATGTGAAATATGTTGAGCAAAAATGATAATTTGGTTTCAAAGTAATCCCTATATTTGTACTTTTATCGTAAAGAGCCAGTTTTTTCATTGTTTCGATGGGACACTTTAGTGTCTGGGAGTTTGACTAATGATGATGATTTAAGTTAAGTTTGCCTAGTAAGTTTCAATCTAGTCGACCTTATAAAAAAAAGCAAAATCAAAATCGTTAAGAAAAAGTCAAGTTTTCCATTTTATGTTTAATTTCAAAATTAAAAAGTTTTCACATCAATTTAAGAAAAAAACAAATGAAGTGGCAGAGACATGTTCAAAATGAAACGAATCAAAGAATAAAAAAACAAATGAGTACCTAGAATGTTTAGTTAGTTGTAGGTGATGTTTCGAACTAAATCAGTTTACTACGCACTGTACGATGTACCTACGGTAATCTTAAGTAACTTTCATAATAGTTGCATATCATGGGATATTTTATGCCCTGTCTGTTATTACAATCTGTCTCTTGAAACTGCCGCAAATGCTTTATGGGCGCCATTTTCTGCTCTACAGATATATTTACGCTTGTCAATACACAAATTAAGTGGCCCATTTGACTTGGTAAACACAATCTGAAACACGGCGGTTTTACGAGACACTGTTAATTAATTATATCATTTTATGTGCATATATTACCCAGGTCTAGGAATAGAAGACTTAGCAAATAAAGGCGATACTTGTTTTCTGTAAACTTATTCGTTTTAATTTCACGGGCAACTCCTTGGTGAGATAAAACCTAAGCCCGAAGACGCTGGCATGGCATAAAGGAGGCCTATACCGTGGGTGTTACCTAAATGATGATGAAGATATTTATTTTATACATTGTCCATATTTTAGTACTTTGGTCACTACTTTTTGTACAAGTCGAGCTGTTTATAAATACAAAACTTGTACACGTCGAAACGTAGCACCGAGCGGTAATTATTGAAAGGACCGTCGCTACTAATCACTGTTTCCAGTCGATAGCAAGTACGACTTATGTTAGAGTGAACTTCATACACTAGCATGCTTCAGCAAAGTGACAAACACTTTTATAATTATGAGTTGATGAAGATTTTTTATTTAGTTTACACAGATCCTACTTAAATGTGTACCTAGAAAATATGTTTTTCTATTTTCTATTATATTATGTTTAATTTTGTGATAAATGCAAAACCTAATGTGCCAGGTTACAAATCGTAATATTTTATATATTAATCTATCTATCTTTTATCAAAATTGAACTTGCAATTAAAATGTGAACTTATTGGGATTAAAGTCTTCGTTAAACTTTTTACGCAAATAATTAGATAGTAGACGTATCAAATTATTCATAACATTACAAAAAAATCTATTTAAACTTTAATTTACTCACAGAATCGCATAAAAACAATATTTTCAGATTGACCTTTATAGTTTTCTTTGTATCTTTCAACGTAATGAAAAAAACAGTGTTTATACCTACTGTTTTTTTTTAAATTAATTTATACGTTAATTAAATTAAAACTAGCTAGCTTATATGTAGCTTAGTCTTTATGTAAAGTTTGCTGCAGTGTCTGGCGCCGCCGCCCACAGGTCGTCTCGGCTCGGCCCTATCTGTGCCCACTTGTACCGGTATGTACCGGTGTGTACTAGTCTAGTGTATTGCTGAACGCCTGGGAAATCATTTCGGGCTACGTACACAATGATCTATGTATACTTTGAAGGTACATTCAATGACAAAAGTTTTAGCCTATTTTTTTAATTTTTTCTATAATAATAATAAATAAAAAGAAAAAACATTAGATATGACTTCATTGTTCAGGCTACTTAGTCCTACTGTGCAACGCTTATATATGGTAGGTAAGTACAATATGGTAGGTAAGTAGTACGAATCGTTATGTATTAAGTAATTTATATTATTTATAACATTGTACTAAATAGGCATTGTTATTTGAATGAAAATAAATGTATCTAAGGAGAATTTTACATTACCACAATTATTCAATAATATAATATATAACGTTGTTTTCTTTTTTTGTCTATTAAAAAATTGCAGTCTTATTTTTTTTTATTAAATTTATTAAAAAAATATTCAAGTACCTTATCAAGTATATTAAAATAATTAATTCTTGCTCAACACGTCGCTGCAACTTGATCGATTTGGATAAAAAAATCTTATCATTAAATGATCAATAAACAACCAACAACTTTAGCGAAAAAAATGGTTGTCTGTAAAGTCGGTTTACTGACGATAGTTGAACGTGACAACGTCACTTCATGGAACGCTTCAACACGCTTTAGAACGCTTCAGAACGCCTCAGAACGCCTCATGAGTCATGTTTTATCGTGCGTGCAGCCGGCTCTATCGAATTATAAGACGTTGTCACGTCGAAAACCTATCCTTTATTTTGTACTTATTTCAAAGTCCCTCTAGCAATTTACCAGTAAAACTTTGTATACAAGCCTTGTAAACTCGCGTGGGATGGTACAGTATATAATAGCCTTTTAATTTTCTACGCGCGGCTATCAACACTTAAGGGTTAGTTATTCCCAGTTAAGTCTCGGTTTCCTAAAAACCTGCAGACGTCATATGGCAATTGATAATTTTAATGTTGAAAAAGTATTAAGAAATTTTTATTTTAACATTATTAGAGGCTGAATAGTAAAAGTATGATTAGATATTTTGTTTTTCCATTGTTTATTTATATAAAATCAGGTTACTGTAATACTTGTTGAACATTATGTTGTCAAATTAAAACAACTTAGCTGTAAATTATCTCCGGTTTAAGTAAAATGTCGACGACGACCGATGTGGCGCGGTGGGCGAAGGGCCGCCTGCGACGCGGAGGTTGCAGGTTCGATTCCCGCCTCGGGGTAAATGTTTGTACGATCTGCAAATATTTATTCCGGGTGTACTGGGTACATATAAAATTATGTGTATAATAAAAATATCAAGTTATGTAATGTATTGTATGTCAGTCTTCTAGTACCCATAATACAAGCTCTGCTTAGCTTGGGGCTAGATGATGTTGTGTGGATTGTTCAGCATTATTTATTTATTTAATGTCAGTTCGCAATTTTTTCAAAAATCAACTAACAACAATAATCGCTTCTGAAACTAAATTTATCGCTCACGATGCTCGGCCTCTCGCAATATCTGGAGATGAGCTGGGTGGGCGGCTATTCAACTAAACGGTTTAGCACGTACAGCGCTTAGTTCAAGTTAACGTGCACGCGAAGCCACGTTTATTACTACTTAAGGTATTGTAGGATAATAAACCGCAAAGATCCTAACAAGAAGCAACTGGAAAACAGCCAAAATGACTAGGACTTTGTAGTTTCGTTCATTGATAGGATAAGAGAAGGATGTACGTAGTAAATACCTATGCGTTACTATAACGAACGTCGCTTTTTAAGAAATTACAGTTGATAGTTACAGCATTCCATTATGAATATAATATCAAATTGTTCCCACAAAATGTTGTTGTGTGCGTATCCTTTTAATGAATTATCTCGACGATTGGACACTCGGCCGCGCGGTGGATCGTCTAAAAATAAAGCGCAGAACGTATTCTAAACAGCGCGCATTATATATCGGTTGCACTGCTAAATCACTTTGACGTGAGTGATTAATCTTGGAAGAGAACGCTGTCGTTAGTCCGGCAATAAAGAGATAACAAAATAAATCAAAGGGTCATAAATATGGTCGGGATGAGCGATCAGTCCCAGATCTGTCCAGTTCGATAGAAATTTACGGAACTTTTATGGGTATTGCATCGAACTAAACGTTTAAATATAGCTTGCCTAGTTATAAATTAAGTTTATCGTTCGAAAGAAAACCCTTTTAAAAGTTTCGAAGTGCCTGTTTAAATCTGAGAGGTGCGTTTATAATTCAGAAGAATCATTAAATTACAAATTCGATTCTAGATAAGGGCTCGTAAAATTATCAAACGAGGAAATGGACGTAAATTTCGTCACTGAAATTGCAGAGAGCAGCATCCCATAAACTTAAAGAGCGTTCACAAAGAGTGTTTATTTAAATTTTTATGGTATTTTGAACTTTAGTTAAGAAAATCACTCGCAAATACAAAAAGTAGACAAAAAACATAAACAAAAAAGCAAGCTTCCAGAAAAACTTGCTTATTTGTCTATTTATCTCATTAATTTAGTATGTTTCTATAGCGTATAGATATTTTGTAATTTTAACTTTTTTTATTTCATTCGGTAACTAAGCTTTAAGCTCTACACTGTTTACGCTCATTTAATAATAAATTTAAGTAACATTTTTATCAACATTGATTTGGATCAATTAAAATTGAAACTGCTCCCACACTGTTAAATTTCATACCATACAGGACATTTATGCCACAAATAGGTAGCGAAAGGCGATTGCCTAGGTCCAGGCACGATGCTGTCCTGTACCTCTACCATGAGTTGTCACAGTAAAATCGCCTGACTTTACTACAGTAGTTACGTCAATATTAGTAGTGTATTACGAATTTTAGTACCCAACTATCCGCTAGAGGCGCTGTACAAATCTTCATACATTTTTTTAACTACAAACGCTAGCGAGTATGGTATATATAGTATAGTAAAAACTCATGGTAGAGCTACTGTAATTTATACGGCACTGATTCACGTTGGCGACAGTTATAGCCGTACTCGGATATTGCACTTTTGCACCGCATTCCCACTTCTGATCTATTGCTTATAATAACCGAAGACAGCTCCCACTTTCAAAGCGGCTGTGAGATAGCGAAACATTATTATAGAGCTTAGGCACCGCGTTTAATGTCGGTATAAATTAGTTGTATTAACCGCAGCGTACTGTCAGAACTCATATTTATAAAGGTTGTATTATTTTGAAATTTTCATATATTTCGTATATAATTTAATTGACATTTTATATAAGGTATAAATATTCATACACAAACAAACTTACGACTTTATCAGTATTTACAAAATGTACATAGGCATTAAAATACATAAAAAACAGTTGAGCTATCTACAGACCGTTGCAAACGATCTATAGATAGTTCAACTGGTCCAACTCAGTACATTTTATAAATTAAATAAATTTTAGTTTAGTTTCAGTTATACCAACACTTTTTTTTATTTTTTTTATTTATTTCAGGTTCAGCTTTATTACAATTTCACTATAGTATTATTTGACTTTACAAGTATCGTAGAGTAGAATGACGCAGAGTTTCATTATATTTTCATGTAACAATCAATGTAAATATAGTCGAAGCTCAAAATGAAAACACAATTGCCAAGTTCAACAAACTTATTATTTGATACAATAACAGTGGAAATGCAGTCAATTTGTTTCGCAAATTTATTTGGTGTTAACTGCAAAATTTGTTTACACAAAGCGTTGATTTAAACCGTTGTTATGTCTGCGTAGTGTTACCAGTTAATAAAACAATCGGTTAACTTTGTACCTTGTGTTTTGATACCAATATGGTTACTATTACAACTGATCACAATGAACCCTGACTAGACCATTATAATAAATTATAATTCTTGGAACTTTTACAGACAGATACACAGGAGCCAGTAGCAGATACCTACCTACATAAAATATCCTAATTGTAGCAGCCTACATCTAATTTAAAATTTGATGTTATTTGCTAAATGATCACAATGGTCAGGGTTCATTGTGATCAGTTGTAATAGTAACCAAATAATGCTTTAATGGCTTCGTTGCATAAAATTAATAGGAGTTACGCTATCAAAACACAAAATTAAAATTAGATGTAGGCTGCTCCAATTAGGTTATTTAATGTAGGCATCTATTACTGGTTCCTGTGTACCCGAGTTTGTAAAAGCTCCAACAATTATAATTTTTATGTTTGGATGATTTACTAACAAATTTTCAAGGTAATCAAATTAAAGATTTAAATATTTATTTTGAAAGAACCAATAAAAAGTCACGTAAGTATATTTTTTATAATTAAAAAGTCAAAAGTTTCTTCATATATTTAAAAACCTAAACTAATCTTACAACACTTGAAACGATAGAATGAAATAGAAAGTTATTTCTACTAACAATATTTTTAATCACAATAAAGCGAGGTCACAAGAACCATGACTAGACAGTATTTGTGTAAACTCCGCCTAAACCAACACTTTGGGAATTAAACAAACAGAGTCTGCGGATAGTATGAAAACAAACAAACTTGACATGGCAGGAGTCAGAGAAACTTTTTTAGTGAAACTTTTTTACGTAAACTTTGTTTTATTAAAGACCTACTTAGCCTTGTAGTAGATACATAGGTATACAGCAGCATTTATATGACTTAAATTTAAGCATTTAGAGAAACAACAATTATTGTTGTTTTTAGAATTGACAGGCGTTGCAGTTCAGTTTTATTTGGGTGTTTCTATTAACTTGAATATAGAACTTGAGATTTTAAAAATACATATATTTTAAAGTAATTTTTGAAAATGTTATGTAAAATAAGTAAGGTGACAAAAATTATAACATCATTATTAATTAGTAAAAAGCCATAACCAAAATCAAAAATTCTTAATACTTACATATTTCAATTTATTAAAGTTCAATTCAAATAAACGACAAATGAATAAATTGAACCAATCACTTAACCTTTCGGCAGCTTGCAGGAGATGCGCTATTACGAGCTTCATTCCGAGACCACCCGCAGGATACGAGTGTTATTTTAGGTGCAAGCATAATTGAGCAGTTTTATGACGACCATTGCACCAGCTCTGTCTCTTTAACTGATTTTTTTTACATCTACATATATGTATTTTTAATCTTTCATAAGAATTTTCTCCTGATAATAACAAATATGTACAACAAAAAAAAAGTGAAATCTGTCTAGCCGTTCACGCGTGATGCGTGTGTGATGAATCCCATAAAGTTAAAATAATTATTGCAACCTACTTTAAGAAAATAAAAGAAAATACCTACTGGTTAATATACTTCTCAATTTAATGATGTGAATTGATAAGATGTAGGAAGAAACAAAACTATAAAAAGGGTCGCCAAAAAGTTTTTTAATGTGTTACCAAACTCACATCATAAAACTATATGAACTTTTTTTTTCGCCACGAGCAAATACCAAAATACAAAATCCTACTTCCTACTATATAAAACATATAGGCTATAATTTGTAAATTTGGGCACCAGCTGGTGTTGAAATAACTTGTAAAATCAATGTTTCTTGCTTAAGTAATATTGTAGCTATATAAAACGTGTTAATGTTCACGCTATCTTATAATAACATAAATATATTCCTTACTTAATGAAACCTTGGCCTCATTAGTGGTTGTAACATACAACCCTGTTAAAGGGATTGTTTCCTACATTTACTTCAATATGTTATAAGTAATAGAGCAATTTGTCGGAACCAGAACCGCATTTAATAGCTACAGTAACAATACATATTAAATATATATTTTTAAGATATCAGTAGTAACTAGACTTTTCGGTAAGAAATCACTGCATAAATAAAAAAAACTGTTATAAAATGTCATTTTATTATTCCAAAAACATGTTTAGACGACTACTATCTAATTCTGAAAATTCGGTGAGTGTTTTTGAAAATAAATAGCAGCAATATTTACTTGCAGAAAAAAACGCTTGTGCCAAAAAAATAGAAGAATTAATAAGACACCCAGATTCATCCTTTTTCCCTAATAGGGAGGAGGCAGGGCCTCAATGGGCTACTTTATACTCTCGTGGGTGGTTCTTGACAATTTATCTGTTTACGCGACATGAAATATTTATAAAAAAGCGTCACACTGCTCCCGACAGAAAACCTCAACTCATTTTGTATTCGAAATCGGACATTGAATTCTTTAGCCGACGCAAAGTGGATATAATTCACTTACTTTATTCTCTGCTCCGTTGTTTTTTAAACTTGTACGAACTCGAAGAAAAGATTGACGAGGATGAAAACCCCAAATAAAAGGACAAAGAATTTAAGCACAATTTCTTTCTCTAGTGTTATTTACAGAATAAATGCAAACATTTATCTAAAAAGCCGAAACATTATTTCATTAAATAAGTGTCATTCAATAATGATTAAAAATATTTTTTGTTATTGCAGATCTCACATTATTTGACTTTTGATAATGTCCTAAGAGTTTTTATCCATCTATATTCATTTATTAAGTACCTAACAAAATGCGACATTTTTTACTAAACCTATTCTAAGCTTGCCAAATCTCACAACAAGACAAAAACAAACTCTTGGAATCTATGGAAGGACCATAGATTCCGCATTTCTAATGGATAAACTTAATAAGGATAAACTTATTACTCTTCATTCATCCAAGTTGTTTTTCTCCCAACAGCTAAGCGAAAAATCCCTTTGTTACCTCGACCCAATTCCTAAAAATGTCATCGTACCACACGCAACAAAAAGCCACGCATCATATGCGTACTATCAATCATGTTTGCACAATGCACGTCAAGTCTGGGGGTGCATGAAAAGGCTTGTGCTATTACACCGGAATGGCTTTATAGCGTTTTGGTAAATGACGTATATCGATGGAATGCTCGTAAAAAAGAGGTTTTCTGCTATATTTATTCAGGGTTGACTTTGAAACAATGGACTATCGCTTAGCCTTGAAATAGACATTAAACGAGCCTTGCAAAGAAAATTATTACTGACTAAAATAAAGATGAATATGTACCCAAGCAGATAGGTACGGGTGTTGCAATAATATTAGAAAATGTACCGATTGTTAAGAACATGTAAGTTATTTATTGAACATAGCCAAAACAGTTTATAATGTCAATGGCAAAAGAGCAAACGTTCAAAATCAAAATCAATAAAAGTTTATTCAGAAATCACAAGGAACCTTTAGAATCGTTTTATATACTAGGTGATTCTAGGTGCCAGTACCACGAGCCTAGAAGAACGCAATAAATCACACATTTTTAGACCATTAATTTCACAAAAAGTTGCAGCGATTTTATTTAAAAAAAACGCACGTAACTGGTGCTGAGTTTTACACCAAGTTTATGTTGTACCTGTGGCATTATCTGGCTCAAGTGGTAAGTACTAGTAGCTAAGTGGATTACTATTTTTATCATAAAATATTTGGCTTTCTCCATTCTACAAAGTGGTACACATCCTAGTATTTAATGGTGTATTGTGCTAAAAGCCAAGTGCAGCTTTTACGTGCAACAATCTACTTTCATAAGTAGCTGTTCAAATTCATTGGCGCTATTATGTCTACAGCTTACTTTAGTCTACTCTCGGGTGTTCAATTTCCAATAACTAGCACTTTTTTATCGTTGAATGGAAATACAAAGTATATTCTTTAACCAAAATATATTTTCTTTGTTGTTACTGATTGAATTGATCCATTAAGTGGTTTTGGAACTAATACACTTAGTAAAATTATATTTTTGGGTAGTATTTTGAACAAAGAAATTGTGAAAATTGTCATTTACACAATTTCTTACAACAAAGAGCTTTTGGATAATGGTGTATAGTAAATCTATAGTAGAATATTTCAACAACACAAAACCTAAACTCATTTTGTACAGTTGTCATGTGATTATTCGAGTAACAAACATGATATGTAGATATGCAGGCACTCAACAGGCTACCACACATTTAAGGCAATGCTAAAATCACTTTAATAAGAGTCAACTACAGAGAAAAATACCACTCGAAGAGCAGACGAAAGGGATATAAACGACTCGAAAAGGGCCAGGGGGGCTATCCAGCAAAGGGAAACTTGCGTGACCGGATATCCTTTCAGTTGCAGTTCAGTTTTCGATGATTTTACTATAGTAACTCATCAGTATTCCGTGGCATTTTTGTGGACTGACGTGACTGAGCTTTATAAAATTATGACTGAGCTGTTAAAAATGACGTCAATTCCGCGGCTTAGCACGCGGCCTACCTGATTTGAGCATGGCCTACCTGATTTTTCGTTAATTTTATCAAACGGTATGAAAATCGATCATTCAAAATATCAATAAAAGACGAAGAAGAAAACTGAATTACAATTTGATCAAATAACAGTTCAGAAACATTTCAGTTGTCAGGATGTCCCCCCAGGAATAATGTTGGTAGTAGGTATACGGTATCTTAGCGAGATGGTAAGGCACTTCGATGCCTGTTGGTTTATTGACTCAATCATTGCGATACGCTTTGAACGTACAGTGCCATATTCCGAGGGCAGTGGTTTTTACGTCTTACATGTAGTTGGTTCTCTATCGACATAATGGATTTATGTAGGAGAAAACCTTCAGTTGTTTAGTGGCGCTGTTGTGGCGATCCCGACAGTAGTAGAGAATGGACTGGGTGTTTCATATTCCGTATAGATTAAATAAGTCCGTTCCGTTCTTATTTATTTTAATTTTGTGTATACGAACGGGACGGGACGTGAAGGGACGGGGCGGGATGCGACGAAACAAACCGGTACAGAACAGAATAGAATAATATCTATCCATTCATTTAATTACATTCTATTCTGTACCTATGTCTATGATACAGACCCATATTGACAACTTTTTACAATATGTACTTACCATTACCTAATTAGCATAGATATATTATGTACTTACTTAGAAGCTAATATACTCATTTGAACCTATTGTTCGGATTACTAGTGTGTTCTTATCGCTTGCGTGCTACCCTGAGTTATTTATTTATGTCTGATTCATACAGTAATATAGAACACTGAACTTAGCTTGACTTTATTGAACTAAGCATTGTGATGCCAGTAGTATGTCCACATTATGGTGGATATTTACTGCATCATTATGACGTCATAATGATATCTTACATTCATCCGCTTTATGAAAAAAAATAATGTCTAATTATAGATTGCTTGCAAGATAATGAATAAAACTGCCCTTTGTTAAGATTCCTTCATTTCAAGTATTTTTGATGCGTTGTATAAAATTTATATATTACGTTTATATAATTTTTTTTTCGTTGTATATTACGTATGGTACGATTACGTTTATTTACGTTCATTTTTATTTTACATACCTATATAATATATTATAAAAAACAAACGAAAGTGCAGGAAGCAATTAAATTTGATGTCTTTGCCTTATCCATACTAGTATTATTTTTATCTTAAGCATACTTTCCTTATCTAAGTGGACAAGTTTATTACGTGTACTTAATTAAGCTGACATATAACAATATTGATATTTACGAACACGGCAGCTATTTATGAATACGACTGGTGATGAAACGACATTTCACCGTCTTGTTTGTTGGTCGGCTTTCTGCGAATTACTGCAATTAATTATGAAATGTCAAGAAGTATAGTATACACTTTATACAATGCAATATAGTGTTCAATATGACATAAATGACTTAGAACGCTGACTCTTTCTTTTGTATGGTGAATCGTCTTTTGTCACTTTCTGAAAATAAAAGATGCACAAGGCAGATGATACTAGATGATAATTAAATACAAATATTTATGTACAAAAACGAGTTTAACCATAAAATCGGTATTCGTCCAGCAGGTCTTTGAAGATAGAGAAAACATTCTTGTATTATAAAATATGTAATTAGCTGGCTACCTTTTAAATAGAAGGCACTGGACATGACTTTTAGACTTTGAAGTGATTCTAATATCTTTGGTTTACAATTGATTGTACAGTGTAAAGTGAGCTTTACACTAAGTGAAAAAGAGAGAGATCCGATGCTTCTTTGTTTTTGCAACGTTGTTGGCAGGACAATGCGACAGGAATGACTTTTATCTTGACAGATACGAACATGTTCATTAGTTTTTGCAATCCGTATCACTTGGAAGTAACGACAGACATTTAGGAAAAACAAAGTTATCAAATAAATAAACTTTTTTTTAGCAAATTTCTAATTATTTTTGTTAAACTTCGGTAATTTCAAATCATTTCTTTATCAATTTACTTACATAACCATACAATTTTCGCGAAAAGTAGCCATTTTATCGATCAATGTTAGTACATTATTATTTGATTAGTTGCACTATAATAATAGCATTTATTGAACAAAGAAGCAAGTACAGTTACACAGCAACAGAAGTACAGAAGTACACTTCGAGCTACATATTCCAATTCAAAAATATACAACTAGAACTTATAGCTCTTAGTTGAGACTAGGTACATCTCCTGTCAAAATAGGAGATGTACGGCCGGTTTCTGGAAACCAAATCACAATTGATCCGAGTTTGACACGTACTTAGTAATTATTAAATTTTTCGTCGATTATCGTTCGAGAAACCGGCCGGTAGTCTCAACTAAGAGCTATGGTTTGAAACTTTGAGTATCAGACAATAAATTTAATAATATGAGACTACCGTGTCAGTGTCGGCAGCAATCTTAAAACACCCGAATAAAATAAGACGTTCCTTCAGGCAAATATGCAAGATTGCATTCGCCACCGTCGCGTCGCTTTCTGGCAACATTGTCAACATCTTATAGCGCATCGTCAGGTTACATCGTCACTTTATTACAATGTTAGGAATGCCTTTTACAATTGAATCGTTACTTTGTTTTTTACTGTTTAATTAGGCGACAATGAGAATGCTACCTAACCGATAATGTTTTTATTAAGGTACCTACATTATATTGACTGTACATTATTCATTTATTCTAAAGAAAATCCAACAGTTTTTAACACTCAATATAGTTTTGGTCTAAGAATTTGACCAATTACAGGTAAGCACGAATAGTGACAAACTCAAAGACAAAATGCAAAACTATAACGTTATTGTGCATTAAATTAATTATACACACCACGATATATTATATAGCCCCGAAGTAAGCAAAGTATATTCTTACTAGTCAAGTTAAACAACAATTCAAAAATTAAAAGTATCAAAATTTCTCGCTATAAACGGCATAGGTACTGAACATTGTATACCAAGGCTTATTTACGTATATTTTTTTTAAATCTTAACCTGATTAAGAACTTTGGTATTTGGGACACAAAATGTCGTATCGAACAAAGAAAAACTGATTTATTACTTTGTCTCTGATTTTATTTATAGTCATGCTCTAATGGAAAGATCAAACGCGCACAGCAGTTAATTTTAATGTCTCGATGTAAACGACACCCGTTAGATATAATTAGAGGTTGAATCTTGCTGCACAAGTAAATCTTAGCCTACGATATTCAATCATGTTCAAGTTACATTGCGCGTCAGAGGAAGTTTAACTGCTAAACGTTGCAGCGTTGCCACGCAGTGTAACTGAATACACTTTTGTAGCATACGTTTGTATTGTAAGGTTTATTTGTGATAACATGTAGCGGTAAGCCCGCTTCTGTGGCTGGCACCGGCGACAGTATTATTTTGATCGTGTTGACATTTAATTCGACTAGTGGTATCTAAAACCGTACTAAATATTTTTAAGCTGTTTTAATAAACACTTATTCATATGTATACTTAGGTAGGTTTTTGATAGTTTAGTAAGTAAATAAGCATTTTTTCTTAAACAGATTACGAACAAGTGCTTGCAACGTAACTTAGGATCAAACTTTTATTTTTAATAATCGCATTTTTTTTTAATTTATTAGGTATATGTTACGGTATAATATAAGTTCTTAAACAGCCTCATGTAGGTACTTTAATAGCTTGAAACTTTGAAGAGCATTTTGGTACAGCTACGACCCCGATTCAATTTTAGTGATTTATGACCTATAAGTACTTTATATATTATTTCATAAATTTTCCCTACAGGGTGAAAGTTATTACAACGATCTTTCAAATAAACGTCTGTGAAAGATGTTATAATATCTTGCGCCGAAAAATTGTGATGTAAGCTCTAAGCTTAAACAGTTGCAGAGTTCTATTAAGTAACTAGTTTTAACAATAATAAATTCTGTATTTTTTTATCTTTTTAATTTACAGTAGTCGAATTTGAGAGTTAAAAAATTATTCAATAAAAGCAAAGATTTTACATTTCTTCTTAACGAAATATAGCTAGTGAGAGACCTGTTTAGTCTACTCGTATACCGAGCTAATAATTTACTTGCTATTTTAGCTAAATATAGTGACAGATAAATCCTTTAGCAGTTTCTATCCATAAATTTACAAAATCAGACAGGAGGCGACAGAATTGCGGAAGGAACCAGCGCGAGGCAAGGGCGCTCTCATCAACTTCAACGAACCATTACTTCAGCCATAGTATACATACTTTCAGTATCTCAGTCGCAGATCATACTGGTTTTTTTAACATTTCGGAAACTTCCATTAATCAAATTGAAAATATTTTGTTCTAGAACACAAAGCTTACCGAATATTAGCCCAAGTTGATTGTATTCTTACAAGAGTATTTTTAGGAATTATTTTTTCGTGGACTAGATAACTATAAAATATCACTAATCATTTGCAAACTATATTTGATAATAGGAAGTTATTATAACATGCAGTTATTATAAGGCTTTGTAATCTTTATAATAAACTTTCTAAGAGCAATAATCTGGATATTTGTGACCCACTCTACAAATTTAAACGATCGCTCAGACAAACTACTCAATGTAAATTCTACCTAGATATTATTTTGGTTACTGTATTTATGTAGTGGTTAATTTCTCATTTTTGATGTTCATCTTTTGCATTAGACACAATGCACCTCCTCTTGTATAATTCTAAGCCATTTTTTATTACTTTTAAAACTATACGTATTGTATTACTTTTTCTTAATATTATACCTACCTATTGTCTTCATTTCATAATAAGAAAAACTTTAACGCTATACAGCAATAATATTTTTATTTTCATTGAGTCTATCTCAATATTGTTAGTATATTTGAATTGTAAATACTTGGCTCTTTAGGATGTAGATTTAAGTTACTTTTTACCTAAATCTCCTTGTCAATCTTCCGCCTTCTCATATGTTATTTCATTTCATTCTTGTTTTCAGTAATTTTAATTCATAGTTTAATTTAAAGTTATATTTTTGTTATTCAGAAAGTTGAACCATTTTGTTTGTATATATTTTTGTCTAATTGGGTCTCGATTTTAATGCATGCCGTGGCACCCTATAATTGAAGAAACACATAGCTATAAGCCCACTTACTTTAATTTTTAATTCTGATTGTGATTTCTTTGTTGGTTGTCCTAAATAAATAAATAAATAAATAAATAAATTATCACCTACGAATCCTACATAATTAACATTATCTCTGCTTATTCGAAAGATTGTATTAATTAACTAGGTAACTTAATTAATAACAAAACGAAGCTCTATACGTATTTTTAATTAATTGGGTTTTTATTTTTAAAACACACACCTCCTGTGTTAGAATACTTGAAGCAGTACTTGAAGTATTCTTACTACTAAGCAGATTCCTGATATAAGATGCTTATCCAAAAAGCGTATGCCTGCAAACAAGATAAAATAACTTACAGCAGAAGAAGGGTGCAAACACCGGTGGTGTGAGGCACAGGGCGCGCTCTCATCAACTTTTACGAGCAATTACTTTTAGCTTCGTTCAGTATTTCAGCTAAAATGAGACCAGAAACATCTAGTATGTAATTTTGCTTTAAATTTTATTAGGTATGGTTTATGTTAAATAAAGAAAGTTAAGGCCATTCACAAAGGCTCTTAATAAACAAAGCTTGTGCTATTGGAACCAGTTTTATAGAGTAGGTAGTATAATAAAATTTTGTTTCATATAAATACAACCCTGTTGTTTACACATTTCGTGCCAAAGATTAATTTCACATTCCATGGCAACAACCTGAGCTGTAAAACCCATGTTAAATTATTATCATTTCATATAGACTGAAAATATGCAATCTTAGCCTAGAGTTCACGATTACTACTACTGTAACTGGTACCTAGAATAATCTAATGTAAGACGATTCTAAATGATCATTGTGATTTTATTGAATAAGTAAAGTAATTTTGACTTTGACTTTTTTTACTTCAAAGAATATCGTCGTGATAGAAGTTGAGATACTGGTTAGACATTTACGTCGCGTCCCGCCCGCTGTAGGGATTCGTGCGATATTCAGAACTCGTAACGTATAATTATTTCAGTGGGGGCGTCGATAACGTAACCGCAACGCATTTATATGCGTCGGTTTTAAATTCGGGAAAGCGGAACAGCATTGTTGTAAACACAAGTATTTATAAATAAAATTATAATTATTTAAATTGTTTTTTTTTGAGTGATTTATTGCATAAAATAATCACGTCTTAACCATCCTTGTTTCTTATGTATTTTATATGACAATGAACATTTTGTAAATACTGTATAGTCGTAAGATTGTTTGTGAATAAAGATTTAAAAATAAACTTTGGGATTGAAACCCCTATGCTTTCATCTTTTCATAAAACAGAATAATTATTCTTGTATTCCTTGTATTCAATTAATTATTTTAAAATAATTCATCAATCTACCTGCTTGCCTATGATGACGGTCAACGGATCATTTAAAAGAAAAATTTAAGATCTTTGAAAATAAATTATTTATTAATATGGCGAAAATACATACCACCTAAACTAAACAAATGAAAAGTTTCACTTTACTTATTTTCATATAGCTAAATTGAAACATGCTGTACAATGTGCATTTCCGTTTTCATCGCTCCGCGTTCCACTTTCGTTCATACTGTTTCACGGAGCATATGCTCAAAAACAATGATCAAAGGTATTTCATCCTCATTTCCATAATTCCATACATCTTCATTAGAGTTTCCACAGCACACCTTCCTACGCTGACTAATGAAGGAATTTATAAACGTTGAATAGTACCGTTGTGTTCCGCGCTTGTGTTACTTTTAATCGACTTTTGATGGAAATTGTACTTTATTACTTTGATTTAAGATCGAAAAAATAATTCACGGTGACAACAAAAATATACAGATTTATTTAAAATACAAAATGAGATGTCATGCTAACGTTTATTTAATTATTTATTTACTTAGCTACCCAAGTTAGATTAAAAAATAATAGTTGAAATGCTAAGTAACTAAGTATAGAATTATTTTAATGAGTTTATTATTATAGACCAAACTAAGCAATAAACTTGAATTTGAACTTGTAGATATACACTCATTCCACATATACAATTTTTCTATTCTAGTTATCAAAGTGAAACTCCAATACACCTTCACTATAATTTCGTCTGTGACAGATACTAAGAAATATTATCAACGCAGGCGCACAAAAGGAGACAAAGTAGACCGTACACTGAAACGAAATGTCTTCTGAAATAATTCACGTGGATTCGACATGGACATTTGCAGCCGTGGGCGAGTTGTCGAGGTGTCTTGTTGCTCGCTACTACATGGGCCGGATAAAACAAGACGGCTTCTAAACAATGCCTTATGTTTAGAACAATATTTGGTTCAATAATAATTGATTCGTAGAAATCTAAAACTAATCAAAAAAGATCTACACACGAAAAAGATAATAAGAGATTAAGATGATAAAGATCTTTAAAAAATTCGATGAATTAAAATAAAAATGATAACGAAAACACTTAGAGATCTGGTGAAAAATAATCACTTACTCACAAAGTGCACACAATGCTTACTTGTTATCTTCTAACCCCAAATTCCGAATTTCAAACCCCGTTTCAAAGACAAGTAGGTAGGTAACTTTTAATTAGTATGAACTATTTTAATTGTAGGTATACTTACTTACTTATTTTTTTTTAGCATAAATAATAATAAGTGCTTAATTTTTATTATAGAGTAGATCTTGACAACAGTAAATTTATAGACTGTCTGAAATAAAAAAGATTGTTCAATATAGCAAACACTAAAGTGTAAGAAAATTCAATATCACCCCAGATTCACACTATGTATTTATCAAAACTAACCCGTCCATTGAACACTTATATCAGTTCTAAGCCCGTCACTGGCGGCGGGCTATTTCCGACGCGAATCACGTCTCACCCGTCTCGACTCGCCCTCACTTTGATGTCACATCCTCTTTTTGCAAACTGCATTTCAGTTGCGATAGCGCACTGAATACTTTCGGGAAGAAGCAGTGAATTCTTTAAGTTATAGAGTAGGAAGTCGTGAGGTTATACGTTTTTGACTGAAACACGCTCTTTTCTGACTGGTACTGAGTTGCTCCGTGAAATTACTACGTGGGATACCACAGTTGGCATGATTTGAAAAAATGTATCGCAATTTAGGTGTTCTAAATTCAAAAAAAACATTTTTTTTGTTGTTGTAATCAGGATGTACTTGAAAAACGGAATTTAAATGTTCTTTTTATAAAAAATCTTTTTTTTTGTGTGGTTTGATTTTTAAACAGATAATAGTCTGTAAACTTTCTAGATATTACAAAAAGATCTACACGTTACGATGGGTGTTTTTGTAGTTAGTTTAGATAGTTCTTTGTTTTAATTTAATCTCGAAGAGGTTACTCAAAACATCATTCCCCTCTAATTGTCTCTTACCAAGATATAAAATAAGCATAAAATAACTAAGTATAATTGATAAGCCGACGGTTTATACTCGCGTAGGTTTTATATTCCCAGTTTTATACTTTTTTAATAGTCTCTGTTCTAAGCATACTCTGTGCCGCATGTATTTCTGTTGACAGAACTCTTGTCTTTGAATTAAGTGCATGGATTTTTGAGGCGATAAAATTGATGTCGATTATTTTCAGTACCAATGCGGTTTATGTACCTACTAATGGAGAGCCGTAAAACTAGTACTGTTCCTTATTCTAGTGTAAACTGGTGTCGTTATCATGTGACACTCGCCCAGTGTCGCATGATAACGACTTTCGAGTTATCTCTTTAACTGGAGATTTGCAGCGTTTCTGTTTGATAAGTTCTAAGTTTGTGTTCGAGATTTTAACTCAAATCAAAGGCTTTTTCAATGTGGTAAAGAATTACTTTTTTACCCGTCCTCGACCGGCTCGGTATTACCTTTTTATAGACAAAAAGGCTAGGTTTGAAATTTACAAAAATTGGTACATATAAACCATTTTCATTACATTTTGTATTCTAAAAAGTACCAATCAACGAGTAGCCTACTTAGGTCCAACATTTAATCGGAGTAGCTTGCTCGGAACGAATTCATTTCGTTTCAATTTAAACTTTTTAAGCCTCATTGGCATGCTATTGTCTTGATTGGCCTAAAATGCGGCATAAAGAGTTTGAAATAACTGCCTCAGAACTTGTACTAAAATGGACATGATCAGTTTTTAAACTTACATATAAAATTACTTTTTTTCTTGCGTTTTTTAGGAGGGCTTCGCCTAACCCTTAATTACGAGATGGATGACTTTTATTTATTAAGCTAATAATCACACTAATTGATAAACCATTTTTTTTTCAAGTTAATCTGTTTTGTGATATTATTATAAAAAATAAATAAAAATATAATTTTTGAATGTACCTACTTACCTTTATCCTGTAGCCAATTTTCAAATGTACCTATATTATTGGTAATGGAATGTACCTGTATACCATTAAATTAAAGGGAAAACCTGTTCCCAACGTAAATGTCACCAACCAAATTAAAGGACTATTAAAAAGGGTAAAGGACCTGATTTATAGCGCAGTGAAATCGCTTTTGAAGTAGATTTTAGCTCTCGTTACGCATACCTTTCAGTATGAGAACAGGAAATCGTTGGCTATAAAAAAAAACAAAGAACCAAGCAGGTTGTAATAAAAGGTTTTTTCATGAACTGTGGTACTGCCTGTATAGCATAAAATCTTAGACTGCTGACTGGAAACTTTGATTCTCTAGAAAAATTCGATATTAAAAAAAATGTTCAATTTTAATATGGAACCACTTCTCAGAAGAAAAGAAAACAAAAGAAAATGCAATTGTTTCCAGAACAATAATTATTACCGTATTTGATCAACACATTTTTTTGATACAAACATTTGCAATGCTAAGAAGTGTCAAATAAATACCTACTTTTTACAATATAAAGATTTCTTAGCAGTTTAATGCAAAAAAGTTTCTACTAAAAGGGTAATTAGTAAGGGCAGGATCTACATCAAAATGTTTCAAGATAAAAAATCATAAAAGCATGTTATTAAAATGCAATTATGCACGATCGTCGATTATGTTAATAATATTACAGAGTACCTATAGTATGCAATTTAAAAGTGATAGCTTCATCACAGTACTTAAAATAAATGAATATCAATTCCCGCATGGGAATAAATTTAAGTTCATTAAAAATGGACTCCAGGTATCACAGCGAATGTATTTTGCAGACTATTTGTTATAAGATTGTTCTTAGGCGCCCAGAATAAAGTTTATTTTTATTGTTTGACGACCGATGTGGCGCGGCAGGTGAAGGCCGCCTGCGACGTGGAGGTTGCGGGTTTGATTCCGGCCTTGGGGTAATTGTTTGAAACATCTGCAATTATTTATTCCGGGTGTTCTGGGTATGTATATGTACTTATAGTAAAAATATCTATTTATGTAATGTATTGTATTAATTATAGTACCTACCCATAGCACAAGCTCTGCTTAGCTTGGGACTAGATGATGTTGGGTGGATTTTCCAGCATTATTGATTTATTTATTTTTATTTGTTTGATTTAGATAAGACCCCAAAATACGAGTGTTTATCTAATAATGTTCTATCTACCCTAATTACCATGTCCGTCAAACCCTACTTGAGTTCCCGAATATGAGACCGATACGGATATTTCAGATGATCCCGATTAAGTAAAGGTATTGAAATAATCCCTGAATATTCTATTACAAAGGGCTGAATTGAGTCGAAGGCCACAATGAGACGAGGCGTTTAATTACAATATTCGTAACTACTGGGCTTCGCTTCCCCTTAACTCCCCTACAATTTGAGAGGATTCCTTTGTTTAAGGGTAAGCACACATTTTACAATACACCTACACTACACCAATACCCATTTTATACTTGAGTGGTAAAGTGGTATGAATTGTACTAAATGTGTTTCATCTTTTTTGTACTCTTTTAAATTATTAAATTTTCTATTGGCCGCATTTAGGGAAAACCTAAGCATTTTTTTTTGTGTAAGTATAATTATTTATATTCTTATTATATTTACGTTTACGAGTAATATCTGCGAATTGTTTGCAACGGCCTGCAGATAGCTCAAGTGTATCTTATGTATTTTATAAATATCTATGTTATCAACTTGTAATTGTTTACTTGCCATACTTTTAGTATAGCATTTTGCTTAATGATCTAAAAAAACTACTTGGTTATTCAACGCCGCCATAGAATTATAATATTGTAATTTTGTAAAATTAAAACTGAATTAAGATATTAAAACAATTTTTTGTACAAAACTTGAGATCGCGCCTAGACAAGGGGGCATAACATACTCTAATTTTGGCAAGTATCCTCTGGTGTAATTTTGTGTGTAGAATCACAATTTCCATAACCAGTGTACACACAGCTTTAGCCAAGCTAGGGTTAACAGTAACTCGATATTTACCTCCAGCTAAATTGGCACATGAAGTGTCACCGCTGTCTGCCACGAGACAAAGGTTAACTACCGTTATTTAACTGGGATTTGGTCAACCCCTATTACAAAGACCCTTTTAATCTGTCCATGTTATTTTATTAATCAATTTTATTTGACCGGTTTATTTTATAGTTGGATTATTAAGTTTTATTCTTTTTTATTTAATATACAAAATTAGGGGCAGGATTAGATACCTACTGATATCATATAAGTAGATAATTTAGATCGTTTGCAACGGTCTGTAGATAGCTCAACTGTTTCTTATGTATTTTATATGTAAATGTACATTTTGTAAATACTGTGTAGTCGTAAGTTTGTTTGTGAATAAAGTACCTATCTTTAAAAAAAATAGGTACACCAGATAAGTTATATTACGAGTAAGTTAGAACTGAAATAGATTTGAGTGATGATAAAATACTTTGCGATAGATATAAAAAACGATGGGTAAAAACCTTTCAATACAGCTGTTGAGTATGAACCTTGGTGCATTATATGAAAAAAACAAATGAATTCACATAACACTTCATTACTATCTCGTAAATAAATGTCTTATATAATTATAAATAGACGTCGCTAAGGAAGGTATAAAGTCTGAAACTAAGGCGTTTATGTAAATTGCTTCCGCTAGGATCTCACCGAGATTTATGTCTTCAGCCGAGAACAATTAAATTTAGACTGCGATTTCTGTTCTTGAATAAATTACCTCGGTAAGCCGGAGACAGATGTCCTACATTCCAATTCAGATTCGGTTCTTATTAGCATTTTGGATTATTTCTCTTCGTTTAAGCTTGTGAACATCTTAATGAGAACATCCACGGTTGTTGCTGGAATTTAAAACGAAATACCAGGTAGGTTATAGTGTTATAGTGGTGTCATTTGAAACTAAGTCGGAATGTAAACATTTTGGAAGTAGCTAACATATGTAACTTGCAACTAGAGAGCTTTTATATTTTGCTACAAATATATTACTTATTACAAATACTTAGTAAAGTAACGCAAATGAAAAATATAAAAATTTATTTATACAATTTTTGATTGAATAAAAAAAAACTAACGAATTTTATGTTCCTATTTCCAATTCAATAAGACATTTAATACAAGTCTAAAACTTTAAATCAAACGTACCTACAAAAGCTTTACAAAATATCAATATTCAATTGAAAGTTGTTCGCTTTACCTATAAAGTAAAAACAACGGTTAAAAATGTCATTGAATTAAAGTTATTGAAATGTTTAAAAAGCCAAACCCACATCTGCTTGCAAAATTGATTTTTATATTTAAATTTGTTAACAAAACTTGTAACTTAGACTTATTACGACCACCCAAGTTGTTTACGCAACTCGTACTAAGTGTACACTTTTGCAACCGGAGACACACTAAAAGGACCAATAATGACCCTGTCTTTCCTTTTGGGTTCCGTAGAAGCTATTTCATATTACGATAAATATCGAATACTAGATATTATGCTTACTTACGCCCATAAAACGCAAACTTAGCTTAAGCTCAGTTTCACATCCTACTTTTAAGAGCCCAGTAAAAATCTAAGCGAGACATCTGAGTGAGCACGACTAAATGTGACAGTCGTAAACGTATCGAAACAGTAACGTATTTGAGATACACTGCGCGTCAACATCAGCTTTACTGTCGAACGTTGCAGTGTTAGCGAGCAGTGTATCTTAAATACGTTTACAGTTGTCACATTTATTCCTGCTACATTGGTATTCTTTTAAAATTTTGGGCTCTGCATACAAAATCAGCACTATGTCTCTGATTATATTACGAAAAGACACTATCCTTATAATAGTATAGAACAAAGTTCCTATTTACTTACCAACTTTGTTCTTATTATAGATTTTTCTTTGTTTCCTTGTTCTTACTATAAAATAGGTTGGTTTACTTTATCAAGCGTTAACATATTCCTTACAAAATGAAACAAACATGCTACCTCTAGCCTCCATACATAATTTACGAGGTCCCAATATTCAAATAAGGTATAGGTAAATATATAAAGTAATCTAAATATAAAGGGTGTAACAAAACAAAACTTGATAATTCCGGAAAAGTTATTCATTAACATTTTTTCAATGAATTAACAGTTTGAAATAAAAACCAATTAATTTAATAAATTTTTGATAATAAGTTATTTTATACAATATATTTTATTTTTTGCTTAGGTAGGTACTCTGTTACTTTAGAAATAGCCAGTAATATAAAGGATTAATCGTCGAATAAGTTGAATAATTTCGAAATACAAATAGTATTTTTTTTACTCCAGCCTGTATAGAACAGTAAAGAATCGCAAATTGCAATTCGCAAACTTCGCTTATTTCCGATTGGGATCTGTTGATAAATGCGGTACCGTGGAAATAATTCAGCATTTATTAGCATGAATTACAATGTAAAATTAAATTTGAGGCAATGGCTGCTTTGCTTAGGCTTGCTGCGGCTTGCTGGCTTTAAGAAATGATATTTTATAGCAGTTTGTAGTGTACGAGTTATTTGATAGTTTAATGTGACAGTTATGGTTTTATGTTTATTGAATTGTGGATACAGTAGTATATTGAACCAAAACAGTTGGGATCAATAACAATTCAATTTACGATTTTTTCATTTAAAAATATTCAGTGTACCTCAAACGGGTAAGGAAAACATATTCAAATTTTAAAATAAATTTATAAATATGTGCATGTTCTTAGCTAACACACAACAATTATATGAATACGCAATTCTTTGAGAACAGTATTTATTTTCTGTTTTAAGTATTTTTGACAGGAAGTTGTCTGAAACTTAGAGCAGAGTGTTTAGATTTTTTTTTTGTTAGCAGCAGAAATAGTCCGCAAAATAAATCAAATATATGTCACTCATTTTCTAGCTGTTAGTGGATACTTCAACGTAAAGTGGATACTTACTACTTTCGTCGCTCTCTTCGTAAGTAGGAAGAGTCCAAATCATCTAAATTAATTCTAAACCAACTATTTATAATCCGTCAAAGTCTAAAAAGATATGGAATTGACTTTGACGGTGGTCTACAAACACTCATGTTCAGAATCATTCAAATTCCAAGACGAAAAAATATGACTTCAGCCGTAAAGAACGCAGTTCCAGCAATTTGAATGGAACTTTAATATTAACGATAGTTTTATTATGTCGGACCTAGTAGGGATCGTAAACCAACACCATATTATAGCACTATACGAGGAGACTGCCCAAGTTAGTTGCCAATAAAAATATTACCCTGTATAAGTCAACGAGGTCAATAAACTTTAGTGTTATTAACTTTTACTTGAACAAAATGGTGACTAAAATTATTGTATGTAGCATCTGTTTACAGAAGTAATTTCAGAGTTGTGTTTCTAAGCTAAGTACTTACCTATTCGGATATCGCTTTGACCAAAGCTTATTTTAATTAAGCATTTACATTTAGCTTTAACCTTTGTGAAGCTCCTGAAACGGCACGTTGTAATTTGAATCCAATAGTCCTTTGTTCCGTATAAAACTTTCTGATAAAGGAAAACCCATTCCCCAAAAGGTGGTTCCGGCTATAAACGTGGCGATACGAAAGACAGAAATAAATTGGTCTTAACGATTTATAGCCAAATGCTCTTAACCCAAGCCGTGCCGAACAAGATCGGAACAAAAATTTGACGTAAATTTAAACGATCTCGTAGGCAATAAAAACTTAATCTTGAAAATCTGACTCCTACATTAACTACTTACATTGAATTTTGAATGAAGATTACTAAATATCTCAAACTAGATACTGGATCCTACTTCGTTCCTGATAACTAGAAGCTTTTAAAAATACTTTTTTGTTTTAATAATAACTTTGTCGAAAAAAAGTTGAATAAATTTGTCTATCATCTTGTATTATGGTGTAAACAATATCAACTATGCTTAGCAACATTCTATCACTGAGTTCTTTGTATGTCACGTCTACGTACATTTTATGATGTTGTCTCTAGAACACGAGCCCAGAAAATAATAAAGCTGACGTTTTATTACACAATTCCAAGTAGGATCCATCCTATGATACTTTCGAATTTATTCTAGCATGGGTTGAGGATAAAAATAAAATCGTCAGTTTGAGAATGTTTCTAATTTCATTTAATATCATAAAACGGTAAAAATACAAACACAACGGATTCAGAAAATATTGCGAATAGTGGCGTCTAAAAGTTTCAGGAAAAGTGTGTTAAAAAGTAGCGGTCAATATGCAAAGTGTGAAAAGGGTTTTATACGCTAACGGTTACATATTTACTACTAAATACACAAATTTAATCATAAATATCACAGTCAAAATTACTCTAAAGTTCTAATACTAAATTAGAGGATCAATCAAACCTAACCCAATTTTTTAATATTTACTGTGACATGGTGTTCATACCTTACGAAACAATTTAAGACACAAGATGCGTTTTTTGCATTAGGCCAGCTCTTGGGCTAGATTTGTCTTGCACCTTCTGATCCAAAATAAATGGCAGTAAAATGCAGGATTTTATAACTAAGTTTTCCAGTCGAATAGTAACAACCTTGAGTTTTTGATGCTACATACAAAATTGTAACACTATGTCTTAATGGGATAGTTTCAAATACAACTTACAAATCGGTACAACTAGTCCTACGCACGGTGACTAGATCATAGATTAGGAATAAATTACAGTTATAAATTTCGGTATCTACATTATTACAAGCACAACTACGAAGGTTACCAATTCCTACGATATCTAGACAAGTTTAACAAATATTTATCGATGATACTGTACCTACTAATTCCGTAATTTTCGAAAAGTTATTATTGCTTTTTTTAAAATTCTATTCCTACAATCTACTGATGTTCTGAGCTGCATACATGCTTGTTCTCCGGACTCTGAAAAAATTAACAACTTTATGCCAATCCAGCAGCTGTACACATCTATAACATTGACAAACACTGATTGTTTGGGAAAAAAGTGCAAACAAGTTCAATTTACCTCATACGGCGGCGGCGGCAGTATATCACACAGATTTATTTGACAGCCCTGCTCCGACCTCGCTACATTCGAATGTCTGCTCATCTGAATTGGAATTTTGAAACTGTTCTCCCTTCCCAGCCAGTGCCACTGAGGATAGTCGTACTCTAAATCACTCGCTGGACACACTTTACTTTTGTCCTGTCTGCTGCGCGATCCGGACCTATTGGTGTGACAGGAAGCGCAGTCATCCTCGGCGACGTTAATCTCATTATGCGCATTCTCGTGCCTCGGCTCTCGGTAGTCTTTGGTGGACCTACTGGACGTGCTATGGCAGCACGTGGAACATTCCCCGTTCGAGTACTGCAAGCTTCCATTGCACGAGCGAACAATGCTGTTGTTATGAGATCGTCTTTCCGGACAATTTCTCATGTCTCCGATATCGTTATTGTCCTGCGAGGAAATTCGTTTATTGTTAAAGTTAACTGGAATTCTGATGGTGTTAAGTTATGCAAATTCTAGTAATCTAATCTTGAGTCAACAATGGGTTCACATGAAGCTTATCGCGGCGTACCTTGAAATTGAGCTCGGTGTAAATAGCGTTGGAGGCGTAAGGTTCGGGTGGTCCTCGGCGCATCCTATCTACGCTCGATGCATCTAAGCATGGAATTGAGTTCTGTGGTAGACTGTACTCTGGCTCAACGCTTAGGATGCTTGTTGACTGCCCACCTGACAAACCAACAAAGTATGAATAATGTCTACACTATCATTGCTATCGATAAATATCGTGGGAAATATGTCGCCGATATATCAAGCTGATAAAGTTTTTTTAGACATAAAATCGAACATAAAACTCACCGTGTAAGAGACTTTGATGGCAGCTGCTAACGTCCAAACTAGTATCGTTCGGAGACGCAAACACGGGCCTGTCTCGGAGCCAAATCGTGTCCTTATTCAATAGGCATTGCTGCGCTGTCACAATTGACTGACCTACAATAAAGAGTTCAACGTTTCAATTACACTAGATAAGTTGGAGCTCAATATTCTATTTTGTCGTACGCGCAATGACGGAATACAAAATAGTAAGTAATCAAATCTCAATTTTATAATCTACGCATTTCGACTGATTGTTCATTGTTTTGTAAAGAAACTTACCAGTGGATTTCTTCCGTTGAATATTGTTCCGTCTCCTTATGTAGAAAATACTAAACAAGCCAATCACGATGATGGACAACAAGGTCAGACAGAGAGCAAGTAGCCATGTCTCATTGAATATGTGAGGTATGTTTGTGTCTTTTGGAGGCTCTGTCCTGAAACAAAGACATGATTAATTGAATTGCCAATATTGAAAACGGGCTGTTTCGCAACAATGTTTGGAGTTATACTCTTGGTAGTTAAATATGTTAAAGAAACAAAGTACAACTGAATTTTTGGTATTGTTCATTTTTGTGAGAACAACAGCCCAAAATGTGTTAGTCGGTTGTATAAAAATATTATTCCACGGATTATTTCAAACGTTAAATGACACATCAAGTGTTCCAGTTAAAAGTTGATAAGCCATGCTGCGACACATCTGTCTTTGACTTATTTTCGCGCCTGGCGACATCTGAGTCATCGACCGTAAACAACTCTGTATGGACATGCTTAAACAGGACAAAAGATAACACATTTTGGGACTGCGAGAAACAGTTCGTTGACTTTTAGGATAGGCAAGAATTATGTAATAGTTGATACGATTTCGGCTTGTGACAAGAACCAGGAGTAGGTTTTGATCAGCAAAGAGCTATTTACACCGTAGGTAAAAACGTTTTGTAGCATAGTAGATTTAGTTTTCTTTTTATACAGGATATTATCATGATTTGTAAATAGTTTGTAAAATCCCGTTATAAAGAAAACCGCGATAGTTTAAAACATTATATCAAAGTAGGTTATTGATAAAAATAATGCTGGACAATTCACACAACATCATCTAGCCCCAAGCTAAGCAGACCTTGTGTTATGGGTACTAGAAGACTGACATACTTAATACAATACATTACATAGATAGATATTTTTTATTATACATATAAAATACCCAGAACACCTGGAATAAATATTTGCAGATCGTACAAACATTTATCCCAAGGAGGGGAATCGAACCCGCAACCTCCGCGTCGCAGCTGGACCTTCACACGCCGTGCTACATCGGTCGAATTCGTGAAAAGAAACTGAGAATAGGGGGACTTGGTTGTCCACCTTTGCCCAGCAGTGGGATGAGACAGGTTAGAAAATAAAAGCTGAAGGTACTTACTGCACATAGTGCCTCTGCGAGTGCGTGGGCAGCATGTGTATGAGCGCGGGCGCGGAGAAGGGCCCGTGTCCGCGGCGCGTGACGGCGGCGGCGCGCGCGCTGTACCGCCCGCCGGCGCGCAGCGAGCTGGCCGCCGCCGCGCGCGTGCGCCCGCCCAGCGACATCTGACCCACCACTCGACCGCCATTCGTCCCGGTCACGCGGATTTCGATCTGCAGACAAATTATCTATGAGCCTTCATGTGGTCTAGTCAATCCAAATGGTTCTGACATTCATGTTGGAGATCTGAACTTAGACCAGCCTTAGCAAACGATAGTTCTAATAAGACTGACATTTTTTTCGTAGATACAATATTTCACAATAGCACATCGCTTCGGAATAAAATTAATTGTCTCTCATTATATATTCAAGAGTTCCGTCGATGAAAGTTTTATTTGATTGTTTTATGTTGTAAATCAAATAAATGTCTTATCTATCTATCTATCATTTGACAGTAAAATCACAAGGATCGTTAAGATGTGCTTTTCGTTTCTCGAAACTCAAGTGAGTATACTTATTTAACGATAAACAATAGCTGCTTAATTACTCTTCCGGAACATTAACGATCTCGTAAGTAAAAGTTCACGAAAAACAAACGATAAACTAGTTCGAGATGGGAAGAAACTTACCAAATATCCTGTAAGTTCGCCATTCCACGTGCTCACAGGTGGCGGCTCCCACCGTATCCACGCCGACGTTGCGTTTATTACGCCCGCCGTCACGCTTTGGGGAGGCGCAGATGGTACTAAAACAAACACTAAACATAAATACTAACAACACTACATAAAAATCCCATTTAACAAAGCAGCAACTTACCATCCTCATCAGTGTAACCGGTCATCATGTTTGAAGGTTTTCCGAGTAAGTTTTTGTAAAACGGCATCAAAAATATATCATGCTGCGTGTATGATGTTAGCCCAGACAGGACATAGCTCGATGATCCGCTATTATCAACATTCATTAGCGATCCGTTCGAACACGCAGATTCTGAACCTGAATTGATGAGCACTTCCTCATCTGTCACATTACGCCAATTCATCGTCGTTCCGTTGTACCAAATTTTAACACCCTCTAAATACTCATTGTAGTCAGTCAGCACCTAAAATATGCAACGCACGTTGTGAATGCCATGTTAGCTTTGCGCGAATATGATACAAAGGTAGAGATATACTCACGTCCCAAACAACTTTCAAAGAAGTTGACGACAAAGCTTCCACCCTCCTCAAAACTAATACATTCTGTTGCAAATACTTCCTCGCTTGAACAAGTTCGTACTCCGTCATGTGAGTACTACGCTCATAATCAATATTGAGTTCGTGACTAGAGGCGCGTTCATTTAATTCATTATTGCCTTTCTTTAGTACTTTGAGGTAAGCCTCTTTCATGATACTTCCAGCTGCGTTGACAGCTGTACAAATTACCCTACCGCTGTGCTCCGCCCGCGCGCCGTCCAAATATAATAAGCTCGTGTTGCTTTTCGTGCATTCTGGGAAAAGCAAAGAGTCTTGGTTCCCTTCAAGAATCCAGAAAGTGGTTGGCATGGGTAATCCTTTAGCTTCGCACGGAATGGATACCACATCGCCCTCCCATGCGGTCAGGTTAGACGGTATTTGTGTGAAGTGTGGTAACGCTGCAACATATGGCCGGATTGAAATAGCTTAGAGTTATGGCTGCAATAAAATTGATAGGTATAAAGACATACAGTAGACGGTGAGTGTTGCGCTTGTGATGCTGGTGCCGGCGTGGCTCTCGGCGCGGCAGGAATAGATTCCGGCATCGCTCGCAGTCACGTGCTCTAGTTTTAATAACCCTCGAACTGTGGTAGCATACGAAGGCAGCGATCCATCCTCTTTGACCCACGTTATTTTTACAGTGGAATCAAAACTCTACAATTATAAAGTCCCATTAGCATCCAGCTGATTCAAATACAAATAAACTATTTTATTAGTTCGTTTACCTGACAGTTAAGTTCAACGTTCTGTCCTACTAAAGCAGTCACATTACTAGGCTTGACCACAAAGTGTGGTCGTTTCAGGACAATTAAAGCTGCGGCTCTTGACTGCCTCTCCCCGGCTATATTCGACGCCACACATCTGAATAAACCACTGTCAGTTGGTAATGTCTCTAAAATTTTTAGATTTCCCGTTTCTGTTATTGTTACCCTGAAAATAGCATATCAAAATTATATATTGCTACACAATAAGTAAATCAAAATAATGGTAAGCACTTTTACAATACTCGATGAAGTTTTATTACCACGATATAGGCACTTTTGGCACAGACTGCAATCAATTACAATGCTATTGCTTAAACCCCGCATCAATAGACAGAGACTTGAATTAATTGGAAAAAAAGGTCAAAACGATTCTTTAAAATTACCTTCCATTAACTTCTACATCGAACAGCTGTCCATCTTTCAGCCAGTGGACAGAAGGTTCTGGAACACCTCTAGGGGGCGAACACTCTAGAAGCGCGGGTTCACCCGCTGCTACTTGAACATCTCTCGGTTCAGATCTGAACTCATCGCGCATTACTGAAAACATTTGCTACTTAATACACCACTAATTACTCCAATATTTTAAATGAAAACATCGATTTCTAACAAAAACTCAAAAATTTACAAGTGCGGATAGAAAATCGATCATAGTTGGTGCGTCGTTGATAAAAAACGTTTGTGAAAATCAAATAGTTGCAGAGACAAGTGTGCATTTGCTCTAAGAAAATAGATAACCCCTTAAATCTCTTTCAGACGCTTAACGGAAATTACCTGCTACGTTGAGAGAAGCATTGTGGCTGACAGCCTCGCCTGCGAGGTTGCGTGCCACACACCAGTATAGACCTTCATCGCTTTCTTTTTTACCTCGGTTTACCCTGCGAAAACCAATCTCTGTTGTTTACGATTCTAATTTAATGAGAACCAACCTGAATTCACTTAATTATGTTTACTTAAGAAATAATAATAAAGCTATTTTGCTTATACAAAGTAAATCAATATTGTATCTACCACATACATCAAATGTCGAAAAAGTTTTTCTTAAAAAGTTCGAATGTAATTTATGTATCTAGTATTAGATTAAAAATTAGGTAAGGATTTTAAGTAGTCAGATGTTCAAGTAGATAAAGGTTCTCATTCATTTAATTACTACTGTAGCCTGGCGGCCACACAATGTAGGGCAGCTCGCTACGCCCGAGCGATCTTTGATGCGAAACGCTCGGGGCAAAGGTTTGTACCATAAATTACCTCAAAAACAGCAGTCCATCTTCCAACAGAACCCTATGTCCGTCCTCCGCCTGAGGCAGGAGTGATCCATCCTTGTACCAAAGAACATGTGGTTTTGGCCGGCCTTCCACAACACACCGTAGGGTAGCCGGCTCGCTTCGCCCGGACACTGTGTTTGACGGATGCTCTTTGATGCGAGGCGCTCGGTTTTGGGCTAAGTACAAATTATTATATCATAAAGTAATTGATTTAAAATAATCGTGACAGCGTAAAATATTCTAAATATGTTTACTTATATTTATAAGTTAAAGGTTAATAATACCTACATCAATTGATTGACCTATTCAAAACAATTTTCTTGAAGTTATCTTATAACATAGCAAATCATTTGACATAAAAATAACGAGCAAAAACATTTATCCCAGAGCACCCAATCAAATTAAATAGGTTCGTCTTCGATTAAATTTTTCTGTACGAAAAAAAACTTTTTGTTGAAAGAATTTTACTTTTACTTAAGTATTTGCTTTGAAATACGTCGAACATATATTTTTTTGTAGACAACTTGCAAATAACATACATACAAAAGTTACTTTAACTAAACCACACGCCGTGCCTTATTCACTTGACCGATTCATTACATACAATAGTAGTATCTAGGAATATATTCCCAACAACTTTTTACATATATGACATAACGTTTGATAAATGAATTTAATTTATACTGCACCCACCCGACCGGCAATAAAAAGACAAACATGTCAAGATAATATTATTGTGACCATTATCAATGACAGTGACAAGTTTAATAAAGGACCACTACCGCTTGACCGCTCGAGTCTAGTAAAAATAAATCAAAATTATAACAATACTACTCCGCCTTATCTTTCTGTCTATCTTAATGCTATGGAACCGACCAATGTAACTTTATTGATCAGTAACCTTTGAGTATTACAATAGAAGGAATTAAGAGCATCTTTTGAGTGTATAGAATAAACGTTATAAAGAATATAAAAAAAAATCTTGATGTAGTGTGTTATATGGAATATTTTGTAGTCTGTATTTAAAAGTCAAAGTCAATTAATGATCTTTATTGAAAATCACAAAGATCATTTAGAATCGCCTTATTATAAGCACCTACGCTAGGTGATTCTAGGTGCTAGTTTTACGCGATCTGAGCTTAGACAAACGTGCAAGAAACTACGGCCTGGTTCCTACCGTTTTTTTCGCACGATCTATAAAACTATTCTTAAAAGAATAATAATATATATTCAACTATAGTCTCAAAAATAATCACGTACAATGTGCGTAATTAATGTACCTATAGGTATATTGTTTTTGTCATTAATATACTAGAATACACAAAAATACCACATAACATAAAAAAAAGATGGAACATTTTTTTGCTTGTTGAGATTTCCATCCAGTTAATTAACCAAATCCATTGAATAATTAAAAATATAATACTGATTTAAAGTCAATGTTTGTTTTCTACATATTTAACCACTATACTTTGTGATAAGGATCAATCTTATCGAGATAGATAATCTTACCTCGATAAAATACATTTACATATTAAGTTACGTTTTAGTTACAAAACCTGTTTGAAGATAGGTACTTAAAGTATACATTTTTTATATTGGTATATAGTTATATAGCTAGAGGGTGGAAAGTTCTATTTTATGTAAATATAATTGCGGTACCTACTTATATTTATTTATGAAAAAACATGTGTTGAAATAACAATATATACAAATAATCTTACACTTTTAAGATTAATAAAGGAAAAAAAAATGAGACTAGGTTCTAAAACTTTTTTTTTATATTACGTAACTGACTTCAATCGTCATCGACAAATAATACAAAAAAATGGGGCTAGATGATGTTGTGTGGATTTGCCGGCATTATTTATTTATTATTCATTAAAAACACATTTATAAAGATTACTCACTAATCATCGAAATCAGAACTATGTTGAAGTCTGTTGAAAAAAGACAACAGCTTTGAAATAAAACACGAATCGAAGAATGTTTTAAGTGCAAAACCTTCACGGCGCAGGTTTTTCCGTTTTAACTTTTTAGTTTATTTTTATTGTTAAAACGCCTCATTTACTTCATAGTCTACATATAATCCGTTATTACATTAACCCGATACAAACAAAATGTCAACTTGTTACCCATCAAAAAAGACCATTAAAAGATCGAGTTCCTATCTACTAGCTTTTGTAATTTTACGCTACTGTTAACTCTAATTAAGCTTCGTTCAAAAATAAAAAAGGCAGCCATTGTTCACAAATGAACAGAAAGTACTGTCAGCAGCAAAATTACCTATCATTTTTATAGTTATTTTATTTTAGTTTTTATTCAAGACGACCGAGAGAGGGAAAGTAGGTTAATTTTAATTTCTTGTTTGTTTTTGTTTGTCCGAATGTTTCATGTTAATTTATGGTCACATTATCATGAAGATATTATGACATCGCTTGGCAATATATTTTCCAAAATAATTATTCTTAGATACTAAAGGCCAAGACTTTTGACTTTAATTTGACTTAATATCAGGCGATTTTAAGATAGGATAATTACAGCTTTTACATAATAGTTTTCTATTGTTTCAAATATATTTAAAATAGATCTTCGTTTTAATATAAATAAACAATAAATACGTTTATTTTGTATCCATAACATAAAGTGTAACAAAAAATGCATGGAAAACGATGACATCTACAGAAATATAGGTTTACCTACGTTTTTCTTATTATGATATTAGTTTAAAACGGTAGGAACCAGGCCGTAAGTTTCTTGCCCATTTTTTAGGCTCAGTAACTCTACCATGAGTTTTTACTATACCTACTATGTATACCATTCTCGCTAGCGTTTGTAGTTAAAAAAATGTATGAAGATTTGTACAGCGCCTCTAGCGGATAGTTGGGTACTTACTAAAATTCGTAATACTAATATTGACATAATTACTGTAGTAAAGTCAGGCAATTTTACTGTGACAACTCATGGTAGAGGTACTGGTCACGTGGAACTGACATCTAGTATGTTAAACGATTCTAAATGATCCTTGTAATTTTATTGAATAAAGTAATTTTGACTTTGACTGTCTTTGACTTTGTTTATCATTTTTAATGATTTTTGTAATTTTATAGAATAAAGTAATTTTGACTTTGACTGTCTTTGACTTTGTTTATCATTTTTTTTGGTATAAAATAAAATATTACCTTATACACTATTGGTGGTGATTGTACTATGAAACTACACTTTGTTAATTGGCCCCGTGCTACTTTAATTACTTGATAGATTGTATAGCATCAGATAAAGTGTTAGATAAGTTAATGTAATGGAAGCCTTTTAGTGAATTTTAATTGTTTATTTTTCTCTCCCGCGACGCTTGCTTATGCATATTAATGACCATATTTATATTTATATTGTCTAAGGTATGTTGAAATACGTTACGTTATATCATTGTGTTTTTGTTAATAATGACCACTATTTGGGTGTTACATTAGCCCTTTGTATAACTTATAAAGAACTTAAAGTACCTACATAATCTCAAAAAAAGAAATCATGAAACAGCAGATTTTTTTTTAAATGAACTATCAATCGTTTTTCCAAATATGTGTACAGAATACTTTATTTTTTCCAAAATGTTCCGATTTATATGAACAAAAACGGCTTTTTTTTTCAAAACCGTACCTACAGCTGATTTTTTTCTGAACAAAAAGAACAGCTGTTTTTTATAAATAAAACAGTTGATTTTTTGCAAAAAACAGCTGTTATTTTTCAATAGCCACATTTCTTTTTGTACTCGCTTGGTTACCCTCAATATTTGGAAGTGGTACACCCTGTATTAAATGACGGCTGCGCGCTTTCATCTCCTACATGTTTCACTAAAATCCTTTCATATTTAAAAGGATAATCAGATGCCAGTCTCTACAATACAATCTGGCACTTGTCTATTGTCTTATAAATTTTTTTAACGTTCATTTACAAAGAAATCCGTTCGAGCGAAAATATCAGACAAAATGACTTTTTTTAAACGTAAGCTGTTACCGATAACACTTATCTGATTAAGAACTACATAAACTCTGTTTTTTAATATTTTTAATAAACTCCAGTAAAAAGTGAACAGTTTATGATCTGTTCGTAAAACGTATCAAAAGCTATATACCTACACTAACAACTGTCAAACTAATTGACGCATTCACAGATCAACATTTTGAAAATATTGTTTCCTAAAAGTGTATCAAAAATTGGACCCTATAAAGTCTCAACGAAAAATACTTACGAAAGTGTAACCAAAATATTTTTATCCAAGCCGGTTCTCCGACAAATATGCATTTCAAATTTTTATACTAAAAACCTTGTTTAAATCAAAATAATATTGCATATTTACTAAACATTTGTATTGTAATTCACAAGAACTTTATTGTTGTTTTCAATATTTCATAAACCTATTTACTAAGCGATTTTATGACGGCGGTCTGCACATGAAAGAAAAATGTGTAATATTTACCATTAGTTCCATTCAGTCCAATAAGAAGTAAATGCACAAACACGAGATACACAAATTGGTTCCTTCCATTTATGGTGTTATCGCACTCATTAGCACCAGCATCCACCATACTGCCACCAATTTAATCCCACTTCACACCACCGATTTTACATGTTTCCAATTAAAAAAACAAACAACACATTTTAGTGCAATCCACAATTTTTTTTGTTACTGGCCATCCACAATTTTTTTGTTACTGGCCATCCACTTTTATTGTAAAGCTCGGCGTTCGATTTTAAAAAGTTTAAAACTCGACATCGCGTTCGCAAGTCGACGCGTTCGCGACACGACCGAACGCGCGCGGCTCTAGCATTACACTATCGTATCGTTCGCTCCTCCCTTCCTCATCTCTGTTTACATTAGTGTCCCAAATGGGGGGTACTATTACAGGCGCTTGGTCTATATATGTAACAATTTGGAATATAACATAAACCCATTATGGCTCGTTTAAGATATTATATCTAGCTTTATTTTATAGACAGTAATTTGCGTAAGTTTCACACGTTAAGTGCACATTTATGTAATCGTGGCTTGTTCAACTTAAGGGCTGTAAAGCTTAATTTAGTAGATTCTTCAGATAATTACTAACATAGTAACAAAAATTCACAGTATTTTTTTTAGTAAAAATATTTAGTAATTAGTGTTACAAATTATCCTATTTACATTCTTTGTTATTTGTATTATCATCATATTTTAATAATCTGAAGCAACATAGTTATTGTTCTCTTTGTAACTGGCATGACAACATTGCTTGAAGCGTTGACTTGCACAGTCAGTCAAGTCAGTCACGCACGTACGTCACAGTTTTCTTTTTGTGAAATGAGGTGGCTATCACTTTGACATTCTGTAACATTCTAGAACATTCTATCGCTAACATAACAGTCGATCGGGGTATTTTGTGTGACTAAGTTATTAAAAATGCAGAGATTATTCATAAGCAATAGCTTATTTCAAATATTAACAGGAAGTATAAATAAAAGCAGTGATGGATAATTCGCAGTTTTTCTTGTTTGACGTAACATCTCAGAAGTGGCACGAGACTCAATCGTTCCATCCTAGCTCTGGCCTAAAGCAAAGATCAGTTTCATTATTAAATTTTTCAGAGAAAAGACCACTGGGAACGCTTGTGCTGTGACATTGGTGCCGATGACGCCAAATGAGTGTGCCGTGCGTGGTGGCTACCAGCTCGTTTGTCACCGCATCAGCGTCGACTCGCGATACCAGCACGCGTGTGAGCCCCTGGAGTGTGCATAAAGTGTTACATAAAGGATAACCACCACTGAATGCCAGATTGTAGTGATGAGCGCGTTATGCAAGGTCAGATCCAACCATTTAAGTAAGTACTTTGATTTTGTACATCAATTCTAGTTCGCAAAATATCGATTTTTAGTGTGGGTAGATAAAACGAACGCGTAAAAGCAAATGCTGGTCTAAGACAAGCAAATGCTGGTCCCGGACAGTTCGATTCTTGAAGGGCGATGCTTGTAGTTGACTTTACGAGTAAGTAGTCAACGACCCACACTTTTTCGAAATGAGTTAAGCACAATGTTACACAATAGTAACATAATCGATTTCGTAAACTCTCAGTAAAATATGCGTTAATAGCCATGCCACATATGTAGATTGTGCTAGGTGTTTTATTTTGCGTCTTTGTTGAGTTTAGTAAACTATTGGTGTAGTTCAGTGGGTGATAAAAGTGACTCATACGAGTCAGTATGAGCCCTTGCAGCATAAAACTTTTGTTAGCGAAATAAAAAAAAAAACATGTTTGAAGCGATAGTCGTTTCTATAAGATCTTTTAGATTATTTTGTCCGATCGAAAACGACCTGTTATCCGTTAAGTGTAATAAAGTTTTGTGCTAAATGTTAAGCCAATTGTAGTGTTTTTGTTCTTGTTTAATTCTAGCAATTTGCACAATTGCGATAAGACAGATATATGTGTCGTTGGTTAGTGCTAATTTGTACGTGTAGCGTTTATAGTGAAGTAGTCATACACTGCAGTGAAACACTCTTACTTTGCTAGTTTCTTTCAAAAGATTTTATGATCAAACATTTGCGTTGTTGAAGGTGTACTTGAGTAAAATTTTGCCATTTCAGTTGCGAAAAGTGAATGACAGTGCAGAGCGTCGCAGCGGACGCAGTGCAGAGCGTCGCAGCGGACGCAGTGCAGAGCGTCGCAGCGGACGCAGTGCAGAGCGTCGCAGCGGACGCAGTGCAGAGCGTCGCAGCGGACGCAGTGCAGAGCGTCGCAGCGGACGCAGTGCAGAGCGTCGCAGCGGACGCAGTGCAGAGCGTCGCAGCGGACGCAGTGCAGAGCGTCGCAGCGGACGCAGTGCAGAGCGTCGCAGCAGACGCAGTGCAGAGCGTCGCAGCAGGCGCGGTGCAGAGCGTGATGATGAGTGATTTCAGTATATTATTGTGGGCATGCCGGGCACTATGATGTGTCGCCTAAGGAAAAACAATAATCATACTGCGGATATGTATTAATTGAGGGGATTTCAGTATTATTATTGTGGGCATGACGGGCACTATGATGTGTCGCCTAAGGAAAAACAATAATCATACTGCGGATATGTATTAATTGAGGGGATTTCAGTATTATTATTGTGGGCATGCCGGGCACTATGATGTGTCGCCTAAGGAAAAACAACAATCATACTGCGGATATGTATTAATTGAGGGGATTTCAGTATTATTATTGTGGGCATGCCGGGCACTATGATGTGTCGCCTAAGGAAAAACAATAATCATACTGCGGATATGTATTAATTGAGGGGATTTCAGTATTATTATTGTGGGCATGCCGGGCACTATGATGTGTCGCCTAAGGAAAAACAATAATCATACTGCGGAAATATTAAAATTATATTAATTGCATTAAGAATTTGAATTAGTTATGAAGAGATTAGTTTAAGATACATACTTAAGAATAATTTTAAAGTAACATGCTAAGTGATATAAAAGGATGATGATGTTTTGTGTGAATCACGCTGTTGAATTACAGCTTTTATGTTTTAAAAGTTAAATTAATTGTTTGGTATAATAATATTATTGTTAATTTATTAACTAGAATTATTAATTAATTAGTATTCTTATAGTAGTGGTCAAACGAGAGGACTCGTTAGCGATCGGATGGCCGAGCTGTTACAAATTATCCTATTTACATTCTTTGTTATTTGTATTATCATCATATTTTAATAATCTGAAGCAACATAGTTATTGTTCTCTTTGTAACTGGCATGACAACATTGCTTGAAGCGTTGACTTGCACAGTCAGTCAAGTCAGTCACGCACGTACGTCACAGTTTTCTTTTTGTGAAATGAGGTGGCTATCACTTTGACATTCTGTAACATTCTAGAACATTCTATCGCTAACATAACAGTCGATCGGGGTATTTTGTGTGACTAAGTTATTAAAAATGCAGAGATTATTCATAAGCAATAGCTTATTTCAAATATTAACAGGAAGTATAAATAAAAGCAGTGATGGATAATTCGCAGTTTTTCTTGTTTGACGTAACATTAGGCACATAAGTGCAACTACGTTAACTACACAATGTTTAAAAAAAAACAATGTGACAGTATGCGTTCTGTGATAATTAGCTGCCATCTGGCTATTATCGGTTGGTACTTTTTATGTTCTAACGAAACTCAAGACTTTGAGATAACATCCTCCATCGTTCATTCATAAGCTTTCTACGCAGCAAACATTCTCCGATAATCTTTTGTTCAAACATCCCTACAAAATTCGAACGCTATTCAAAAGTAGAAATAAAATACGGCTTATTTCATTTTGACGCATTTGTCGAGTTAGCGCATGCGCACCAGGCGGGCGCGCCGACAAAGGTTCCAAGTTTGAATAAAAAACGTTCTAATTTCAAACCGGTCTCCCCCTCGCACGCGCTCCTGCGCATCCCTTCGGCCATTATTATGCTGAAGAGGTCATTCACAGATCGCACAATACATCCTATACATACATACATAGGCGAGCCGCTAATAGGCGAGGCTGGGTCTGATTCATTTTAGTTTTTTAAAAGCAAATTATAGCTCAGGGCGCTGTGTGAAACTACTAGTAATGACGCTTTTGTAGGAGAAATACTTACTATAAATAACTTTGTGAGATTGGTTACAGCTTTTTTTGTTTTAAAAATGTACTTACCTGCTTATGTAATAAAACGAATATGATATCTACTAATTACATGATGGAACGTAATCATAATAAATTCAGTAGATAGGATGTATATTTGAATGATCTATGCATCAAATCTCCAAAATTTAGAAGCAAACTAGATTATTATAACAACGAAGCATTTCCGTGTAAATTTGTTGCAAACGACGCCGCGACGGTTTAAAGCTAATGATAAAAATCTTGTAAATGTTCTTGCCAAAAACACAAGTATGTAAATGTGTGAACATAATCTCACCCAATTTAAATTTACATTTTGAGGTAAAAAAAAAAGTAAAATGCGTTCGTTTTTTAAATATCATACAGACATAGTCTGTGTAGCCAGGCTGTCAGTTTTTGAGTAGGTACTTAAAAAAGGAAAATGCGTTCGATTTTTAAATATCATACAGACATAGTCTGTGTAGCCAGGCTGTCAGTTTTTGAGTAGGTACTTAAAAAAGGAAAATGCGTTCGATTTTTAAATATCACTTCAAAAAAGGAACTCTAGTGCGATAAAAAGTTTTGATACGTATACACCCAATCTTTTGTATATTTTGGTCCTTGAAGCAGGTAAGTTATTTTAATATTAATAATATTCTACTAAAAAAAATTTGATAAGTATCTCTAAGACAGTAAGATCACACACAATAGAAATATCAATACAAATAAAACAGTGCCAAAAGTTACCATGGTGCATTTATTTTACGTACAAACGAACAATATACTTAGTAGAATTAGAATTAGTCGAAACAACAATGCGTTTTACACGAAAATATCGACAACATTAGAACATCTTTAGGAATATCAAATACCTACTCACATACTTTTTATATAGTTTGTAATCACAACAGTCTCAAAACGGTAGCTTTTGAGCAACGCCTGTAAATACGTGACTCGAAAAACAAATAAATTATACTTCAACCATTTTATACTAATCTACTGATATCCCTATTATACTCCCAAAATACAAATTTCTATGTTAATTTATCGAACCACGCAATTTAAATTCTTTTACGTCATGTTTCAGCTTTGTATAAAAATATCGTATGAAAATGTAGAAACATAGGAATTTATGGAGTTATGTGGGCACAAAAAAATAAAAATTCAGATCATGTCAGTAATATAACAATGTCAGCCCACACGTTACATGTTTAGTTAAAAAAATAACTTTATTTATATTCGAGAGTGGTGTTGTGGTCTACTAACTACCTATTTGACTAGAATAAATAAATTACAAGTTTTCTACGAACTAAATTGAGAGTAATATAGAAAAATTCTTTACACAACATAAACAGTGGTTAAGTTTAGGCTAGAAAGGTATAAAGAATAATTATCTATTACTTACTTACTTTTATTAGGTAGGTACAATTGAGGCTAAAAACACGTTTTTAAAGATTACTCAAAAGCTATCGGGCAGATTGTAATGAAATTTACCTCCAAAGTGGGATCCATCAAACAAAAAAAGAACAATTCAAATCGGTTCACAATCTAATCGACTAATCGCGAAACATAAATTCCACTAAAACAGACAAAATGGCATAATTCTTATTTGAAGTCCTTTTGTTTCCTAAAATCAGTTCAGTACTTTTACAGAGAAATACTTAAAATGTAACCATTTCTTGTATTCAATCAAGCATGTCTCAAACAGAGACGGTGCTGTGCTGACAGAAACACTCGAGAACTTTACTTTGGTACCGAGAAAGACGAATGTTCGCAGAATTTTAATGTGCCTAATGATCTTACTCGTTTATTTGTTAGCTTAGCTAGATGGAAAGGGGTTGCGATAACTAAGTATACAAAAGTAGCGTTAAAAACGTCACCATATTTTGCCAGTATATGAGGTTAATTGCTATAGTAAAATACATTTTAGGGAATATTATAATCACATTATTTTAGGAATCTTTAACTGCTAGAAATGTCTGACTGATAGTTATATTAGTTTAGTTTTAAATACCTAATGTAGATAAAAGTTATTTAAAAATATAATTTTAAAGTTAAAATATAGCGCCACAACTAAGCGCAATTTAAGTAACATTTGACTCATGTAAGTCCTCGCTGTTCCATCTCTGTATAGCAGCAGCGCAGAAAATAATTTCTTCTCGAAGGATAAATGACATAAATGTCAAATGGATAACAAAAACAACGTGAGAGATCAGTCTGGAACTTTTTGAATTCGCACGTGTGATCATTATAAAAACTTATAAGCTGACGATTAAAATAATAAGTGCGTGGACGCACTGTATATGGACTTGAGAAAAAGTCACGACATTTTCATACTACGTTGTTTTTCTCAGGTGCAAAAGCTTGCTTCTAGCTTTCTTCCTACCCTGCGTTCGCCCGCCATCGAAGCCACTGATTGATGAGCAGACAACCGCCGTATTTGCATTCAGCTTCAGCTATTTACGGGTATTTCCTCCGCTCAACCCGTCTGCAGTGATAAATGCTCCTGTCTCCGAGTCTTGGGAAGCACGCGTCACTTCGCTTCACCTCACTTCTTAGGAAAAACTTACTAGTTAAGACTTCCTTGTTGGGAAATGATCGATGCGATTTTAGTTTTGTTTCTTTTTTGAACGTTTCTGGATAAGAGAGGTAAACTTAATGTTTGCAATGGAAACTTAAGTTAAGTTTTCAAAATCATATCAGTTAAATTAGGCAGAAGCAAAAAACACATTTAGTTTATATTAATTAGAATATTTCGGATCTTATACATAAACTAATAGACAATTATATTTGGACTAATGAAAACAAATATTTGGTAATTAGTAGATAGAAAAATAAAGAACGTCCAGGCGTTTTTTTATGTAGGTAAATTACTGTAGGTTTTCTAAAAAGATAAATAGTTATACAACATTTGGGAACTCTAGTAAACAGAAATTATTGATCAATAACTGATTCGTAGAAATACTGTCAAGTTAGTATTCACAGTAACTTAAATAAATCACAATTAATCATGATTCCGCTAGTCCTACGATAGCACAACGAATTTATGCAATGATTTATACTCTCCACCCAGCCAAGCAATGAATCTCAACTAAATGATTTACCTTCGGCAATTAATACTAAGTAACTATTTATTGTCTTTCTTCATTAATAAATTGAGGATTTTATTCCTGATTCATTGGAAAGCATTTTCCGATAAAAAGTTACGATAGGTCGCAGCGAGTTTGTAAATCAATTTTATTAAATAGGTACAATATCATAGTATTAAATGCACGAGATTTTAGTCAAACTATGGTAATATCATAACAGTTTTCTGAAATTCGTCTTATCGGAAAAGGCAGTACCTTTTCTATATATCTCTTACATATAATTTTTTTTTTATGCCATAACTGTCGGATAGGCGGGCCACCTGATGAAAAGTGGTCATCGGTCGCTGACGCTATAATGACCTATAAAATCTTTTGATCTAGGTTTTAAATAAAAATGCTAGGAATACGTAAGTATAGTTATCTCAGCAAAAAGATCTATTATAATCATGGTGTTGCAAACATGTTATGAAAGATGGTGGGTAAACGCGATACGATGGCGCCTGCGCCTACGCATTGGCTGAGCTAGACTAAGCATAATTTGCAACCTGCTAATAGAAACTGCTTAGTTTCTATAGTTTAGCTTTAAGCTATGAAATATTGCATTTATGAGTCCTTAAAGAAAATAAGTACTTAATTTGTTAGGGTTGTTATACCTACATTTCTGTTACAAAATGATAAGTATAGTCTGAGTGTAAAGAGTCTTATGGAACTAAATATTTACTAAAGCTTAAATAAGAATGGACTAGTTTTTTTAAGTACTTAATGTATTTTAAAAGCAGAAGTAAATAATTTTAGTGGTAAAAAAATTCTTCGATTTTATGTTTGATTTCCTTCAAAAATTCGAAAAATATGATGTATAATGTGGAAAAAATATGTAGTCTTTTAGCTTGGACCATACCCTGAGCGTGGGTTTATTAAAAGCCCAGGCCGCTATTCGCAGTTTAACTTGAAAATAATGAACTTAAATTGTCGCTTTTAGTGCCAGGTAGATAATACTGAAATGCAATTTCTACATTAACTGGAATATACTTACAAGAACTCTTATCACTATTGAATGTGAATTTGATGTAAAATACATCATTTGTATGAAGTTGTATATTTTTTTTAACGAGAATACGAGCCTGATTGGTGGTTATGTTTACTATGAAAAGTGGATAATATCGTTAGACAACTGTTATAAACCTTTCACCACACTTCTATTCATGGTCACCGCTGGAAACTACCTATTGGTAGGTATAAGTTACCTCGGTCACTGACCTGTCTCAGAGTATCACAACAAACAAGTACTTAAACTTTTTCCCTGAATTTTATCCGACATTTTAATAAGTTTTCTATGTTTTTTGTGTAGTAAATGAGATATTTCACAAATTACACAAACAAACTTGCCTTTTCCGAGACAGATACAAGTTCTGTCTACTTTTCACTCGACAACTTTTTGCTATTCTAATGAAAAGAAAACAAAGGCTCTTCTATCTGCTTTATTGAGAAAACCGGTAAAATATACACAGAAATAGTAAAATATAATTTTGTTGTAAAAACTTAGACTGAGAATATAGAAATATCATTATGAATGGTTATTCATAGCATTTCATATTTATCATTAAAAAAAATCGACTGTGTAGTTTTATAGTAGTAAAAAAAAATTGAATGGCCTTTTTCACCACATTGCCACTGTGTCTCATATGTTGATTTCATATCGGTGACACTGATATTTTTGAATGTGTTACATATTGACGTTTGAAATTCGCCGATCAAAAGGTTTAGCATTCTAAGAGCTGGTCAAATACCTGTTTAAACTGTTTCACATGTAAAATCGTCCTTTTCGGATAAACCCGTCTGGAAATACGTCGGCTTGTCTGGAGCACTTTTTATGAGACTCCAGCGCTTGCAGACGTACTAAAACTTGTTCGCAACTTTAAAGCTTTATTTTAATTTTCTTTGCCGCTTGCCGCGTTTTCCGAGAAAAAAAAATGAAGCACTTCGCACGTGCGCGAAATAAAGTGTGATTCTTTACGAACCTCTACTAAATGGAGCTAAGATTGTTATCGCGAACGAACAAGCCGAAGGTTATGTGTGCAGGGGTATTTTTGTATTACTATGCAAATATTCCATGCAAATACACGAGCCAATACAAAAAACTGGAGTAGAGATCGTTGTTTGTCGGGGTTACGAGTATTGGGGATTGGCACTCGGATTATAACCGCCGCCAAAAAATGGTTGAGTTAGGAGAAGTGTTATGATTCTGAGGCGCCTGTGCTTCTATAATGTGGATAAAATGTAACCTCCCTTAAGATAATTGGATGTCTAATACATATCCCGGAACCTCAATCATTTTGACAGAGGTTCTGAAGTACATCCATCGGAAACATGGAAATTTCACGTAAGACTCATAAAATGTGAAATTGAAAATAAATAGGATTTTTATATAGACATAGACATAGACATAGACAGACATTTATTTGCAGCTTTAGCACACACACATTAGTTATAGGTACATACATTTATAAAGGGTTAAACAAAAGACAAAAAACAAAATACTTAATTTCTATAGAACATGATAAATTTACAAGTTAAACAAAAAACAAAAATAACAGAATTTATAGAAATAACAGAAAAAAAGGAAGAGGTAAACTCAAAATTTCAGTTATTTCCTACCAAAGTATACTTAACTAACTATATTACAATCTATTTAAGAATGTGTGCTACTGCAGCAAACAGGCTCCAGCTCAGCATTATGCTTTACCACCTAATGGCAGCTCAGCGCTGTTATTCTGCCGAAACCGATTGATTAGGCCATTCGGCCCCGTGAGTGTTTTACCGTGAGTATATTTCCTTTCTTCTTTTTTTAAATTACTACTTCTACTTATATGTTTATGATATCTTTCCGCCAATGTTAGGCAATTTAAAGTAAGTAGCTACATATTTAGTTTGAGAATTGGTGAATACTATTTGCATCAATTACATGCTGCTAAGCGAAAACAAGAGGCAAAGCGACAAATCCATAATTAAGGATCCGGTGCCGTAGGCGTTTGTATGAATGTCTTAATATGGATATTACCCATTGTATTCCGTAGTTAGAAAACAATGGGCGTTCCTTGCAAGAGCTGCGAGACACATACGAGTAAAACTATTTATTGGCTTCAGATATGGACTTTTATGTGGCCACAGTTTATAGGGTATTCCGCTACTGGACCACTACTTTGGTTTAATGAAGATTTGTTATTTTATCTTACTATTTTACTTATAATATTGATATCCTGAGAGAGTTGCATATTATAAAAGTTACAGTTATAATACTGCAAACATTACTAGTTATTTTGAGGGTGCCAATTTTTGTATTTATTTTGAGCTATATGAGGACAAAAACAATCTCAATTTTATTTAGTCAGTGTTCTGTAATGCATCTACAATAATTTACCATCACGTCTATATTAGATTTTTCATTTTCAGTCTTTGTATAAGAAAAAGTCACATTTTTTTTACTTTTTAATAAAACAAGTGATGTTTCCTGTGCTATAAGTCCAGCTGGTACAACGTTTCATGAGATTCTTTGAGCCAGAAATTGCTGCATTGCTCTCAAGAGCAGTCAATAAATCAGGACGAAAGCGGTGGCTAGAAGAATTTGGCTGGCCTTTGAATTTCAATGAATAGGGTAACGATGTAATGTGCCGATAATGGAACCCATTTAGAACTATTTTACACTTTAACATTTGCACAAGAAACGAATAAACCAAGAGAATAACTTAACTCATTGACACAACTCAGACTCATTAGACTTTAAACTTAATTAGACCTTGCATAAATATTGTTTTGTTACTCCTGAACCCATGATGGAACCAAAAAACATAAAAATAATAGAGTACTTATTAAAAAACTAGAATTCAGTTTTAAAATCCCTTCGAGTTTGTTTGTAAGGCTCTTATCCGGGACCAAGCTAGATGAGAAACGGTTTCGGAGGGAAAGTTCGCTGCAATATCCACAACTAAGCCGGATTTGCAGCCCACTCCTCGGCTTCTTATTACTACACTTTTTAATTAAACACTTTATGATATTCAACTGCGCGAAAACTGAATTAATTTACACTTTTTAGTTCGTGCTAAGACTTTTTTCTGAGACTTATATTACAGAACTTGTGAGAAATGAAAGTATTTTAGTAAACCATAACTAACGTAATGAAAAAATTGTTGCGAAAAGTTAAAAAGATAAAAAAGCTCTTTAAGTTTTTCATACGGCAGACTTTTCATTCATCACTCAACGTCTATCCGATTCTCGCGCAATGTAGGCCAATTCGGCTAAATTCCACCAGTGAGAAGGGATCTCAGAGGATTTGTAGAAAAAGTTCAGTTACAGCAATTAATCACAGGGCATTAGCCCCTGTCCTGAAATTCACGAGCAAAAAACGGAAACTTTACTTTCTTATCTCAAGTTAGCAAACAGCAAAAATATATCGCAACTAAGTCACATCCCAGTAGGTATTGCTGAACACAACCAAGGGACTTTTGTGTGATATGGATAAAAGTAACAAGAAATGTCCCACTTTGTCGTCTTGTAAAACGAGGAAAAGAATGGATCTTTCCCTGTTGTCAGATGGGAAAATTCTCACGAAATATCACAAATATTTCTTTATGTTTTGAAGAGTTTTACTGAAAGCAATCAGATTTTCTATCTACGAGTATACGAATCTAAAGCGTTTTAAACGAATACAATAACAAAAAAGATTATATTTGTTCTTTTTTTACCTAACATCAATAAAGAATGTTCGCATTTTGTAGATTCTTGTGTTTTTTGTATATATGTTACGCTATTACTCCGCTCATCGTAAACTAATTTAGATCTATTTTTTGTTTAATAAACCATAACCCTTTCAAAGTAGTTTCATATTTTTATTAAGATCTGCGAAGTAGGTACATATTTTTGAATAATCGTCATCAAATAAGTGTTTTAATATTGTTGATGAATTCAATATATCCACTTAGATTTAGTTCATTTTAACAAAAACTTTAATAATTTAATATTTTGTTCAACAAACACATTTTCACGGTACATTGTCATGTCGGTAAATACTACTAGGTTGTAAAACCGTGAAGGATCAAATAACTCGACAAGATGGCCGGTGCTCGACGTTTGACAGTCCAACATTTGAAATGGTAATGGTAACGAGAATTGCTGACCTGGGAATGTATGGGTAGAGGAATTTTCCACAGGCATTATTGTGCTGAAATAACCTTTTGGAAGGTATCCTGTTGTCATTATTCTCGTGACACGTTGGAATTTATTTTATTGTGTCTATTTATTTACACGATTCTGTACGTTTCCTAAAGACGCAAACTTTTAAGCTATTGCAAAGCTACTATTGCGGGCCTTGAATGTGGAGACCGAATCAAGGAATTCCGTAACGAAATAACCTAACGAAAATAACCTAACACTGCGCATGCGTAATCCAGCAAAAAATGCTATGCAATAGCCTTACCGCGGTAGTCCCTGAGTGCCACATGTCTTTTTTATTCTTTAGATAGCGAAAGTAAAATTTTACGATATTTATCCGAATTCTTCTTCTTCGTTTATTCTATGGTAAAATTTATGATTTTCTTCTAGTCTACCAGAAACGACTGAATTCAAAATTCAAAAGTTTTACTGAGCAAATATCGTAAAAGCAAAAATGAATCGAAAAACTCTTGACTCCGACTGAAGCAGACCCGATATCTTCGCTTCAAATCTGGCTTCCTCCAACTTTATTAAGTAGGAAAATAAGAATTTCTCGCACGTACTGCACAAGTTAGGACAAGTAACAAATGAGACGTAGAAAAATTGTCGGAATATGTGAGTCGAGTTGATTTTACCCGAGAGGTTTGGCTTTCAGTAGCTAACATGTGTATATGGATTAATGGTTCTCGATAAAATTGTGGGAAAACTTCCATAAGTTTTAAGATGGATTATGTTACTTACACCACATTTTTCGTAGTCGGAATTGGTTTTGTGATAAATTTTTAATCTTTGACTGCTCTGCAACAATATATTTAGTAACTATAACTATGTATCTTATACATATATAAAAATGAAACCCGTTTTCCTTGGTCACGGCATCACGCGTGAATGGCTTGACCGATTTCACTAATTCTTTTTTGTTGTATTTGTTATTATTAGGAGAAGGTTCTTACGGAAAAAAAATTAAGAAAATTTCTCAGAAAAAAAAATCTCTCTAAGGCGGTACGAAGATCGCCGGGACAGCTAGTATTGAATGAATTAACGTGAAATATACTTCTGTACTCGTATAATTTGATATATTCAAGTAAAGGAAATAGTGGTATGAGTGATATACAATGAGAAATAAAATGAACTTAACTTAGAATTTGATTTGTATGTAAGCCTCAAGATAAATTTCCGCACAAAAAGCCATGTTAAATAATTCCATTTTTTTTTAAGATGGCTCCAAATCACCAGGTTGCAGTGTTGGCTTTGCTAGATAAATCTTCAGCCAGGGTGCTAAAATCATTACCTTCTAAGATAGTGGGTAATTGCCCAAATATTTATAAAACTCTAGAGACAATACAGCAGTAGGTACAACCTAACAGAAAACCATTACAATCTATCTTGCCGCGAACACTGCAGGTATTATGTACTTACATAAAATTACTCCCTGTACTGAAAATAGCGAGAACGATAGTACAATACATCAAATAGATAAATCTAATTAATAGCTCTCTAATACACCCAGAGGCTATATCAATTTACTGGTAGTACAGAAGCGAGAGCCCACAATCATCCCTCAGGGTCTATGTACAGTCGCCAGCAAAAGTATAGTTAATGGTACAGGGTGATTTTGTTTAAAGTAAGCCGCAACTTATTTTACACAATATAAAACCATGATAGGAATTACGTCTTATTTTACACAATAATGGGTAAAACCTGGGAATAACGTCTTTTTTTATAATAATTTATGATATATAATATGAGTTTCTTTGGGGTACAAAGTATCAGTTTGGTGAATTAACTTTTTCATATAACATTTTGATGTTGAGTTTTGAAAGCATTTGAGATAAAATCTACATACTAAAATATGAAGATTATTTTTGAAAAATAGCTAAATAATATTGTTCCAAACAAGCCCCATTAAGGCAATAAATTATGTAAGTATGCAAAAATGAGATGGCAACACAACTATGTCCTATTTTCTGAATCACCTTGTAGCAGAAGTAGAGCATTTCAAACCAATTAAAATTGTTATTTTCTCATTTCCGCACAGCTTCAATTTTAATAAGAGATGCTATTAGTTTCTACGTGACTGTACAAACGACGTTTGAAATGGAACGTAGTTTAAAGTAGGTTTTTAGATTTGCACTTTTGCAGCCGATTGTATTTACAGCACTCGAGAGGTTTTAGTTGCAGTCTATATTTTTCAATATAACAGTATTCTATCAGATCTTTGCTTATTTTTAGACTAGAGGGCGTTGTGTGAAATGTCCAAACGCGTGAATATAACACGATTTGTGAGTTTGATTATAACCCGATATTCATACAACATACATAATAGAACATGTTATAGATCAATGGAACATTATATTATGTATACACATATAAGAAAATATTTTGTAATTCGGTTCATAAAACGTTAATTTGCTCCGTTTTACAATTGATAGTGCAATACTTTGGTGATTTAATTTTACTATAAAATACTATCTTGATTTTTTATTAAATTATTTTTAATATAATATCTACTTAAAAAACATACAAAAAAATACGTCAAATATTGCACGTACTTACCTAAGTACTTTGATGTTAAAAATGAACGTAAAGCTATTTCTCTGAAATTGAAATTGTCCTAACATAAAAACCTTGATACCATTTTACGACACCAGAAAATTAACATACAGGGCGTAAAATCCTACAGTTATAAATGACGAGTCGGGAAACTTTTTAATATATTTTATGAAAGGCGTTTTGGCGCGAAACGTGAATGATTAATGGTGGCCCTTCCGAGATCCGCTTGAGCTTCCGGAAAATATTTTTTTTATTAATTAAGCCGTCCAACACGAAAGTCCGTAACTCTCGACTGTATTGTGAAATTGTTTAATTAACTCTAGGTTATAATTTTATTTGTTTAATCCCCGGACAAAAGAGAGTTTATGAAAAATAAATAATTGAAAACAAAATTATTATGTTTTTGAAGAGATACAATTAAAATAACGCAAGAGCTTTGATTTTCATTGTAGAAGTTTACTTAGAGGACAAATAAGTCAATTTGTATTTTCTAATAAAAATGTATTGTTTTATTAATATTGTAAAAAATAATATGGATTACTTTCTTATCGACTGCGCCCGTTCAATTTCCTACAAAAATAACTGCAAAAACTTTCGTTTAGAAATATATCACAATTTAGTTGTTTTAACAGAAGTGTCAAATATTAATTTATACTATTTTAAGTCATAATATCCCATTTTTATATAAAGATTATTCAAACTTTTACATTAGTCGCAGTATATATTACTCCTACAAACAGTGTAATACTAGCAATAAACTATGAGTCCAATATCCAGTGTTTATCCGGTGCTGTAATTCAAAATCCAATTTGTGTTAGATTGTATTTCAGTGGGAAATAAATTGAATATACCATTTGTGATAGGCAGCGGATGCAATAATGGCACTATGAGGAAGATGTTTACAAAAGTAAAACAGACTCACAAATATTTTACATTCATACATACTTAATACAGCAACCTTCGGAACAAATCTTCGCAACAAATACAATCTTTTTGGTTTTTTTCTGCGTTTTAAATTTTTTACCATTATGATACATAAAGAGAAATAATATTGTTTGATAATTTTTGTTTACTTCCGTCACTTAATGAAATTGACCATAGATGAAATAGATGATAGATCTGAAACAGTTATATAACTTTAACCAAAATGTGCCATGTTAACCGCCGCAAACTGTACCATTTGTTATAGATACGCGATGCGTTTTCACGATTTATTACGCGATCGTTTTGTATTGAATTTTGGTTTGTATTTTATTTGGGTGTTTGTATGAGAAAGCCTATGTTGGACTATTGAACGTTAAATCAATTTTATAGCTACCTGTATCGTGTAAAAACTCAGTAGTGACACCACATGACACTTGTCTGTGTTGTGTTAAAATACAGTTCATATTTAATATTTTTTCACCATTTAGAACACAATATGGGACATATGACATATGGCGCTGTAAGTAATTAACATTAAACCTTAGCGGCTGTACATAGGCCTTACCAGGACATGGAACGTGAATTTATTTTCTTAAATTAGATTCTATTCACAAACGCTACATTTACCAAGTCCTAAGTGTAGTGTATTAATTGTCTAAAAAATAAATTAAATAACAACACTTATTTAAGAATATTTGTCTAAGATATAAGCAGAAAATGATGTGAGATTTAGTTAAACGCATTTGCCGCAAAAAAGTCTACTTATATTGGTAAATTATTAATAATACACAGTTCTCCCTTATTTAAAAAATAAATTAATATTTTTCCTTATCTTCTTCGTCGTAAAACTTACCCAAAGATCTTTTGTGATATGACAAGGGCGTATCAAATCATTTAATATTCGGTTTATCAAGAAACTCATTTCGCATAATCGTTTTGCATATCTAAAACTAAACTGCTGTCCAGCTGCCGTTTTGCGGCAAAATCTCACAAATTATAGCCGTGGGCTGAAACCTCATCTTATAACATATCTTTCAAAAATGAACAAGTTAATAGGTATCTTGAATAATGGATTTAGATGCCAGCACCTTATTTTAAATGTAAATTATAAGTTATTATTCGTGATTGGTATCATGATTTTTTTTTAAAGTAAGTGAAACTTATAATTAGGTATTAGTGTAGCTATACGTAAATAAGATAACATTGTACGTACTTAAATAAATTAAAAATATTTTTTAACCTAGGCACAGCTAATAAGTAGATATTAATTTTTTTGCGTCCTTTTATTAACGATTTCATAATTTCCATAACAATGCAAATAATTTATACTATAACGAAGCAGGTAATTAATAGAGCAGTTTCAATATTTCAAGCAAAAAAAATTAAAAACCTTTAGTGGCTACGAATTGGCTTTTGCGAAAGATTTATCATAAAAATAGCGTTGAAAATAGCATCCAGTCATAGTAAAGCGCGGAAGCGACGGAACGAGAGGAAATGGACGATCATACATCCGTGCAACTGCTGTTGGCGCTTCAGATTTCCAGCAATTTGTTTTATGTTATACCGAAATTGAGCAATACGGTGTTAGAAAGGGTGTTTGCAAAACTCATTTGTTTTCCAATTTAGTTGGAAAATAAACTGGCCGTTGCAGAGAGTCGGTTAGTTGGACAGTTCATAAAAAATATATAGGTAGGTACTTTTGATTATAGCTCAAAACTTAGGCTCTTAATTTTTGCTGCACAAGTTTTAAAAATATGATCAAACCACCGTATTCCTGAAAATTAAAATAAAAATGAAATAAAATCACAATTTTATCTCTAGGCATGAATGACGTAAACAAATATAACTTTGATATCTTTTTGTTTGTTTTTTGCATAAATTTCAATAAATTATTGGAATCATAAACCTCAACCGAACAGATAACCTACAACTGGCATTCTGCTGACTCGATATTAAAATATTCCACCATAAAAAGTCTAGACAGTAAAAAAACTCGCAATCGACTTTGCAACTGTCTCCGGTCGATAGGGCCTTGTAATAGACGATTTGCTTCGAAAAAAGGCACTAGAGAGTAAAAAAAAGTAAGAGAAGTCGATAAGACCACTGTGAGCCCTCGTTATCTGGGGTCATAAATTACCCTGACACCCTCGGGGGAGCAGGTAGCCTCCCGACCCGCGCCTTGCTACGGGGAAATGAAGTGACTACGTGATCCAATCGCGATTTTAGGTGCATTCGATTTGTAAGTTTGTAAGTCACGCTACATTTGTCCTCTGGCAGTTCCTGAACATCTGTTTGTTCGATGATAGCTAATTTTCCTTTTCTCACGATCTAATTTAACTTGGCCGAAGGCATGATCATGGCCTCACGCTATTGTTATTGAAAGCAATAATCCTGTCAATAGCTTTCATCGGTACAGAAGAAAACAAAACTTATTCAGTTTTTGCTACCCATTGTTTTAAATTAAACTTTCAAAAGTAGTTCTTAAACAATGCGGAAATGGGTTTACGATTAAAGTTGAGTAATAAATCTTCGTAGTTCCGACACGTTCCGACGTCCAAGCGCGGCCACATTTGACAGCCGAAACTATTGATACAATATTGGATCCAACCAATCTTTGAAACAATTTACATGCGCACCTATTTATGTGGATATAAGTTTCATATTAGAATAGCAAGGTATTTTGATAGTTGCATAGTTACAATGGTTTTGCATGAGTTTTGACAAATATCTGCAGGTGACGGGGCCGCGGTTTCCCCAACGGATGCGTTTGACATATTGCTTTGATAGCGGTTACCGATATTATGTGCAGTATGCGGGTATCATAAATTTCTTAGGGTAGGTAGGTTCCATTTTTCGGACCAGCCATAAAAATTTGAGTGCTTGGCAGGGATCTTCTATGATATCAAAGACAGGGTGGCAGTTTTTGGCAAGTTTTTATGATTTGGTTTCAAAAGTAATTTTTTCGTTCGAAAAGGCAAAAAGGTCTAAAATTTTAAATAACATTTTTTACAGTACTAAAATTTCACATCTCAGTAAAGCAAGGATGAGCATTACCAAGCCAATTACGAGAACGGGAAAATGGGTTTCTCCTCCGCCATTCCTTGTCCGTTCTACTCAGAGATATCATTTATTTTTATTCGCGTAATGAGCTATGACAATCGTCTGGTATCGACCCTCTAGCTTTGCGAAGATTTCACTATAATTAGAGACGCAAGAATAATCTTGGGAGATAAATGTTTCTCCATAATACTTATACCTACCTACATATCTAATTATTTATAATCGTATTGACTTAACAATTTGAAATAAGTATTTGACTATAATGGGACAAACAGACGCATAGCGCCTCTAAAACAATCTTATAGACGTAAATTTTTTATTTTCTTTTTCATTTCTACTTTTTTATAAAATCAGATTTTATTTATTTTATTTTATTTTCTTCGGAAAACAAACAGTGTACAAACTATATTAAAAAACTACTTAAAAAACTAAACACCAATTATATGCTTTCACATGTATGATTCTAAATACATACTTAACTTGTCCTACCAAAAGAAACAAAAAATGAAAATACACTAATAAATTTAAAAAAATAACTTAACTTATAACTTAAAAAATAACTTATTATAGATTCCAAATAATGTTAAAATTACGAATTTAGATTGCTGCTTTTATGCGAAAATTCAATCGTAAATGACATCACAAAATGTAATGGCACAAAGAAAAATATGTAATAGGCGATAAGAGAACCTTTTGTAATTCGAGTGGAAAAAGTATTTACCTAGTCTGCATATTTTCCCCATTTTCCTTGTCCTATTTTTACGGAACAAAATATCAAGATTCATCAGTTCAGTAAATCTAAAAATCTGGTTTTAAGTAGTACGCACTTACCCCCTTTCTTATAAAAAGTTAGTGTATGGTAATCAAGACATCAAGTCTGCGCTAAATTTTTATAAGATAGACCGGTGGTCCTTAATCCGACATTTTATTTAACCTTCGGTTAAGTTAGTCCTTATAGCCAAACACACTTTACTAAATCCTTATCCCAAGATAGAATATTAACTAAACATTTTAGTATCAGCAAGGATAATGAATTCAAGGTAGCCAGGTAGCCCGAAGTTTATGGGCAGGCCACTTACTTAGACGCGGTCCCTCCAATTACGTGGCCTATAATATATATGGCTCGTAAACCATACTTATCACGTACACACGCAAAACTTACTTAACAAAATCTATATCACTATTAGTAAACAGCTTGTTATACGAGATGTTTGACAATATTTCCCTTCGTTTGGAATTTTCTTACAACTTTGTCCGACTTTGTGTCTGCCTCTCTATTTTATCCTAACATATAACTTTGAAAACTTTTTCTTGTTTCAAACTATGTTTTATCTAGCAGACTAGCACGATGCTACACCACTAATATTTTTTATCATGTAATCTCTTCCATCAACAAGCTATTTCAAAATTCCCAAGCAGATCCAGATGTCTCCATTAGTTCGGCCGTAAAGTTCCATTATAAAGACCTATCTACTCTAATTTATGGCAGGCTGAGTCCACATAGCCCAACCCTCCACTAATCCATACTTATTAAGGATAATGGTGAACCGATGAACAAGTTTTCGTCTTTTATCTAAGGCCGTAAAATAGCATAGGGCTCGTATCTTCGGCTGTCGGTAGTCTGAGGTGTCATTTAATATCACAAAAGATTATTTAACTAGGATTTTATACAGCTTGTAATCTTAGGTTGACAGTAATCTTAACGCAGTTATGTAGTTGCTTAAAATGTCGTTGAATCATCAAATTTAAACGCGTCAAATTCAAATATAATTGATTTTTTATCGATTTTTAGGTTACGTAGGTGTTCATTAACCTATATTCATCCATTACTGGACATAAGTCTATCGCAAGGCGCGTTACTGAGTCCAGACTTTGTTTCGCCACCGGGGCTTTTTCCGTGGCATGACAGAAGAATTTTCAAATCATTCATTTCTAATCATTTTTAGTCATTGGTATTTTTGACATGCAATTGTGAAAAAATACTTACGCGACTAGTCGGTTCAGTAACGATATTATTATCAGTTCAAATAAAGTGCACAGCACAAGCATTGATAAAGCTAAGCATCGTCATTCACAAAAGTCACCATTTATATAACCCAAACCTTTTTAGACTTGCCAGGTTTCACAATAAAGAGACCCAATAATGTATGTCGGTCGGTTTTCTGGCTCATGTCACGTCTGTCTATTTTCAACCTCATTTTGATTTGAGCTTCCCTTGAATATGCAGTCCGCTCTCACCCTAGAGACCCAGACTTCATAATAGCAAAGCAGTGTAGTCTGAGAGCTTGTCACTTATCGTTTGCACATCTAATGGAATATTCATAATGCCTACACCCAGTAATGGTGATGTTGTGTTGAGGTCTTCTAAATTAGAGTAACATTGCTTTCATCTGTTGGATCGATATTGGATTATTATATGACATGCTTGCAAGATAGCTATTACTAGTTTTTCGTATATTGGTAGCTAACTATTTCATCTAATTCTTATACATCTAAATTCAATACAATACGCCCACTATGTTGCCAATATATTCCACACATCAATTTCGTTGAGTTATGGTTGGTCACCCCTGGCCGGCGGGACCAGGTGGGACCGGAGGTCTCAATTTATCGCTAATTTTATTTGTTTTGCTGTTGTAAATTTTATTGTTTTTCGTTTTATTTGTGGGTTATCCGTGAATTATGAAAACATATGTGGCTTTATTATCGGATTACGGCTAACTATTCGATTATATGAGTTAGGTACCGTCTAAATATTTTTGCGTGAAATTAATATCAAAAGAATCATGCCTAGGTTTGGATACTTTTTTGTTACGTACTTGTTCAGATTATTTTTTTTGAGACAATGCTTACAACAATGTATTGCTTCTTCGAGTACGGAAATTCAGGACGTGCCCTGAAAAGGATCACACTGCGTCCATCACTCCTCGATGTATTTATGTATGGGTGTTATGTCTCATGTACAATTAGGTACTTAGATACTATCGTTGTACTTCTTTTGTATATGTTATATTAAACCATTTTACATAAGTATACAGTTTGAGAGGATCAATAGATCATAAAATATTCATAAATGTCTTGTCTGTCGTTAAAAGGTACCAATCTGAGGTTAAGTATTTGCGATGTCAGCACCGTAATAATATAGAAAAGGTATTTCCCTGACTAATACCAAGTTCCCGCTGACAAAGGAAAATAGGATCCTTTACGATCGTAAGGATTTGGGTCAATCAATTCGTTTTTATTTTTTCTGAAAATGGACCGACCAAGAGGATAGACGTAGCAAATAAGCTTTACTAAGATAACAAAAAAGCTTCCGTCAAATAGCGGTGTATAAAATGTTGATCAATAATACGATATTTCGAACCGAATTTATCCGCAAGCTCGTCTGCCAGCTATGGCATAAAAAAAATAATAATAATATTGTTACATTCAAAATATGACTTTTATTTGAGAAGACTTGTTCGCGTAAACTTACTCTAGTCATATCACTCGCATATAATCCTAATTTGGTAGTACGCGCTGTGATCGTGCTATATCATGATTATAACGATAGCTTTAAGTCTAACCTACATATACCTACACTTATTTTTTTTTTTCAGATTGATTGTTCCAGTTTATCACGATCGCCGTCACTAGGAAGACTCTAAGCTAGTAAACATTGCTGGGATGGTCAGGTCGAGCGCAAATAGTGAGGATTTTAGACAACTCCTTTAGTGCTGAGAGCTGAAAGCTGGCTTGTTTGTTCTTTGTAGTAGGTAAGTACCTACTATAAAAATACTTTTATTCTTACTAAGAATATCTTATCATGCTTTTGAAATTATTATTTCGCAGATTTTTTTTCATAAATGGATAACAGACTCTTTAAACTTAGATTAAAAAATACTTATTTAGTTTTATTTATATGCTTAAAATTTTGTACCTACCTATCAGAATCCTCTAAGCTGCTAAATATTTTAGCCATAAAAATACAATCCAACAGACGCACAAACAGTTCTGCATGTTTATATATAGATATGTAGAAATCGTAAACATCGTTTTTAATATAGAATAACATCTAAAGCACTTCTTAAAGCATGTCATATAAACAAAGGTGATGTTTATAGGAGGTGTTATTACCCCCAGCGTTTGCGAGGATTATTACAAGTCTAGCAATAAAAGAGGGGGGACTTAACGACACCTGCTAAATATTAAAGGGGAAAGAGTGCGCTGCGAGAATAAAACTGACTGTTATGTTTGCCTTTGGACGTGACCGACTCGTTATGAATTTCTTGATGTCTGATTATATGCTCAAGAAAAGCTAAGACAGGTTCATGCAAATGTTTACTAATTAAATTGACAGACTAGTAAAAAATTGCAAGAACGCAGTCTCATTTGATCTAGCATATCTGAAACCGCAAAGTATCTAGTAAAAGTAAAAAACAAAAGCATTTATTCCATAAAAAATACAATCAATAATCATGCATTTAAAAATATTAATTGTATCACAAGAAACACGTTTCATTAAAATTAATTTCATAACCTCTTTTTAAATTGTTTTATTTACTTACAAGTCATTCATCTACAGTATTCACTGTACCTACCATCAATATGATATCAAGTACCTAGTACCGTACTATAAACTTTTATTTTTGATTTGAACACAGGTACTTGCTATCACAGATATTTATTTGCAGCTTCAACACACAGATAATAAAATATACCTCCTGGCCTATGTATTAACCTGACGAGAACAGTCTAAAGTTGACTCATAAATGAATATTATAAAAACACAGCACAGCAAAAATAAGCATCAATTTGAGGAATATCCTCACTTGTTTAAAAATCTGGTTTCATTCAAAATTCCATTTATTTTCGTCGTAAAGTTTCAATCTCATTTCGTAGCGCTTCGCCTCACCTCCGTTCTCAGCTAAGTATTTTTTATAATGATCAAATAAGACACACCTGTTTTACTCCATATTAAAATATAATCTTCCAAGATGCTGTATCTCATAACACCAGACGAATAAGGAAGATTTTAATCTGTTGACTTTTGGAGACCATGGTTTTTTAATTTTAAAGATATTTTTACAAAAAAAAATCATCAATCCATATTTAGTATACGCATACCTACTACCAACTAGTTTTTCATGTAAGTATAAAATCAACTTAACGTTATTATATGAATTGCTGATACGCAATAACTTTTTTCCACAGATATTTCGTGAATCGTTTAAAATTATAGCTACTTTCATCATAGTAAAACTCAACTAGGTACTTATACTATCAGCTGACTCTTACCCAGCGTTCAAAATAAGTGTGTTCATAAAACGGGTTTCTACTCACCTGCTTCCGAAACACCGAAGTCATGGCCACTTTATTTCTAATACGTGCTTTCCATAGCACAGCTATAAAGTGAAAATTGCCTTCCTAGTTGAATTCATCGCCAACGACCGGAGCGCCATCTATGCAGAGTCTAAGCTAGGAGAATACGAGTTTGGAATAATATAATGAAATGTTCCTTGACAATAAAATTCTAGAAATTCAGAGTTTTGAAAATGGCGGGAAGTCTGAATTTGGCTACAACAGCAAAATATATTCTATCTTTTCTCAATTACTTTTTTTTACTTCATCAAACAATTTATTAAATGAAAGAGTTTACTACCGTGCCGATCATTATTCAATACTCTTTTTGACAGAAAAAAGTTTTATACCTTCTTTCGCCGTTTGCACTTTTTGAGATACTAAAACCAACTATCAAAACAAAAAAAAGCAATGATTCTTGTTTTTTTTTATACTAAGCCCCTGACATGATCCTAGATACGGTCTAGTATCAAGATAACTCTCTGAAAATTCAAGTACCCACTGGAGTAAGGAGAATAATGACTAAAACATCTGTTGAAATAGGTACGAAAACACTTCTTGTGTTTACGACTATTTGATTAAAGCACGTGAATCCTTTGCTTATTAGCTATGTAGTTTAGATATATAGCTAATTTAAGCTAAAGTAGCTCGAACTTTTTGGCAAAAATAATTTGTAGAGTCGATCCGGGAAAATTTGGATGAAAAGAACGAAAGATCGGGCTCAGTGGCACGTTTTGGGAGAGACCTAAACCGGCTCAGTTGCGCGTCTTGAGACCTACGTCCAGCAGTGGACTGATATAGGATGATGATGATGTAAGCCGAGCTGAAAAATGACTGAAAATATTTTATAGGCTATCCCTCGCCGCCATTTTAAGCATTTGATTAATGCGTTCATAACTCAAAAAAATATTGTGTTTTTGATGAAATAATGTTGGGTGTGTCATCGCTCCGGGACGCCAAACAATATGTCATAGTTCACCTAAGTTATGATATAATCATAGTACAAACAAGTTCATTACAATGAAAGTTATGTTTTGTTTATTCAGCGACTGTATTTTTTTTTGTAGATAAAAAGGGGTCGCGATTTTTAAAGGTACTTACCATGTACGTTTTTTTATGTACCTACTATTAAAAACACACATACACTATACTGATGGAGTGAGGTTATTATAGTGTATTAAATGTATGACATAAGCTGACATACGTTTAGTAGATACTCTTTAATAATATTTAGGTACTTACTTATTTAACTTTTACACAATACTATTATCTAGAGAACTTTGAGAAAAATTTGAGAAAAATAAGCATAGGACAGGGTATGGAAATAAGATTGCTAATAGAATAAATAGCGTAGAGTACCTACATTAAAACACCTACAAGAAATATTCACACCGTTTTGTTGGTAAGAATAATATTTTTTTTCGAATCACTGTCACATAACTTGGATAGTCATTGTGCAAAAGGTTTTAAAATTACCATATTTTACACCAATTGAATTTTTCCCACATTTTCCACTGTTGAAGAACCTTCAATTCCTACTGGTTATATAAGAATTTCAAAATGTCACAATAACACCCACGAAGTCGAAAACCATATTACTCTTATTTACTATCCCATTTGTACAGGGTCAAACTCATTTATTCAATCTTTTGAAATCTACAATGTTTTCGTATTTATTTGTATACCGATAAACAACAATAACTTTCAATACAATAGGCGGGTTTTCCATAAATATCACTTCTTTTTAATATTGGAAACGAATAAAAGTTAATAGGTAGACCATAGAATTATAACAATGTAGATTATCTGATGAATAAATTGAATAACTAGTGTTATTTGGTATCTAGAAGTTAACTTTTATTAATACTTAATTTTATTTTTATTGTGAAACTTAGGCACTTGTGCATAGGGACTATATTGTGACATATGAATTATATGGTGTATGAAATTATATTTTAGACATATTTTTTATTGAGACACAATTAATTAATATATTTCACTCTAAGCACTAAACGAACTCATAAACGAAAAACGTTTCGAAAAATAAAATTAATTAAAAAAAAAAGAAACAGGCACACTGCATACAAATAGCAGTATGATTAAAATCGGAATATGTTTGGGTAGGACAGTTGCATCCGTCCAATTTCACAGTAACACATATAATTCAGTTATCCATGCACCATGCGGCGCACTCCAGATTGAACCACACAGATTACAAAACAGTCACTAAGGACCGGATCTGTATGACCGAGTAAGCTCCCGCAGTGCAACAAAAAAAAATCTATTGGTGGCGTCGCTGGAACATTCCAATTCAATTTTGAATTTATGGAATCGCTAGTTAAACTTTGAAATATAATGAATTGAAAAATAAAAAAAACTACTTATACGAATTCGAATTCTCAATGCTACATGAATTGATAGTGTATAAGTACGTACCTACATACACAGTAGCTAATTTTATTACATCGCATAGTCCATTTAGGAAAATATAAATGTTTTTGCAATAATGGGCAGAATGTATGTTCTGAAACTTTATTTTGAATTGCCAAAACGCTAAGTTATTTGAAACCGCTCGCTTTGTTTATCAAAATGACTGGACGCTATTGTATTTTTATCCATCGGGACCTATAAATGTTAGTTCAATCTTTATAGTTTCGCTTCGAGTCCGAATACCCTGCAGGTATCGCAAAACAAACAACATTATGCGATAAAATCTCTAAAAACATGAACACAGGAAAGCGCTGACTATTTACATGCACAGCTTCAATGGGCATGTCGAATTAAAATTCAAATTGGAGACAAAAACGATAAAACTCAGACATTAAAATAGTACGGAGCGATCGGACATGTCAACGATGCAATGTGAACAGGGAACATAAAAGCCATTTTGTTGTACATTTTACGACATCGAAGCCTGGTTGTGTTCAAGTAGACATTATCAGGTCGAAGCTGCAGCATCGACACGGTAAATAGCTGTTTGATGTTTTACCGTCTGAAAGACTCAGATGGACTCTGCAAATTTCCCTCGAGTACTGTAAAAGTCGGCCGGCGCTCTATCGGCAATCCAGTGCAGGGGCGGATTGGATCTACGGATCGCGATAGCGCGTGTCAAACACTCACAAATCCTACCCAAATAACACGCCCATTGTCTAAGAAGACTTCCCCAACGCGCCTAGTTTACGAATCACCCGTTCTATTACCAATATCAGGATTATTCGTTCCGTTTTCTCCGTCGCGCCAAGGGATCCTCGCAAACGGTCTCGTTTCGAAATATTCTCATTACTTGGGCGGAATCTTTTTACTTTACGGCATACCGCTCTCCCTTTTTCTTGCTCAGTCAAGTACAAACTTTTCCCTCTTCGGAGTGAATGACTAATAAGAAAAGCAAATGATAGCAATCTCCTCACGCCCGGGTTTCTCGTATTTAATTTAAATGAAAAAGCAAATTCTCAATCTCCTTCGTAGTATTGAAGCTAGGAAGAAAAAGTCTATTTTTATGGGTCTGTAAAAAATATACCCATTTCGTTGACAGGCTTACAAGCATGTCTGTTAGCAAGGACATGAAAAAGAATAAGCCAAAGGAAAGATAATCCCAAATCGGTTTTTAAAAATGTTAGAGTTCCACTCGTTTATTTTTTATCTTTTTTGGGTAATAAATATGTCGGTTTCACACTCTGCTAGAACACTAGCATTAGCTAATAAATTCATAAGATTAATGTTAGATACGAAATTTATTTACTTAAGTACATTTGCTATGAAACGTAATCTGTCTTTATGTCTATTAATCTCGTGAGCACATTAAATTTTTATCTAGAGAAGTTAATGGTGCATTCGTGTTAACATGAACGATTGGCCGAAGATGTTGCGTCGAGGTGGTGTTACGACTTTCTCAAGTTCAATGAAGGGCAAGGTTTGTTTAAATAACGAATCTACACAGGAAACACTTATTGGCTTCTATGGTTTGATTAAATTATGAACGATTCTAAGAAAAATTTTTTATCCTTTCTACTTTTTATAGTACTATGTAGTATAAAAGAGATAAAAACTGCAAATTTTATGTCATCAAAACTGCAACATTTTATGTCATCAAAACCCACCATCCCACCATCGAAAAAACTCCCCTCAAAATATTTAGAACTATATTTAGAAGAAAATAGTGAGTGTTTTCGCCACTATCTTTTGCGACCACTATTTTTCGTGATCCTTATTGATTTAACAAGTAGACCATATGACGGTGAAACAAACCACCCCTTGTGCAAAGAAACACCATTAAACACCACGTGGGACTCCCGATAGATAAACAATAATAACGTGTAGAAGTGAATTTTATTTTTCGACCTACATGTCTTCAGCAGATTAATGTTTCAAAGATTTTAGAACTTTGAAACTCTTGCAATATGTAGACCATTTTAAATTGAATTAGGGGAAAGTGACGAAGGTATAGAGCTAAAAAATATACATTTTATGATTGGTAAATATTTAGAGCCGGTTCTGCTTTTTAATACTTTCTGTACTTATTGGTCTCAAGTTTTGCATTCAATGTTATTTAATCAGTAAACAATGTAAACATTTACTAAGTCATTTTATGACATGTTACTTATATTATTATGGAGCTATACACTACAAATATTTTTATAAAGTGGTTTGTTCATTATCAATTGTAGCATAAACTTATGAGGGAATTTCACTTCTATTATGATAACTTATTAGCACCCCCAACCCCAAAGACACCCCCTGGGACCACGTAATGGGTGGTTCCGCCGCTGCACATTTTTACTTTTACCACTAATTGGTGCATTTGGGGGGTGAACCGAGACCCCAGGGTCCCTGGAGAGCACCAACGACTTTTCAATGTCAATTTATTTGTATGAAATGAATACGTAACTTTATCTGGATTTATTGGTGGGTTGTTTGATGCACAGTTTTGTCGGTGAATAATTAAGGTAAGTATTTGAAAGTCACAAATCGTTAGATTTTGAGAATAACCAACTTAATGCTTAAAATTTTAGTAACCTTTTTGTGATTTATAGAACCTTTTGGTAACACCAGAATCTAGATTGGGCCGTGCGTAACATGGAATAGAGGTATAATTTAATTCATGCTTGGATAAATATAAAAGTATTTCCCAAAACTGAAATAAAAAATTGCCAATAACAAATATACATAAGTAAGTAGAAAAAAAACAACGTATTACAAAGTTTTCCCGGAAAGTAACTCGCAAATCCAATTAAAAACAAAAGCTACCACGTAAACCCATTATTTACTGCCAGCTCATTATATAAATCCGTGTAAGCCTCATAACGCTGACGTGTAAATGTAAACAAAGGCACAGACTACATAACAATAACTATGGCAGTGAGTTGCTAATTCGCGGTGAGGTCACAAGGCGCGGTCGAACCGTCCTGAGCGATGACGGTTCGACCGCGATGATAGCTCTGTTTTAGTAAAGGATAAACATTAAAAAAAACAATAAAAAAGTCTTCAATAAGGCCAACATCTCGGTTATATGGCAATCTTAGACCTGATATAAAATTATCAAGATATTTCGTCTCTAAGCATAGTAACGAGTTTTACAAATCACACTCTTAGTAGGTATTATGTTACATAGATTTAATAGAATTAAGTTTTTATATAGATACATACTTAATTTAGAGTCAGTTCATTTCTAAGTTTTTATTAAACACAACTTATTAAGTGTAGGTACTTATATAAATATTAATATCAGTATTTTGAAAATTCAAAGCATGTTTGAAATGCTTGAGCCGCCTCAGTTCAGTCCAAATTTATTACCCTCATCCGAAAAATCTATAAAAAAAACTTTCATAAAACACACCCCTAAAGCTTATAAAACTTACAAATAATCTTTAATCCCCATCGCATATCGAAGTTTGAAACCACCTTGTAGATCCGAACAGCTCTTGGTATTTTGCTTCAAAATAGTCAAGATCTCTCAAGTGCCAATATGATAAACTAGGGTGTTTTTATCGCCATCTAGAGCTGGTGATGGCACAGAGGGTAGATAAGGACCTTCTACATTATTGCTAGGGTGCGTGAAACTTTGCAGATAACTCCTCGTAGTGGACAGAATCAGGGATTTAATAGGCTGTACATTGATATCACCCTGTAGATTTCAAATCTTTATGTTTTAGATTTAGAGATTTTTTTCAAAAATCTGACAAAATAAACGAAAAGCAACATATTTAGTTGCCTGTTATGTCTAGAATAATTTTGAAATAAAAATACAAAGTAAATTGAATTACGAAATTATATTCAGTAGCGAATCCAGTGGCAAGCTTCTACTCGTAGAACTTGATTTTTGATGTCTTATACAACCGCCAAAGTACAATCACGAACAGTGTTGCTACCACAAAGTAAAAAACCAGACGGATCGTATGTAGGTAAGCTATTAATATTTAACTACCGACGTGGATATTATTATTTCAGCGCGGGTAACTCAAAATTACAATATTTTGGATCGCGTGTCGCGACGACCGACGGACACGCGAAGTTTTATGTCGTGTTTGAAGCATTATACCGATACTTTGCGTGTCATTCTATTGTAATACGATTTTAACAAAGCTGCCGATAATGCTCGCACAATAGACGGTTCTGACTGAAATGCGAACTGGAACGAAATATCTAATTGTAATGGTTAAGACGTGTGTTGCTATGCCATTATGTGTTGCTAGATATTTTGTACGATCACGAATCATTGCAGGTATAAAGTAAAGCTTCGCTTGCTCGAGCCATTTTTAGTAGACGAGAGTATTTTTTTAATGAAGAATCATTGAAAATACGTTACTGAATCAGGCTGTAAGTTTTTTGCGCGTTAAGACTTCAGTCGGCAAAAACTGGCACTTAAAATCAATAGTGCATATGACAATTCGTCGTGTGGTTTAACTAAATAAACTATATTTAACTTTGACCTCGGCACATATAAATAGTATTGTGCAAAACAAAACTCGTGAATCAAAATATGGAAATCTCGTGATAGTAAAAGATATTATAGACATTTATTTATCTTTTAATTGAAATTGAATTAGATAATTTATGTCTGAAAAGCAGTTCTCATACCAATAAATTAGCGATACTTACTGATGCATTATCATCTGCTAATGGGCGACATTTGAATGAATCAAACATCTGACATTTACAACTGACACCGCTCCGCTGATAAATGAGTTTGGTATTTTATTTGTGACTGTACGGGTTATTGATTCAGTCGGCGACAGTATTTATTGTACTCGTTAAAGTGAAACAGTGGACTGCTCATATAATTATGTTATAATTTACTACAGCACCAAACTTGTCGCAAATAAGTTGCTTGACGAAAGTTAAATTGTATTTTTCACGTGAATATACCACGCGATGTTGTAAATACACAAAATTTGTGGACCACTTAAATTGGACTGTAAAATATTGTATTAATTAGTTAACGATGGTCAAAATAAGTGGTGCTATTTAATTTAATTAATTAAGCTACAGTTTTCGTGGAATTAGTTTTATTGTTCACTTAATGTTTTTTTTTTCGTTGTTTACAAAATTAGTCAGAGCTAGAGATTTATTCGGCACACAAGTACAACACAGCCAATAGTAATAAACACACAAAAACATAACAATAATAGGTGGAAGATACGAAAAAAACAAAAGAAAGACGTATTTAAAATTGTAGATCTTTGTAAACAAGCTTATCCGAAGAAGTACTATATATAATTAGAAATATCTGTTGTTATATTATGATGTTCGCATTATTGTGGCTGTGTTAAGGTTTGAAGAACGGTATGGATGCAAATCAAGCACATGAGCTTTTAGTTCACATCCTTAATGTCTCAGACTAATACTAAAAGCATTATCTCACTGGACCATGAACTTAAAATCAAATAACTCAGTCTGTTTCATCACTTTTTATAAGAACGTAAGTCCAAATATCGTATACGTTAGCACCTCATTATAATAATGGCTTTCGGAAATAGTTCGGTAAAGTCATATTGACATAGTAACAGATAGGCTCGGCGATCGCATTACTATTCACCGATTGGCTCAAACAATGAGTGACGCCAGGAAGTGCAATTAACTATGTATACGTCGGGAAGAGGAAATATCAATTCGAGTGACAGGGGGATTGTTACGGACAAACAGACACACTCAATTATGACCATTTTATATAAGCGGTTATGGATATGTTCAGATTTTTAAGCTATTGCATAGCTTATTTCGCTGGCCTTGAGCGTGGAGACCGAATCCAGAAATTCCGTAACGAAATGACCTAACACTGCGCATGCGTAATCCAGGAAAAAGTGCTATGCGATTCTATGCAAAGCTTTACCGCGGAGTCCCCGAGCGCCACACGTCTTTTTTGTAGTCTTGCATCAAAGAGTTTTAGAATATGACTCTTTGGAGAAAACTCTAGAAGACTACTGAGTCCCCGGAACTGTCCGGGGATCATTTAGGGAGAAAAATAATACTTTTTAATGAGCGTATAAAACAAGAAATCAATAAGTTCTGAAACCTAAATGTGATGATAGGATCTTTTACGCATTCACGTAAAATATCCTATTATTTTTCAGACATTACAAAGATCATATAAGTATGAATAAGTACAACGTGTTGTGTTACACGGTGTAACACAACACTTTTTTGCTCGGGGGGGTGCTACACATCATTTGCCAGCAACTCTTTTATATTTACAAAACTTACATCACAACTTTCCTCAAAAATTGCACGCGTCAAATGTGTCTGGCGACATTATGCTACACTCTGTATTCCACTTAGTTTATTCAAATTTGAATCTTATTACATCTCATCTTGGTTTAAAAGTAGTAAAGTAAGTAAGTAGTAGTAAGTTTTATGTCAACATGTGTATCTGTGTAATAAACATGTTTATTATGTGCAGTTCGTCCATTGTTAGAAGCTTTCGAAAGCTGAAATTGTATAAAATTGTATACGAAACTTTAATGAACCTCGTCTATTCTACATTTTATCCAGCCTAGGGTTGTCAATTGTAAAGTTTAAATAATATTACCACGTATTTTTTAAGTAAGTAGGTATCTTTTTTTTTTGGTGTTGCAAATAAATATCTTAAAATAATTCAAAATAGTCAAACTATTAATTTTATTGCTTTAATTCATTATACTTTTTTTTTTACACGTTAATCCCCCATTAAATTACCGATTTCTTTTCATCTACGTTTGCAGAGTGATAATTTTCATGATGATTTATCCATGATGCATGTTACTATATACTTTGCATTGTTCGAGACTAGTGTGAAAAGTTTTTAATACATTTTTTGCTATCGAGGTGTTCTGATACCCATTATTATCATCAAATCTTTTTTTTAGTAATGTATTATTATTTGAGACAACCCTATAAGATCACGGGCGTCCGGGCGGCCGCTCCATTATGCCCGCGGCTCAATCACGCCAATGGAAGTCGACGCGACGTACATTTCACTCCATTTTAAATTCCAATTTCAACGTGATTGAGATATGAGTATCGGATGGTGAAGCCAATTCTGCCATTGAATTGCGTACTCCTGGATTTATTTAGTAGCTGGAATCTGATTTACGTATTATTTACTGAAAACACGATTTAAAGTACAGTATGCACTGCGCGGCAACAATGTCTCGTCTTTCAAGCGCTGCTGCATGTCGCGCAGTGTAACTACATTCTACCTAATTAAGTTGATATTTGTTTACGAGTATGCAAATATGTCATAAGCATGCAATTTTTATGCAGAAAAATTCCATGCCGAAGTGCATGTACTAAAGTTTTTTCAACATGCTATGTGATTGCCTTCTGAAAAGTTTCTAAACAAGCGTTGTTGACAAAAAACATTTCAACAATTTGTAAATAATTAACTCTCGTTGAATAAACATTGACTTCTCAACTAGATTGCTATTTTCAAAAATCGTTAAAAACCGGTCACCAGATCTTCTAAAACAAAAGCTTCTGCGCTGCCAAAACCCGATACGATTCGTAATTGAAGCGCAAAAAAGATTTTCCTCTAAAATAAACAGTTCGAATTCAATCAAACACACCGTGAAACCGTGAAACCACTAATGAAGAGTCGAGTCGCATTTAAAAGTAAAACACAAGAACATCATGCGTACTTTTTGATAAAATCAAAAAGAGCCCCGCGTTCCTGTTTGAGTTATTTGTCGTCACATTAAAGTACTCGGCAAAAAGGCGAGGAAGATCAAAGCGGTGACGTGGCTTCGGTTTGAAATAACATCCTACCACAGAATAAACAGATCTTACTATCATACGCACTTGTCTGCATCGCAAAGCTAGTACCAACACCAATTCATTACGCATCCATTGCTTCTCCCCCGTTGATCTTAATTCTGCTTCCAACACAAACGACTCAATCTCCCTCAATTTTTTGTAAGAGCATCTTTTATTTGCGGGGATGCTTTCATGTGCTCGGACGAGTTTAAATAATGGCTGTCGTGAACTTAGTAAAATGAACAGAACAAATGTTCACGGTTATCGTTTTGCGTTCAGTTCGTAGGTGAAAATAAATAATATTTTAAATAATAATTATGCCGTTTTCTAAACAAAAAATAGGGCGTTAGATTGATTAGGCTAAATGATACAATAATTGTAATTGATAAATTTAAGTTTAACTTATGGTATGATATTTAAGTGCGAAGATAATGAGTCACGACACAATACAATAAGTATCAATAAGTAAATATTTATTTTTTAATGCTTTCTGATGGTACAAGTAAATGGTTTTTTTATACGCATTTTTATAATATTTAGTAGCATATTTTCAAGTGACTTGGGATCACCAAGATTCGCTTTTAGAAGACTTTTAGTTGCATAAAGATATTTAAAATCTATGAGAAACTGTAAGAATCGGTCAATTGACATAAGTAGAGCATTGGCCTTCTCAAGGGCAAAGTAATCTATCTGCGCTGCTCAAGCTGCGTCCAATCAACATTAAAATCAACGCAGGTGAACCCAGAGTTAATTGCACCTAAGTATACGAATGGAGTTCATTGTGAATTGCAAAGCAACTTGCATGGCGCTAGCAGGTATATACACATCTAGCGGACCTACCAATCATAGCGGAAAAAATATCGGGATCCGTCGTCTTTTGTTTTTGTCCGCTACTTGACAGAATGTCACAAGAACGCTTTACTAAAACGTGATATGACTCACCTAAGATTTTGTTACCACTGGCTAGAATTTGAGGTAAGTATTTGTTATAATCACACAGTTTTGACTTCAAATATTTACCTAGTTATCATAAGTAGGTTATAATGAGTTCATTCTCATTATCTCTATCGCTCACTCTATCCAAAGTTAATGAACTAGATAAAGGCGATTAAAAGTTAATGGGCGCATTGAACTTTAATTATTAAACAAATAAATCACTAAGTATGCACCTTATTTATGCTCATGAGTCCATACATCGTCATAGGTAGGTACGGGTTACTTAATGTTTGATTTACCAACGATTTCGTCAACCAAAAACAAACTGCTAAAAGTATCTAATCAATCACCAATTTTTTTTCAATTACGATGATGGTAGAATACCTTGTTGACTTAATATTTTTAAGGTCCCACTGCAAACACAAAATACTTTTAAGTCACAGTCGATTAGCACGTCCAATGACAAATAAGTCCATATTAATTATTTAATTATTCGTTTCAAAGAACTTATTAAACACAATTCAGAGAGCGATACTGGCTCCCATACTAAAAAGTCCTCTGAATTGTGGCTGTGGCTAGGATACGGCCTCTGTTATCCTCTAAATATACATACCAATGATTCCTATAGGTGTGCGCCGCCTAGTAATTATTCTGAATGCACCGTGTGGAAATCAGCATGCTGGCTGTAAATCTTCCTGTCTCTACTGCCATGTATTCTGTGTCTCTGCCAAGGTAATTTATATTAACTTCACTATGCGTTTGTGAACAAAGCAAAGGTTTATTTTGTAGCTGGCAATATTTGTTTTGTGGTTGGAATAGACCAAAGGCTGAGTCCTACATATAAATCTAGCTCATCATTATATATCATATAATTGTGCAGGTCAAGTACCTTGAGTAAATAAATTAATGGACTTAAATATTTTATATTTTTACTACGGATTTGACGCCTATAAATAAGTAATGACCTCACGGTAGACTACGGTGGAATTAGAGGGACGCCTTTGCAAAAAACTGGCCAACAATTACCCATCATAGAGACGATTGGAGATGGCTTGAAAGGCAGGCCTTTGCCCTGCAGTGGGACACTACAGAGTCTTAATTAATCATATTTAACTATTACTAAAATTATTTCATACATACCGAAAAATATATAAAAACCAGTAATCACCGAATTCGATGTATTTATTATGGTAAAGTAAATGACGTTGGCACCTATAATTAGTTTAAAATTTAGATTAAGTATTCTAAATAGCATCCTGATGATGAGTTAACTCTATTTAGATAATCGATACAAACAAGTCTTTAGCGCAAGGTCAAATCACATCAGCTCAAATGACCTTATGTATTTTCCTTATAAACTCAGTCCATCTCTGAAGATCAAGCCAAACGCACACAAAAACATGTTGAACTGAGTGTTTTTTTTAATTACTTAATATGAAGTGTGTTTTATTTTTAGCGTGTTTATTCTTGACGTGTTTACATTTACAAGCTAAAGACTTAGTTGTGGGTACAAGAGTGAATAATTTGTTAGTATCTACAGAAAAAGTGATTTATCGAAATATTCCTCTAATCCAAAGAGATAAGGATTATGTTTATGTGGATCCAAAACAAAGGATTATTAAGGTTAGTTTACGAAAATACTTTGAGCAAGATCTTTGTTATTGAAAGGCATTTAGTGGACTGAGTGTTCTCTATCCAGGTATGACGTAATACGGGCAGCAAAGTGTAAAGGCCCCAGTATACAATGGCCTGTGATAGCCACGCTTTGCAATGCACAATTGTAGGCCACGATGGCCTGTAGGGGGCCAGCATGGGCCATTGTGTACTGGGGCCTTAAGAGTCCCCGCAGACTGCAGACTTTTTATCGGCCGATAGTTTGGTCGGCTTCATAATCAGTATGAAGACAGAATCACTGTAATGTGCGCATCTGCATACATCTTCATACTGATTAAAAAGCCGACCAAACTATCGGCCGATAAAAAGTCTGCAGTTTGCGGGGGACCTAAGAGAGATAAAACCATCGTGCGGCCAGTAGTTGTCTCTTTCTAGATAGTGGTCAATTTTATGAGGATAAGGCTCAGTCCATTTTCTGTCTATGAATGTGTGGGGTGGCAGGCGGCAGGCGGCGTCATTAATATGCGAATGACAGATGACAGATCCATGCACCGTCATTGAAGGCTGATGCTAATCCTACTGTCATATGCTTTGTGTACCACATCGCAATTTGCTTATTTCAAAGAGGATCATTGTAAAGACCCAACCCAACTATTGTTTGCAAGTGCATAGATATATACAATAGAAATAAAGTTTACCAAGTATTTTATTACTAAAAGCTGACTATTGGACATCACAAATGGTATTAAATATGCATTTGTCTGATCTTGATTAAATTGAAATACTTACCTACATGAGAAGCACTAGATTTCAAATAACAAAAGAGTAACAAAAAAATACTTATAAAATGGTATTCTTCTTAAAAAATAGTAGACCTTTAATTAACATATAATTTCTTGCAGGACACACTCTGCTTTTTTTGAAATCCAGTCAGTTAAAAATAAATAACTTTACTTTGAGCAATACATCAGATACACCAAGGTGTTGGCCTCTTCGTTCTAAAATGACGTGATTAGAGATCGTAAAGGTTATGTACAGACATCGAATTCTCATTAAACGCACGAACTCGTCCACACTTTTTACTGCCTCGGAGTGCGTATTCGAAAATCGACTCGCACCATATCGTTTTCGTGTCGTTAAACTCGTAAACAGCTATCGGAATGACATCGCGTGCGACAAGGATTTGCAGGGGTGGAAAACCTTTGTCATCTACCTTATACCGAAATGAAAACGAAAGAAAATATTTCGGAAATGTCTAAATGTTGATGACGATTGTGTCTTAGTGATTAACTTTTGATGTATTTTACTAATGTTTATTAGAATATAAAATGTTATGTTTGTTTCTTTTTCTCAATCACTTAATATCGAATTGATGGGTTTAAGTGAAGCTTCATTGAAGGATCTGTTTACCAAAATATGTACGGAATCTGATATGTGAGTACGAGTATGATGAGCAACAAAATACAAACGGGATACAAAAATCATGAACAAAAGTATATTTATAATAAACCAAAGAGTTAAAAAAAATCTTGATCTTAATGATTTTGCTGATTTTTTTTAGGTTTATCTTATCAAGATCAGTATAAAAATTAAAATCTTAATTTAGAATAACTTGCATCATAAAAATGTTATCAAGCCCATAAAGCACAGAAAAGTCCTGTTTCTGTAATATACTGACGAAAGTTACTGTAACAACCTGTTTGCTACAAAATAATTGATTCAATGAGATCTTGACTATTACGAAACTTTGAATGCAACTGACATTGATTTCAAATATATTATGTTATTATATATTGTGTAGCTCTTATATATACTTATTGTAGTTTATATATAGTGTTATTATATATTGCATATTTTGAAGTTTTTGTAACAAACATTTGTTATCAAGCTCAGTTGCATTCTTAGTTTCGTAATCGCTACCAGTTAGTTCAGTCCAGTCTTTGCAAATTGAAATCATGTTTGCAATCGCGTTTTGTAGTAAATATCTACATAATACCTACGGAATTACCTACGGAAATTAGCAACAGCCTGATAGGATCTAACTATTTACCATAAACTCAACAGTAGCAAACCCCTACTAGATATTTTCGTAAAATGGTATTTGTTTATAACTTTTGACTACCATTTGAAAAAAGGTAGTCAAAAGTTATAGCCTTTTTTTGGGTTTCTAGCCAATAATGTTTAACGAATGCAATCCATTAAAAAAAGAAAAAAGATTTCGTTTTAGTTCTTCATTTCTGAACCAATTAGGATGTAGATTATTTATTTATTTATTTATGAAAAGGATAATAAGATCACTAACAAGATTTCTTTTAAGTTTTTATGAGTTAATTTAAAATTGTGCATTCTCCTTTGCACAGACAAAAGAGTCTTCATTCATAGGCCACGAAGCCCGATAAATGTAAATTGATTTTGAATAAAACCTTTTTTATTTCAGGGGATCATCGCCCGAGATTTGTCACGCACGAAGGCCGAGGTGACCGTGATTGCCGGAGGAGTAGGCCACACGAACGTAACGCTGCATTTCAAGAGCGAAAGAGGAGAAAGACTCAACTATCTCATTCTAATATTTAGTTTAAACACATAATTTATTCTAAATATTTAGACATTGAGTGTAGGAAAAGTTATAGTGAGCCAAGAGACTATTTAGACCTAATACAAGCTCCATGGGATTTTTTTGACAGTTTGATATTTTAAATTATCTTTGTAGGGATGACATGTTAGGTCATTAATTTGTAATAAAACATGTTTTTGACAAAACCAGATTGCATTTCATTTAATGTTTAATTTAAAGCGCATAGCTTCGATAACATCGATACCAGGGCAACAGCAGAATGCTGCAGCATCAATGCGCAATGTATATCAAATACTGTCATTACGATCTTGCGATTATCACATAATTATATTCTTGTGTTGGTGGTTGAGCACGATTAAATGTAACAAAATGACGTTTGAAATACATTGCACGTTGACATCAGCTTTACTATCCAACGTTGCAGCGGTAGCGCACAGTGCGTCTCAATTACAATACGTTTATGATTGTCACATTTCGTGCTCACCTCCCTGGTCCCTCTGTTTATTCTGCTTGCAGTGCAAATTAGATAAAAGCTGTCCAGCTACAGGGTGACCCAGGGTGCCCCCACAAGCTTAAACTAATTAGCCGGTCCCCTATGTCAATGTTGCCACAGCACGTGGCCCGGTTTAATGCGTGTGTCTCCATTACTGCACCCTCAATTTAAACACCCTGTATGCTCTCACAATTCGCCAAAATTGATTTGTGTTCGTTTGATGTTCAGGGGGATTACTATGCAGATCTAGTTAGGTAAATTGTGAGCTTATTTGTTAGTTAACAAAATATTTATCCATTTAGGCTAATATCAGCTTAAATATAAATTTTGTGTATTAAATAATATGTGATTTAGTTGAATATATGAATGAAATAGAAGACTTCTAGTTGAACCTCTACAAAAGCTCCCAGACTTAAAAAATATTACTACTGGTTCATATGATTATATTTATGTAAGTGGGTACCAATTGGAACTTTGTACACTAGGGTTAATAGCATGTACATTAAAACACCTAGAGCCAATATAAAATAAAATATATGCAAAATATTATATTGTAAAAAAACGGTTTTATTTCCCATTTCACATCTTTAATAATTACAAAATTGTATTAATCCACATATGATTATTCCCACAAAACTCATTACTTAATTAAAATAATATAACAATAAATGAAAACAGAAACCCTTATTATCAGCAAATCGGGATTCCAATTTAATTTATTCTGAATAAAGTTTACATTAAAACGTCCCAATTAACATTAAACTCACTTCTTTACTATTTTACGAGGTCCAGTTAATATGATAATAGTAGAATACTTAATTCAGTTAATTTATTTTAAACGATATTAAAATGAAGTCGTGAATTGATTATGGCGACATTTGTAATGCAAAATGAATTGGAAATTCAATACGTAAATTTGGCGGAATTAACGTTGATGACACATTTATAAAGAACAAAGTTCCAAAGCGATTTATTTACATTTCACTTACACCGAAAATCCACCTTTGAATAGAGATCATCTAACCTCTAGATTAGATAGCGATATCAGTCAAGTAATTTTTTTGACTATTTATTGATATTTTTTTTTACCTGTAGTTAGCCTATGAGTAGCTTATTTTTTACTACAATATTTCAATAATAATTCTGGAATTCATAATCGTATAAGTACCTACTTTTATTCAAAGTAACATTTTATTACTTTTTGAAATAATTTGAGTTAGCTTACGTAAAACGCTTGAAACTTTAAACGGTTCATTATACTTTTTCATTTCAATATATGGTTTCTGTAACATCATTTTAAAGGTATTATAATATTTGTATTATAAAACATAAACATTATATTAACGTTAAGTAAGTCTGGAAAAATAATATATTCTCTTGCTCCTGAATAACCTAAAATACCTAAAAAATAAAGAAGTCGAACATTTTCCCATCAAAACCAAATTAAAATACACCGTTCCTTTTTACCGACTCCTGCCACGGTAAAACCAAACACTGAAATTCGGCCGTAGATAATGTAACCACTTTCCCGCTGTATGTACTAGACTAAAACACCTTAATACACCTTACTTATGTGAAACTAATATCAGCTTTATTTCGAAGGTTATAAAGTTTAGTTTTCAATGAACATTTTTGCATGTTTGCCTGTGCCAGACGAATAAATAAAACATGGTCGGTCTACGGTAATGCACTCGCTCGGAGCTTACTGTCTGACTCGAATATTACGAGAAACTCTCAAAATATAAAATGATATTTTATCATGCCGACTCCAGACAAAATGGGTGCCTCGTCTCGCTCTGGATATTGAGAGAGATTGAAAACTGATAAAATCTACAAATAAACAGAACATACAAGTTCCACTGTAGAAATGCAGGCTTTGCTTACTTATTTGTCTCAATTTATCTAAACGACTTATACCTATGTTATTTTTTAAGTGAAATAACCAAGTACTCAATGCAAACTATTTCTGTATGGGGATAGACATTGTTGCTAGCTTATATATTTGAGTCAAAAAGATACGAGTTAGGGATAACAACAGATTAAGTATTTAAGTCTCTCGGGCACATACAAAACACATTACTGTAGGTAACTGCCATTTCCACAATAATTCCAAAAGCTCATTACTGTAAAATACAACCTAATTAATTAAACGTAATTCGTTTAAATATAATTTAAATAAGTAATCGCCGCCATTAACCTTAAAAAGCTTTGCTCATAACCCTTTTATGTTCGCAGCCCTTACCGGTGTTATATCACCATTTCTAAGCTCATTAACTTACACAAAAACATGACCTTATTCGTAAATGACAGGATATATCGTGTTCTTTCAAATTGTAACACTACTTTTGATAAAACAAACACAAACACATTAAAGAACAGCAATATTTTATGATATTGCTAAACAAAATTATAATAGTATGATAATTGCCGAACAGTAAAACTTTCAAAGCGTCGTTTAGAGCGGTCTATCTTATAAAAAGGTAGCTCAGACTTGAAGTACTGATTACCATACGTAATGATGACTTAAAGTCAACTTTTTATAAGATAGGAGGTAAGTCGTGAATGGAGTTTTTTTACTAAAGAATGCTTTTTCTTAGTATAACACCAAAACTGTTTGGTGTTTTGTAAACAAGTACCATTTCCCTCAAAAGTTTTCCCCGTATCAAGTTTCCTAATTCACTTTTGATAAGTCCCATCAAAAAGTAATTTAGCGTGAAAACAAATACAACAAGAAAGTTTTTAATTCGATCCAATCCAAATCCAATTACTCGCCAGGAGCTCGCACGAAAAATACACCCGGATTGTCTGTCTTTACAAACCTAGCAACGAAAATATACACAAATTGTTAGAACTTTCGCAATTAGAAACCCGTGAAATTTATCTCTTTACTGTAAATTTCGTTGCAACACGCCGAGTATGTATAAGAGTTACAATTACAACAGACACTCATCGCTACCTACAATATACACCATATTGTAGGTGTGTCTCAATAATCTGAGAACTACTTAAGGTTTGTAAATCAACTTTAATGGCAGAATCAATGGGTCCGTATTCTAAATCAATACTGAAATAAATATACTCAAAACACAAGCTTAAATTGCTAAATGAAAACAACTATTTCATTTAAAAAAAAATGTTTTAAATGAAACAAATCGATGTTTACCGCCTACTCGTAACTAACCTACGATCGTTATATCAATGTTGACTTCAAAACAAATTATATACCGTATTTTCCGAGTCTAGTTTGTTTTCGTAGTGAAAGAGCAATAAACAATTAGTATCTTCTATCTACCTCATAAATTGTCTGGGTTATACTTAGGCACAACTTAGGGCTGTCACGCAACTGCTCTGGAATGTCAAAGTTATTATGAACTACCCAACTTGAAGATAATCTGGCTTTGATGTATGAGGCAAGTGTAGAGACTTTATGGTGAAAACACTAGACATTATATAGGTAGCGATTTTCCAGAAAATTCAAAAATCAAAAATTTTGTATTTGTATTTCTTGCACGACGCAGTTTGAGTTGTTGAGCTCAGTTTAGGGCAGTTTTTTGAAAGTAGTTTTTGTTCGTACAGAAATGTTTATCGGGCAGGTGTACTGTACAGTTTAAAAAAATTTAGTTTTTCATTTTACCTTTTGTGGTCCCTGCATATCGTAGGTCTTCCACGTTTCCACACTTCTTGATCTTCTGCAATGATCCATCATTCCATTGCGTACCGAGTCAAGATCGTGTCGCTAACGTCTTCGTCTTACAGTAGTCTTGTAAAATGATAAAAGTTTATCAAAAAAAGCATAGCTTAAATAAAAATACATCCTATTACTAAGTTATTATTTCAGATACTCCGCATCACAAATTCATTATGCTCTATCTTTCTTTTAATGGATACTAAAAAATAACCAATGATTTATAATATCGTTGAGACCGATAGCCCGTTTTTAACCCCGATAAGGAAAGTAATTGAGGAAGCACATGTGATTTATTATTTAAACCGAGATTATACTGCATGGTCGGACGTTTAGGTCAGTTCCTTTCAATAAACCCTTTGTTTTTAATATACCGTGGCATATTAAACGTGTATATAGGTATTTAAGTACTATGAAGCGATACGACACGTTCTAGAATTAGTACTTACCGATATTGTTGTAGGTACAGTCTTGTGGAGAGTTTTTAAGCTTATTTAATAAAAAACGCCAAGATTTTCATTCGAATTAATAGAAAAAGCTACTAACTTAGTTACCCGGATAAACAATGTAATAGGTAAAGCCTTGTAATTTTAAGGCCTTGAGATGAGACTTACGAAGGTCTACTCAAAGCAACTTGAACTTTTTTCAAGATGACAGTGTCTGCATGCTTTTACAGCACTACCAAATAATTAGGACTTATTAAAGTTTTTCCCAATAAAATTTGAGCTAATTTTGTATAATATATTCCGATCTTAAAATGAAATCTGTCATTGATCTAGATGTCAATACGTTAATTCAACTTCTCGTTGGTTCATAGCTGATAAAATCAGAAGTCAGGGTGGGCCATTTTGAATGAATAAGTAACTATTTTACTAACCTACCAAAATATTATTTATGAATGCGATAACCAATCAGTTCAGTTGATATTTTGTCATTATACTCAATGGTTGAACTTTCGATAAGCTTTATCATATTTGTACCGATTCTCAAAACAAAATAATTATAATTCGATTATTGAATATTAAACAGCGGGTGTGGTCGTTTATTTCAACATCATAAAACATATAGAAAATACATTTTAATGATATAACCGTTTCTTATTTAGACCAGATAAAGCAAAAGCTCGTATATTATAGAAATTAGTGAAACATAAAAACAATTTCAAAAAAAAAAAACGGCATTTAGTATAATATTTTACGCATGAGTTATCTGAAATATTGTATAATATTCAATATTATGTTATCTTTGAAACTTTTGTTAAAAAGTTAGATTTAAGAATTCACGCTACTCTTCTTTCAAACGTATTTTTTTTTAATAACTGTTCTCAGAGTGACATTCAGTCACTGATCTAGTACGCACTGACCTAAAACGCAATGCAAATCCTCAAATCCATGATATGTAAATAGGTTAAGTGAGGTGTTGTTCGCGAAATGAATCACCCGCACACCCTCGCACTTCCCGTCCCGTCGTCTGCTGCGCCTAATTAAAAAGAAACATTGAGATGTGCAGAGCTCACTGACGCCATAACTCGTACGAACCCGCCCTCGATGACGCACCGACAGCTTTATGGAGGCGAGTGTACTTGGGGGCCTATTCTTGTAGCACACTTTTTTTTACAAGATTTTATTTAGCTTTAAATATATGTTTGGATTACCAGAAATCTATGGAAAGGAGCATGCTGAGTATTAGAAAATCTGATAGAGTAAGAAACCAAGACATAAGCAAACTAACCAAAATAGAAAAAGTGACATACACTATTCGAAAAAATAAATGGAGATGGGCAGGGCACACTCAACGAGGCTCTGAAAAATGGAGCAAAACAATTACGGATTGGTACCCACGTAACAGAAAAAGGAATCGCGGAAGACCATTCATGAGATGGGCGGACGAAATAAAGGCAGTTGCTGGAAACATATGGCCTAGAACAGCTAGAGTAAGAGGAGAGTGGAAAGCGTTGGAAGAGGCCTTTGTCAAATTAGGGCAAACAGATGCAGCGGAAAAACTATTATAAACTTAATATATTGTGTAAACCTATCCTAATGTAATTCTTGTATCTGAATAAAGGCTATTATTATTATTATTATTATATGTTTGGATTAAATCATGCAACTGAAGTTTATAAGCGTTATTTTCTTAAGTTCTCAACCGATTGAAATAAAATACATGAAGTACTTACCTAAACATAGTGAGTAAGTTGTAAGCACAGTTTACAGTGACGTCAATTCAATATGGCGAATCAAGATGGCGTTATTTTCTAAGAGCACATAATATGATAAATAGAGTTTTTTTAGAACAATATTGAAAAACAATATTACTTAACCTATAATAAAGTATAATAAAGCTTATCAATTTACTAAGAATATTCTGATTTTGACGTGGGTATATTTTTAAAACACTTGAAAAAGTGACAATAACAATATTAATAGCTGCATTGATTACAATGTAACACATGGACATTGGACAAACAAACTTTTATTTAGCAACAACATCAAATCAATATCCCTATTGGACGATAACTTATTCATCGTTGTGCAATGAGAATCCAATTCATTAAGCGCAAACAAAACTACGCCACCGCAGCCAATTTGCAAGCAATGAGCGATTTTCCAAATGGCTTTTAAAAAAAAAAAATAGTTCAAAAATAGTCGATAGATGGCAGTAGACAAATAGTGTATCAAAGTCCCTCTCTTTTTTATCTGTTTAATCTATTGGTAGCTCTGTCGTGTAGCTGTCATTATCATCCTGTCACGTCCGTTTCGGTGTATTCAGCGTTTAGATAAATTTTGTTTGCTTTTATTTTAGCATTCGTGTACCTTCTTGTGCATTTTACTTTTGACGACAACAGACTGTATACTGGTTTCTGATTTCTGCCACGATTGAAGACTTTTAGCTTTTGTCAAACAGTTTTGAATTTTTTCTAGGACAAAAATTTCACACCACAGATAAAATATGAAAACTTTTTGTGTTGACAATTGACATTGAAATGCATTTGACGTTAAGCGCCATCTATCGTGTATTATAAGAACACTCCCTGGAAAATCGCTCATTCCCTCGTGAAATGCAAATATCGAGCCATTTCCGAAATAGCTGAATAATCGATATGTGTCTATTAGGCTGGTAAAGTATATTTACGTTAATAAGTAGAAAAATAAGTAAGAAAAATTTGCCGATTTGGCTAAATTTAAAATTCTACGTAGGTATAAGTACTGAGTTTAGCAGACTCTCGCTCGTGAGACGAGATATTTCAACGCACGGAAGAACTAATGTCACTTCAACTGACCGTGTGCCACGATTTCCGCTGATTTAACACGATTTATCGAAAAGTGTGATACGGAATTTCGAATGAGTTGCATCGATGTGAGCTTGTTACAAACGGGCAGTTTAGCTCGTACTAACTATTTTACATACAAATTGTTTTTATTACTTGACAGACATTTTGACTAATTGTTTTTAGATAATACGGTTGGCTACGTTTTAAACCTACTCTTATTATAGAAAAATATTATTCTATTATGTGTGAAATGCTCGTGAATTTATTATATTATTTATTTTAAAATTTCACACAAAGCTTAGTGCTAGGAGGACTTAATGCTAAGAGCATTGTCTGCCAGTCTTCCTGGATGTGCAGAAAGATGGTGAGGCGTGTTATATAGAAAAAAACCAAGATGTACTTACCTAAATATAATACCTAATCCTACTACAATCAAAATAAAATACCTAAGAATACATAAAAATAAATAAATTACACAAAATATTTTACATATTAAACTAATATTCTATCTGTTAAATAAATACCTAACAAATATATACATAAATATAAATGACATACCTAATACATAATGATATACCTACATTCATTTACCCATATAAATATATAAACATAAATATAAATCCGTATCATAATCCAGAATGTTAAGGAAAAGGGAACTTAATATAACTTCTTTAGGAAGTGCTCACGAACCAATCTTTTGAAGGACTCTCTGGAGTCCGTTTGTTTGATATTCAGCGGCAGATCATTCCAGAGCCTTACCGCCACGACAGAGAAGGAATTGGATAGGACAGAGGTGTGATGGGACGGGGTAAACAAACAGAGATTGTCATCTGACCTTAGAGATCGACTATGGGCCTCTGTCAGAAACTTAAAACGATCCCTTAAGTAACACGGTGAGAGCGGATCCCTCAAGACAGAAAAAAGAAGACACAAAGTTCTAAGGTTTCTGCGTTCGCGAATCGGGAGCCATTTAAGTTTGGCACGAAACTCACTGACGTGGTCGTATTTCCGCAGGTTATAAATGAAGCGAATACAGGTGTTGAGGAGACGGTCGAGCTTATTAAGATGTTCCTCCGTCAAATTCAAAAAGGCAACGTCGGCATAGTCGATGATTGGGATCAGCAGCGAATTGACAAGAGATATTTTTGAAGAAATAGGTAGGAAGTTTTTAAGGCGTAAAATAGAATGTAGAGTGGCATAGAACTTTCTAGATATCTCTTTCACATGAGGTGACCAGTTTAGGTTATTGTCAAATAAGATTCCAAGGTTTTTGACTGTGGATGAGAAGGGTATTAAAGAGCTATCGTAATAGAGATTATGGACACTAGAGAGACTTACTCTACAAAGCTGACGAGAACTGCCTATCATGATGGCTTGACATTTATTTGGATTGACTTTAATGCCAAATCGAGTTGACCATGCGAGCAAACGAGAGAGGTCGTCATTAAGGACATCAATGGCACTGGCTAGGTTATCTACAGAAGCGGGGTAATAGAGTTGAAGGTCATCGGCGTACATGTGATATTGGCTGCGGAGATTTAGAGAAAGAACATTAATGAAGAGGGAAAAGAGCAAAGGAGATAATATTCCTCCTTGTGGTACACCTGCCTCAATATCACGCCATTCAGAGAAGGCATCACCATTACGCACTCTCTGACGACGATTTTTTAAATAAGAAGAGAACCAAGTTACAACTGAAGGTGCAAAATTAAGACGAGGGAGAAGAGCTAGCAAAAGATCATGATCTACGGCATCAAAAGCACTACTGAAATCAATTAACACTAAAACAGTTATCTTTGAGTCTTGCATATTAGCCCGAATATCTTCTGTGACATTTACAAGGGCTGAGGTAGTACTGTGTCCCTTTCTGAAGCCTGATTGAAACTGATTAAAAAGATGATTGTCTGAAAGAAACTGAGTAGTTTGACTATGCACGACTGATTCAACTACTTTAGAGAAAAATGGAAGTATAGAGATGGGGCGAAATTGATTAAGGGCAGTAGGATTGGAAATTTTGGGGAGTGGGATTACATGGGCCATACACCATTGGTCGGGAAACTGCGAAGAGGAAAGAGAAAAATTGATGATGTGGGTGACAGTGGGGAGAATTTGTTGAATGATAAAAGAAATCATGATACGTCCGATATTGTCACTGCCTATAGCATTAGATCTGAACGACAGCAAAATTTTTTTAATTCTGTCTTCACTGACAGCGGTAAAAGAGAAAGGTTGAGTATTAGCTATAGGAAGGCAAGATAACTCATAAATAGCATCAGTTTTAGCAGATGGAGCAAGCTTACATCTAGTAGTGAAGTGAACATTCAAGGCGTTCAGATCTATAGTGAGTTGAGAATCAACACATTGCTTGCCAATCCCAAGTGACCTGAGGAATCTCCAAATACCAGCGGGCGTAGCGAGTTCTATTTGTTCGGCAATATAGCGCTTTTTAGCATTACGGACCAATAGGTTGCATCGGTTTCGCAGCCATTTATAAGATGCCCAGTGGTCATCCGACCTGAGAAGCTTATACTTCCGAAACGCATGATCTCTTCTAGCCATAGCCTTGCGTATAGCGTCGTTGATCCAAGGCGAGGATGGGCGTTTGATTTTGATCTGGTGAATAGGCGCATGTTGATTGAAAAGTTCAATAATGTTGGAATTAAGGAAAGAAACTTTCTCCCCTACTGTAACCATCTCCTCAGCTACCGTCCAGTTCACGCTAGAGGTAGCGACATTAAGTTTATTAACATCTATGCGGTTGAAATTGCGTAATTTGATCGTAACTGGTTTGCATTTGGGTGGTCGAATTTTATAGGCTAAGAAAATAAGGTCATGGTGAGAAAACGCAGGAGCATTAAGTTGGCCGTGTACAAGTACACGGTCAGTCTGAGAAGTTATGATGAGGTCGAGGAGTGTATCGGAGGTAGAAGAATGATGAGTGGGGAGAGAATTAATTATGTTAAGGTTGACAGATTCAATAATAGAGATAAGTTTTTTTGATCTTGAATCAGCTTTGAGAAGACAAGTGTTGATATCCCCTAATATAATGGTGTGAGTGTAGTCAGCTGTTAAGTCTTCCAGAACTGTCTCCAACTTAGTGAAGTAATCTATAGTTGGAGGACAGTAAACTACACCCAGCAATACTTTGACACCAATGTCAACCTCGAGAAACAAATACTCAGGAGATGCGCTGTAGAGAGAGGGTGATTGGTTTACGATTTTAAATGGATAATCACTTTTAATATATATCGCCACCCCGCCACAGCCCATTCCTGTGCGATCATTACGTACAAGTACATATCCAGGGAGAGGGAAAAAAGTAGATGGGAGAGTGGGTTTGAGAAAACTTTCAGATACCAGGATCGCATCAACACAGCCAGAGCTAAAAGCTTCCAATAGGTCAGACAGGTGTGCTGGTATGCTTTGTGCGTTTATATGGCATATCTTGAGCGACTTTGAGCAATCAGCAAAAGCAATTTTCAAGGACTCCCCCAGTGTAAGTGCATCATCGCTCACACTCTCAAAAGAAGTTTCAGATATGGATTCAGCTGTTAAAAAAGAGTCATCATTACTACTAGTCATTGTTACAATAGATACGAATTTTATATAAAATACCTTCTAAATTGAAGTGCTTACCTAAACTATATGAATAAAGAATATTTATACTTGTAAAATTATATGATAATGTACCTATAAAAGGCAGAATAATCCTGGTATACAAAGATTATCCAAACCTTGCTAAACCAATATAATATATAATATAAAAGAATATAAATGTATTCCTAAAATAAAATCAGGGTTTAAACTAATATATATCTCTAAAATCTTTAAATGTTAAAAGAAAAAGTGTATAAATTAAAAATAGTAGATCCCTATAATCTATAAAATTTACTTATGTATAATAGCTGCTATTGCTATTTGTTAAGTATACCTAAAAGTGTACACTTACAACAACATATTTTTGCACATCCTGCTGGCAACTGAAATTATTACCTAGGAAATAAACAAGAATAATATGAGGAAGCGGCATGACATGATATAAAAAGAGCCTAAAACTATTAAGTATCTACGATCTAAGTTTAGTATTATTTTAGCTGACTTTGTAATACTTAATTAGCTTTGAGAACATTATTGTGTTCAATTCAATTCAATTTTTATTTAATGGCGTCTGGGGGTTAGCCAATTTCGCCAATGTCACGTTGCAAGGCTTGTTTATGTTTGTGGGCAACGTTGGACGGTAAATTGTTAATTTTTTTTCTTTTTTTTCGTATTTTAAGTTTATGGGCAACGTTGGACGGTATTTTTGTTATTTTTTTTCTTTCGTATTTTATTTACAACGTCCTTCCGCCATCTTGGTGATGGCGAAAGGCCCATTATTGTGTTGTGTACATTGTTTACATTAGACTCGTGAATAGTTTTGACAGTTGTCTGACATTATAGACGTTTAATTAACATTCAAACTGACAGTGACAGTAATCAAATAAACAAACAAACAATGCTTCAAATGCTGGGAAAATAGAACGGGTGATGGAACATATTATCAAAATTATCAAATAGTGAATGAATGTCAGCGAAAAACAAAAGATGTGAAAGCGGGTTGATTTACATTTCGTTGAAAAAGCTTCTCATATCATCGACGTAACATTGGAGCAGTGATGATCATGCGTTCGTTTAACCATAATATGGGTGGAATTAGCCGCTTGGTACCGCTGTCCGCTTGCTACTTGTTGGCCCTGCGGCCTGAAGCCACAGCTGTGGCTGTGGCTGAGGCAGCAGTCTTGCTACGAGTCGCTGGTGGAGGCGGCGGGAAGCGTCCGGAGGCCGCAGCGGCCGTCGACGCCGATGTTCCGGGCTGCGGCTGCGAGGGTGCTTGCGTAGACGAGTTGGGAGTTGAGCTCGACTGTACGGCTGGATATTTGTTTTTCAAAGCGTCTAGCCCCTCTATTGACGCAATACGCATGCGGTCATTATTGGGGAGCTTCACAAACACTGAGCCATCCCGAGTCCAGCAACCAAAATTTATATTCATACCCATATACATTTTTGCCCTAAAATTTTAAAATATTATTTTGTTTTAAAGCAAGCAAAACCAAAAAGCATGCATCTTAAATTACATCTCACATTCGGACAATGTTGACAACATTTTAACATTTCACAAACATAAGCAAATTACCTAGTATACCTACCACCTAAATATAACGCTAAAACTTACTGTACTTAAGAGATTTATAGTGCTTGAATGCATCAAAAATAAATCTTTTTGATAACAGAAAACGACTTCGAGCTTTTCTTTCAAAGTGCAATACCTATAAACAAACATAGACTCACCAGTATCTCATGTGTAAAGTGTTTCCCCAAATAAACATTACGAAAAGTTGTACGTTTGCGTAATAGTTGTGTGAAAGTTAGTGTGTAATCAGTATGCTTAGTGATACCGATAACCTGTACTTAAAAGGTGGTGTGATTTATCTGGACCCATTTAGGTCGAGATATCGACAGAAAAGACTAACACTTTCTTGAAAAGGCAAGACATTCAATTGTTAATGCTTATTGCACTAACTGATACAGAAAACATCGTGAGTAACCTGGTTTGATTATTTGAATAGAGACTATTAGTTCTTCGATTGTTATATTTGGTTTTAGCATGTTTTTGTATTCTATTAGTAATAGTGTGTGACGATAGGAGATAGTTTGACATTCCAGTGATTGTGAAAGTGTCCAAGAAAAATCAACCGCAGTATCATATCAGCCGCCAAGCAGTGATACTTACATTGCTGTGTTCAAGGTTTTAATAATGTGCCCACACTTACGGTCGGTTTCTGGAAACCCAAATTACGATTGATCCGAGTTTGACACATAGTAATTATTTGATTTTTTCGTTGATCATCGTTCGAGAAACCGGCCGTTAGGTACAAATGTAAGTTTCAGAGTAATGTTCTCAGTGCGATGTTTCCAGGCCACATCTTCAAAGGAAAACTTTGTATACCTAAGCGAAAGCTACTCTCATAAATAGTAAAATAGTAGATAAACTGTGTCATCCTAGATTTTCATAAGACAGATTGATCTTTTTTAGGCTCATAAGATTCGCTTTACGAGTCATTTTCAAAGTTTTACAAGTTGTAGAAAGGTATTGGATATAATAATGTCCTGATACGAGATCGAACCCGTTACTCCACAGCTGTTGGGTAATTTTAAAAGTGCCATTACAATGCAGATAAGTATAATCACCATAGCAGACACCCTCTTATCGTGGGAAAACATGGGCGTTTGTCATGGCACACCATACGGACAGCTTTTAATTTTACTGTTCGGCACGGATTGATGGTTGATCCAGTATCTTCACTTATTTCATGAGCTATCAGAAGTATAAATAATAAGAGAGAATTTTCTAGATTTTGTTACAAATTGCAGAAGGTATACGTTAGCATTGCATTTTATTTTGTAGAAGTTTTTTACAATCAACAGTCATTTAAATAAATTGAGAGTTCTCGTCCAAAAATTAGTACGATTTTCGGAATTATTTATTTTAAGTCGCTAAGTTTTGAGATCACAAATAAACAGAGAGCAAATTATGCGTGATCAAACATAAAAAAGGCTTAGACTTGAGAACCTCCTACGTTTTTCCGTCGTTTGAAAAGAGAGATCTTGCTCGTTAATTTACCAAGTCTATAAAACTCATAACTAGGATTACACGCCAACCTTGATTTTTGAAATGTATAAAATCATTGAAATCCCAAGTAAGACTACTGTAATCCTTCATGTTTACTGTGCATCAGTACAGACAGACAAACCCATTAGGTTTGTGATAATGCAAGTTCACCGCTCAGGTATTGTTAAGTGTTGCAAGGAACAAAGCGAGGGGTTCCCGTTTCATCTACGGACCTATTAAGATCCATTGTGTACAAAATTAAAATGCAGCATTGTCTGCTACACGCTTATTGGACTTTTGTTTTAGAAACATGAGGTATCGGGCATTGGAGAGCATTGTTATGGGAGAAAACATGTTCGGAACGGAACGATGCACGAAATATTCAAAGTAGGTACCTATTAGTTTTACGGTTTTAAGGCATAAGTTTTACGGTCACTTTGGTGACCTCTGAATCCGTATCTGTGAGTTTTATTCAAATTCAGTCTGGAAAAGTGAAATGTACCTACTTAAATGTTATAAGTATCTAGTTTTTGAATAGCGCGATTAAATTGTTTCTTAAATTTTCAAACAATATTCAAAAATCTACTCGTATTTTCATCAAATAGAATGTGACTTAGATCGTCTCTTTCGTCAATTGATTTCGAATAGCACACATTGACAGTATTACTAAAAAGCTATACATAATTATTGTTATGGTTGATAAGTTTTTTTCTCAAAGATCTCCCTACATGTCTTCCACTTTCCTTGATACTAACGCTCGTCTTCCTCTCTTACTTCTAAGGAGTCACCGTCAGGCTATTACAGAATGCACCATCCCCAATTCTCAATAAGGAAAGTTAAAATAAGTTGAACAACACAACAAAAACCCCGAAATCAAAAAGTTACACCATCATGCAATCTACTTTATACTGAACTTTTAAAATGTGTACCTACTACCGCAAAAGTTTAAATTGCTCCTTCCTTTTTTCACTATCTGCCGCGGGCGCTCACTTTTCCTATTTAAAACTTTTCCGTTTTGTTTTAAAACGGTGGAACTCGAGTCACTTGTACACTGATAAAACATTGTAACTGCGTATTTATTCTAAGTATTGCTCTTACAGTGCTCTAACTTTTATTATGTTTTTATTCTGGAATAGCCATTTCAGTGTCGAGTACAAATTGTACCTTCTAGACTGTAATAAGGAGACACTGCTTATATATCCCGGTATGTGGCGCTAAGAAATTGCGCTAGTTAATACTACCTTTTATAAAAAGTTGTTATTTATTTACTTACCAATAATGACGCATATTTTATTCAATCAGTAAACGAAAAGACAAAAAGCTATGAACAGAGCTTTTTTATTGTCTTTATATTTAATAGATTTTATAATATTGCAATATTTTATGGTAACATCGATGGTATATAACTAAGCTTTTTACATTTTACTAAAAGCTCAATTTTCTATATTTCAAAGCGCTATAACATAATTTAATCGATGACTGTCATATATTTATTTATTTATGCTGGACAAGAAACACGTAATGAATTACTGATTTCAAGAGTACCTGACGTTAAATAAACGTCTTCAATTGACTGCGAATAATTTACTCATCTATTCAAACTGTTTGAAGTACAGTCAACAGCTCAAAATGATGACGATAAAAAATAAAACAAACTTTTTTGTTTGCGTTTATTCTGGAGTAAATCTGAAGTCTAGTCTTAATAAGATACTTTTCATACCAGTTTATATTTGTAATACTTAGGTTAAAAATAATAAATTAGTTGTTTTGAAAATTTTATGAAAGAAGCTTTTCTTCGAGAATAATTTTAATCTTTTTATCTTTAAGAAAATATACTTTCTAATAAATAGTAAGAGTTACATAGAGAAAACAGCACATTTTTAATATATGTACTTACAAAAGTTAGTTATTAAATTATAGTTTTTTTTTTTTTTTTTTAAACATAATTATTTATTCAGGGTCATATGCTGAACGCACCTTGGACTTTTAACGGCAATTCATTTCTCCAACATGTCACCACGGCTTGTACCTATCACCTACGCACCTGTTGGTAAATATAGTGTTTTGATAGGTAATTACTTAGATAGGTAGTGTAAGTACCAAGGTGATAACGATCATTTTAGTAAAGCTTGAACATTGAAGGTCGACATCCATTAAGCTTTACCAAACTTTTATCTTTACTCTTCAAGTATGTTTACGTTTGTTTTTTGTGTTCCTGTCTATACTAAAATACACGAAACTGTAATATATCTTTTTTTTTTAATTATGTAAAAGTTACAAACTTACTAAAAGATAAATCTTACAGTGTACATCCAAAGACCAGCTTTACTTTGTTGCAGTCAAAAGAACTCTGAATCAGACTGCGGTCATAAAATAAATGGTTAGTTGAACACCTCTCCACTAGATGGCTCTTGAATTAACCGATCGAGAAGCATGCTAGGTACAGTCGAGAGCACTCGCCAATCTCCCGTTAAATCTCTTTTCGATGGGAAACGGAAACGATGTTTGGTTGGATTAAGTGATTTAGCTTAGGAGTTGCAGAGAGATTTTGGTAAGAGCAAAGGTCAATCACGCACGTCGTCGTATGAGAAGACTTTTTATTTAAGTTTCAAATTTCAAGATATTTTAAGTAAAATATGTTACAATATTTCGATCCCAGTACAATTATTTGAAAAACTTACATTATACGATAATACCACAAATTAGTAGAGATGTAACTCTAACTCTTAGCACGAAAATGGGGTATTGGATGTATAATATATCTACTTGATACTGACTTACAGTAAACTGTACCTACTGCAGCTTATGAATTTCATTACGGTCATCCAACTTATACACTCGAGAGCAATGAATCCGGGTCACTTAAAGAATGTTAAAAATCTCGGAAACTAAAAATGATAGGTTAATGCAATAAATTGTATTTAATAGACAATGTAATACTCCTTAAATGAAAGTAAAAAAAATATGAGTCACCATACTAAGCATGGGCGTTTTTGGATTTTTTCACAAACCGATACAAAACCGATTTCAGATTTTGAAATCGATTTCAAAAACCGTTTTTAAAAAACGGTTTTTAGTTTTCGGTGCAAAACTAAAATCACGAATGCGTATCAAAACTATAGAAAACTAAAACTTTAGGTAGATTTAGATTTCGTTCGTTTGCAGTTTGAGTTTGGTTTTCGTTTTCGGTGCAAAACTAAAATCACGAATGCGTATCAAAACTATAAAAAACTAAAACTTTAGGTAGATTTAGATTTTGTTCGTTTGCAGTTTGTGTTTGGTTTTCGTTTTCGGTGCAAAACTAAACTCACGTCGGTTCGGTTTGGTTTCGTTCGGATAAGATTGTTTGCAGTTTGCGTTATCATCGTGCGTTTTCTAAAAACGGTTTTCTCATATTGGAATATCGATGCGATACGATTTCTGACTGCAAACGGATTTCAGTTTCGTTTTGATATATCTGTCTCATGCCTACACCATACATTTTATTAACACAAAATTACATAAAGAAAAAAACTGCTGATCTCTCCTTAAAACAAAAATAGGAAACATGAAATTTTTGAACTTTATTACGATTTTCTTGAATTTTAATACTTCGTATTGCCTCCTCGTGCTTCCATTACTGCGTTTACGCGGTTTGGCATGCTGTACACCAAGTTCCTTATACGATTTTGGGGAATATTCTCCCATTCCTCTGTGAGAGCAATTTTGAGCTCACGAAGCGTGATTGGGGGAGGGTTTCGTTGTTTTACGCATCTGCCTAGCTCGTCCCAAGCATGCTCGATCGGGTTGATATCCGGGCTGCGCGCTGGCCACTCCATACGAGTAATGTTCATCTCTTGAAGGTAGTCATTCACAATCCTACCTGTATGAGGTCGGGCATTGTCATGCATAAATTTAGCATCCTCACCTAAATTGACCATAAATGGACCAACGTGATCATTGAGGATTTCTTCCACATATCTTACGCTAGTTAAAGAGCCGTTTTCTATGATCACCAGCTCTGTGCGACTTTCAGAAGAAATTCCGGCCCACACAAGTACAGACCCACCACCGTAGGCTACTTTTTCTTCGATGCATGCTTGCTTGAATCTTTCCCCTGGTCTTCGATACACTCTGTGTCTTCCATCGTGCTTGTAGAGCATAAATTTTGATTCGTCGGAGAACATAACTTTTGACCAATCTTCAATACTCCAATTTACGTGGCTCTGGGCATATCTTAGTCTCGAAATACGATGCCCACGCTCCAGTTTAGGGCCGTTTGCAGGTCTAAGGGGTTTTAAGTTAGATTCAGCAAGCCGACGTCTTACTGTCCATGCACTTGGGTTACTTCCTCCGAGGCGTCGAAACTGATTGGTTAGTTCAGTTCCTGTGAGAAAGCGATTTCGAAGCATGGTGTTCACCAAGTATCGGTCTTCTCGTGCTGTGGTACACCTGGTTCTGCCCGTTCCTGGTCTGCGTAGGTTAGAACCAGTTTCTTCGTAACGTCGGAGAACTCTTTGTACTGTTGACAGCGACACACCGACAGTCCTGGCTGTATCGCGCTGACTCCGGCCGGTTTCCAGCATTGTAAGTATTCTGGTGCATTCTTCAGGCGTAAGCGACATAATTTCAGCTTGAATAATGAATATAGAGCACTATCAACATGGTTTATGTACCCACATAAATGACAGATTACAAACAAAAGCAAAACCAAATGCTGTAATTTCGTAGTTCCATCTTCGAAAGTGGCCCTTTTTCAAATTTGATTTTTTTATGATATAACTTTACAATAACTAAGAAGTTTTAATACCTTCATTTAAGGAGTATTACATTGTCTATTAAATACAATTTATTGCATTAACCTAGCATTTTTAGTTTCCGAGATTTTTAGGATTCTTTAAGTGACCCGGATTCATTGCTCTCGAGTGTACTTTGCGGTTTTCCCGTAGATAAAGTTGACTAGGCACAGAGCTGTATTAGCTTTTCAAAAACGAGATCCGCTGGTGGTACTTTGCCCGTGTTTTAGCGCTATAGGCTTCGTAAAATCATTTATTTATAACGTAAAAACATGACCGGGTTTGTGCCTCAATCAAAAATGTTTATTTCTACCTTGTTTATCCACAGCTTTTTTATTATCTCGTTTACCCTCTGATTACTAGCAGTCAAATTGAGATTCAACCCAGGCCCTAGAGGTAACGAGTTGGGACAAAGCAAGGATGTCCGCAATTTGTCCAATGCTCTTCAAATGGTGTGCGCCCGGGGCGAGTCGGAACTGAGGGAGAAAACAAAATTCAAAACAAAGGCTCATAATTTTAACCCTTCTGACCCCACGTGAACTGCATACACATTTGACCGAGAGGTGCGATGTTTTTACTACGTACTTTTAGGTATGTTTATAGACGAGCTTTGAAATTTTTCTAAAGATTTTTGGTAAAATGATTAGAATAGTACTTAATTGTAACTTTTGATATTATTATCACCCGGCACAACAATTACTATAAGTACATCTTTGTTTTTTGTATTTGAGAGTAATTCGCAATTCTCCTACATTACTGATGAGGAATTTAGTGTCAAAGTTAATACAATAGGTAGTTAATGCTAAAGTTCTAGATTAAATTAAACCAAACGGTCATTTCAACTTTTAAATTCATATGACACTAAAGCTCCACATAAGCCCGTGATAACAGTGCTTTTCGCTACACAATGCTTTTAACCCATCACTGGAACTCGCAGCTCGACATGGTCACTCAAAGTACTCGGTGTGAATCATAGACATAGATAATAGACTGAGCGTTCCGTAACCAGATATGAAGTAAATACGGGCGGCAAAGCGTGAGAGAGACAAAATAAACGTGCTGCCAGTAGTTGTCTCTTTCTATTTCAGGGGCCCGATCGCGGTAATTTTCTAACTACACACGAAGCTGCTCCACAAAGTTATACACATTTTGGAATCGCGATAAGGGCCAAACACGTTTAGCATTCGAACGTGAGCCGAAGATGGTGCCATAATCGCTGTCACACGAAGGGAAAAATGATGAATGAAAAGGATGAGCGGTAAGCTTTTTACAGCGATACGAAATTGCACATGCTACGCTACGTAGGTACACGTTAAATTAGCTGCTGCTTATACGAACCGTTTACGTTACAATTTAGCACGTTCGGGGCCCAAACTTACCAGGCCTACAGAAAGAAGATAGGCATTGGCCGCACATGTCACTTTCGAGTGACTATTGCTCAGTCCAATCTCTATGTCTATGGTATGAATGCAGACACTCGGTTTAAAATTTTCCTCTTTGGCACCCACGTTAACGTCAAAACTCGCCGGTTACCATGGCAACCCCCTTCGTGGTCCGCCTTGCATCCGGATTCATTTTGAAAATTTTCCGGAAATGACTCGTTCCTTGTTTAATCAGACGGTATTAAACTGTATTTAAATAATAAAGCAGCTTGATAAAACATTGTACCTGAAGTGCCAGGTACAGTCAGCGTAAAAAGTATCTAGCAGACTTATAGGTTCAGCCTATATATACCTACTAATTTAGTTACGTAACTATAAACTGTGATTTAAAAAACATGAATTAAAACCGAGTTTGACACTAACGTAAGTACTGTAAGGACATTATATTGTACGTTTAGTAATATTGTACTTACATAATTCTACTCGTATTTTCATTTTAGATTACCCTCCAACCATAAATAAAGTTAACGCTCATAAATAATAATACTTCGTGAATGAGTGTTGCCACATAATCTTTCAAATTTCAGCTTTATGTAGACTTTAGATAAAAACATGATGATATCTAAAAAACTGTTTATAAACGTAATTATAAAAAAAAATGGTTGTCTGTAAAGTCGGTTTACTGACGATAGTTGAACGTGACAACGAACGCAAAGGCCGATCGTGCTTCTTTGTCGCTCGTTCCGCGCTCTCGCTTGCACTTTATGGAACGCCTCAGAACGCCTCAGAACGCCTCATGAGTCATGTTTTTTCGTGCGTGCAGCCGGCTCTATCGAATTATAAGACGTTGTCACGTCAAAAACTAAACACGATAGAGGAAGAACAAAACATATATTTACGAAAAAATGTGTTATGAAACATTATTTTAACTTTTTTTAAGCAGTTTGTCATACAGATTCATCATAAAATCATAACAGATGGTCATGGTAGGTAGATACCCTCGGTTAGTTTGTGGGTGAAACTGATACTGTGACATAATAGCCCCCGTCCTACATAGGAAATTGAAAACAGACTTGCTAGGAATAATAAATCGTGTGACTGCTTATCTAACGCACGCCTATACAGGGTGTCATAGTATAATTCTCGATTTCACGGACTCTACAAAAAAATTAACCTATGTGAGAGCAAAAACTATAACATGTGTAAGAAAGGTGTTAGCATTGATATGACGTCTGATAGAGGAGAGTGGAAGAAGAAGACGTGTTGTACCGACCCCACATAATGTGGGACTAGGGTAGGAAGATGATGATGTGAGAGCAAAAACTATACAACTATTTAATATACTTTTTCAGTAGGTAGGCTGCCAGCAATTTATTGTTTACGCTCATATCTACTTATAACTTTAAATATAAAAGTTTTCGGGAGTGATCTTTATACACTTTGTATGTGTGTAAACGGGATATTTGTTAAACCATAGACGAATTCTTTTTATTTTTCTATGGTTAAACTAAATAGGTGCTTGAACTTCTGCAAATAAAAAAGGATTTGGATCCATTTTTGATAATCAAGTGTTTTATTTATTTCCAGGTCTTTCAAACTTTTATTAAAAAAAACTTTCAGCACTTCCATATAAAGTCTCTACACTTAAGTAGGTACTTATATTATAAAAAAATAACTTAAACAAAGGCAAATTTTGTTAGCTAAGGTGATCTCTGGATCTACTTAGCTGACTATGACGAGCCAATCAAAATAATAAAATTGAAAACTAAACGTCACAGCCATTTACATTATGAGTTATACAGAAAACTATAGCATGATGATATTCTAATGCAAGTTAAAAGAACATAAAAGCTTAAATTCGCAAGCTTATGGGGCAATGAACTCTGAAATGGTGTCACAGCTGTCTGCTTTCTAGATCACCTAGCGTTCTAATGTCACGTCACAGATGAGCTGGTCATTACTGCCTCGTAAAATTTCATGAGCCAAGGGTAGTGCACCTAAATGCAGTAGGTATGCCCACACCTAGGAGTGTGTAGTGAAATTATCTAAGTTGTGTCTTCTATGAGCTTTAGCAACGGGTGCGGTATAAATAACATTTTGCGTTTATTAAAACAAAAAGTTGGTTTCTATGTATTATATGTATGTATTTACGAAAAAAAAATTATATAAGCATTATATCAGCAGTCTAGTTCCCATAGTACAAGCTTTGCTTAGTTTAGGACTAGAGTGTGATGTGTGAAATGACCGTGAATATTTATTTATTTATACTCCAACATATAATCAGATTCAATTTTTGTTTTTTGTTACCAGGAATTAATATGAACAAGTCTCGCCATAAGCCGAGAATCTTCGCTCTTTCATCACAAGATCAAGATGAACGCAAAACGTTTTCAATTAAATCTTATCTTAGCATTGAAATTCGGTTCAGTTCACGAGGCGCTTGACTTGAAGGAGTCTCGAGTGGTCCTCACATCTGCCGATGCCCAGCTGCGAGCTCTCAGAAAAAAAAACAAAACAACCTCATTGTGCAAACAAATGCACTAACTAAATAAATCGAACTCGAAAGTCGCTGGGGATGATGTTTGTTTTGTATAATGTAACTAAGTATTGTGGTTGCCAGTTAAAATAAATATTCGGAGCATTTCAAAAGAATTAAATATATTTGATATTTCAAGTTTTATTATGATGACGAATTAAAAATGAGAACCACTAGAATTTCAAAGACTTCGTTTGTTTTTAATAAATACACATGAACATTCTATCAGCAATCTACATAGTTTCGATAGTACAAGCTTTGCTTAGTTTAGGACTAAAACGCGAGCGTGATGTGTGAAACATCCATGAACATTTTAGCGTTAAATCATCTTTTTTTTGTGAAACTGTCACACAAACAAAAGGTCAGCCAGCACATTTGAGTAGGTACCTAATAAGCGAGAAACAAATAAAATAAACAGCTAACATTGAACAATTACGACAATCGCGGGAAGCAAAATGTCAGACTCGCCCAACACCGCGGATAATGTCAACGAACACAAAGTACCACACGAATGTTTAGTACTAGTACAGACAGATTCATAAATTGATAAATATGTTAGAAAGGTCATGCCAAAACTTTAAAAAAGTGGGCCATTCTGGGCCTAATCTGGGTCACAGTCCCAAAAATGCCTATCCTGATCACACCAAAGAAACTAAAAGAGAAAGATAAAGTTAGTCTATTCTAATCTCTACCTAAAATACCTAAATGATTACAATTACACCAGTGAATTTTTGAGCTATTGCATAGCTCCTATCGCGGGCCAGAAATTCCGTAACGAAATTACCTAACACTGCGCATGAGTAATTCAGCATAAAATGCTATGCAATAGCTTTACCGCGGCAGTCTCCGAGTGCCACACGTCTTTTTTTTTTTGTCATTTCAAATTTGAATAAAAGTCATCTGACAAGACACATTTAGCTTAAACACAAAACTTTTCAATATTTCACTGGTCAAAACATTGGCGATGCGTTGTTACTTTAAGCAAATATAAAAATATATTTTTAGTGATATGTCGGTTTAAGATTGTTTCTGTGCCTGACTGTACCTTTAACATAACAAATATTACAGTGTAAGTACATTGCATGTTTGTTCAAATTGCGCTTGAATTTCTTGAGACAGTGTTTACAATGCCAACAGGTGACAGCTAACAATGGAACGTAAACGTTTAGGCAGCTTGCTTATGCTTCGAATGGAACGTTTAAATTTTGCAGTAAGTACCTACCAATTTATCGACCTCTATGGTATTTTAGTTACTTATATGAATATTTCTAATAGGACCCAGTAGCACTTTTAAGCTATTGCATAGCTTCTACCGCGGGCCTTGAGCGTGGAAGAATATCCGTAACGAAAATAACCTAACACTGGGCATGCGTAATTCAGCAAATGCTATGCAATAGCTTTACCGCGGCAGTGCCCAAGTGTCACACGTATTTTTTTTATACACATTTCATACAACATTCCATGCAAGTGCTTAAAATAGAATCTTAACATTCCATATTTATCTCTACATTGTATATCCACGAATATAGGAAAATATCGTTAGGATATATGGTAATGGATCAGAAAACCATTAACTTGCTACATACATCCAAAACTAATAGAGTGATACAACTCACATAAAAGTAAAGCACCGCGATAACTCCCAAGCACACAGATAAGAATATTTTTAAAATCTAAGCCCGTTTATGGATCATGTGAATCTCATAAAAACTTTCATGAATTACATGGGATTAAGCCGAAAGTTATGGCGTTGTTCTGCGGTAGGTCGTACAAACGTCATCACAGTTTCTATTGTCCATAAACACTAAAAAACTATCTGAAATCCACTGTATTTTAAAGGAGGATGGTTGAAAATTGTATGCAGTGTTGACAACAAATCTTAACATCGTTCTTTGAAGTGCTAATCCAAAACATGTGTGACAAAAAAAATGACCGAAGATAAGGGTCAATTTCAAGAACACGTCTTGCAGCACATTCATCGAGCTATAAAAAGAGCATCGGATTGACAATGACAAGCGTTTAAGGGCTGGGTTTATTTATTTAAACATGTATTCCCTTTTAGCGACGTGGTAGAGACTAAGCAAGGGAATTCTACTAAGATAAGTATTGTTTAAGACGAGTAAAGCTATATTAAGGTAATAAGTTTGTCTCGGAACGGAAAGTGTAGACAGTTACTTACGTTGGCACAGGATATGTTAAATCAGATATACGGTGTAAACTAAGGTTTTTAATGTTATCCTTATAAATAGATAGAGCTTAGGACGAAAAATACTAGTAAATTTTTTAATGAATCTTGGTTTGGAAATATGCCTCGTGCATTCCTTCTAAAAAAATATACTTTTACTATCACTCTAAAACGTAGGTTAAGTCTTATGTCCTATTAGATTTCGACGACAAACAAAAGTCTACTTTACACGGGATACAGAAATTAAAGCAGTGCCGTTTTTGACGGAAAAAAATGGTTCAGTTAAAAATTTATTTAGGTAAGTACATAATAGTAATTACTAATCACTATCATCATCATCATCAACCTATGTCAGTCCACTGCTGGACGTAGGTCTCTCCCAAGACGCGCCACTGAGCCCGGTCTTCGGCTCTTCTCATCCAGTGTCTAATTACTATATTTTAACCTAAATACTAATACGGTTCAAAGTTAAAATAAAAAGAAATGAGCTTACTTAGCCTACTGTACTTATTATATTATACTTAACTAATAATAATAAGGTCAAGAGGTTTGGAACAAATGATGCCCAAAATTTTAAAAATAAATAAGCCCGAATACAAAAGCTTTACAAATTGAATTGAAATAAGATTTTTTCTGCGATAAGAAACCTAATCTTTTCGAACCCCTCGTTTTCTACTAGTAGGAGTCCATTAAAAATCCCTCGGTTTTAGCTAAATAATACACTCACTATTAGTGGGGGGAAAAACAAAAGAGTCGGCAAGTACCGGAACTAAACCACGGTAGTGTACCTTGGGGAACGAGCTTTGTTGCTGTGACGTATGTAGCTGTGTGACATTGCATTTTGTTGTACAAATCATTAAAAAAAATACATTTATAGTTTGAGTTTCTTTACGTCAGCAAATAATGAACAAAGAACTGAGCTCTTAGAGTGAAGGCCAATAAATTGGCGAGTCATCCAAACCATTAATTGCACTTAAATAATTATGACTAACTAGTTATACAGACTTCTAAATAAAAGTTCGAAATCATATCACCTAATCAAAACATGTCCCAGTAAAAAGGCAAAATACCGGATCAGGATTTTTTTATTTATTATGTTGTTCAGGGTTGTCACTGCGAATTAAAGAATTTACTCATGAAAGTATTTAATTAATAGAAACATAACCTATTTGTAGTCTCTCTCTGCCGCCTCAAGTTTGCTGGAAGATAACTAGATAGGGTTAAGTTAAGCTAGCGTTCCCTCAAACCGCGGGCAGGTTTCTGTGTGCAGATTTCTACCCTAACAACAACAAAAATAAAGGTTACATCCATAATCACTCTTTTTAGTCTCAAAAGTTTTCTTGAAGATATATCAAGATAGATAGATAAGTGGCAGGCTTTGGGGTAGACCTTTGCCCAGCAGTGGGACAGTATAGGTTAAAAAAAAATCTAGATAGTGTTAGGCTCGCGTTTGTACTTGACCTTTGTGCAGTCTAGTAGATTTAAGATGACTAAAAATATTGTAAATATGGCTCCCATCCACATACCACGTGACTCCGCAACACGGCAGATGTGGCTCTGACTCACGACGACTCAATTACACATTCGATAGTTTTTGTGGTGCCCCGTGTCGTGTCGATACCAAACTATTCACTTTTACGAGGACATTGAACTTGGGACAAAGGGTTGCTTGTCACTGGGTGGTGCGATCTAACTCTAACTAGACCATACACAGATGTATAAGAGTATTTAGACTATAGTTTTTCCAATAAAGCAGGTATGTTCGTTATAGTCAGATTTTAATAAAAAAATACGTGTGGCTTTCCGGGACTGCCACGGTAAAGCTATTGCATAGCATTTTTTGCTTGATTACGCATGCGCAGTGTTTGGTTAGTTTCGTTAGGTTTTTTCATTACGGAATTTCTGGATTCAGTCTCCACGCTCAAGGCCTGCGATAGAAGCTATGCAATAGCTTAAAAAAGTCATGTACCATGAATGGGTCACGGTTTTATCTCCAAGTCCCATTAACGGCAGACAAGGATATTCATTAGGTTCATTAGGTAGACATCTCTAATCTTGCTGTAATTACTTCATAATATAATTAATTATTACGATTGTCTAGTAAACTTGATCGATTATGTACGCACATAATAGCGGTCAAATGAAACCACTTTTGGATATGAAGTATATTACATATTTCAAAGCATGTTCAAAATATCACACCCTCATATTTTTTCTACCACAAAATTCAATTCCAACCGAAATGCATAAATGTCATTCCAAATTAACCGAATGGTTCATAACATGCGGGTTGGCTGATTATAATTAACACTATTATACGTATTCCTTTTCTACTTAAACAATTACTATTTTACAATTATCTACTATTAGCTTTCATTTTAATCGGATTTGCAAAAAAATAATTGAGGAAAAAATTATGAAACCTATTTAGTACCTACGAAATGGAAAGCCTATTTGTAAATCCTAATAAAAATGTAATTAATTGATTATTTGGTTATGCTGCAGATTCGTTTTAATTTTAAATTTATAAGATAGCCCGCAATAGTCAGTTCATTACGTCTGCTGGGCTTGTGCTTGTAGCAACAACATGGTTCAAATACCAAAAAAAAGACAAATTAAATATAAGTTTTCATTAGGAAATTCTCACAGCGCTATCAAAAAAAGAACCAGGATTATTTTTATCTACAGCCTTCATAGATTTATAGCTACGCTGGAATAGCAAATATTTTACATACGTTTCAAGTTCTATTAGTAAGTAAAATAAGTTTTTATAAAGTCGACAAACACGCTGCGCACCCATTATTCACTACGAGATTATTACGAAAACGTGACGAGCTCGCTGCGCTCTCGAAAATAACAAGTGCGAGAAGCTTTAAATTAAAAAGTTATAGTTATGATTAATTATACTGAATATTTTATTATTTAAATTAAAGGGAAGGGAAGATGCACTAGTTTTTAATCGTTAAATATTTAATTTCTTTGCGTAATTGACAAGACTATACACGCTGCTGAACAAACAAGTCTGAGTAAGTACTTAGTTACTCTTGAGTCCAGATATTCAAATATTTATTTAAACAGTCTTTTAAAAAGGACCACACACACCTTTTATTGTAGAATATAAATGTATTTTAAAGCGGTTTTACGGTTTCACTTTTACTATAAAAATATACACAGAAAGGATGCACACAAAAAATATTACAATACAGAATTTTATTCACTTCAAGCAGTCTCGTCTTATCAATAAAAGTTAAACAGGACTACAAATAGTCAGCTTGGTTTATTAAGCTTGAGATGTCAAATTTAAAGACAAATCGTCATATATGTTTGTGGATGATGTTACTTATGAGTTTTAAATTAAAAAAATAACATAATTTTATTATCCTCGCAATTTCCTTTTACCATCAACATAAATAAACTCTTATTATTTTGAGACATGCCTACACCAACAAAAAAATAATGGAAAACAAAGTTCACATTGCTTGTTTTATTAATAAGAGGGAAACTCGTAGACTCCATAAAGAAAAGAAGAAAGAACGCAACAATGACTCGAATACCCGGCCCAGGACATTCGAACCGAGTTTATTTTACTGTTTCCACTTAAACGTGCAGTAAAAATCCTCCCACTCAATGTACCCTGTGATATTCCTGACCCCTGCCCTCGAACCTACTATCATTCTGTGGAGGTACCTATAAAGAATTCTCGTTTATAGAACGCACGACCATAATCCTTGCGATTTTATTGTCACGCATTCTCGATAATTTAGTAGACGACCGAAACTTTGTCGCCGAAATATCGGAAATCCTGCTCTTGCGGAAATAAAGTTAGACATCAAGATTATCAAGATGACAATAACGTTTATACTTGAATATTTAGATATCCATGTTCTCTTTTATTTTAGCTAAATCGACCTCAAACGCAGCAGTCGCATTGCACGTACCTATACACGTTTTTGCGTTAGTAATATTGGTACCTAACCTAATTAATTTTTTTATAAGAGTTGGAAGCTAAGGTCATTTTATTTCTTAAAATGGATCGCGAGCGAAACTAATTGGTGACCCCTGCCCTATCTTATAAAAAGTTATAAAATTTCTCAAAACGGAACTGTTTGATCTGTACTTAATAATATCAGTACCTACTTATTCGTTAAGTTGTAATAGACTACCTTACTCTACTTATCTACGCTCTTTCTAATATTCAGGGTTTAAGCTACAGCTTTAATTTCCTTTATACAATAAAAATGGACTTGATGAGAAACTCGTCAAAAAATTCAGTCAACAGTTGTCACTGCGTCATTGATTGAGCGAGTATGAATTGGTGCATCCTCAATCATTTTTCTATCAGTCAACTTTTTGCAGTTTTAAATAGGTCAACTGACGTTAGGGTATCGTCTGCTAGTCCAGTAAACGGCAAGCTTTTCTGTGGTGAAGTTTTCAGAGCTGTTTTTGGTAATTTCTCATTCATTTTAAACCTTAAAGATTACTAAGATCACATACTTAAACACAGAAATTAAATGCTATTTTTGATCTCCAGATAAGTAGTTGTTAGTTGAGTATTCAAAAAACAGTAACCAAAAGAGGTTACTGTTTACTTTTCAGAAAGAAATTGTTATCAGAACTTTTTACAGAGAATAAGTCGCTATTCTCACTACAGATTAAATAAACAAGTATCAAGCAAATCAATTTTATGCCGTTTACTTCTTTCACAGATCAAAAAAATCGGTATAACTACAAAATAGTGGGTACCCTAAGTATTCTGCGGTTTATGCTATAGAGCTGTAGATTGTGTGCTATGTAGCAGCCATTCTGGCTTTCCTCCAGTTTCTAGATTGTGTTTAAAACCGTACTGCCTGGCATCTCGTGAAAGGTTAGCTTCATTTGATAGTTGTAGTTATGGCAAGACGTACAATGCTTTGTATGTTACTATTTTTTAAGTAAATTGGGATTCTTGCAATCTTCTTATGTTTTGTTTAAAAACTTGGCAGAAATCCAAGTTCTTAAGCATAGAGTTTGTAACTTTATTTTAGACTCATTCTATAATTTGGGTTGCTCGTTACCATTGATGAGCAAAAGTCTCTACGACATTAAAGATGCAACTATATAAACTATCTCGTAGTATGGTTTACAGACCTCGGGTCGTTTAACTTATTTAGTTTTATTGGGCTTAAGCAGTTTATCGTATTAAGACAGGCCAGTGGGTGTATTATCTTATTCGGAGGGCGGTTTGATAAAACATTCAATTTAAGATGATACTGTTACGACATAATTATTTCCTTTGTGTAATGAAAATAGGGTCATTGCATCCTTATAAAGTAGGTACCCATTAGATTAAAATTGTTGAAGGTTTGGTTCGGATGCTAAGACAGAAGATACCATTAGGTACAATCGAAAAAACGCTTTTGCTAGCATAACGAATGCCCACAAAAATCATAAGTGCCGTACCTTTAGTATGGAAGCATTTTGTGATTCAGAATACTAGTTAAATAAATGAAAAAATATTTGGGACATAAAAATAATAAGTTTAATTTTTTGTGTGATGAACATAAATATTTGTTGTGTCTGGGTGTTACTATGTATTCTATGGTATGTATTTAAAAAAAAAACCTATGTATGTAAGTATTCTAGTAGATATGTATTCATTTTCAAATTTTGATGTAGGTACCTACATACCTAGTAGGTAGGTATTGATACAAAAAAAAAGGAAGCATCAAATATTAACACTAGACTAAAAAGCATATACTTAGTAGGTACATAGGCACCTACGATAGGCATCTGGGCACTCCTCAAGTTTATGTAGAGTGATCCAGTTGTTCTCTCCGTGTCTAGGTCTAAGCCATCGTAAGCTCATTTTGTCAGCTAACTGGTTGATTCGAGTTTAATTAAAATTCATGGTCATCCATCATCGTATTGACTTTGTGTCGCGGACATTTGGTCGTGCGTCCGTTATCAATTAGGCTTGTGTTCTGTAACAGATTGTCAGTTGACAGTTAAAGTGTGAAAACATTCTGCTATCATACCAATTTTAATATGCACAAATAAACACCTAGGTACTTAATAATAATAAAAAGGAAGGTAGTATGTGCCCAAAACGTAATTATGAGAAAATGGCGGTTAAAGTTCTGATATAAGTATACCTACATACTTACCTAGCTAGGTACATGTTTTGTGTATGCGTAGATACACAATAACTGTATGTTTATTATAACAGGGCTGTTTCTAGTTCAGTACTTAGTTAGTAATCACTAAAATAATGCATTTATCAAATAAATATGATTTACAGATACCGTAAAACACATTTTTTAATAGTATAGGCATTATAGAGATAGGTTACAATCACGATTTAAGTAGGTGTCTACACTATGCTCGCTGCGAAATAGAAATATTTACTGGCGATCGATTCACAATCCTTATGAAACGTGAATTCAGCCGCAAGTCCAAAAGGAAGCAGAAATCCCGCTGGGATGTTCATACTTCTACAAAAACTAAGTGAATCCACCGACCTACCCACCCCCTGCTGGGCCGAATGAATAACCGTGAAATTACTCGTAAAACTGGCATTAGCTAGGCCGTTATTAAAATTCAGAGTATTTAAGAAGCGAAGACCGCAAAAAAACTTTCGTTCGATGAATCCTCTTCAACAACAAAACAACAGAAAAATTAGCAACAAATAACATTATTAGTAGGGTAATTATTATTTGTAGGGTAAGTAATTATTATTATTGTTGCTTCGTTGAATTTTGCCACTGTCATTACCCAGTGAGCGTCATTCCCCCTCGTTACCCTGCTTACCTGAAACCTTAGAAGAAGGAATATCTCTATCTATAAGACTGATAAACTTTTATGTATTTTGAAACACTCACTGTTGCATGTAGTCGCTGTTATTCCCATGAGTATTTGTGTTTTTACATGGTAAGTAAAACAAGTTTCAAAGTATCTGTCTGAAATACAGTCCTTAATTTCAGAAAGCACACCTAGGCACCTACTACACCGCTTTTATTTGGCGCCCAGCAAGATAGGTAAATAAAAAAAACTATTTTAGTAGATATAGGTAATTATTGCAACTGCAGGCTGAATATTAGGTATATCAAGTCTTAGCAAGGTAGCTTACTGTTTTCTAAGGCTTGATATAATATTCAGTTTTCTAGTCATTCATGTTATTAAGTAGTGCGGTCGTACAATGACGGTCGTAGTTTTGTGTAAAATCTTAGCTGATCCCCTGGCCCATGTGGTCCACTCGTAAACCCACTCACAAAATAAAGACACCCATCTTCGTTAGTTATAAACAAAGTAAGTACTAAATTTGGATTATTAATACGACTGTTTAAAATGATGTCATTATTTTATACGAAACTTATGATAATAAACACATAGCATAGATAATTTTTCTGCTGTAATTAAAGTACTTACCTACTTTTTTTTAGTTTTTAGTAAGAGCTATTAAAAAGGCCGTACCTACGTAGCTCGAACGTAGGTCGTATCGTAGCACGCTACGATACAACGTATCTTATTATCTGAAAATGTTTCATAACATTTACTTATCTTTATTTTTTCTAGCCTAAATATTCCCGCGACTGGACAAAAACCTCCCCCAAACTCTTGTGCCAGTCCTTGGCAGTGTCCCACCAATCAATCTTAAACACGTCAAGTTATATTATGTACTTACATAGTTATTTAAAAATTAAACTGATTCTTCACCATCATAACTAAGGTAAGTAAGTAGGTACTTATAGAATGCAAGTGCGTTCTTGGCCTACTCGAACAACGCAGTCATTTCACAATCACATCACATTCAACCATATCAAATTCTTAATAACATTCCGGAGTGACACCAAGATGTAATTGGTGTCGACCTATCTGCACGTCAACATCGGTGTTTCACTCGGTGTATCAACTACCTAGCTGTCAGTGCTGTCACGACTGTCACACTCCAATAGCTTCACAATATAAGTTCCATGAGCGTCACAAATGGAGGTGGACACCGTGTCTGATAGAGTGTCACCTTATGATAAACGAGACTGGAGCTTCAAAATGGAAATTCTAATTTCTCGCTCCCGTTAGTTTTTGTCCTATGCAGTTGAACTGATTTGCTCCCGAATATGAATATGAGCGTTTTCATTAAGAAATAGAGCGTCAGCAGGGCCTCTACCAAAGTATGTCATCCTACTGTTTTATCACGCCATAAAGGTATTACTGTTCATAATCTTCCTTGCAGCATCAGCTGCCTGCTTATACAAAAAATAATTAAGAAGAAGAAATTATCACTATGCCTATCTATCTAGATATCAACGACGTTTAAACGTTCTCAGGAATTTCTTGCAAATGTGCAATAGATTAAATTAAGATTACATAATGTAGGTACCTACACTATTATTTACCTTTATAAGTTGAAATTTTATTCACGTTTTGATTATCTGTTTGAAGTCAACTTAGACTATCCATAAATAGCTACATAACCACAACAAAACCTTACCAAACATACGATGTAGACGACATGACAGCTATAAAAGTGTGTCAAATTAGAATCCCTTTGAACTCACCGTAGACATAATCTCATACAAAAATAAAAAGTCCGTTCCGAATGTGAGACATGGGTTGGGTCCACATGTTATAGGTACCTACTACATAATAAAAAAAGACAAACCGTGTAATTTGATAATGTGTGTGACCCGCCATGACCTTCATTTTCAACATATCTTAATTATTTCTAGTTAACCAAATATAATACCTTCATACAATAGAATAATAAAATAAATAAGCAAACCTTCGCAGGTACCTACTTATTTAGCTTTTCAGAAAGTTCAATATAAAATTCTTGGCATTGTTGTTTTGATGGTACTTCAAATAAATCCATTAAAAATAAACTTAATACATTAAAAATAAAATTAATTAAGTAACCATTTTTTTTTTTTTTATATTTTTAAAACTTAATTAAACATTAAGGGGCCATGGACAATATACGTCGGGTCGAGTTTAGGTATTTATAGACGCGCGACGCGGCTCACAGCGCTCGCGACTCGCGAACGTACCGTCCACGCGATATTCAAAGACTTACGAATTTGATATTTTTACACTACTTCATTACTTCCAACATTAAATATCAATGATATTATTCATCTGTATTTAATCTTGGAAGTATGAAATTATGTGTTTAATTGGTTTGCTATATCGTATCAAGAAACAAATATTAAAAAGAAGATAAGATTTCTAAATACACTCGAGAGCAATGAATCCGGGTCACTTAAAGAATCCTAAAAATCTCGGAAACTAAAAATGCTAGGTTAATGCAATAAATTGTATTTAATAGACAATGTAATACTCCTTAAATGAAGGTATTAAAACTTCTTAGTTATTGTAAAGTTATATCATAAAAAAATCAAATTTGAAAAAGGGCCACTTTCGAAGATGGAACTACGAAATTACAGCATTTGGTTTTGCTTTTGTTTGTAATCCGTCATTTATGTGGGTACATAAACCATGTTGATAGTGCTCTATATTCATTATTCAAGCTGAAATTATGTCGCTTACGCCTGAAGAATGCACCAGAATACTTACAATGCTGGAAACCGGCCGGAGTCAGCGCGATACAGCCAGGACTGTCGGTGTGTCGCTGTCAACAGTACAAAGAGTTCTCCGACGTTACGAAGAAACTGGTTCTAACCTACGCAGACCAGGAACGGGCAGAACCAGGTGTACCACAGCACGAGAAGACCGATACTTGGTGAACACCATGTGTGCGCGAACCTTTCAGTCTTCGCACATTTGGGTGAAGTGTATGGTTAAGAAAGTTATAGGATGGAGACACTTCCACGAATTGCCAGAAAAGATGGACGATCATGAGTCGCAAGTCAGCCAAAAACAGTATAATGTGCCACTTACTTGATTTGGAGGTCTTTTCCAGCTGCGAGTCTTCTGCCGGCCGGCTGGGCAACAAAGTTTTGTGCCCTAGGAATCACCTTTTACACATAAAATCACCAAATTTCAATAATAAAGTTCTAATTCGAAGTGTTTGCGGTTTATCCACGCGGAGAGGTTAGTTGCAGTGAAAAAGCGCAAGAGGGCGCTGCGGGACAGTTCGTTCAGTGACACATTGGCGGAGCTTGAATTCGCCGCTGTGATTGGCTGTTACGATCATGACTGTGTCCAGTCTTCTAAGAACAAATACGCGGGAAGGATTCAAATTGCTTGATTGATATTGAGCGGAAACTTTACATACCGCCCACCAAAATACACCTTGGTATTTTATACTTAATTAAGAAGATAAAAGAATGAAACTTAACGAATACTATTTAGAGAGATTTATTGACTAAAATCACGAATCAAAATAATACAATGATAAAAACAAATATTAAAATAACGATTAAACAATAAACGACTTATCATCTGTTTAAATTAATATACAATCATACGTTAACGCCTGCATTAGAATCTATGGGCAAAACGCAAATCTTTGCTAATGCTCGTTTGAATATAGATCCATTAGCCGTACGCACCGTAGCCACACGTGCTATTCCGTCTGAACCATGATGTAGTTCAACTACCCTAGCAATAGCCCAATGTAACGGAACAACATTTTCATCCTTAAGCAACACAACTGCCCCGATGATCAAAGGTTGAGAATGTTTTGTCCACTTAGTACGCTGGGTTAGCGACTGGAGATATTCAACTTTCCATCGATTCCAAAAATCTTGCTGGAATCGTTGGAGGAGTTGCCAACGCCCGAGACGATTAATTTTCAGATCTGTTAGGATTTTCTCAGGAACGGCAGTTAAAGGTTCTAATGTTAAAAAATGTCCAGGTGTTAATACAGTAAGATCATTTGGATCAGAGCTAAGTGGGCAAAGAGGACGCGAATTCAACATGGCTTCGATTTGAATAAAAACGGTATTAAGCTCTTCAAATGTTAATGCTTGATCTCCTATGACCCGGTAGAGGTGTGATTTGACAGCTTTTACTTGAATCTCCCATACACCTCCAAAATGAGGAGAAGAAGGTGGGTTGAATCGAAACGTTATTTTTTCTTGTTCACACGCCTGCTGCATATAAGCATTGAGTTTATTGGCTGCTCCAACAAAATTGGTTCCATTATCCGAATGTATCAGATTAACTCTGCCTCTTCTTCCGATGAATCGTCTAAGAGCTGCAATATATGCATCGGTAGACATGTCTGATGCAACTTCAAGATGAATGGCCTTTGTTGTAAAGCAAACGAATAAACAAAGATAGGCCTTTCCTAATTTTGCACCACGGTGACTGCCTAATTTGATACGAAACGGGCCAGCGTAGTCCACACCCACTACCGAGAATGGTTTTACTTGATTAACTCTCGCAGCTGGCAAATTCCCCATGTAAGGTTCAAGGGGTGTAGGACGTGCACGAAAACACTTTATGCATTTTGATAAACAATGACGAATGGCACGCTTCGGAGAAAGGATCCAAAACTGTTGAGTTATCAAATACTGAACGGTATTTAAACCTGGATGACAGTTCTCGCGATGAATGGCTTCTATAATGAGATGGGTGAGCCTTGACTCCCTGGGAAGTAGCGCTGGGTGTTTATGTTCGAATTCCAGTCCCGAATGTGATAACCTTCCGCCCACCCTGAGAATCCCATGTTTGTCAAGGAAAGGATTGAGTTTACGCATGTGCTTCGATAACGCTTTGTCTTCCTTGAGGCGGGATATTTCATCTCTAAATGTCTTGGCTTGAGTATGTTTTACTAAATGTAGCAAAGCTTCGTGAAGCTCTCTCTGATTAAGGTTTGTTTTAGCATTACCAACCCGTGTGAGTGAATCCTTTTTACAGTTATGGATGAACCGAAAACAGTAAGCTAAGATACGTTGAGTTTTCCTAATAGATGAGAACTTTCCAATAAGTACATCTAAGATATGTAATTTGTCAGTATCTTGCAGTATTAATGTGACTGCCCGTTCTTCCGTTTTTGCACTTGTGATATTTGTTTCTATCGGTTTCGGAGGCCAGTGTTCTTTTGGTTGCGCAAGCCATGGTGGACCCGCCCACCATAATTGGTTGCGCACTAGATCGCCAGGAAGGAGACCGCGAGATGCTATGTCAGCTGGATTGTCTCCAGTTGGTACATGATTCCATATAGCTTTCGGTATCGTGTCCTCAATATGGCTAACTCGATTTGCGACGAATGTTTTCCAACGACAGGACGGGGAATCGAGCCAGGCGAGCACAACGGTAGAATCAGACCATGCAAAAGTGTTAGAGGCCGAAAACGATGGACAATACGATTCTTCTACGAATTTGATTAAATCAGACAACAGAACCGCGGCACAAAGCTCAAGTCGTGGTAATGATATTTTCTTTACAGGAGCAACCCGTGACTTGGCACAAATGAAAGATACCTGAATCTTGTTATTGTAATCTTCCGTTCGAAGATATACCACGGCTCCATACCCAGACTCTGAACTATCAGAAAATCCATGGAACTCAATCGATCTCATATTGTTTATCGAAAAATTGCGGGGAATTTGAAGCGTTTTTATCAAATCTAACTGATCACAATATTTCTCCCATTGCTTTACCATATCTTGAGTAGGGATTTCATCCCAGGTGACCTTTAAAAGCCATAGTTTTTGAATGTAACATTTAGCGAGAAATGTTAGCGGGACCAGAAATCCCAAAGGATCAAAGATACGAGCAAGTTCACTGAGTATTGTCCGTTTTGTGCAACTTCGTTTGAGTGGTTTAACATCAAACATAAATTTGTCAGTGTTAGGATTCCATTTTAGACCAAGGATTTTAATGGTATCGGATGACTCCACGTCTAAGGAGACACCGCCTGCATTGATGAGACGTTCCTCTGTCGGCAAGTCATTGAGCAAGTTTGGTACATTACTAGCCCACTTTCGTAGCTGAAAACATCCTTTAGCCATCATGTTTATGAGTTCTGTTTTTGTTTGTTGTGCAAGCTCTAATGTAGGACATCCACTGACAATATCATCAACATAGACATCTTTGTCCAACACTGCAGCTGCGTTTGGATATTCATTTCCATGATCTTGAATCAGCTGCTTGATGGTGCGTAACGCTGAATGAGGAGCCGATGAAGTTCCATATGTTACTGTATTTAAACGGTATTCGATTAGTGGGTTGGATTCGTCAAATCTCCAAAAGATCCGCTGATAATCACGTTGAGATTCGTCACATAGAATTTGTCTGTACATTTGACGAACATCCGCCGTATACACTACCGAATGTAGACGGAAGCGCAAGAGGAGTTCAGAAATGTTGGCTTGAAGTTTTTCCCCAGTGAGTAAAGTATCGTTTAAAGAGATCCCACTTGCATCCTTCGCAGACGCGTCAAATACCACACGCAGTTTAGTTGTGGAGCTGTCCGGACGAATGATACAATGATGGGGTATGTAATATATTCCTTTACTCAAATCTTGTATCGGTACCTTACTCATGTGACCACTATCAATATAATCTCGCATGAAATCGTTATATTGTTGACGTAATGCTGGGTCTCGAGCCAATCGTCGTTCAAGTGCATGAAATCTCTTGAGTGCTACTTCTCGCGATCCGATAAATTTCTTTTGTTCTGTATTAAAAGGAAGAGTAACTATATATCTTCCAGATTCGTTACGCGAATGTTCGTTAACGTATTTCTTTTCACAAAGCTCCTCATCTTGTGTCAATTTGGTAGCCATCGGTATGTTGTCTAGTTCCCAAAATCTTTTTAGTTCATCGTCTAATCGAGCCGAAGGCACCGCGTCGTTCATTTGTTTGTCATCCCTTACAAAGAATGACTTAGTTTCTGCGTCATGACGGTTTACAGACTCAACATTCCCAGTTAGGATCCAGCCGAAGACAGTGTTGAGAGCTGACGGTTTAGTAGATCCTCCACTTATTACTCCAGTAAGTAAGAGGGACGAAAAGATTTCAGCTCCGATGAGAATGTCAATCGGTCCTGGTAAATGACACTCGGGATCCGCCAAGGGCAAATGTTGAACGTGATTCCATGTGGTTTTATTAAGTTTTATCGCCGGCATTTTCCCACATATAGTAGGCAAGGTAAGTGCTTCTATATTGAATAACACTTTGCCACTAATTCCGATTTCCAGATCCATGATGCCAGATACTGATGACGTGGATTGGCCTAAGCCACTAATCTTCCTATTTGACTTTGTTCGTTCGATTCCTAATGATTTAGCAGCTTGTTCAGTTATGAAGTGCGCTTGACTACCTGAATCAATCAGAGCTCTTAACGTTTTAAAGTGACCATTAGAATCTTTAACTTGGATTTTTGCTGTTGACAGAAGCACTAAAGATCGTTCACCTAGATTGGTCAAAACTACCTGCTCTTTGTTGGACGCTGTAGCTTCCTGTTCTGGTTGGATTGGAATGTCCTTTTGAGATAAGATTTTAACAGATGGTTCGCTAACGTCATCCCGATGAAGAAGGCTATGATGACGTTGTCGACATTTTTGGCAATTGAAGATTGACCTACAGTCACGAAGGCCATGAGATGGTTTAAGACAATTAAAACACCAATGATGAGCTTTAGCATGATCCAGGCGATCATCTATCGGTTTCTGAGCGAATGACACGCACTGATTTATCGAGTGACCTTCCCCGCAGAACGTGCACTTGAACGTACTTAGGTTGACAGATGGTGCACTGACCTTTCCGGAGGGTTTCACGTCAGTGTTCGATAAGAATGCTGATGTGGTTGCTTTCTTATAAGAGGTTGTCTTTACGCTTTGTTGTGAGCTATGGCGCGGACGATCGGCGACTACTCCCTTCTCATTACTCGTAAAGTGTGTGTCCCGAACAAGAGCCTCACATTTTGCATATAAGAAAGCCTTTAATGTTGTGTATGTAGGTAATTCGTTATTAGGGTATTCCTGTTCAAACTCGCAGCGCATGGTTGAATTTAGTTTCGACAAAAGCAGATAACACAATATAAAATCCCAATGCTCTATGGGTAAATCGAGTCGCTTCAAAATTGCCAGATTTTCATGAAAGGTGTCTAATACACGGCGGAATTCATGAGCGTCGTTTGATTGTAAATTAAGGTTCTGTATTTCTTTCCAACAAGTGAAAGCTAATTCTCGTTTATCCCGGTACCGAGCGACGAGAGTTTCATATGCTTCGCAATAATATTTGCCTGTTATAGGAAACACTCTGATCAAGGCCAGCGCATCCCCTGTCAAACTAGACACCAAATAATGCATTCGTTCGGTATCCGACAGTGATTTATTTTCGTGGATTAATGATTGAAACACATCATAGAACTCTGGCCAAGTCTTGATATTTCCCGAGAAAGTTGGTAAATTTATTTTAGGTAACTTTACTTTGACTTCTGTAGGAGAAACAACTGAGCTTTCAAACGATTTAGTCATTTCGCTTTCGGTGTTAGTAAGTCGTCTATGTATAGCTAGAATCTCAAAATAAACTTCATCGCATTTGCATCTTATTATATCTTCAGCTTCTTCAGCTGTCGGCTCTATCAGACTCAGTATTGACTCATGAGCTTCTTCAAATCTAGCGGCATGCCCTTTGCATTCGGTAAAATGAGCAATAAAAGAATCTATTTGACATTTGTCAGTTTCTGCTAATTTTCCAATTTCTAAAGTTTGAGACAATCGGTTAAATGCTAAAGTCCGTTTTCGGCGCAAGGCGGGAAGGTCATGAATAGATTTGTATTGATTAAGATCAATGGTTTTTGCCTTTGATTGAATCCGACGCTTTGGTGTGTATGACATGTTGACTTGTAAACCGCTTTGTTTATAAAGAATTTAAATTATAGGTATCCAATGAAGCATATAACAAGCATTAATTTATTAGTGTAGTTGTTGAGGCTTCACCTTAATCCTACCACAGAATTTAGTTATGATAACTTGATCTTGTCAAAGTATATCCGTCAGCGAGCAATGTTTTTTCCATATGAATACCAATCAATACACAACACAACCATTAGACAATCTCAACTTCCATTAAACACTTATATTAATGAACTATTGAACTATTCTGAAAACATAATCCAAAATAAAAGTGAACAAGAAAATTACACCAGAATAAGATTGCATATGCACAAGTTTCAGAATAGGACCTTTTATAATTTTACAAAAATGTGAATTATTTGAGACAAAGTGTTCTATTTCTGTAATATTATACACGTTTTATATATGCAATACGAATTTACCTTAGCAATCAAAGTTTAATGGTACCGAGGATGAACAAACAACGATTGAACTGAGAATGTTTGTATGAATTTACCAAGAAACTTATGATTGATAGAATGATTTGCATATACCTGAATTTACTTGCAATTATTAGCAAGACTGATTTGCATTTTGTGACTGAACTTTACGAATAACACAGATGATAAGCCGATTATCGCTTTTGAACGTAATTAGAACGCGTGGTGGTAAGTCTAAAAGGTTAGAGACCGGGAGAAAACTTTCGATATATATTATCTTTTTTAGGGACTTAAATTCCCTGGTTTCGGCACCATATAAATGTGCGCGAACCTTTCAGTCTTCGCACATTTGGGTGAAGTGTATGGTTAAGAAAGTTATAGGATGGAGACACTTCCACGAATTGCCAGAAAAGATGGACGATCATGAGTCGCAAGTCAGCTAAAAACAGTATAATGTGCCACTTACTTGATTTGGAGGTCTTTTCCAGCTGCGAGTCTTCTGCCGGCCGGCTGGGCAACAAAGTTTTGTGCCCTAGGAATCACCTTTTACACATAAAATCACCAAATTTCAATAATAAAGTTCTAATTCGAAGTGTTTGCGGTTTATCCACGCGGAGAGGTTAGTTGCAGTGAAAAAGCGCAAGAGGGCGCTGCGGGACAGTTCGTTCAGTGACACATTGGCGGAGCTTGAATTCGCCGCTGTGATTGGCTGTTACGATCATGACTGTGTCCAGTCTTCTAAGAACAAATACGCGGGAAGGATTCAAATTGCTTGATTGATATTGAGCGGAAACTTTACACCATGCTTCGAAATCGCTTTCTCACAGGAACTGAACTCACCAATCAGTTTCGACGCCTCGGAGGAAGTAACCCAAGTGCATGGACAGTAAGACGTCGGCTTGCTGAATCTAACTTAAAACTCCTTAGACCTGCAAACGGCCCTAAACTGGAGCGTGGGCATCGTATTTCGAGACTAAGATATGCCCAGAGCCACGTAAATTGGAGTATTGAAGATTGGTCAAAAGTTATGTTCTCCGACGAATCAAAATTTATGCTCTACAAGCACGATGGAAGACACAGAGTGTATCGAAGACCAGGGGAAAGATTCAAGCAAGCATGCATCGAAGAAAAAGTAGCCTACGGTGGTGGGTCTGTACTTGTGTGGGCCGGAATTTCTTCTGAAAGTCGCACAGAGCTGGTGATCATAGAAAACGGCTCTTTAACTAGCGTAAGATATGTGGAAGAAATCCTCAATGATCACGTTGGTCCATTTATGGTCAATTTAGGTGAGGATGCTATATTTATGCATGACAATGCCCGACCTCATACAGGTAGGATTGTGAATGACTACCTTCAAGAGATGAACATTACTCGTATGGAGTGGCCAGCGCGCAGCCCGGATATCAACCCGATCGAGCATGCTTGGGACGAGCTAGGCAGATGCGTAAAACAACGAAACCCTCCCCCAATCACGCTTCGTGAGCTCAAAATTGCTCTCACAGAGGAATGGGAGAATATTCCCCAAAATCGTATAAGGAACTTGGTGTACAGCATGCCAAACCGCGTAAACGCAGTAATGGAAGCACGAGGAGGCAATACGAAGTATTAAAATTCAAGAAAATCGTAATAAAGTTCAAAAATTTCATGTTTCCTATTTTTGTTTTAAGGAGAGATCAGCAGTTTTTTTCTTTATGTAATTTTGTGTTAATAAAATGTATGGTGACTCATATTTTTTTTACTTTCATTTAAGGAGTATTACATTGTCTATTAAATACAATTTATTGCATTAACCTATCATTTTTAGTTTCCGAGATTTTTAACATTCTTTAAGTGACCCGGATTCATTGCTCTCGAGTGTAGTTTGTACTATTTTCTATCACCTCCAAAGTGTGACTTGTAGCCTCGAAACTAATATTAGATTTCTAAGTAGGAATATTTGTGAATTTGAAAAAAATTGCTAAAACATATCCGTGCGCGCTACTGTTCTTGCTAGAGTGTTTGCCTTAGTTCTAACTTATTTATTACTTTAGCGTATCAGCACTGCTATTCAGCGCGTTGTGTTACGCACTTCTCAATATATTTTTTTTGTGCTGAAAATACAAGACGAAGGTTTATTGATGAATTTAAAATATTTTCCTTAGTTCTAAACATGGCTTCAAAACATTATTTCATTGCCAAAAATCAAATGAAAATTCAGATTTAGTTAGACAATGATTGAGAGAGTCGATTACCAGTTTCAAAATCCTCAGTTTTTATTTTTACTACTTCACCAAGATTATTTTATAATATTTATTTTATTTTTATTCATTTATTATTCCTTGCACTGTTTTCATCACATACATTATATGTATCAGTACCATGCATGGTGCATGGTACTGAAGCCAGTTTTGGTAGGGAATGAGTCTAAAACGGACCTACATGCATAGGCTAAAAGCGACGGCGTGAAGTTTTACCATTTTGAAATCCAAGATGGCGCGCACAAGTTTTAGTCAAATTAGCGATATGGGTGTCATTTTCGGGGTTTTTTGGGATGCTGATTACGAATATGGCAACCATTTTGGAATCCAAGATGGCGCGCACAAGTTTTGGTCAAATTAGCGATATGGGTGTCATTTTCGGGGTTTTTTGGGATGCTGATTACGAATATGGCAACCATTTTGGAATCCAAGATGGCGCGCACAAGTTTTGGTCAAATTAGCGATATGGGTGTCATTTTCGGGGTTTTTTGGGATGCTGATTACGAATATGGCAACCATTTTGGAATCCAAAATGGCACGCACAAGTTTTGGTCAGATTAGCGATATGGGTGTCATTTTCGGGGTTTTTTGGGATGCTGATTACGAATATGGCAACCATTTTGGAATCCAAGATGGCGCGCACAAGTTTTGGTCAAATTAGCGATATAGGTGTCATTTTCGGGGTTTTTTGGGATGCTGATTACGAATATGGCAACCATTTTGGAATCCAAAATGGCGCGCACAAGTTTTGGTCAGATTAGCGATATGGGTGTCATTTTCGGGGTTTTTTGGGATGCTGATTACGAATATGGCAACCATTTTGGAATCCAAGATGGCGCGCACAAGTTTTGGTCAAATTAGCGATATAGGTGTCATTTTCGGGGTTTTTTGGGATGCTGATTACGAATATGGCAACCATTTTGGAATCCAAAATGGCGCGCACAAGTTTTGGTCAGATTAGCGATATGGGTGTCATTTTCGGGGTCTTTTGGGATGCTGATTACGAATATGGCAACCATTTTGGAATCCAAGATGGCGCGCACAAGTTTTGGTCAAATTAGCGATATATATGTCACGTCGTAAATAAAATAAGAAAGAAAACAAATTAAAACATAACGTACTTATGACTAGGCGGTATGGTTCTAAAACTATAGCCAGCTCCGAATAGGAGCAAATAAATAAACAATCAATGTCACGTCATGTCAAATATACGTCAAAAAGCTACAAAGTTTTGTTGTGTTTTGGCTCGGGTGCCGTGATTACACAACCATGGAAAACACAGCCACGGAATGTACAGCCCGGAATTGGCGACCAATTTGGCATCCAATTCCATGGTTGTGTTTTCCATGGTCGTGCATTCCAGGCCGTACATATCTATGCACACCCTTGGAAAACACAACCATGGAATTGGATGCCAAATTGGTCACCAATTCCGGGCTGTACATTCCGTGGCTGCGTTTTCCATGGCTGTACATTCCCGACACGTGTTGGGAATTTGAAGCCAAATGACGTCATAGCATATGCTTCGTTTGCACTTACTCGAATTTTTCTTCAGCCGATCTGTCACTCTTGTACAAGTAGGTAACTATGCCACTGTCACGATATTATTAAACTTATTTTCTCTCACTCTGTGCCTAAGATATTATGTTCTGTGCTCTGTGTAGCGAAGAGATTTTGTTGTATAATTTCTAGACAACAATAATTGAATTGGATTGTAGATAATGTATTCAGAGTACCTACTTTAGAAAAACTTGATATAAAAACTACAAGAAATGAAGCTATAATAGATTTTATCACTGAAAACTATTTTATAGCACTGACACCAGATTCCAAGATTATGTTACGTGAGCCGTTTAAAAGAGAACGTCGCCGTCTTTCGTAAGTGGAAGTCAAAGAAAAGAAGCATCAGAAAGAGTAAAATGTAAGTACATATGTACAATAACATATATAAGTAAGTCTATTAAATGTATGTCTATTGTCTACATCAAAACCCCGACAAGAGCTGAGCTCTTCAATTAAAGAAATATAGATACCATAGTGTTCCTGCTAATAAAGCCAGCTGAGTCGAGTGGTTTGCCCTGTCCATTATCCATCTGCTCAGATGCTTTGTATAGACAGTAAAGTTTAAAATAAAGTAGGTACATAATTGAATAATTGGTTAGCCTAATGCTGAGCTCAAGCAAGTTTTATTTTATTGATAATGTCACCTAAGAATAGTAATTATTTCCTATGGTCAGTTATAATTTGACTACAGGCAAGAGTAGGTACCTACTTTTATAGAAACTGCAGGCTAACATAGTGAGACAAGGCATGGATAGTGTTCATAACAATGAAATGACATTCTATTATACTCATTGCTTATACTCACCAGATTTTCATCTCTAATTTTTCAGATATATAGCCATTGAACTTGGTCAGAGCTAGCAATGAATCCCAAGAGAGAAAAATCGACAAAGTGCGCAGTGACAGAATCAGACTTAAAACAAAACTTACAGATGCACTTTCGCAAGCCCTAAAGCTAAAATGGAAATGGGCGGGTCACATCTCACGAAGTAACGACAGCAAGTGAACCACACATACCACTAGATGGAAAAGACCAGTAGGCAAAAGGAATGTTGGCAGACCATACAGCCGGCAGGCTGATGATATTAACCAAACTGCTGGGATGACAGCAGGAGCGGATAGAGAAATGTAGAAAGGGATGGAGGAGGCCGTTACTCAAAAAGGGGTCCACAAACTATCCAATAACAAAATAATAAATTTAGAATACTAACCTATACTAGGTATAAGCTAGCATCTACTAACACTACTGTAAATATATAGATAAAGAGATTTGGAAGTAAAAGGTTATTTTATTATTTATTACTATAGTATGAACTTGGGAGAATGCAGACTAAACCTAAAATAACAACATCTTTAACTACACTAATATATTTAAAAGGAAAAATTTGCATTTTTGTGTTTGTAATGAGTAAATTCAAAAACTACTGTGCCTGTTTCAAAAAATAATTCACTGATGGAAGCTACATTTATTTATTAAATTCTTTATTGCACAAAGATATACAACAGAAGGACTTAATGTTAAAGTATTTTCTACTAGCCAACCCAATGTGGTAACAGAAAATGTATTTATTTATAAAGAAAATACAAATAACATTATTGTGAGTTAATGAGGTGCTGATTGGTGACATGCTAAGAATATAATTGTTTAGTAAAAAAGCTCTCTTGTTAACTTTTTTAAACGCTCCTCTGACTCCACCTTCTTGATAACATAGGGTAGTTTGTTCCATAGCCTGACAGCTTCTACAGAAAAAGTTTCCGCGAAAGAAGTGTTATGTACCGGGGTTTCTAAAAGGAATAAATAAATAATGTTGGACAATCCACACATCATCTAGCCCCAAGCTAAGCAGAGCTTGTGTTATGGATGGATACGAGATTAGATTATACAATACACTACATAGCTAGGTAGATATTTTTTACTAGCAGTGCCCGACGCGACTTCGTCCGCGTGCCGTTTTAAGGCGACGGGTAGGGTGAAATTTTTCATAATAAATAAAAATGTCAATAACTTCCAAGTTTATTATTTATTTATTATATCTATACACACGTTAAACTTGTAACACGGCATAGTTTTTGCCGTGGTGGTTAAACTCTAGACAGTCAGCGTGGCAACGTCACAATTTCAATTTCAACAAAAATGCTGACAACGGCGCAAAACACATAATGAGCCGCGCACAGTTCGGATAGTCAAACTCTAAAGCAGTGCCTTATGTATATTTGCGAGCACACAGCAATCAAACACTTATAATTCCTTAGGCGCTACTCTTCTTCTTCTTTAAACACCTTAATGTAGAAATGTTTTCTTTAGAGTCACAAGATACGAACCATAAGAATAGCTGTGCTGAGTTTGGTACCAAACAAATCTGCCAAACCCATAAAAAATGGGATCTTAAACCACACTTTTGCAAAAGGTGTTGGTACTAAACTAACATTTAAAAGTAAACTATATCCAAGAGCACAAATTTTGAGTAACAATACACTAGTTCAATATATGTGTTATAGGAAATAATAAGTTTCACAACTCCACATGCTATCACTTTTTCTGAAAACAGTTTTCGGTTTCCCCAAAAACACGCATTTGGCTATACCCGTCACCTTAAGAGATTTTGCGATAACCCATTCCATTACTATCTTCTTATGAAAGAAATTGATGGTAAAGTGCAGTCTAAGAAGGAAAACTTAGTATACTTAAATAACTTTTATCAAAATAACTCAATTCACTAACTAAAATAACGAAACTTTTGCTAAATACCGACCGACTTAAAACACATTGCCAAAACGCACCGATAGCGCGATCTAGGATTCGTGCACAGTAGCGCCATCTAGTGGTAAACACAACAAATTTCTAACTTGACTCGATTTGGGGGATGATTTTGCAAAATCTAAAAATGCAGATCCATTTTATTTCGTGTCAACATTATGCGTACCTACCAAGTTTAATTAAGTACCTAAAATGTTAACTAGTTTTATAAATAATAATATAAGCTCATAGTTCCTATATAGTACCTATATAATATAATGTCTAAGCGCCCAACCCTTTTTTGCGATACCTGGAAAAGGTGAATAAGTTTTTAAGTGCCTCCCTAATTTTAAGACCTTTGTAACACTTATTTTGGCAAAATAAATATCTTGTATCTTGTTTCAAGTCAATCGGTTCACGATATAAGATTCTGCATACAAACTTCAGAGCCTGTTTTTAGGGCTCCGGAGCGTGATTTCCTAAATTTCTTTCTTATGGGGGGTTTACACGGGTCGATTTTCGCCGTGCAGCGAGTAGCTTCACTAATTGCCTCACCAAGCCGCATCGCTAGCCCATTTACACTGTGGGCTTAGTTTGAGTTTTGCACATGTTTTGAACGTATCGCCTTCGCAGTGTAAGCCACCAATTTTGTATGGAGATCTAAGCAGAGCCCCCTATAAGATTTTTTGAGAAGCTTGCATTGCGAGTATTTGGGTAGCCTACGTAGCGAAGTCGCCACGTAATCGCAAGATGACCATCGCATGCGATGATGTTTGACCGTTACGCTGTTTTATGCGAGTTTGAGCGACAGTTAGACGCCTCTGCGATTGCGTCTCCGGCTTGCTCGGCGATATCGCAGCAACACCGCAAATTTCTTGGTGTGGCAGTACTAACTATTAGCCTATCTGTGCGAAATGGTTCGAGTTTGAACCAAAATAGGGTTCATATCTAAAATTATATTGGAATAGGAACCAATATTTATAGTAACAACTCACTTATTAATTATAAATAAATTTGCAAATTATATTAATTGCAGTGTTTATAACTTCTAAGAAGTAAAAACATAGTGAAAGTGGTGACTCATAAGTTTTATTTGTGCTAGTGTAGTTTTGCAAAAATCAAACGAGAAACGGAGCTCCCAAAGCACCAAGCGACTCTGTTGATGGTCATTCCAAGGCCGAGCTGCTTTTGGATCTCCATCCAAGCAAAGACACTTTGCTTATATATTTCGCAAAGACTGGAACACGCTTGCCTAGGACTCCTTCTCTGTTATGATACTCCTATGGTAAAGGTGAGTTATTTTTTTTGCTAAACTGTCTTTGCAGGTTGTTTCTTACCATTGCTTTTATTAACAAAAGGTCTCAAGATTATATTTATTAGATCTCATTATCTAACCACCCAAACAAGAAAGGATAGGTTAGAATGGTAATTTCAGTAAAAATCTAGATAAAATGTACTACCTGAGAATTGGTATTTTGTGAATGTCTCATATTGTCATTTATATTGATTATCCTACTTTCTGTATCTATAGGATCATTGATGGAATTGACTAAGTACTCAATCTTTCAGAATTACAAATTCTTTTTGTCTTTTCCTGTTACTTTTGTCACCTAATCACTTACCAATAACTTCCATAAAGGAAACATAACTTATCTAAACAGCTTATACACCACCTACTCAGCGAATGACACTTACTACCATAACTAAATTACTGTTTTTATTCATTCAGGTCAGGATAAAGGTGGTACCGATGGAAGTGTAAAGAATGAAGGATGTGTGATCAACTGGTCCGGAGAACAGTTTTGAGAGCAAGCTAATCGGTCAGTTTAATCTTATTGAAACTGTTTATATATTATTGTGTACTTTTAATTTATCCTACTTTCTGTACAACCATCAGTCAGGGAATTGACTAAGTACTCAATCTTTCAAGGACATTTTTACTTCTTGTACCTAATCACTTACCAATAGCTTAACTAAGTACTCAATCTTTCAAGGACATTTTTACTTCTTGTACCTAATCACTTACCAATAGCTTTCATAAAAAAAACATTACATACTCTCACCTTGCTGTATAACTTATAATATTTTCCATAGTTTATTCAGTACTATCTACTGTAAAGCCAAGCATAAGTAGAGAATAAAAACTCTGATTTTTATACCTAAAATCTGATACCGATGAACCTTATGATTTATCTAATCAGCTTTTACACCACCTACTCAGTGAATGACATTTACTATCATAACTAAATTAGTGTTCATATTCATTCAGGTCAGGATGGTACCGATGGAAGTGTGAAGAATGAAGACAAGGATGTGTAATCAACTGGTCCGGAGAACAACTTCAGAGCAAGTTATTCAACTTGGTCAGTTTAGTTTTATTGATACTGTTTGTATATTATTGTGTAGTTCTAAATTATTTAATAATATGTCTAAAACATTCATTTGTTGTAAACAATTGAGTATTCAAAGACAGACCTTTATATTCTTTAATTTTGGTGCATCTACTGATATTTTTGTCTTTGTTACAGATTATTGAAAGCAGAGCTGCACTACTCGGAAAGCTCAAAAGTCAACCAAAATTTAAACTCTATGTTACTGCTACACTAACTTTGAGTTGCTCAAAACACTACAATGGTGATATTATCAGATCGAATTCCAATCTCATGTTTCTTGAACCAATTTATAAATATTTCAAAGATTTTAATAATGTTATAGGTAGTAAGTATTATTCACTTCAAATACACACACTTATTCAAATAAATATGTAGCTGTTTTAATTTTATTCCAAAAAAAAAACCAGTAAGCCAACAAAGAACTAATTTATATATATTTGGTATGTACTGTACATCAACTAAACTTTAAATATTATTATCTGTTGAAACTATATGTATTGAAGGCAGTTCGCTGAACTTGTCTCAGTGTATCTGACTGTGTTCCTTGTTCAGCCAAGTGTTGTTGCAGTGCCACTGCCAAGATAGTACTAGATGACAACTTCAGATCTGGCCCCAGCGGCTGAAATAGTATTTGATAGTTATATTACTATGAATATATTAGTGGCCTCCTAGTTTCTCACAGGTAGCCTTTATAAAAAACATAAACTTTAAATACCCTATATTACTCGGCTTCATTCCTTCAAGAATTTTTAATATCAGAGTTTTTACTTTAATCCAAACAAACAAAGCTATCTTCATTATAATATTAGTATAGAGAAGGAATAAGAATTATCATAAAGAATTAGGAATAGAATTTTTATTTCAGTTGTCAAAAAATCTAAATATCAGCTTCAAGTTCTACCACCGATGCAGCTAGCAGCTAGTTAAGTGGATTGACTTCAGCCTCATGCCAATCTAGAAGCATAGCATTAGTTGAAAACAATGCATTTGAAAAGAAGTCACATCCCGGACAACATAATATAATGTTATACTCATAGTTTGAATAGCTGTCTCATATAAAATATTTTTATTTATCTATTGAGCATGCAAGTTTATTATGAAGTACAAACCTGTGACCAATTGGCTTCGAATACAAGGACTCAAACTGAACAAGCTTGTAGGAAAAACAATAGTTTTGAAACATATTGAGTGTGCGAGTTCTCCTAAACCTCAAAGCTGTGACAGGGCTCCTACCCGTCAATTACGTATAATCTTTTAGGTTACTGATCAGTTACTGATATTGTTTTCTTCGTGCCTGAAATGAGTAACATTAGATATTAAGTAAGATAAAGCATTCAAAGGTATTATTAGGTATATTTTAAACAAGGTGTTTGTTTCTGATAATCTGAGTTTACATAGACTTATCCATCCAGTTTGAAACACTCTCAATAATATATTATAAACAGTGATAAAATTAGATACATACTCATTTAAAAAGATCGTTCATTACATTTTCATATATCGTATCTTGATATTAGTTTCAACTATTACAACTTTCTCACTGATAAAGTGTTTTTTAATGTTCAAGACATAAACTACATGTTATTTTATTATTGATTGAATAACTAATTGATTAAATAACCTGCAAAATCTGCAAATAGAACTTTTTTATTCATAAAGTGGGGTGCGTGCCGTGATTACACAACCAAGGAAAACACAGCCACGGAATGTACAGCCCGGAATCGGTGACCATTTTGGCATCCAATTCCGGGCTGTGCATTCCGTGGCTGTGTTTTCCTACTGTGTTGTACATTCCCGACACGTGTTGGGAATTTGATGCCAAATGACGTCATAGCATATGCTTCGTTTGCACTTACTCAAATTTTTCGTTTAGCCGATCATGTACAAGTAGCTAACTATGCCACTGTCAAAATATTATTTTTAAACTTATTTTTTTTCATGCGTGATGCGTCACAGTAGGTGCGAGGAGCGAAGCGACGAGCGTTAGTTTGATATAGAAAACCGCGCCAGAACCTACATGCGTTTAACCATTTGCCAGACAACAATCAGAAAAACGAAGTTAGGAACTGTAATGATCGGTTGTTGGACCTAGTGTTAGTATCAGAGGTCATGGATGATGTGAGTGTGTGCACCGCAGACGAGGCATTGGTGCCAGTGGACACACAACACCCACCACTAACGATCATGGTGACGCGCGCATCTCGTCCTGTAGTTTTGGCTGAGTCAAAACCCGTTCTTAATGATTGGAACTTCTCAAAAGCTGACTATCACTCGCTGTACTCGTCGATAGCGTCAGCAAATTGGACCCCATTATATGAGATGCGGGACTCAGAAGAAGCTTTAGATTATTTCTACGGATCGCTTAATAATATTTTTGACATGTGGGTACCTAAGAAACGACAAAAACGGGAAAACTCGAGGTATAGCTATCCAAATTGGTATACGGCTGATTTAATACGTGGAATAGAACGCAAAGCTAGACTGCATAAGAGGTATAAGACAAGCGGAACCAGGAAGGACTATTTGGCATTCTCAGAAAGCAGATCAGAAATAAAAGTCATATACATGCAGCTCAGGAGCATCATCAGGAGCAAATTCAGAGTAATATAGTCAGTGACCCCAAATCATTCTGGAACTACGTGAGATCAAGACAGGGAGCGACGAGTCGTAACAAAATTACTCATAATGGAATTACATTACCTGATGCGGATTGTGCGGAAGAATTCGCGAAATACTTCCACTCGGTATATGGCAGTACCCCAGCAAAACTAGATGTGGCTGAGGCGGAGGCACATAGTCGCGCCGGTGCTGCACGCCTGCATATTCCTCAGCTCTCGCTCGTCGAAGTCACAAAGGCGCTGGCGAAGCTGAAGCCTAAACGCTCCGCGGGACCTGATGGTTTTCCAGTTTTCATATTTAAAGATTGTAGGATGGCATTGGCTGAGCCGCTAGCGCATATTTACAACCTTTGTTTGCAGCTCTCTTATTTTCCACAACGCTGGAAAGTAACCCGAGTAATCCCGATACCTAAAAGTGGAACCGGTTCAGAAGTTAGCGGCTTTAGGCCCATAGCTATCCTTTCCACACCAGCAAAGGTCTTTGAATCGGCGGTGCAGCGGTGTATGCAGGAACAGGTGGCTCCCCAATTGTCGGATGCGCAACATGGCTTTCGAGCAGCACGCAGTACAACGAGCAATCTTCTTGACGCCATGGCCCATGTGATACCTCATGTGGATGCAGGAGTGCAAGTCGATGTAGCCTACTTTGATTTTAAAAAAGCTTTCGATCTAGTTGACAACGATATTTTGCTGACAAAGCTGGCGACAGTTGGCTGCACAACCAAGTTATTGCAGTTCTTTGCTAGCTATATGAGGGATAGGCAACAGTTTGTGGAGTACGCGGGATATAGATCTCAACCCTACTACACCAGAACGGGAGTAAGCCAAGGCAGTAACTTAGGCCCATTGGAATTCATCATTATGATTAATGATTTGCCTGAGGTTGTTAGGAATGCAAAATGTCTTCTGTTCGCGGATGACCTAAAGTTGCTCTTACCTGTTCAAGAAGAGGAAGACTGCAGTCGCTTTCAGCAAGACGTAGATAGAGTGGTTCAGTGGAGCCATAGCAGCAAACTGCAGTTTAATAACGATAAATGCTCAGTATTAAGCTTCAGCGGAGCTAAAACACCGGAACGTTACAAGTATAGAGTAGACGGAACGTTGTTGAAGCGCGTTGACTCAGTCAGAGATTTGGGAGTTCGTATGGACTCTGAGCTGAGATTCCGGGACCAGGCTGTTAGTGTTTGTAAAAAGGCATTTAGAAGCCTGGGTTTTATATTGCGTCGAGCACACTCCTTTACGAACATAAGAGCACTGACAGCCCTGTACAATGCGTTAGTCAGAAGTCAGTTAGAGTGTAATATTGCTGCGTGGGCTCCTCATGAAACTAAGTACAGTCTCATGTTGGAGCGCATACAAAACAAATTCACTCGTTACCTATACTGGAAGCGGTACGGCGTCTATCCCTTCTACCCGTTAATGTATCCGACCTTGTTCGTTCTGGGTATGGTTGGATACAATAAGCTGGAAACACGTCGGGATCTTGCACTGGCTGTTTACGTCGTAAGGGTGCTTCGGGGAGACGTCACTAACCCAGGCGTCTTGAAGACTATTAATTTGTGCGTACCCGACGAATACGTGCTGCGGCGAAGGCGGCCGCGCCTGTTCAGTGTGCCGCGCGGCAGAACCAACTTGTTGGCTAAATCGCCTCTTATCCGCGCCATGCACACACTCAATCTAGTAGCAGAGAATGTTGACGTGTTTTATGTTTCTCTGAATGAATTTACAAAGGCCACAATGTTTATTTTATGTTATTCTTGACAATGAGTTTGTGTTGTGTTGTATGTTTGTTTTTAATTTTTTTTTTATTAGTATAAAATTTGATTTGCATGAAATAATTAATGACATATTATTATTATTGACATATATTATTATTATTGTAATTGTATAATTTATTTGAGCACAATGACAACGAGTAATTAATTTTATAAAATGTAACTACACTATTACATTAGGATAACCCTGTTAAAATAGATGTAAGTAAATGAAATAAATAAATAAAAAATTATTGAATTGGATTGTTTTCTTTTCATATTATAATCTGTGCAGTTTATCTTTATCAAAATGGGATAGTAACATTTTAATCTTTGGTTTCATCTAAACGAAACATAGGCTAGGCTTTCGACCAATCAGAGCAATGGTCGCCAATTCCATGGTCGTGTTTTCCACGGCTGTACATTCCGTGGTTGGACATTCCCAACACATGTCGGGAATGCGTAGCCCGTATATCATGCACATTTTGGCTGCGAATTCCTGGTTGCGTATTCCTGGCTGTGCTTTCCGTGGTCGTACATTCCGGGTCGTGCTTTCCATGGTTGTACATTAACCGGACCCATAAAGTAGACAACAGTGTTGCCAAGTCTAGCAAATTTAAAGTACCACAAAAATCATAAAATAATAATTAAAAAAAAAGTATTTATTGCAGATCTCGCTTTCTATGGATTTTAGGCAATATGAATATAAAACATAGGTATAATGTAGAAAATTAAATTCTCTATAACTTTCGTTGAGACGTTTTTTTAAATATTTGGAATCATTTTCGAGATAGCTAAATTGATATGTAAAAATCGTTATTTTACACTTTATTGAAAATGTCTGACTTTCCATGGGTTTTTTTTATGCTACATTATATTATATAATATATTTATTATTATCGAATACTAATGTTTAAAACTGCGCGTGCTCTGCCCTCATATCTCAAAAATAGTTAAAGATATAAAAAAAAAGTTTGTACAAAAGTTGTAGAGATTTTAATTCTCTATGATATATATTCTACATCTATATAGCATAAAACCAATAAGAAACGATATATCTACAATAAATGTGTAAAATAACGAATTTTCACTTTTGACTTTGACTATCTTGACAATGGTACATGCTATAAAAAAAATGTCTTTACAAAAGTGGTAGAGAGTTTAATTCTCTATGATATATATTCTACATTTATATAGCATAAAACCAATGAAAAACGATATATCTACAATAAATGTGTAAAATAACGAAATTTTCACTTTTGACTTTGACTATCATACAAATGGTACAAGTTATAAAAAAAGATCTTGGCAAAAGTGGTAGAGAGTGTTATTTCCTACAATTATATGAAATATTTTTTTATTTTATTATTATCAGAAAAGCCTGAGTTTTTATATAGTTGGTATATTTCAACTGTAGTCCCTATAATCTTCGTAGAAATAACGGTTTTAATGAAGGATAACATTTTATAATATGCTTTTTTTGTAGGTACTACTCACGGCAAAGTGTTCTTTCATACTTCATTTTTTAAATTACATCCTTATTATTATTTTGACCACAACATACACGATCGAAAGTACGCTATTTTTGCTAATATTCGAAAACCTTGTCTACAATTAATAAATTTCTCAGTTATTAATTAATAAATCGTTTTTTTTAATACATACAACTGGACAGGGATGCTCGTAGACCAAGAAGCAGACCACCAGCCCGATGGTCCAAAGACATTATGGAGCGAGCCGGGAATCAGTGGATGAGAGTCACAAGGGACCGTAAAGAATGGCATAATAAATAGGAGGCCTATAATCAGCAGTGGGTGCCAACGGGCTGAAATGATGATGATGATGACATACAACTTTTGAAGAATCATTCTTTGATATGTATATCTTTTTATAACCGTGAAACGTTTCTGTTTATAAAAATCTTATTTGAAAGCTCGCCAATTTCACAGAACTCAACGAAGGGACTCTACTCACAGTATTTTACTCAAACATTTTGAAGCCTATTATTTTTGTTTGTTTCATATTCACCTATTTATTGTGAAAATATTTTCCCATAACAATTACCCTAAGCATCCAATAATAAATTTAGTTGTGCACACTGAATCCGGCTAATTTCGTTTAGAACTATCTGTAACTTTTTTTACAAAAGTGATAATATAACATTAATATTTCTTTTAAAAATATTATAAATATAATTTTCATACGAATTTTCATGTTTGAGCATATTTATATAAATAACCTAATTTTAAGAATAGCATTATTGGGAAAATGACGTTGACTCTTTGATATTGAATGACAAGACACTAACATTGACATTTTAACACATAGTTCGGTTTCAAATCAGTCAAAATCGAATGAAATGAACGAAACAAACATCAAAACAGCCAAGGACCAACTAAACAAACCTAATCTGTCAATTTCAAATACTATTTCCGGTATCGCAGGGGCGATACCTGGCAGAAGCTGCTACGTATGTACTCGTACTCGCTAAGTAACGTGGCGTAGGCTTCGTAGCGACTGCGTCTAATTTAGCTATCGTATATGCGACAGCTAAAAGTGAGCGCGCCCGCACTAGGGGTACAGGTCCCGCGGAGCGTTTAGGCTTCAGCTTCGCCAGCGCCTTTGTGACTTCGACGAGCGAGAGCTGAGGAATATGCAGGCGTGCAGCACCGGCGCGACTATGTGCCTCCGCCTCAGCCACATCTAGTTTTGCTGGGGTACTGCCATATACCGAGTGGAAGTATTTCGCGAATTCTTCCGCACAATCCGCATCAGGTAATGTAATTCCATTATGAGTAATTTTGTTACGACTCGTCGCTCCCTGTCTTGATCTCACGTAGTTCCAGAATGATTTGGGGTCACTGACTATATTACTCTGAATTTGCTCCTGATGATGCTCCTGAGCTGCATGTATATGACTTTTATTTCTGATCTGCTTTCTGAGAATGCCAAATAGTCCTTCCTGGTTCCGCTTGTCTTATACCTCTTATGCAGTCTAGCTTTGCGTTCTATTCCACGTATTAAATCAGCCGTATACCAATTTGGATAGCTATACCTCGAGTTTTCCCGTTTTTGTCGTTTCTTAGGTACCCACATGTCAAAAATATTATTAAGCGATCCGTAGAAATAATCTAAAGCTTCTTCTGAGTCCCGCATCTCATATAATGGGGTCCAATTTGCTGACGCTATCGACGAGTACAGCGAGTGATAGTCAGCTTTTGAGAAGTTCCAATCATTAAGAACGGGTTTTGACTCAGCCAAAACTACAGGACGAGATGCGCGCGTCACCATGATCGTTAGTGGTGGGTGTTGTGTGTCCACTGGCACCAATGCCTCGTCTGCGGTGCACACACTCACATCATCCATGACCTCTGATACTAACACTAGGTCCAACAACCGATCATTACAGTTCCTAACTTCGTTTTTCTGATTGTTGTCTGGCAAATGGTTAAACGCATGTAGGTTCTGGCGCGGTTTTCTATATCAAACTAACGCTCGTCGCTTCGCTCCTCGCACCTACTGTGACGCATCACGCATGAAAAAAAATAAGTTTAAAAATAATATTTTGACAGTGGCATAGTTAGCTACTTGTACATGATCGGCTAAACGAAAAATTTGAGTAAGTGCAAACGAAGCATATGCTATGACGTCATTTGGCATCAAATTCCCAACACGTGTCGGGAATGTACAACACAGTAGGAAAACACAGCCACGGAATGCACAGCCCGGAATTGGATGCCAAAATGGTCACCGATTCCGGGCTGTACATTCCGTGGCTGTGTTTTCCTTGGTTGTGTAATCACGGCACGCACCCCACTTTATGAATAAAAAAGTTTTATTTGCAGATTTTGCAGGTTATTTAATCAATTAGTTATTCAATCAATAATAAAATAACATGTAGTTTATGTCTTGAACATTAAAAAACACTTTATCAGTGAGAAAGTTGTAATAGTTGAAACTAATATCAAGATACGATATATGAAAATGTAATGAACGATCTTTTTAAATGAGTATGTATCTAATTTTATCACTGTTTATAATATATTATTGAGAGTGTTTCAAACTGGATGGATAAGTCTATGTAAACTCAGATTATCAGAAACAAACACCTTGTTTAAAATATACCTAATAATACCTTTGAATGCTTTATCTTACTTAATATCTAATGTTACTCATTTCAGGCACGAAGAAAACAATATCAGTAACTGATCAGTAACCTAAAAGATTATACGTAATTGACGGGTAGGAGCCCTGTCACAGCTTTGAGGTTTAGGAGAACTCGCACACTCAATATGTTTCAAAACTATTGTTTTTCCTACAAGCTTGTTCAGTTTGAGTCCTTGTATTCGAAGCCAATTGGTCACAGGTTTGTACTTCATAATAAACTTGCATGCTCAATAGATAAATAAAAATATTTTATATGAGACAGCTATTCAAACTATGAGTATAACATTATATTATGTTGTCCGGGATGTGACTTCTTTTCAAATGCATTGTTTTCAACTAATGCTATGCTTCTAGATTGGCATGAGGCTGAAGTCAATCCACTTAACTAGCTGCTAGCTGCATCGGTGGTAGAACTTGAAGCTGATATTTAGATTTTTTGACAACTGAAATAAAAATTCTATTCCTAATTCTTTATGATAATTCTTATTCCTTCTCTATACTAATATTATAATGAAGATAGCTTTGTTTGTTTGGATTAAAGTAAAAACTCTGATATTAAAAATTCTTGAAGGAATGAAGCCGAGTAATATAGGGTATTTAAAGTTTATGTTTTTTATAAAGGCTACCTGTGAGAAACTAGGAGGCCACTAATATATTCATAGTAATATAACTATCAAATACTATTTCAGCCGCTGGGGCCAGATCTGAAGTTGTCATCTAGTACTATCTTGGCAGTGGCACTGCAACAACACTTGGCTGAACAAGGAACACAGTCAGATACACTGAGACAAGTTCAGCGAACTGCCTTCAATACATATAGTTTCAACAGATAATAATATTTAAAGTTTAGTTGATGTACAGTACATACCAAATATATATAAATTAGTTCTTTGTTGGCTTACTGGTTTTTTTTTTGGAATAAAATTAAAACAGCTACATATTTATTTGAATAAGTGTGTGTATTTGAAGTGAATAATACTTACTACCTATAACATTATTAAAATCTTTGAAATATTTATAAATTGGTTCAAGAAACATGAGATTGGAATTCGATCTGATAATATCACCATTGTAGTGTTTTGAGCAACTCAAAGTTAGTGTAGCAGTAACATAGAGTTTAAATTTTGGTTGACTTTTGAGCTTTCCGAGTAGTGCAGCTCTGCTTTCAATAATCTGTAACAAAGACAAAAATATCAGTAGATGCACCAAAATTAAAGAATATAAAGGTCTGTCTTTGAATACTCAATTGTTTACAACAAATGAATGTTTTAGACATATTATTAAATAATTTAGAACTACACAATAATATACAAACAGTATCAATAAAACTAAACTGACCAAGTTGAATAACTTGCTCTGAAGTTGTTCTCCGGACCAGTTGATTACACATCCTTGTCTTCATTCTTCACACTTCCATCGGTACCATCCTGACCTGAATGAATATGAACACTAATTTAGTTATGATAGTAAATGTCATTCACTGAGTAGGTGGTGTAAAAGCTGATTAGATAAATCATAAGGTTCATCGGTATCAGATTTTAGGTATAAAAATCAGAGTTTTTATTCTCTACTTATGCTTGGCTTTACAGTAGATAGTACTGAATAAACTATGGAAAATATTATAAGTTATACAGCAAGGTGAGAGTATGTAATGTTTTTTTTATGAAAGCTATTGGTAAGTGATTAGGTACAAGAAGTAAAAATGTCCTTGAAAGATTGAGTACTTAGTTAAGCTATTGGTAAGTGATTAGGTACAAGAAGTAAAAATGTCCTTGAAAGATTGAGTACTTAGTCAATTCCCTGACTGATGGTTGTACAGAAAGTAGGATAAATTAAAAGTACACAATAATATATAAACAGTTTCAATAAGATTAAACTGACCGATTAGCTTGCTCTCAAAACTGTTCTCCGGACCAGTTGATCACACATCCTTCATTCTTTACACTTCCATCGGTACCACCTTTATCCTGACCTGAATGAATAAAAACAGTAATTTAGTTATGGTAGTAAGTGTCATTCGCTGAGTAGGTGGTGTATAAGCTGTTTAGATAAGTTATGTTTCCTTTATGGAAGTTATTGGTAAGTGATTAGGTGACAAAAGTAACAGGAAAAGACAAAAAGAATTTGTAATTCTGAAAGATTGAGTACTTAGTCAATTCCATCAATGATCCTATAGATACAGAAAGTAGGATAATCAATATAAATGACAATATGAGACATTCACAAAATACCAATTCTCAGGTAGTACATTTTATCTAGATTTTTACTGAAATTACCATTCTAACCTATCCTTTCTTGTTTGGGTGGTTAGATAATGAGATCTAATAAATATAATCTTGAGACCTTTTGTTAATAAAAGCAATGGTAAGAAACAACCTGCAAAGACAGTTTAGCAAAAAAAATAACTCACCTTTACCATAGGAGTATCATAACAGAGAAGGAGTCCTAGGCAAGCGTGTTCCAGTCTTTGCGAAATATACAGGGTTACATGGAAAGTCGTGCTAGATCCGTTAAGGGCGTGGAGTACCCATCATTTCTGACTTATTTTACTAAGGAACACCTTACCCTAAAATTAACCCATTTCGAGATATTCGACTTTTAAATTTTTATTGAAAATTGCAGACTTTTAGGCTACTAAATTTATTATTGTTTTTTCTGTGCATCTTATTATTATTATTATTGCATTTTTACATGGGTAATAAGATGCTTTAGGACATCAATCATTAAAATAGTGCATAAGTTAATTGAATAGATCGTAGTAGACAAGTGAAACTTATGAAATAAAAAAATATTTTAGAAGGTTTATTTTTCTCTAAGGGATATCTAAAAAAAATATTATGGTACTCGTTCGGCGGATGTTATAATAAATATCTACGTTTCAACAGCTATCTAACGACGTATAATAATTTAGGGTTTGTATTACATTTCGTGGAAAAAAAGTAGTTGGGACGCTCCAGGTTGCAGTTCTAACGGTCCCGCGCGAGCAAGACTAGTGAAGATTTATGTAGATGCGAATGAAAGAAAAAATGTGTGGAGACCGGCTAGGGCTGCGAATACAACAGGGGAAATTGTTTTGGTTGTCAGTCTGCTTTTGTGCTTCGTACATAGTGAATGTGATATCGTTTTGCTCTTTTCTCCACTTGGCTGTGTTTCTAAACTATTTCTTCTGATTTTGACTACTGTGCTCGTTAACCGGACTCTGATTTGTACCTGTGATTACGGAAATGTTGAAAATGACGTCCTAAACATCTGAAGAATATGCTGATATGCTTATTTGTTACGGATACTGCGATTGTGTGTCGACAAATAAAGCAAAGCAAGTCAAATAAAGCAGAGTTCGGTTAACGAGCACAGTAGTCAAAATCAGAAGAAATAGTTCAGAATCACAGCCAAGTTGAGAAAAGAGCAAAACGATATCACATTCACTATGTACGAAGCACAAAAGCTGTCAGTCTGATTTTAGATAATTATTTATCTAAAAGCAGACTGACAACCAAAACAATTTCCCCTGTTGTATTCTCAGCCCAGCCGGTCTCTACACATTTTTTCTTTCATTCGCATCTACATAAATCTTCACTTGTCTTGCTCGCGTGGGACTGTTAGAACTGCAACCTGGAGCGTCCCAACTACTTTTTTTCCACGAAATGTATCACAAACCCTAAATTATTATACGTCGTTAGATAGCTGTTGAAACGTAGATATTTATTATAACATCCGCCGAACGAGTACCATAATATTTTTTTTAGATATCCCTTAGAGAAAAATAAACCTTCTAAAATATTTTTTTATTTCATAAGTTTCACTTGTCTACTACGATCTATTCAATTAACTTATGCACTATTTTAATGATTGATGTCCTAAAGCATCTTATTACCCATGTAAAAATGCAATAATAATAATAATAAGATGCACAGAAAAAACAATAATAAATTTAGTAGCCTAAAAGTCTGCAATTTTCAATAAAAATTTAAAAGTCGAATATCTCGAAATAGGTTAAGTTTAGGGTAAGGTGTTTCTTAGTAAAATAAGTCAGAAATGATGGGTACTCCACGCCCTTAACGGATCTAGCACGACTTTCCATGTAACCCTGTATAAGCAAAGTGTCTTTGCTTGGATGGAGATCCAAAAGCAGCTCGGCCTTGGAATGACCATCAACAGAGTCGCTTGGTGCTTTGGGAGCTCCGTTTCTCGTTTGATTTTTGCAAAACTACACTAGCACAAATAAAACTTATGAGTCACCACTTTCACTATGTTTTTACTTCTTAGAAGTTATAAACACTGCAATTAATATAATTTGCAAATTTATTTATAATTAATAAGTGAGTTGTTACTATAAATATTGGTTCCTATTCCAATATAATTTTAGATATGAACCCTATTTTGGTTCAAACTCGAACCATTTCGCACAGATAGGCTAATAGTTAGTACTGCCACACCAAGAAATTTGCGGTGTTGCTGCGATATCGCCGAGCAAGCCGGAGACGCAATCGCAGAGGCGTCTAACTGTCGCTCAAACTCGCATAAAACAGCGTAACGGTCAAACATCATCGCATGCGATGGTCATCTTGCGATTACGTGGCGACTTCGCTACGTAGGCTACCCAAATACTCGCAATGCAAGCTTCTCAAAAAATCTTATAGGGGGCTCTGCTTAGATCTCCATACAAAATTGGTGGCTTACACTGCGAAGGCGATACGTTCAAAACATGTGCAAAACTCAAACTAAGCCCACTTGTTACTAAAATCGCACGCGGCTCTGTCATTTGTACACAGAAACGCTGTAGTAAATTAAATAAATACACGTGCGTGCGCGAAACACCTTCATGCGGCGGGCGATTGCAACTGCTCGTTTACACGGTCGATTTTAGTCACCAGTCGCATGCGGCCGTATACCGCGCGGCCAAAGTCGAATGCTAGCCAACTTTGGGGCTTGCGGCTTTAGTCACTTGCAACTTAACCGAATTGCCATTTAGATGGTCGATTTACGCCGCGCGGCAAAAATCGTGCGGCTTTAGTCACCCGTGTAAACCCCCGATTAGTGCGCGCCATACATGATTTCTATGTAATGGGGGGTTTACACGGCTCGATTTTCGCCGTGCGGCGAGTCACTTCACTAATTGCCTCACCAAGCCGCATCGCTAGCCCATTTACACTGGTTACTAAAATCGCATGCGGCTCTGTCATTTGTACACAGAAACGCTGTAGTAAATAAATACACGTGCGTGCGCGAAACACCTTCATGCGGCAGGCGATCGCCTGCAACTGATCACGACGGAACACGGTCGATTTTAGTCACTCACCAGTCGCATGCGGCCGTATGCCGCGCGGCTAAAGTCGGATGCTACCCAACTTTGGGGCTTGCGGCTTTAGTCACCTGCAACTTAGCCGAATTGCCATTTAGATGGTCAATTTACGCCGCGCGGCAAAAATCGTGAGGCTTTAGTCACCCGTGTAAACCCCCATAACTTTAACCATTAAGGCTGCACACGCGACGGATGCTTTATAAATGAAGTAACTTCTCCCGTTTCCCAACATTTCCGTTCACTGCTCCTATTGATTGTAGCGTGATGAAAAGTATCCTATAACCTGCCCAGGAGTATGAAAACTAATTGTACCAAGTTTCGTTAAAATCCGTCGAGTAGTTTTTGTTTCTTTAAGGAACATACATACAGACAGACAGAAATTTTACTGATTGCATTTTTGGCATCAGTATCGATCACTAATCACCCCCTGATAGTTATTTTGAAAATATATTTCATGTACAGAATTGACCTCTCTACAGATTTATTATATGTAGGTATAGATAGATGATATATTTATATAAAATACCCAGAACACCTGGAATAAATATTTGCAGATCATACAAACATTTATCCGAAGGCGGGAATCGAACCCACAACCTCCGCGTCGCAGGCGGACCTTCGCCGTCCTAATAGTCCAGGAGCCAGTGCACAGAACATAATATCCTAAGGGCTATATTTCACCGGGACGCCATGGCGGCGCAACCAGTCGCCGCCACCAACAAAATGTACGTTTGGTTGCGCGACCAAACGGACACCAGGTGAGTCAAAATGTATACAGCTCTATAGAGCTGTATACATTTTGTTGGTGGCGGCGACTGGTAGCGCCGCCATGGCGTCCTGGTGAAATATAGCCCTAACAGAAAGAAAACCAACGTCATACCACAAAAGTGTTTTTCAATGAGCGGCGTTCACTGCCTATCGGCGGAAATGGGTAATAATAATATCTACGCTGGCGCTGTATACAAAAAAACAAAACACATTTATTAACAAATTTATATTTCAAATAATAAAGAACACAAACATTTTAACAATATGCAATACTTTTACAACATAATCATACCAAATTGTCACACTAAGAATGAGATCATACTGTCTTATCCTAGTTTTCAGGCTAGTTGTTGATATTACAAAATAAACTTATAAAATTGTTTTGCACAAACAGATAAAAATATAATGTAATTTTATTAATTTACGCAACTATTCTGTAAAAAAATCATAGTACATATAAATTTTTACCTTTTACATTTATTAATCATAATAAGTAAGTTTTTTGATCTTTTAAGACGTTGCATGTTACATAATTTGTACAAAAGATAACTCTGCTATCCATAATGTGGGTCGCGGGTTTGATGCCACCGATAACAAATATTTGGGTTCTCAACAACATTCAGACACCGAATAAGCATCATAGAATGATACAATACCATAGATTGATACTTAGAATAAATAGTATCAGCAATCTACTTACAGCAAAAGCCTCTAACGCGCTTAGTTAGAGGCCACATGGTATTAAATATTGATTAATTTAACTTATCCTAGTAGTGATAATATGTGATTATCACTATTATTTCTTAAAATGCATTAAATTATTATAAAGTTGTAAGGATTACTTATGATAGCCACAATTTTTTAATAATTATATTTATTATCAACACTGGTACTGGTATAGCACAAATTGCTTCCTATTTTAATTTACATAATGATACATTATTTTTATCAATGATTTAAATTACGAATTCACATTTAAAAACATTGCATGTTGCAAGACATAAACATGATTTTGAGCATGTGATTGAAATATCAACATGGCTGTGTTACTAATTACTTTATAAAATTATGCATTTAATTTCGTTACCATAAATACAATAAGTGTTTTATAAACTAAGACAAGCGGATACTACTCATAGTAAAAAAAAATATGTACATTTATTTTTCAATCAGTAATGGACATGAAATAAACCAGTATTAACTGGATAATTTGTTGTTTTTGAATATAGCTTTCAGTACCTAGCCTTAACTATACCAGAATGATGAAACAAGACTACATAATATAAGTAGTGTTATTTTTTATTTTATGCTTTAGTTTAAACTTTACTTACTTTCCAAATTAAGTAGCTAACTAGTAGTAACACATTTCGTGAAAGATTCATTTGAAGTTCAAGTAGGAGTTTGTTCTCACTGGGCTTCTCTTCATCAAGTTGTAACAGTTAGTCAAACCACTTTTTATTTCAGTGCATCTGCAGAAAGTGCTTCTGAAAAATAAATGAAATGAACATTTTTATTAATTCTATTTTTCAATTAACTTCATGAGGAATGTAATCATACTGCTGTGTTGTGTAAACACACAGCAGTGGCATTCGCAGATTTTTATGATGTTAAAAAAAAATGGTTACACACAATTTGTTGAATTTAGTTAACAAAGTTATGGTTAGTTAGATATAAACTTTTATGATAGTTACCTTTGTAGTATCTTGCTAAAGCATACTCCGATTTTGTAGGTGTTTAGCTTGTGGATCCTTGAATTCTGTCACCTTTATGCCATCCTTTCATTTAGTTAAATTTACTCATTTTCCATTTAGGTAAAAGTAGAGATTATTTGCTTGAGGATCAGGGTGGATGGGCTGGCAGGTTGATCGATCCGATTGACACTCAGGTTCATCTTAGTAGGTAGGTCTGGACTCAAGCCTGAATAGAAACATTTGGGCATTATAATGACATTCTTTTATTATAACGTGACTTCCACCATTCCGAAGGTTTTTTAAAACTCTTTCTCCCTACAGCACAAAAGGTACATATTTGTTTACTTAGTTTCAAATGCGACATAATATGCTCCGAGCGGAGCCCAGATGTGTAGCCAGTGTATTATGTGTGTATTACAAAAAATGTAATATAAAAACGTCAGGAATCTAGTTTCTAGATATTCCCATTAGAAACTAATATTTAATGTAAATGGTACTTACAGAAGCAGAAACACACGGTTCTTGGATATTATTCAAATCGCTGACTCCCGTCAGGTTGCAGGATATACCACCTGAAATTGATACATTTCAAATATGAATTACTTTAACTTTACTTAGTAGTCTTCTAGTCTAGGTTGGGTACATCCATCAAATAAATACATTACAACTGTAACGATAGGTATATCCTACATTTCTGAGTATTCTCTTGCTTGGAAACTAATATTTAATGTAAATACTTAAATAGTACTTACACAATATAGAAGCACACTTAACTTGGATATTATTCAAATCGCAGCTTTTGGAAAACGAAATAACTTGAGATTTTTATAGACTGCTGAAGATTTTCCACATTTCGCACAGCATCTAAGGTGGTAATTCATGATAAATAATATGATTTTAAAGCTTTTTTTCAGAAACATTGAACGAAAAATGGCGAAAAACAAAATGGAGTTTTACTACATAGGTATATGCGTACGTGCGGTGTTGCCACAGAATATAATATCACATTCATATCATATTAGTCCCTTTGGTAACAGCTAGGCACGGTAAAGCTGTGTCTAGTCTGGCTAATCTTTCCAACACGATGCTACAACAAAATACAGTTGTAGCATCGACACGATAAGAAGAAGAAGAAGAAGAAGTCCCTTTGGTGTTCTGGGTATTAAATGTATAATAAAAAATATCTATCTATGTAATGTTATTTTATTAAGTATAACAGTCTTCTAGTACCCATAACACAAGCTCTGCTTAGCTTGGGGCTAGATGATGTTGTTTGGATTGTCCAGCATCATTTATTTATTTATTTATTCCAGTCACAGAACATAAAAAACTCAGATTCCAGTCATTACGTTGGAAAAATCGGGTTAGAAATGAAAATGAACTGAGAGAGCCAAATTTTGGATATTACGTGGGGGGAGGCTAGAAAAGCTTAAGTTCAAATTGTCGACCTATACCTAATTGAGAAAAAAGGAAACAGCGAAAAACTATATATAAATTATTTTGATCGATATCTCGATAACGATGATCGATATGTGAAAAATGTATGGGACCTTAATTGTAGATTGTACAAAGAGCAACAAAAAAGTATCCCATGAAAAATTTCGTATCTCAACGGGGAACCGAGTTATGATGAAAAAACTGAATTTAACCCTTTTTTCAAGATGGCGGAAAACGCACAAGATTTTATAATTATATTTTGAACTATAATTTGAACTTAAGCTTTTCTAGCCTCCTCCCAAGTAATATCCAAAATTTGGCTCTTTCGGTTCATTTTCATTTCCAAATGTATATGACTGGACTACTATGCATTTTACGAAGTTTCGATTGGAAAGGACTTGGTCATGAAAATCTGTCACTGGCTCAGAGGGGTCAACGGTACTCGATCTGAAGGCGGCAAATCAATCAATCGCTTGAGCTCACCAAAATTGTTTAATCCCCGTAAATAGTATTTTCTAAAACGTTGATACATAAACGAGCATAATGATAAATTGTAATGTAAATCCCCTCCACATTTCATATTTACACACATTCAATATTATAATAATTATTATTATTAAGTACATTTCATACTTACTTCCTTTCCTACTTACCATTTCATCGCGTATTAAATATTTATTTACATAATATTTATATATTTACATCGCATTATTTATATTCCGTAGAGATATAACAGTTCAGCCGCAACAAAAAAAAACCCTAAAAAATTTGAATTTCCCGCTAGAGCGAGATAATTTTTTTTGTTTACCTTTTGTAATGCCAATTGTGCCAAAGTCAATTTATGTTTCTGTCAAAAATGATGGATAGGCTAAAGGTTGTTACACATTTGAACTATATCAAATATCGCTCATCACCTCTTTTCCATACATTAATATCAGTTAAGGATAGAAACGCGATTACGTCTATGTTTTATGCATTCGTTAGATCGAAACTAGAATATAAATATAAATAAATAAATAATGCTGGACAACCCACACAACATCATCACAGCTTGTGTTATGGGCACTAGAATACTAGATATACTTAATAAAATACATTTCATAGATATATATTTTTTATTATACATATAAAATACCCAGAACACCCAGAATAAATAGATCGTACAAACATTTATCCCAAGGCGGAAACCCGCATCCTCCACGTCGCAGGTGGACCTTCGCCCGCCACGCCACATCGGTCGTCAATAACGAAATATAACGCTATAATCTGGGACCCCCACTAGATAAATTATAAGTTGATGACTCTATCATCAACTTATAATTTATCTAGTGGGGGTACAAATGAAATTTGGTAGATACCTCTAATTGTATGGGTACTATCCGTTCTTGTCTCTGTCCTTGTTTGTGGGTGGTATGTTGGGACTCCATAAGTTGGAGCTTCGCCGAAAATGTGCTATAATGACCCATTATTTTCAAATGTTACGGGGAAATATTGATAATCCTATAGCTTTATTAGAGTGCTCGCTTTACGTTCCTGACCGGAACTTGCGTGGCCGCGCTCGTCGTTTATGCCGACACCGCGCGGTATGCTGCGACAGCGAACGCACTTACATTATCAACGCTTTGATTGCTCGGAACCCTGAAGTGGATGTTCAACATGAAACTTCATCTTTTTATAAATATGTGTATTCGTTTCCTTAGTTAATTTTTATTGTATGTACATGGTTTATTTGTTATGTTAATATATTCTTTTTCAGGATTATTTTTGTTGGTATCTATTTGTTAATGTTACTATAGCAAATTATAGTCTGTTCGTTTTTAAAAAAAGGAGCACTCTGTTGGTAAAAAGAGTTAGTGTGTGAGCACGTTACACTAAGACATGTAAGATATATTAGAGTAGCCGTCTGTTATAACCTTATACCGATGCATTCCGAAACAAAATAAAATGAATGGTTGCCATTATTTGGATAAAAACTGAATCAAGCACACAACTGCGAGACATTACTGGTTGCACTGTTAAATTTCGATTATTAGACGTTATCCATAACGTGGTTCTTGTCTGATTTAATCTTAGTGTGTTTTGGGGTTTATTATTTGCATATTATAATCTGTGCAGTTCATCTTTATCAAAATGGGATAGTAATATTTTAATCTGTGGTTTCATCTAAACGAAGCATAGGCTTTCGACCAATCAGCAATGGTTGCCAATTCCATGGTCGTGTTTTCCAAGGCTGTACATTCCGTGGTTGGACAATCCCAACACGTGTTGGGAATGCGCAGCCCGGAATTGATGACCATTTTGGCTTCCAATTCCATGGTCGTGTTTTCCACGGCTGTACATTCCGTGGTTGGACATTCCCAACACGTGTCGGGAATGCGCAGCCCGGATTTCATGTACATTTTGGCTGCGTTTTCCTGGTTGCGTATTCCTGGCTGTGTTTTCCGTGGTCGTGCATTCCCGGGTCGTGCTTTCCATGGTTGTACATTAACCGGACCCTTTTGGCTCTACCGTTATATTGTATTGTGCCGGTCGTAAACTAAAAATAAATCATTAATAACTACATAATAATGATACTAGATTATGTAGTTAAGTTTTACTTACAGGAGATATTAGATATTTTGTCTGAAAGCGATAATTTAGGTTATTTCAGCGTTAAAATCGAGTAAGTAAAAGTCCCAAAGTTTACCCATGTTTATAAGCTCAGTAAGATTTTCCAGTGCCAGACAAATCTCAGTCTTACTTATTATGATACTCTGTGACTTTGTACCTATATGAGCTGACATCAGTTCTGATATTCATTTTATTTCAGTTTTTTGAAGCTATTTGAAGCTCACCCAGATGTTGGTGATAAAGTATTGTGTGATCCAGTGGAAAGCCTGCCATCTTGTAACAGAGACTTGATAAAAGCTCAACAGAATGTTATGGAGTATGAAGAATATAAGCCACTAGTTGCGAAGTTAGACTATTGTTATTTGAAGAGGAATGTTCAAGCAAGATTTTTTGGGCTGCCAGTCTGCCCCGAACTTCACAGAACTGTATTCCCCAAGAATGTAGATTTGGGGTGCTTTCTAAAAATTACAGGTTTGTGGATACTTCATAAGCAAAAGTCATAATTTCATAATGTTTCTCATATATAAGTTTGTGGTAAATAGATCGGGAAAGGTTTATAGAAGTTGGTATATACTGAATTTATTGTCTTAAAAATATAATATTATTAGAAAGTTAATTCTTAACAGAAAAATTATGTTACATCTTTTAGGTACAGTTGTAAGAGTAACACAAGCTAAAATGCTAGAGTATCAAAGAAAATATGTCTGCATTAAATGTAAACATGAGAATTGTGTTGAAGCAGAGTTTGAAAACAGATACATTTTAAAAGCACCTACGAAGTGCCAAAATGAAACTCCCAAATGCAAAAGTAGCACTTTCACACAAGTCAATTTGGTGTCCCGAGAGCACTGTAAAGATTATCAAGAGATCAAAATTCAGGTATTTAATTAAAACAACTATGCTCTATACTTTAGATTACAATATTTTTGTGTCTTATTATTAAATTTTGCATTGATATTGTCATTATTATTTATATACTTAATCAGTATTGTTGTCATTCTCAAAGGAGTTTTTTTTCGCTATCTACCTGTACAGACATTGAGACAAGGCTTAGTACATTTCATAGTATAAGGCAGGCACTGGTGTCTATATTTTTGTATCATTTCAGCAACTAAGCTACATGAAGTTTTGCAAAGCATAGAATTCAGGAATCAATATCCACAAAACACTGAAAACAATTCATAGATAATGTATATGTTGTGGTGTGCAATAAAGTTTTTTCTATATATCTCTGTGTTATGTATTTCAGGAGCAAGTAAATAAGTTGAGTATTGGCACAATACCGGGTTCCATGTGGGTGGTGTTGGAGAATGATCTTGTTGATTGCTGCAAGCCTGGCGATGATGTCATTATCTGGTAAATTAGTTTTACACAAGTTTAAAAATAAATCATACTTTTGCTGGAAATATAGACTCATTTGGTTGCTTCATACTTATTTCCAATTTTATTTGATAAGACACAATGCCATCTATCTGTATTAGCAGATGTAACAGTAATAAGCGCCATCTTTTAAATAGTTTATTAAAACATCAGCTGTTGACTGATAGGCAATGCAGCGGTGTAAGTTTCACTACACTACACTACACTTTGACGGCCGATGTGGCACGGCGGGCGAAGGTTCGCTTGCGACGCAGAAGGTTGCGGGTTCGATTCCCGCCTTGGGATAAATGTTTGTACGATCTGCAAATATTTATCCGGGTGGTCTGGGTATTTTGTATGTTTAATAAAAAAATTCTATTCATGTAATGTATTGTATTAAGTATGTCAGTCTTCTAGTGCCCATAACACAAGCTCTGCTTAGCTTGGGGCTAGATGATGTTGTGTGGATTGTCCAGCGTTATTTATTTATTTTACTAGTTGAAGATATACAAAGTGTGAATTTTCTTTCGTATAGATGGCGCTGTTATGTAAAACTCATAACCCACCTTTTGCCCTGCGTAGTAGTAGGGTAATAAAGAACCAGTTGCAGTTTTACAGTTATACTTAATATTTTTTTTTTAGCGGCACAGTACGACGTAGATGGAGACCATCCATTCAAACAAGGAAATCTGAAGTGGAATTAGTATTACAAGCGAATTACGTAGAAGTTTGCAACTCACAACGCTCTGAAGTAGTGTCTTCAGCTCCTGACGTGAAGGAATGTTTCGATGACTTCTGGGCCAAGTATGCCGCGTGTCCTTTAAAAGGCAGAGATCAGATATTGATGGGAGTGTGTCCACAGGTAAGTAAAGCACTTCATTGATACCTTATAATATTCATTATTTTTGCTTTTCAAGGCTTTTGTATCACTGCGGCCTTAATGGCCTATTGTGATCAAATATTCATACATCTCATAAATATTCATACTTCCAGCTCCAAATTAAGGATCTGTCCAGTAGTGGACTTGTACAAGGCTGTAAATGGTGATAAAATTACACTAAAGCAATAAACTTGTTGCTCTGATCACCTCAGACAAAGGTTTGCAATTTTACTCCAAAAAAAAACAACATAAAAATAAAGAATTGCGTACTTATAAAATAGTTTATATAGGACAACTAAATCCATACACAAAAATATAATTCATGGTGGAAATCAAGATACATATTTACATCCTAAATGCATTTCAGGTTTACGGACTTCAACTAGTAAAGCTAGCTGTGCTGTTAACAGTTATCACTGGGTCTAACCACATTGTGGAGGATGATAAGAAGCCTTCCCAAGATGATAACCATGCAACAAGAGTTCGAGGGCAATGTCATCTACTTTTAGTAGGCGATCCAGGTAATTACTGACTAGACTTAAGACTTGCCCCTAACACTAACATTTTATACCATAGGTGGTATAAAATGTTAGTGTTGACATTATGTCACCTATGTACCTATTGTTATTAAGACATCATGTCTGCGCTAACTTTTAATAAGAATTTAATAATCATTATACTAAATTACTTATCTAATCAACATTATATTTTTTCAGGTACAGGTAAATCTCAACTGCTCCGCGCCGGCGCAGATCTCACAGCTAGATCTGTGTTCACTTCTGGTGCGGGCAGTACTAGAGCTGGGCTCACCTGCGCTGCTTTGAGGGTAATCTAAAATTATGAGAGGTTTTAAAAAAAAGATTGAATGAAGATTTTGTGGGTTCTATTATTGTACAGTGAAAAGTAAAACCACTAGGAAAATCTTAATTTTTTGTTGACTTCATCCTAGAATAAGGTTATTATTTATTTATTTATTTATTATTATTATCAAAGACATTAAGGATTTAGAAGTATTTGTTGGATATGTATTTAAAAATATACAAATACATTCTATCAGTAATCTAGTTCAACTTATACTTTGGAAAGTACAAGCTTTGGTTAGCTTAGGACTATTGGAACTAAGTACCTTTGTGTAAAATATTTTATTCAAATAAAAAAAAACTTGTAAGCCAAGAAGTTAAATATGTTTAATATAAAAAACCAAACTACCCGGGGGTCAGGGCTGCAGTCTGATGAACTTTCTGTCTGCATCCCCTTGAGCTAGCCTTCTAGCGTGAATTGCTATTACATTTAGGTCCATCGAAATCTTCACCCCTCAAACTCAATAAAACTAATCTCACATAGGAGGAAGGCGAATGGCAGTTAGAAGCGGGAGCGCTCGTGTTATCAGACGGAGGCGTGTGCTGCATCGACGAGATATCTCAGCTCAGGGAACACGATCGCGCTGCTATTCACGAGGCTATGGAGCAGCAGACTATCTCCATTGCTAAGGTAACATTTCTATAAACTATTTTATACTGTATTGCTTGCATTTGTCAAAATCTGTTGAATGGTTTATGAGCTATGAAACAAATGAACATCAAACACATCCCTCCGTAGTTGGGTCATAAGTCCATACACATTTGGTACATAAATATTATGTGCAAAATGAAGAGAACCGGTTCCAATAGACAAATAATACTTTTTCATTTTTAATGATTTTCGTTTCTATATGACCAATGACCACCATACAATCGATTCATAATTGACGGAATTACCATGCATTAAAAACACGCTGTCGTGTGCCTCTTTTGTGGGCGGTTAAAAATTAAATATTATTATTACAACTGAAATAAATGTCTCTCTCTCTCTCTCTCTCCCAACAGTAATAAAATTGTTTGATAATTAGTTTTTATGTACAGGCTGGGATCGTCTGCAAACTAAACACCCGCTGTGCTATAATCGCGGCGTGCAATCCAAAGGGTCATTATGAAATAGATCAACCGCTCAGCGTCAATGTATCGCTCGGAACTCCATTGCTAAGTAGGTAAATACTTTTATTAATAATATTGAATTACTATGTAAAGATCACTGGTAGATAGTGTATGAAGTTCCAAATTTTATCAAATATGACTTAAGCTATTCCATCCATACTGATCTCCCAGGCAACACTACATACGGTATTTTAATTTGTTTTTATCCGAATTAGTGCAGCTCATTCCGTTAAAATTCGATTGTGCCTAATGATTACTTTTAAGATTAATCAAATCCTGACGTATTTATAATGTGTTTTGTTTTTAGGTTTGATTTGATATTCATTCTGCTGGATTCCAAGAACAAAGCTTGGGACAAGCTTGTTTCATCGTATATCTTGTTTGGTGATTCTGATCCTATAAAATCTAAGAAGACTTGGAATATTGAGAAGTTACAGGTAAATTGTGTTTATTTATGTGAATATTCCATAAATTGCCATTCAATTGTATATAGCGCCATCTCTTAGCCTAAAAACGTGTTATCAATACAATTTGTAGATATCTCTGTAAGTGAAAATGCTCTTAGCTACTCGCAATAGATGGCGTTATTCGAAAATAGTAAAGCCTAAATCTTATGAGGACTAAATAAAGTAGCATTTGTATTTACTTGGTTTCAGATGTATATCAGTCTAGTAGGACCCAGAGCAACTAAGATGACCAAAAATGCCAATATTATTCTGCAGTCGTATTACATGTCGCAACGAAAATCTGAACACAGAGATCCGTCGCGAACTACTGTTCGAATGCTCGATAGTCTTGTGAGGTAAAACATTCATTTATTTTTACTATAAATGGGCACCTAATTTATATACCTTGATTTCTGGAGAAAGAACTTGTATAAAGATTTCCAGTTTGCTAGAAGCTAAATAATTTAAGAAAGTGTTAAAATAACTTTTAAAGCCAGTTCGGTCCCATGACTGTACAAATCATTACATTATCAACTTTTTCATTTGGAAAAAAACGCATTTTTTTTAAATTACTTAGGTACATAATTACTTCTGTGGTTTCAGATTATCTCAAGCACATTGCCGCCTCATGTACCGGACTACTATCTTACCAATAGACGCGGTGGTGGCTATATCACTTGTAGATCTCTCCATGCAAGATTGCACTTTAGATGACACCGTCGACGCTCTACACTCCACCTTCCAAAAACACCCAGACTTTGACTACCTATGCACAGCCAAGAAACTCCTCACGCGACTTCGCCTTCACGAGATCTGGCAAAACGAACTTCTATACTACGGAAAACTACTACAAGTCGACAGCAAAACTCTAGAAGCTGATATAGAAAACGAAAGCACAAAATCTTTCGCTAAATATGATGATTTAACCGACGACACTATCCCACTATCGGCTTCGCTAGTAACAAGCTCCTACTTCAACGATAAAGTTAATAAAAATGATAAAGAAAATGTACAAAATGAAAATGGTAGAAACGCTGTAAACGAAAGGCTAGCGGTCACATTAAAGAAACATGCAAATTTAAACAGAGCTGATCATAAATTACCCGTTGCTAATAAGAAAAGAAAGCGAAAAGAAGTATCAGTTGATTCAAGTAAAGTAAAAAATAAAATAAGAACAAAGCGAAAAAAAACTAAGAAAGATCATAGTGATTCTTCAGATAATGATGACTTTAAAAATACTCAAAACATCCTGAAAGCGGTTCCTAGTGTAAATGACGCGTTTGCAGGGCTCGATATTGATTTAAATTTTGTAAATAACGATTCAGATGCTAGTTCATGTGAAAATATTATAAATGAAAATGACAAAACTACAAATCATAAAATCAAAGAACAGATACATCATACAAATGAAGGAAAAGAACATAATGTTTCTATAGGTTCTATATCAAATACAGACCTTGAAGAAGCAGGTCCATCAAAAGTCAAAAGTAAACTACAAAAGTATTTATTTGTTAAGAATTGTGACATAGAAAAGTATGAAGAACAATCAATGAAAAATAATGAAAATGTAGATGAATTGAAATCAAAAGAAAAAAGTACCAATTCTTTAAATCAAAAATCAGCATCAAGTTCACAAATCTCTATGTTTGAAACATCCGATTGTGATATTGATTTAGACTTATAATCATGGTAAATGAGTAAAATAAACTAAATATATTTTGTTGAACAATTTAAATTTATTTTTCTTAAACTTAATATGAATATTAAAACTAATTAACAAATTGGTACTAGACCACACAGATTAGACCACAGTTTGTTACTGCAACATAGAGGTCTTGTCCTAATCAGATTGAATGCTAAGAAGTTCATCTACTATAGTATAATATAAACTACTATTATTGTAATTGTAGTATTTTACTAGTATTATTCTAGGTACCTATTCACTTGCTGAATTGCCTTTGTATGGATCTTCGTCATAATTTTCTATAAGTAAGTTTTTGAATCTCCGGGCACTGACACCTATACTTTCTTCTTTGGCTATTGCATCAAGTATTTCTATTCTGGACACATAAAGATGATCTGGGTTTTTAGGGCTGACCATTTTGATAACATCGATTTCATCACCTATTCTCACCTGAAATGTAATAAAATTTTATATTAATAAAGGTAAAAGATATTATTTCCAAAATAAGTATTACAAACTTGGTTTTATAAGTACATTTAAAACCCTTTCCTTTTATTATCTGTACTAACAAAAGTTTGTGAAGGGTAATCTCTGAATTGACTGAACCAATTTTGAAAATTCTTTTGCCAATAGAAAGCAGAGTGTTGTAGGCAATATAGGATACCTGATAGGATAAATAAAGTCTACCTGTGCAGAACTAGGACGAGCTGGTAGTTGGTATATATTTTGCACACAACTTTATGGATATCATAATACAATGTTATAGTATGCTATGCTTGTTGGGACTATATAATATTTTACAATAAGGGGTAACTTACAGGAGCACTTTTTTTTGTGATTTTCTTTCCATTTACTCGAATTTTACTGTCATAGAATGCCTGCTCTATTTTACTGAAAATACAAACAAAATAAACAATTTAGCAAAATTGTACTGCACAAAGCATGCAACATAGTATAAATATCAATAGTAATTTATTAACAAAATATACAGGTATCAATAGGATGAAAAAAGTTAAAGTAACTCACTTTCTAGCAACACCTAAAGCCGATTTCAATATCATATCTGTTCTCATAGATGTTGAGCTAAATTTGACAATTTTGGAGTCTCTTGATAGTGATGAGTCATCAGATTCTTCAACAAATGGTTCATCATCAGAATCATATTTCTGTAAGAATTTATATATTTTGAAAAACTGTCAGTGAAATAGAGATAATACATAGAAAAATTCACTAAAAGTTTCAACAATTATTAGGATTTTATGATTCGTAATATGTTCAATTGCAGAATATCTTTATGCTTCTAAATACTAGTCTGGGATCCACATAAAGCTTTTTATAATGAACTTGAAATATTGAATCTTATGAGTTTATTACACAATGTACACTGGCACCTTGCCCACTATTGTCCAAGGTTTGGTACAGTAATACACATTGATTGAAAACTATACTTTTTCACAACATACCTTGGATTTACAACGAACGGAGTTATAGTTTATTTTTTGAGGAGCGAAATTCACTAGCTGTGAGGTTATGTTTACGTGATTATTTTTGAAGCAGTAAAAAGTTCTTGAAATTTCAGCATTATGAACACGATGACTGATAACTGAAATAAGTATTCGTCGGCACATGAAATTCATTTTTTTAGAGTATAATTTTTAAAGTAAACGGAAAGGTTTTAATAATCCTTTGAGGACAAAGGTAAACAAACAAACGTTTTATAATGCTGCCAGCCTTAAAGTTGGATTTTACCTCAGTTTTAGTGGAAAAATAAAATCTCCGCAAAACACTGCATAATATCACAAACACTTAAGACTCCGCAAGCACTCCGCAAGCACTTAAGAATTTTGTTAACAATTTTATATCGTTTGCTCTGTAAATTTTTTAACATAAATGAATATGAAGTGATATTATGCAGTGTTTTGTAATGCTTTTCATAAATAAAACTCGTCACTATTTTCATCTTGTTAATTTGATTTAAATTACAGTAAGTAAATCTAATTTCTTTCTCCCGAGAATAGTTAAAGAACCTATTTACTAACATACTTCCAAAACCTGAACCTAGGGAAAAATAACTCTAGTAATAGGTAACATTAGTTATCGGTAGCCAATAGAATAGATCAAAAGTTTTTGACAGTTTCGTTCGACATTCACTCACTGTCCACTAACGTCACAGTCTAGAAAAAATATTATGTTCTTTAACGTTGCGTCACACACATCACATCACATACTTTTATTATATCATACCTTTGGGACCTCTAAATGAAATATATCAAACCTAATATGACTGCTAATGCTAGGTCAGAAAATGCGTATAGTTGATCTTGTCTAGACTTTACTATTATTTATATTGTATAGAATGTCCAAACGTCAGCATACTTTATTCTAAAAACAAAACTATCTCTATAATTTTTCATAAATAAAAACAAACATATTTCATCTAGTAGTACTATATTCAACACATCTTGAAGGATCAGTTGGGAAGTACTCTTGGCATTTCGTCATCAGTCGTTTCAGTGCTTGGATGTACTTCCGTTGTGTTTCATCATTCATCACATGCGCCACGTTTTTGGAGAAGATTTTCTCTCGTCCTGTACGTGCGTGAATACCCACCATGGTCACTCCTATAGGCCATGGTGCGTTCCCAATAGCCATTTGAAGATATGCGTCGCTAGCCTGTAAAATAAAATAAACAATATTACTTTAATTTTAACAAAATAATGTATTAATACTCACACATTTATTATGTTATAAAAGTTTTTTACAATAAGTATAAAATATAAAACTTAAAAACTGGAAAGCCCAAGCTACCGGTGGTCAGGGCTACAGATTAAAATTATTATATTATTGATAATAAATTGACATTTAATTACAATCGAATTTGTTAGTAATTACATAAGTAGGTACTTATTTAAAAAAAAATCTACGATCTTACACATAATATTTTATAAGTAAGATAGTACATATTTTGTAAATGTATATTTTAATCGAGCTGTACGACCTTATAATCCCACATACCATAATATAATTCCTTTCCAACAAATGCTTTGTTATTTCCATCAAGCTATCGCAAATGTCGTCAGGCAAATTTTTCTTCTTCAGTTTTCTCATCAATGGTTTGAGGTAAACTTGCGTCTGCGTGAATGTAGCTCGTGCCATTTTATGTTTTACAGATGTCTTTTCGGCTGCGGTTGCTGAATTCAATTGCTGTCCCCACAATTTCAAAAGAAACTGAAAATAAATAAATCTGTTGATTAGCGCCATCTATCGGTGCATAGAAAACGCGGATGAAAAAATGTACAGAGCCATCTACTGGCAAACTGAGTAAAGCATAATATTTTTAAACAGTACATAATTTTTATCATTTTTATTTATTTTTTGTAACAACTATAGATTAACAAAATAATCATTATTTTTTAAAAGATAAAGTGGTATAAAATTATCTCTCTAATGATCCAATTAACCGAGAGTTTTTTATTTTATAATTTGAGCTGAGTAATTGTCAATGTTTGCAATTATTAGTTAAACTATAGACAAAAAACTATACAAACCTGCACAAAAGTCATGATAACATTCATATCATGGATCCTGTCTCCAAATCCCATTTTCTTTGCCATTTCTTGAATAAAATCATATGTAACTGAATCATCAAGAGCTTCTTCTTTTGGCGTTTTCTCTGTTTGTGTCTGTAAGATTTATTAATAAAAAGCTCATTAATAACTATCTAATAAAAATAGTACAAGCATTGCTTAGTTTGGGACTAGAGTGTGATGTGTGATATGTCCATAAATATTTATTTATTTGTATAATAAATAACAGCTCGTAAAAAAGTAGATGGTGAAAATATTATGACATATCATTAATAATTATTTTAATTTTATATATATTTAAGTTGAAGATAAATACTCTTACCTGTGTTCCTAATGCCAATATTTCGTTTAAGTAGGCTTCATCTACTTTATCCATGGCCTCTTGGAAATCATTTCTAAATCCCTGAAACATACAGAAAATATTAGAAATTTAAAACAAACCCTAAACACTCTCTAATTATCTTATTAATAATAATCAATTATCATTAGAACTGAATTATGAAATCAAATTTATCTATTTGAATGCTTTGATGATGCCAAATACCTATTTTAAGAAATATTTTGTGTAAGTAAATAAAATCTCTTTCCATTCCGCACGGTTCTAAGCTGTTCTCAACCATCTGCGGCCCATGGTATGAGAGGCCTATACCCAGCAGTGGGTCAAGTCGGGCTGTGGATGATCATGATAAAATAAAAACTGCAACAATATTGAATCATTTTTGCAGATCACAAAACAAACTAATACACTAAATCCCTAAACTTCCAACATCCATTTATATTTTACCATTCCCATAGTGCAAGCTTTGCTTAGTTTGGGACTAGAATGTGATATGTTAAATGTCCATATATCTGAAACAAAAAAAATTATAGTCTTACTCTGTTAGCTTCTGGCTCCTGTATCTCAATTCTCCGCAGCCGTTTGAAAGACTGCAGTTCATTCTCTCCAAAAAGTAAAATGGGGTGTGCTCTCTCTCGAAGCCTTTTAATAACTTCCGTTCTTGGTAGTAATGCATTTTCCGTGTGATCTGTTTCGGCACTATCTTGTCTGTTTACTGTAAATATTAAAAGGTATTTAAGGAAAATTGTTTTTGATGTTTCGGTGGTTTCTAAAGCTATGAGAACTTGAGAACCAAACAAAGAAAAACTACCAGAGTTTAAACCTTCTAGAACTAAATGGCTATATTATACAAATAATACTTACTCTAGTTGCTTGTATTCCAGAGAGTAATACCTTTGATATAGCCTACATAGCTTGGCACACACTCTCACAACATATGTGAATTACACTTCATTTGTGCATGACCTAACCTTATGCATTGACAATGCTATCACAGATGTAATTTACCTCTTTATTACATATCAAACCATTATTTTTAAACCATCTCACCTTTTTCTGGTATATTCTTGATATCACTCTGTTCTTCTTCAACTTTGGGTCCATATTTTTGTAAATATTCAGCTTGCTCTTTGGCCAAGAGTTCACCTCTCTTGAAATACTTCTTGTTTGTTGAAGGATCCTGTAAGACAATTATGAAATATAATTTGCTCACTACTTTTTATTATTATTGTGCTTTAAGGTGTTTGTAACGTTTATAGAACCTAGAGACATGTTTATGAGTCATATGTACTTGTTGGCAAAATATGCTCACTTTGGATGTACTATTCATACATCTAACGTAAAATAGCTTTACAGGGAATACCAAGTAGTTGTAGGGAATACTGTTTCTCGATTGTATTCAATGTGTTTTGCCAAAAATTTGTGATTTGTATTGAGTGAAATTAGTGACCTATAATTTTATTTAAATACAACTTACCAGGACTTTCCTATCTTCGAGCAGCTTTCTTTTCTTAGCGATTTCTGCTTTAAGAATATCCATGACGGTAAGTTTATTGTTTGGGGTGATTTACCTTATTTCTTAACTCTTGAGGCTTAAAAAAATAAACATCAAGCAGCAAGACAATCTAAATGTAATGTAAATGTGTTTGACATTGACATAAGTGACATATAATTTTGTAGACCATAGACAAGAAAGAAAGCAAAAAATAAGGAAAATATTACAACTGTATTGTATGTTAAGAATTAACTTAAACTTAACTATCCCAAAAGATTTTTTGTTATTCACCCATGATTTTATTTTGACTTTGATGTGATTGTAAAACGTAGCTATGAAGTGATTTAAATTTTTGCTGTTACATTTTAAATATTATATCCTGTCTTATAGCGACAGAGGTATGTAGGTACATTCTTTACATAGAGTAGGTACAGAGCAAGTACAAAGATACAAAGTGTACTCGATCTTTTGTGCACAACAGCAAGTTTTTTAATTAGGTATACTAAACGTCTGGTGCGAGAGGAGTGGCGGAGGGTTGTTAAGCGAGCCACTGCCCCCCATGACGACCACGACCACTCTTTCAAGAATGTTACGACCAAGAAGAAGAAGACTAAACGTCTAAAATCTTTGAAGTGCCTAGGTAACGACTTTTTGCAAATAAAATTACCTAATCATAACACTTCTTATTTGTAAGGTATGTAGGTAATATACTTAGGTATCGGTCAGCACTCAATTTCTACCTAAGTAGGTAACAATATACGCCGATGGATAATCGATGTTAAACCTTATAACAATGCAACACGTTTCTTCATCAACGCCGAAAAACACATTAATTAGATTATCCACAGATAAATTATTTGATCGGAATCTGATAAAGTAATATATTTTATCATAAGCAGATATAAAAATGATTTAATCAATTTAGATACGTAGTTCACACCTAAAACAGTTCATTAAAATATTATTTTGTAGTAAACAAATTTCAAGTGTTAGTTATGGGCTAAAAGTGTTAAATAAAATCTATTGGTTTTACAAACTTAGCCACAGATTTCAGTGAAAAGTATCAAGATGCATATAATCGTTCAAACGAGTGCTGTTGTGCTATTATTAACACTACTTTCAGTAGTAAAAGGTATTGTAACAACTACGCATTAGGTACCTATGCTTCAAAATCAAATCGTTACCTATTTAAGCTTTTGTCATTATCGTTCAGTTGAAATTCAACTATTGATTTTATAATCGTTTTATAGGACACCAAAGGCTTGTCGGTGGAGACGCAGCTCCAGGACATTTTGGTTTATTTCATGCATCACTTCAAAACCTAACAGGGTATCATATTTGTGGAGGTGCTGTTGTTTCAAGATGGCATATACTTACTGCTGCTCATTGTTTATATGGGTAAGTTACTTATAGGTATAATTGGGTACTTAAGTATTTCCAAATATGAAATACAACTTTAATACCTACTTAATTAGTTATATTTTTTTTTTGCTAAAGTGCTGAACCTGAGTACATAATAGCCATGGTTGGGACAACAAATCTGGATACAGGAGGAATAAAACATACGACTGCTTCAATAAACATATTTGAAGGCTTTAATTTTAGCACTAGACAGAATGACATAGGTTTAATAAAAGTGCAAACACCATTTGATTTAAACCATGTCAAAGTAATAAAATTATATGAAAACGAATTGGGTGAAGGAGATATCGTATTTCTATCTGGATTCGGAGCACAAACGGTAAGATTTGATACAGTTAATAAAATAAATCAATATGCCGATCGATGATTCTTTTTACAGGTAAATGGAGCATCTAGCAGTCAAATGCATGTTTTGACTTTACCAGTGTTTAGTCAAGAAACGTGCAAATATGCAATGCGGTATACAAGAGAAGTTACCGACTGTATGTTTTGTACATTTACCAAAATTGGACAGGGTACCTGCAGTGTAAGTACTAATTTCGAGTCATTAAAAACACCCTACCTACTTGAAAACTTGTAGGTAGTTAGAAATTCAATGTTAACTGCACAGATACAAAATAAATAAAACAACTAAGTAATATTTACTACAACAATATATTAGGTACCTACTTATATAAAGTATTTTTATTGAGCTTTTATCTAGTCTAATTAAAACTTATTTTTCAGGGAGACTCTGGAAGTCCGATAATCAAGGATGATAAACTGGTGGGAGTAGTGTCTTGGGGGATTCCTTGTGCCATTGGTTTTCCCGACGTGCATGTACGATTATCGCCATTCATTGGATGGATTCGTAGCGAATTAAACAAAGTTAACCAATGTTAGATAAAAAAAGTATAATGTTATATATTATGTAAAATAACCACCCAAAATTATATTTTAATAAACCGTTTTAAGTTTTTGAAGTTTATCTGTAAACAAACAATTTTGTTATTTAATTAATATAAAAAGCCTTAAAAGTATTTTATTTTTATTATCCTATTTACATTTCACTTAAAAAGGGTAAAGTTTACGAATATTAAATAGAAACTGTAAGTGAAATTTTAGTCTATGGTCACCACACCACTCAACCAAACAATACGCTCCTGTATATTGTTTTGTTTATCGAAAATTCAAAATAAGAGCGAAAAACTCGCCCTCTCTCATTAGTCGATAAGTCGATATACCAACCTAACCAATAGTTTAAAACGGCAATTTCAAAAATTGAAGTTATCTAAGTAGACTTAATACTCTTCTAGAGATGTCGCTGGTAGATTTTTTAATTTATATCTCTAGGTAGGTACACCTACGTTATTTACAAAAACAGATGTTTAGTTGTATTATCTACCTAGGTTACACCAAATAGAATGTTATGCTACCTTGTAACTAGCTTGATGTCGTCCAATACTCATGATCACGGCCATCGAAGGTCTGCCGTGGGCACATTGGAACGGCGTTTTGCAGCCTGAGAGGTCATTTAGCAACTCTATACATTGACTTTTAGAAAGATGGTCCCCGAATTTGATTGCGTATCTGCAGGCCTGAAAAAATAGGATCCTGTAGGGACCCGTAATGTAAAGACCCTATTTAACCTAAGTACTTATACCTAAGTATATGACCCATTTTCATCACATTGAATATACCAACTCACTAACTATGTAGGTAGTAGGTAGGTAATCTAGTACTTAAGTATATTCAATGTGGTGAAAAAACTTCAACAAGCTTTTATTTTTGTGTCAAACGATGTCAAGTTTAGGTACCATAATACTTGTAGTAGGTAGGTAGTTATAGTAGAGGACAATACGACGTAAGAATATTTTAACTTAGATGGCCTCACCTCACTAAAAATAAGATCCATTAAGGATTTCGGATATTGAGAAACACACCCTTTCTGCATTTGAATGATACTTATTTCTTCTCTAATAAGATTTTTTACCGCTTTTATTATTTTTTCAACCTGCGTTAAACATAAAATTTGTTATCTCTAGAGTAATTTAACTAACTTTATAATTAGATGTATATAGTATAATAAACTTTATATACTTACCTAAACAAAAAAGGCCAATGCATTATGAGGTATAGATACCTACTTACAATTACAAAGTACATACGTCTGTCTGGTAGAACTTTCCAATCATTCTACATAGTTGGGTAAGGACATCGACACAGGAAAAGCTACTTAGAAGTAGTCATACACTTATTTATCTTTTATATGCTGCTAAATCTACTAATGTACCTGTCGAGGGTTTTTTCCGAGAATTCCTTCAGGAATAGCCGTTATCGATACATCTTTATAGTTGAGAATATTCCATTGCAATCCAAACTGTGTGAATTTATCCTTGTAGTTGTGTAGGTAGAGAATTTCATCTCTAGACATCTTCAAAGAAACTGCATCTATCGCTACCGATTTCCATAGAGAACCGGTTAGATAATCTATAAAGTTTTGAAAACATTATATTTTGTACCAAAATAAAATTTGAAACATTGCAACTTTAATGGTGATAAGTTTAATGGTTTAAAGAGGTATATATATAAAGGCATATTCTTAGATTACAAATTAAATCCATTAAGCATGCAAGCTCTCCCTCAAAGAAGTTATGGGCGCAGACTTCATAGTCCTGTAAGACTGAGATAATACTTAGTAGGTAAAAAGTGATGTAAGTACCTAAATCTTACCAGCTAAATTATTTTCAAGTCTGATTCGTTCGTGCACTGCGTGTTGATCAAAAAGAACTAGAAACTCTTCAGAGTTATTAGAACCGCGATCTTTGCTTTTCATGATGGCTGCTATAAACTTACAGTCAACTTGACCTAATACCTGAAATAGTGTTTATAGATTTCAATGTATAATACTATCTTCAAACTTATTTATTATGTAAGTGCAAACCTTAGCATTTCCAATGCATGTTCCATCAAATTTCAACGAAGCACTATCTTTGTTAAGTTTATCGTTAACTTTTTTAATAGTTTTCGCAGTAACGTCACCCGAATCTTGAAACCTTGGTTTGAAAATCTCTGTATTTTTTTCTACCTTATCCATAAAGTCATTATACATTTTCTGAAAAAAAATAACCGTTTTATTATGTTTAGCAAATACGATATTCCAACAATATATCATACTCACATCTGCATAACAATCTTCATTTTGACTATACTCGCGGTCTAGTTTTGTATGACATTCAATGAAAATAGGTGACATTCCTGTAAGTTACAAATAGCTTTACCAAATGATGTATTTAATCCAATTATATTTTAAAAATTGACTTTACCTTTTGGTACAAAACACATTCTATTTCTTATACTAAATGCTCTTTCCACATTCTTTTCATTTTCATCATAACAACCTGCACTTTGATGTGGTTCGTTAGTTTTTTGACTTTGCCGTGCAGTTGGAATTGAACCATGGTTTTGTATATTTTTAGGACTTAGACTTAATAAAATGTTACTTTTGAGTGTTGTGAAATGGTGTGAAGTATTTTCCAATTCTTGATTCTGAGGTTTTGCTAGTGAATTTTTAATTAACTGATTTTCATCATTAATGTTATGATTCAATTCATTAGGTAAATCATTAGCATTAACATCGTCATCGTCATTTAGGTTTAAATTCTCACAGGGATCTTGTATGAAACGAAAACTTGAATCGAATTCCCTTATTCCATCTGTTGATAATCCGTGGCTTTCTAAAACGGTTTCACACACATCGATCGGATTTTCAATTTGTTCGTTGTCTTTTCCTTGTAATTTAGATACAAACAAAATGTCTGTATCGCTTTTGTCATTACTATGCAGAATATTTTGTTTTTCTGAATCACCACGTTTAAAACAACATTCATCAGAACTATCGATTGTATAGGTTTCATAGTTTTTGTCTTTTTTATCTAAAGAGGGCTGCAAATGGTTATCGCTGTGTGGGTTACTTATTGTATAAGTATTTCTTCTATTAAAAGGCTCGTAATCCAAATCAGTGTTATTATCTATGTTATTTGTAATAAGCCAAGATGTGTCCTTTGTTGGAACAGATTCTTGTCGTGACTCACTAAAAATATAGTTCATTGACTCAGTCATTGCATCAATACTCTTAGAACAAACTTTACGTTTACTGCTATTGGAAAAACATTTATCGCTTTCAGTAAATTCAATAGTGTATGGCTCTTCGAAACCTTGGACAGTATTTTTTTCCATGTCAAACTTCTTAGATTTATTGAGTTTTCTGTTTTTATTGTTTGTTTTAAATATCGTAGCGTATAAGTTTCTTTTATTTGATTTAAACCTGTTATTTTTAGAAATCATGAAGTTTTGTCTGGACTGCGTGGTTATGAAGTTTCTTGGTTTTTTATAAAACTTGTATAGTTCTGCATTATTTTCGGAATCAAAGTCTTGCTCGATGTAATTGTGACTTTGATATGTTGCGACTTGAAACGTAGGCACATCATCTGATGCTCTCATTAAATATGGCCTTAAGTTACTGTTTACCGCGTCTGAACAGCACAAAGAAACTCTATCTTGTTTTCTTACTGATGGATTCAAACTCATATTAACATCTTGCATAATATCTGCTTGATGTAGATTAGAGTGATTGTCTGACATCAATACTTGTAAAGAACTTTCATAACAAAGCGGAGACTCATTCCTATTTATGTGGGTCACATTGGGATCAGATGATTCTTCTTGAAATAGATCATGATTGTTTATATCTCTAACTATAGGTAGACGACTGCGATCATTCAGTATTCTTTTCGGGTTCATACTCTTATGTATTTTAAGAAGCTCAAAGTCGGAGTCAGGTATAGCAACATCCGAAACAATACGATCTTGAACATTTTTCCACTGTTTCGGTTCACACTGGGTATGTATTATGGTTTTCAACAGATCGTAGTTTGATTTGTAATTTTTATTTTGTATAATCCTTTCAACTTGAAAACCATAATTGGGCTTTTGTTGCAACGGTATGTATTCACGTATAACAAATTCTTTAACTTTGGTTTTGATGTTTACCTTTTTATTACCAGTAACAAAGTTACTACAATTATATTCATTGTTCTCATTTACGTGCACTTTGGGGTAATTTATATTATGTTTCATTAACTCTTTGGTTTTTTGAGCAAAAAGTTCACATCTCTTTTTGACAGACTCGGTTTCCATTGCAAACTTACTATTTAGAGATAGTTTTTTCTTTGAGCATTTTTTATCATTCTGTTTGATCTTGCGATTATTTTGACTTAGCTGTTTGTGTGTTCGAATCTTACTAATCGATTTCACGTTAGGTTTACAAAGCTTTTTAGTAGAAACTGGTGATTGTTCCTTACTATTTGTAAAATGTCTAAGTTTTGGCTGTTTCTTCAAATTTGTGGCGTTTTTATTAAGATTTTCATTTTGGTTTAATGATGCACACAGTTCCATAGTTTGGTTGTTATCAAATTTATTAGAACATATTAGTTTTGCCACATATTTGTTTGTTTTAGTCTTCCTTTTAATCAACTTGCCTAAAATAAATGTAAATATTTAAAAGTATCAATTTTAAGAAGTGGAAATACATAATAACGTGTATTTACCTTTGACACCTTTTTGCATAAGTGAAATTTCAGGTTTTTTGCTGTGGCTTCCCAAAACTTTCTGAATTATCTTTCTTATTTCATTTTTAGTACTTTCTGTTTCGTGTCTGTCATCAATTTTGGTGATTGATTGTTTTGGGACTTCTTGAAGTTTTGCATCGCCGATGAAAAACTTGACAAATTTATCAAATATGGAATTTATTTGCCCCCAATCCTTAAACTCTAGAACTGTGTTAGTTAATTCATAATCTATGTATGGACAGGTTATAAAAATAAAATAAAATGGAACTTCATTCTGAAAAATATGATTTTCTTCGTCATTATAGACATTCTGAAAATGCAATGATTATAAAATTATTGTCACGGGAATAAATTAAAAAAAAAACAAGTTCCATGGACCAACCTTCTTCATTTTATGTTTGCCCTGTCTTAAATATTTTTTAAAGTTGTCATTTACTCTTTTGTAAAGGTTACTTGAATCATCTATAAACTTTCCATTTAGAAATATGAACTGTCGAGTTATATCAACATTACGTCCAACAAAAGCTTTTAATTTATATTGATTTTTTTCAACTTGTAGTTCTTGCACATTTGTTTTTTCAATCTCGTAGAGAGTAGACAAGGTTTGGTACATGTCTCTGTTTTTGTGTATTTTGTACACAATTTCATTTTTTGAATCATCTCTGAGGCTCAAAGAGATGTTGGAATGTACTACAGATATGTGTTCCAAGATGGTTTTTACACATTGTAGCTCGTTGATAACGTCAATAGATTTCTTTTGTATGGTAAGATTGTACAGAATACCTTTAATCTCTATCTGAAAAAAGTTAAAGTCTGTTTATAGAAAAAAAAATATTCAACTTTCTTTAGACGCGGAGGTAATCTTTTAATTGAAATCAAATATAAAACGTTTACGTCTAAATAAAAAAAAAAACAGTTTACTTACTGTAGTTCCTTTTGATGGTCTTGGGCTGCATTTAGTTATTGTTTTTGCCGCGCCATTCTCAAATATTTTCACCCATGTTATATCACTTTTGTTAAATCGAGAGGTTATTCTCAGATTTTCGGATATTTGTGCTAAATTAGCAAGCGATTGACCCTTAAACCCATATTTATTAGGCGCTGACCTCAATGTAGAGATATCTGCTAGTTTACTCGTCATGTAATTTTGACCGATGTATTTCAAATCAGCCTTTGAAATACCACAACCATTATCGACAACTTGTATAGATCCTTCAGCGATATGAATTCTTACTGCGATTGATGTAGCGTCTGCATCTAATGCATTAAATACCTTAAAAAATACAAAAAGTTATTAATGTAGCTGTTAAAAGCCCAAAACATTAAATTATAACACCAAAATCTTACCAGTTCTTGGACTGCCTTTTTGTAACAGTTTATTTGGTTTGATGCACAAATTAAAGTTTGGACACTTTTTGGAAGTTTTCTAATAGGAAGGTTCATTATATAACAGTAGTTTTTTTAATCATCTTAAAATAAAGTCAACAAAAGCAGTGAAATAATTATTTTTGAAGAATCAGAAATAAAGCTTTTTAAGATTTGAAATTCGAACTGGAAAAAGGAGGTCAAATAGCTAAACAAAAAGTTTGAAATTGACAGTCAATCTGAATGCAGATAGAAAAAGTTTGAGAGAAGGTTTGGAACTTTTTTATTATTTGAATGACCTGTAGTTATTATAAAGTATGTAATCGTTTAGTTAATTTTAATTTTTAATTTACCTTACAGCTTCCAAAAATTTAAATAGAAAAAATAGATAACGCCGTTCAGTCTCAATAATGATAGAAGCTTGCATTGAAAAATACATATTATTGATTTAAAATTAAATACTTCAGAAACACTTAGATAAGTACTCAAAAATAGGTCTATTGACATTTTATTTCAAAAGTTTCTGATTATTATTGATAAATGCTGTAAATAAGTAAATAATTTGATTACTTACTTACTTATTTTACACATTTGAAGATGCTTTGATTTTTGTTGTGATACAACAAAAATACTAATTATTAAGTAAATGTAAGTACACTATAAAGAGCTTTTGTAGAGCTTCTGTTTATGTGTGCCAACACATCACTAACACAATAACCTATTCGTCAAAGAAAATCGATTTGAATTCAACCCTGAACTTCCTGAACATGTTTGAATACGGCTTTAGTTTCTGTAGTAAGTAAGTACTGACCGCCTAGTCACCAGGTGAGCCCGATAGTAAAAACATGAACGTAAAACTTTTTATGTGAAAAAAAAACAAAAGTCGGCTGGACTTATAAGAAGACTTTTTTTAAATAAAAAGTAAATAAAGGCAAAATTTTCAATCAAAAACTAATATGTATAATACTTTTTTCTATAAGCTTTTTAGATATACTAAATAAGTTTTTGTGATGGTGGCCTCAGTTAAAAGTGATAGTTTGAGAGAAGAGATCTTGCTTTTCTGGGAATATGTCAAACGGTAAGTGGAAGAGGATACGCCGTAGATGGCCTCAACACTTACGGCCGGTTTCTCGAACGATGATCAACGAAAAAATCAAACAATTACCTACTATGTGTCAAACTCGGATCAATCGTGATTTGGATTTCCAGAAACCGGCCGTTAGCAACAATTAAAATACTGAATCAATTGTATAGCCTAGACTAATTTATTAGCGTGATCTTATGCTCTAGAATACATGAGTTTATTTTTACAACGTCCAAGGACAGGTTTCTATGTGCTACTTGTAAGGTATTTTTTTAGATGTAAAAAAATATACTTTCTCATTTCAAAACAACCAACACAGTAAAATACAGACAAATAATTTAAGTTTTTATTTACATTATCATCATTTAAACTATCATTACTCAGACTTGCATTTCACTGTATTTCCGTATCGCTTCCTTCACGTAGTTGGTAACACTTGCCATTGCGTCTGGGGTCGCAATAGACCTCAGTTCCCGTTGGAGCTCGACAATGGTGAGGTCCGAACCACCACATAGTGACGTCATCTTGCATATTCCTAGAGCAATGATAGTCCCAGCGACTAATGCTGGTGCTTTAGATAAAATAAACCCGATAACTTTTTTGACTGCTGTTAATGAGCACTGAAAAAAAAAAACATCAATACAAATACATACCTAGCACGAAAACGTGATTGAATTTTCATACAGGATACTACTAATTAAATAAAAAATAATAATTTATAAGCCAAAATGTGAAATAAAAAATTACTTACTAATTAATGTTTTTATAAAAAAAAGTAATAAGGTAAAACATAAATGTGAACTACACTAGTTTCTAACGGCGCTAAACAAAAATGTGAAAAAAAAGGATATACTTACAGAAATAATAGTAGAAACGAATCCAGGTGATGAAACTTCAACTGCTGTTGATGGCACAAAGATGTTGCTATGAGAGGAACTGTGTACAGGTGTTGATATAGGTTCTATGTAGATATGCTGCTTATTCCGGTAGTTGTAGGGGTATGGCTTTATTATTGTCTGAAACATTGTATTTAAAACATCAATTAATACAAATTTTTCACGTTCGAAAAAAGGACAGGCACACACATACCAACCTACATACGCACTCACAAAAGAAAATAAAAATAAATTGTATTTTGCACAAGATGTACGAAAAAAAAGACGAAAAAATCTAATGATGACAATTTGACACATTTGAAAAAAGATACAGGCACACACACACCCGCAAAAAAGAAAATATAAAATAAATAACTGATTTGGATCAGTTGAACTATCTATAGATCGTTTGCAACGGTCTGTAGATAGCTCAGCTGTTTCTTATGTATTTTATATGTCTATGTACATTTTGTAAATACTGTATAGTCGTAAGTTTGTTTGTGAATAAAGTCTATATATTGCAAAAAAAAAAAAAATTGTATTTAAAAATAGAATGTTGAGAATTTGTCACATTCATAAAAAAGAAATAGGCACACACATACGCAAATTTGTCACGTGTTCGAAATAGGAATACATACACGCAGACGAATGAAAAATAGAGATGAACTGATTTGGATCAGTTGAACTATCTATAGATCGTTTGCAACGGTCTGTAGATAGCTCAACTGTTACTTATGTATTTTATATGACTCTGTACATTTTGTAAATGAGATGAACTTACTTGCATTGGTTGGATGTCACTTAGTTCATATTCAATCAGATTATTGTCAATATCAACGTATGTTGATAGAGCCAGTGATAAGAGCATGGATCCTAAAATAGCGGTTTTAAACATCTGTAAAAAAATTGTTAAAATTAATTCACGATATTTTTTGAAATAATCCACAATGTAGATACTAGGTACTTCGTGATATAATAATACGATTTTTGGTTAAACTATAGATATCCGGTACCTGCGCCGGGAGTCGCGACTAGGGGGAAAAGGAAGGGTAGACAACTAGAAGTCTTCCCCTGAAATCAGTTTTTCTAGGAAAGCTATAGTTTTTGAGTTATGACATTTTTGGAGCCAAAATCTTCATTTTTAGGTTAGTTTTTTATGCATTAAACACTAATTCCTGTCACTGGCACTTCATCTTGTGCATGTCGGTTCTGGCACTCGCCGGCCGCTGCCGCGGCACGCTCGCTTTGCTCGCTCGGCTCGTGCGCGGTTTTTTATATCAAACTAACGCTCGTCGCTTCGCTCCTCGCACCTATTCTAGTATTCTGTCACAAATCACCTTTCTGAGTTCAAAAGCAATTGAAAAAAATAAATTGAATTAAAATTCAGAAATTTGCCGCGAAAAAAAATTATTTAAATTTAAATTACACTTTTCTTTTTATTATTGTTTACATTTAGGCCTCCTGACACTCCCAAACTGACATACACTAGTTCAAGTGTCAGCTAGTGCCAGAAATTAGTGTGAAGTTCATCAAAAACTAACCTAAAAATTAAGATTTTGGCACCTAAAAAGTGTTATAACTCAAAAACTATAGCTTTCCTAGAAAAACTGGTTTCAGGGGAAGACTTCTTGTTGTCTACCCTTCCCTTTCCACCTAGTCACGACTCCCGGCGCAGGTACCGGATATCTATAGCCAACCCCGATTTTTTCACGTATTTTCTTTTAATCAAGAGAGTATAAAAATCGAATAAGCTCTTACCTTTGTCGATTTAAAATACTAAAAGCTGTGTTGAACTAAAGTACGTTTTAAATCAATGTCTATGAGGTTTTAGGTATATATATATACCAAACACTTATTTAATGCTTATTATGGACAATTCAAATGAATCATTATTTAATTACAAAATTAACTAATACGATTGCGCATTTGTTAATAGTTTAATATAAAACGAAAATTATTGTATGTATCACTTCATACTTAATAGATACGTCTAGACGTATTTGTGTTTTATAACTTTTCTAGTACAAATTAGTTTTTTTTAAGTAAAAATGAATCACATTTCACTTTTCATTGTGTTATTTTGCGCTGTAGTGATTGTGTCAGGGGCACAGAGAAGATCTTATGTGTTACCAGAACAAAGAAGTTTACCCATGAATGAGGTTTCATCTGCCATTCCCTACGAGTAAGTAAACATATATTTTTATTTGTCAGCACCTTTAGTAGTCATTTTTTATAATCTCTGTCATACTACAGTTATTCCCACGTTTTATTCAGTACTAGGATAAAAAGACTAGCCATTTTCAAAAAAATTACATATCACCAAGTGCCAATATCCAGTTCAAATATACCTTCAAAAAGTGTTTTCAAAAAGCTTACGTTACACAAATAATATTTTCTTTCTATCCTTTATCGTTAGTTCAATTTGGGGGAAACTCCTTACTCTCGAAAAATGTGCGTATTCATAAAACTTATTCTCTCTAAATATTTTTGTCACATCTTCTATATTATATTTTTGGTTCAATTTGAAAATGTATGTCTTTGCAGATATCAACTGGTTCCAAGCGGCGACTACTCAGTATCTTCATACGAGCCTGAAGAATATTCAATTTTAGATCTTGTACTCAGTCCAGTGGTAAGTTGACTACATATTTTTCTTTAATCTGAAACCAGCTTCTGAATACTGCCCTGTGTACTAAATGATGGTTGATATTCAAACTCATCGATCAAATTGAGGCATGATGCAGTTATATTATATAGTCTGTGGCAGCAAACAGCAATGTTCTAAGACAGTACAATTTTACGACTTCAGCCTCCTGTGAGAGCAAAAAAAAAGAAATTGTACAAAATAGCTTCTGTACTTTCCTAGCAATAAATATAAAAAACCAATCTCAAAAATTAATACATGGTTACACAGAAAATTATTGTTTATATTCGTAAAATAGCTTAAACTAGTAAAAGATATAACAGTTCACCCTCAATATAAAAAACCCTAAAAAATTGAATTTCCCGCTAGAGCGAGAGGTATATATATCACCTTAAGTTTTTACATCTTTGCAACATTAAGCTATTTATAACACACGGTTGCACTTAAGTGTGTGTGAAGAAATCTTCTAACTTTACTTTTTTTCTTTACAGACAGCAATCTTGAACATTGGTTCGACGGCTCTATCAACGGTTCATTGGTTGGTAGTCAAAGGTGGTCTAGTGCTGCTTGGGATGGCCATTGTCATCGGATTCTGCGGTTGTACGAGCTACTGTACTATGACAATTGAAAGCCCTTTTGGTAGAGACTTACCTTCTATCCCTTACTTGGACGACATTCAGTATTTTTTCACTGAAGCTTATAATAAGTATCACGAAATGCAAAGTTAGATGTTATTTGTAAATTTATTTATTTATTAAAATTTTTGACTAATTTAATACAATAGACATGTAAATATGTGAAAGTGATCTTATATTAATAACTTATTTGAAAAAAATGGACTACATGGTTTAATTTTCTCCTAGTGAAATAATAGCAACAGGTATTTAGTATGAATTATTTATTGAATTTTAATTTAGTAGGTTGGTTCTTGAAGGTTAATATTTATTTGAAAACACGGCACGGCGTCTTCTAGCCGGTTTCATATCAGTCACTTTCTGTATCTTCTGATACTTGTCAATCGCTGTCTTTACAAAGTCAGCGGCAGTTCCAATTCTCTCCAAGCGTTCAGGAGTCATCAGCGCTCTCATCTCCTCATGAATGGGTCCGACGCCATGGAACGCGATGGTGCATAGATTAGTATATGAGCACACTCCGACGGTGAGAAGAGAGCCGAGAAGTAATACAAAGATGCTGCTGAACACCCAAGATATGGTTCTTCCTACGTAACTAACAAGAGTCTGAAAAATAATGTATTTTTAGTACACACAAACCAGCAAAATAAACACTTAAATTAAGAAAAATAAATGCATTCGAATGGAATTCTGTTTCTGAAGTTCCTGTGACTTAAGGTCACAGGAACAGTAAAGTTTTAGGGTTTTTGTTTTATTGCGGCTTAAGTATTTTTTTCTATAATAAAAGTCAATTTACACTCTCATACCGCAGCGAATTGAAACTACACTGCATGGCTGCTACGTTTGAGTGCTTGATGCACTCAAACTCTCGTCTTATGCATGGTTAATTAGTCATAACATAAATAAAGTATTCAAACAATTTAAATCTTTGACGTACCCTTGAATCAGGAACTTGGCTCCACATAAGTCCATACATGGATGTATCAGGTTCCATCAGGTATGTGTTCATGTTATCATACGTCTCGTAGCTGCAACATAAAACCGATAAACAAAATTGTAAGCGGAAAGTTTATTAAATAAGTCTACAGCTTATTTTTGCGAAAAAACGTACTTTTTAGACGAAGCATATGCAGGATCGTAACTGTAACCTGGAGCATAAGGTATATCTGGATAAGATACATCTTGTGAAGTAGGAACGTATGCGTAGCCGGTTAGTTCATCCTGAAATAAAACCAAATACCTTAGTTCAAAATGTATTAGCAAGCTAGGAGTTTACTGAATTTCCTAGATAGTTGGATTAAATAAATTTCGTCTGTTAGTGTTTCCAACGTTTCTAATTATTTACTACTGGCAACTATTGTTAGAGGGCAATAAAACCTGATAGACAAACTGAGTCCTTAGTCCGAGGTTGCATTTTAAAACTCCCTGTACTCTCGAGCCGAGAGTCGTCTCTCGGATATCCATACAAAAATATGAGGATATCCGAGAGACGACTCTCGGCTCGAGAGTAAGGAGTTTTAAAAAGCAACCTCGGACTAAGCACTCAGTATGCCAGAACAATGTAAGTAGAAAGAATACAACATGGTTGAAAAGGTAGAGTCGCTGGCTATACACAAGAGCTTTCTGTACCAATATTTTAAAAACTTACAATTCTGTTGTCTCTGTTCCCGTCATTGGCAGTTGGCTCATCAGCGAGCATAGGATTGTATTTGATCACTGGTCCGTTTGGCCTCACTGGTTCAATATTCGCCCGACCCTGATGCTGCTCTGCACCTCTATACACTGGATGAGGGTCAGGTTTTGACTCCTTTTTGAATACCGCGTGCGTTTCACTCTCCGTTGGTAGATCAGGTAACTCTGCATGTTTATCAAGCAATGTAAATGCTGTTGGTGTTTCAGCCAGCAGTGATGGAATGGCTGCAGCAATGAGGAGTAGTTTAAAAATCTGAAACAAAAGAGAGCTTTAATTTTATTTTTACAATATCAATCTGTAGAAGCATACTACTAAATATAGGCGTCAGCTTAAAGCTGTATGGTAAAGTGCTGATGTTGTATTCGCTCATTGATCCTTAGCAGTTAGTACAAACGTGGTAATTTGAAACTTAAATGTGCAAATAATCTATTCAAAACAAGTACTTATATGTTTTGATTGACAAAAATGTTGTATTTAAAAATGAGCAAGTAGGCTCTTAGAATCTTCCTTTTAGAATCACAGTATGACTGTACATCCGTCAAATTAGAATTAAAATACCTAGGAGGCAAAAAAACTGATGACTTACCATAATGGCTCTGTTCTCTGCTACTTCACAAGATGGACTGGGATGATGAACTGATGGTGTACTGTTCCATCCCTACACTATTTATAGGACAAACCCTTGTGATTTCTCGAGACTGTTATCTTAAAGTAATTGTTTTGCAAAAGAACAGAAAGTCGATAAGGATTCGTCAAAACTTTGGAATGTAAAGATCCTAAAGTAATCTAAATGTCTGTGTATTTTTTGTACTAAAAAAATACAAAACTTTAACTTCATCTTCATGTGTTTTAAACGACTTCATCTAGCTCAATTAGTCTATAAAAAATACCTAATTTAATTTGTATGTATGTATATTTTTGATTTCCTGTAACACAAAATAAAGTTTTTTTTTTAGGTTCGAACATTTCAGACTTTAACGGCACTTTTTTGTAAGTACATAAATATTTTATTAATATATTACGTATAACATTTGCTATACGCTAGAAAAGCCGTCATAGAAAGCTAGTATTTGGGTAGAGGCCAATGACTCTACACCAGCCCAAGCTGAGTAGAAATAAGTTGTATTCATTACTTAAAAAACATTTCATTTGCATATGTAGTAAGTTTTTTTATTTTAAAAAAAAAAATTCATATAAATAAAATTAAAAAAAATTACGAACCAATCGGTCGTTTAATATGTACATAAGGTAGTAGGATTACTTACTAGATTGACGACACATACAGTCGAAAGATATAAAGGCCAGTACCGTTTTATTCCTCAAAAACTTTTTTAGACTCATAATGATCATAAAAAGCCTTAGTATCAGTCTATTCTTCAATAAAAATTGCCCATAGATCGATACAAATAAATTATTCAAAATAGAATGAGCGCTCATTGTGTCGCTCTACAATTTATTATTTAGCTCAGTAAATTATTTATGCTCACTTAACTGGATATTGATGTTCCTTACGTATCGTGACCTAGCTCTACTATTCCAATGCTTTGACCCAGTTTTATTACTCAAAGGTTTGATAAATGTTTCGGCAAAGTATGGTACACCTGTCATAATTGAATTACTATGAAAGAATGCTTCCTACTTTAATCCTATAAACGCAAAAGTTTGTATGGATGGATGAATGTGGATGTATGTTCGTTACTTTTCACGCAAAAACTATTGAATGGAAGTAAATTGTACTCTACACTTTACCACACAAAAACCCATCGATTTTGTAGGGTCCTACGGCTCTGCTCCAGCACAAATAAATAATAAAAGGAAATATTGACTGAAAAAAAAAGATCGTGCAACATCAACAATAAAATATGTTCTCTTTCATAAGTTTATTGTTGTGATTGCTAATATATTTTTTATTCTATTCTATTATTATTGTGATAATCGCAAAGCATATCCGTAATAAAATAAATACTAAGATGAACCAAATCAATGATGATGATGAACATTTTAAAACAAGTACTTTTTCTACATACCAAACATAAAACAGTATGACTTAGTCATAGTTATATTCCCAAATTAGCTAATAACTTATGAGAAAGTTCTTTGAAAAAGTCTTAATTTATTATGTATAATTAATTAATTGTACAACATAATGGTACCTCATAACGATAATGAATTTATCCTTTTAAATAGTATGACAAGTGTCGAAAAACTATCAATCACATTGAATCAGTTCACAAGTGAAGTTATCGATCCGCCCAAAATATTACTTTCAAGGTAAGAACAATTTATTATTGTTACTAAGCTAGTTTATCAATTTGTTTAATTATATTTTTTAGTGTACAAGTTCCATTTACCTATGATTCTGTGTGACGCAGTTAAATGTATGTAAGAATATGAAACCAATTCCGCCTGTATTAACTACTATATACCTACCTATGTACATTTTGCAAATACTGTAATAGTCGTAACTTTGATTATGCGTGATTATAAACCAGCTCTACATACAAGTCTAACTTGCCGTTCGGTTTTGCTATTGTAATGTTTGGTATTAGGTACTAAGTATACTTTATAACATAATACTTGATGTTTTAGATGATGCCTAAAGCAACTATTTTCACTATCTGCATGATTTTGGGAGCAACTGTTGCCGAACCTCTTCGGTTAGCGCACAATGTAAGTACTGTTTTAAATACTGTTTCTAAATACTGTTTTCCAATTATAGCTTTTTTATACTCAATTTAGTTTTTTCTTTTTATTTATTTAATTAACAAAACTTAGTGCTAGTTAAAATTTGGTTGGGCAGTAACTTACACCCTAGGAAAATACTGTGTTGTTGGGATTAGTTTTTTACATTGTTGTAAGTTATTTACCTTTTATTTTTTATTTAGCAGAGATATGTAAATAAACTTAAAAATTATGTGTTTTCAATTACCTTTCTTACTTTGTTTGGTTCATTTCTTAAAAAAAAGTCGCACATACATTTTTGATTTTTTTACCATATGTTATAATTACTTACTTTTTTTCAGAATTTGGAATACTCCGAGCCCTCTTCAAGCCTCGATGTGGCCGCTAGAACTGATATATCATCTATTATTGAAATAATCTGCTCATTGGTGGGCTTCAAAACTGTAAGTATATTATACTGGAGTATGTTTTACACACTGTATTAAAAGAACATTAGCATAGAACGAGATATCCTAATACAAGTAAGATTTTCAGAACTTTTAAATATATTCTATCATGCATAGAATATATTTAAAATGTAGAAGTATTCTATCAGCAATCCAGTTCCCATATCACAAGCTTTGCTTAGTTTGGGACTAGAGTGTGATATGTGAAAATGTCCGTAAATATTTATTTATGTTATTCCTTGGAAATAATGTATTTGTAGTATTAGATTGTAATGTATTAGATAGCGACCATTACTATAAATGAATTATATCTTTCTGTTCCCTGTATGTATCGCTTTTCCGATGTAAAATTTTCTTAACATTTCAGTCAGCAGTCAGCATCGCTATCAGCTTGATCCAATGGGCAGTCTCCAACATTCACGTGGTCCTCCTAGGTGCAGCTTCAGTTCTCGGTTTCTGCAAATTCACAGGAAAATGCAACTTAAACTACGAATCCTTCATACCTCTCAGCCAGATCCAAAGCTACGCTACCCCTGAAAACCTGCAAGTTGCTGAAAGTTTATTCCGGTCGGCTTTTGAAAAGTACAATGAAGATAGAAGCTTAGATTTATAGTAATTTTTGTTACTAAATATTTATTATAGGTTTTAATAAATTAAATTGTACATATACTACTCTTTCTTATTATTTAAAGTTTTTATACTTGAGCACATTTAACCAAATCTTTGTCCAATCGGATAGATAATACATAATTAGGTATTTTAGTTACTAGGATCACTTAAAAAAATCAATACCAAAAATAACAATAATTAAATAAATAAACACCTAAATAGCCTCCAAATCTATCTGACCATGAAAGTTAAACATGATTTTAAAATCTTTAGGATCTTATTTAGTGGTACCCCGTAACTAAGATATTCTTATTTAAAACATTTCCTATAAAATATTAAGTTTGAAAAAGTAAAAAAAAGTGAGTCATATGGGGATATTTATTTCATTTTCATTTTTGATGTTCTCTAACACTAGTATTTTTATACTTTTAAGAGAATATCCACATTGTCATAACTATAAGTATTTTTGGTTACAGTAATAAGCATTTTTTCATTTTTTTTTAAATTTTCATTTAAGCTTAGTGAGGTTTGACTTATGGGGCGTCTAAACGGGCAATATTTTACGGCAATTTGTGGCTGCAATTATTGTCAAACATTGCCCAGCCATCACTAAAACATTTTAGTACATTTTATGGCTGAGCAATCAATTGCAGGCAACATGTTGCAATATGTTGTATTTTGTCGTGCTTACACATAAAAACCATTTTGACATATCAAAAAATATGTGGCTATAATGCCGGGCCATCCTTAAAATATTGCATAGTGTGGCTGGTATTGGTAGCAATGTTGCCGGCCACAGTATTGCAGCCACAAATTGCCGTAAAATATAGCCCGTTTAGACGCCCCATTAGTAACTTGAAATATCCACTTAATCAGTTACTTACATTATTATCAAGATTAGTTTATGTTACGATAACTAATTTCAATGAATTCATGACATAATTTTAATCAGTTATAGTAAAAGTGAAGTATGCTCTAGTGCTCAAGAGTTTAATTAAATATTTTAGTGCGGCACTTTCTGAAGTGATTTTGTTTATTAGTCAATGAATAAAAAATATTAACTACCACTATTTACATAGCAAATTTCCCATGTTTTTAGTTCGTACCGATTCCGAGACTTAAAAAATGGGTTAAAAAAATCAAAACAGTTTTATTCGTAAGACAATATAAAAATATAATCGGGGTGGGAACTCTTCTTTTAAGTTTTTCAACCTGTGTTAATAGAGTCCCATCTTTTATTCGGTCATACACAACACACTTGTACTTCTTAGTAGGTACATACTTAAAAAAAGGGTTAGGTAGGACTCAAAGCTTTAACTAGACCGGGTTTACGCGGTCTTCAAAATAAAAGTAGTAAAGTCCTTGAAAACAAGGTGGTTAATGTTAGTAAAGTTCCAATATTTTACTAAGACATTGCTTGTTTTTGTATAAAGATAAATACATAAGTGATCTTTTGTTAAGTCTTTCATACAGCCTTCAAAAAGAGAAAATAAATAAATAAATAAATAAAATAAATTTGGCATTTTTGTATGCAACGACTTGTTTATAATAAGTCAGTGTAAAATAAATGTCCATAGACATAATTTTCTAAACGAACAAAAGAGCCGACTACTTGTAACAGTTAGAGTGTGGGCACTTCAATAAATAGTTTAGATAGATTGATAACAACCCCTCTAATTAAGTTGATTAGTGAGCTTAGATTAAATGTATAAAATTTGTTTCAAATGATTACTCTAACACAACAACTTTAATTGTAAAAGTTAGCATTTGAAAATTGCTAGGCCTAGAGTATTTCAACCTCTTATTTAAAAAAAAAATAGGTTCTTTGAATTTATAATTTACGATCTATGCTAGATTTTATTTTATTTACCTAACACCGTGGTCAATAGGTTTAGAAATTGTAATAACAGAGTAGATTCATTTAATTATAACTTTATTCAACAAAATATTGCATCACAGATTCACAGGTCACAGACACAAAATCTTCATATCAAAGTTTTTTAGCTACAAAAAACTGCTTAACATAACTAAGTATTGTGAAGATTACATTGGTACAATATAATAATCTAAATACATACTTCAAAACAGTTATATGAGTACCATGAAACGCGTCTGAACTGAACTTTAGCAAATAGATGCACTTAGCGCATTGATAGCTACATCGAACTCTTCAGTCGACCATTCTAGCGTATTTCAAAGCCCCGGTCTCCAGCTGTCTGGCTGCTAGTACAAGCCGATGGTCCATCACGTCCTCCGAAGTCTGACCAATACCAGTGATGACACAGAAGCCTAGTATGACCACACTACCAATCAGGACAGTGATAACGTTTTGATGCAGCCAAGAAGCTAAGTTCGCGATCAATGTGACTGCAGCCTGAAACAAAAGATTTAACTATCAAAATAAAGTTGGCAGAGCTTTGAGAGTGTGCCAAAAACATATATTTCTACAATTAGTTTAACATTAATTATAAAATTATGATATGGATGAAAAATTTTCAAAAATCTTTTAAGTTTTGATATTTTTGCTCTAACTAAGTATATCTACTTATTACTGAGGTAACTAGTCTGTAAGACGATTCTAAATGATCGTTGTGATTTAATTGAATTAACAATTTTTTGTCTTGACTTGACTTATTTATTACATACTAAACTTATGTCTGTGTGAAATTGGCAAGAGGTGAAGATGACGTTGATTAAAACTATAATACGGGTTTTTGAAAAGTAAATGACTCTACAATATAAAGTATTTCCTAATAATTGCCTTACACTTATATTTTGGACTTACCATTTTATACTCAAGAAAAGGTCCAATAGCATTCACAACTAGACTCACAACTTTGAATGCCACCATCATAACTGACCCAATGAGTCTGAAAACAAAAACATATTTAGAAAACTACAAAATTTTCAAACTACAAATTAATATAGGTACTAAAAACTTACGGTATTTCAATTAAAAAAGTCCTCTCTTCTTTTTCTGTTTCAATTAGTTCCTGTGAAAGTAATCATTAATTAAAATATTTGTTATAAATTACGAATAAAGTAATTTTACACGTTTAATTCTAGGCATATGACTGAACCCGATTTTTCACTAATATATTTTATGTAAGTAGGTAATAAGAACTCACCTGATTTGAGACTGTGTTTCTTCCATATACGTGATATGGCAACACGATCAGTATAGTATACAGTACACATATTGACAACATCTGAAACAATAACAACAAAATTTTCTAAACTATATAAAATTTACAATGCGCCTTATATTTCAACGTCTCGAGCATTCTCAAAATATAACTAGAAGTTAACTTACCTTTGAAATGTATTTCTTTTAAGTTAACAGGAAGAAAGCTTTTTAAATAATAAGCATGAGCCTTAAAGTATTCTATTAATAGTGAAAAGATGAATGAGCAACGCATTTAACTAATTATAAAGTATTTGCATTAGTCTAATTAATGATTTTGAAGAAAAATACTTTCGTTCATGATTCATGATAATATTTTGTACAATTAAGCAAATGATCTATAATACACATGCATTTATATTTTGTACAATTACACAAATTATCTATCACCTTAAGTTAGATTGCTCATGTATATTTTAAAATATGGTTCATAAAACGGTAGTAAGTGGAGTCACTGGATGATTCTATTTTTTCTCAGAAACTCATCACAAAGTGAGTCGCAAAACAATGAGAAGCATTCCAAAGCGGTTTATCGTCCTACGGCCCCGAAATAGTAAAGCAGTAACCCAAAATGACATCATCTTATCTGTTCTATGATAAACAGCTTAATTTAAACCAACCGGAAATTCTTCTACTAATTCGTATCGTACAATATTACTGGGATTTTTTAGATGTCAATTACACAAATAAAATAAAACTTAGGTACTAGCTGACCCGTGCCCACTTCGTTGGGCATAATTCGACTGTTTTTTCTCCTATTTACTTTGCAAACGGACTACCTACCACGTCAACGCCTTATTATTTTTCGGTTTTTCATATATCGACACTAAACAATAATGTGGCTTTCTATTGATGAAAGAATTTTTAAAATCGGTTCGGTAGATCCCGAGATTACCCCTTACAATTTAACAAACCCACAACTTTTCTTCTTCTATAATTTCATCTTTCAATATTAGTATAGATATAAAAATGCTATGATTTTGTTTTTTATATTTTAACTAAGAGAATGGCCCTTGCAGTCTTAGTGCATTTTATATCTTATCTTTCTTTGCATGAAGATTTAAATAGCCAAAATAGCATAAATTACCGGATGACGGTAGAAGTACGACGCATGTTTACAGAATTATGTTTCATCAGGTAGTCTATTGTTTGCACAGCTAGTAGTTGTGTGCTCAATGTCTCAATAATACAAGTAGACTAACACCAAGGCCTTACAGTAGTTAAAAAATACTTTAAACATGTCGGTATGATTTAGGTCTTTATGCAGTTTGAGCTTAAACTAGACCAAACACAACCATATCGCAAAACAAAGTTGATTCCGGTATTGAAAACTGTCTTTTTAGAATTGTTCAAAATACGATTTTGTACCAAAAATAAACAAAGACTTATTTGGCACAAAGAAAAAGCAATTAACAGAGTTAGTTTCATTTGTTTTGCGTTCAGACGACATTCAGGCGCTCGGTCAATGCTTGTCGAGGACGATGTGTCATTGCCGCCTTATCTCCTGCCTCGCGTATTTATAGCCATTATTGTTTTGACTGTGACTGTACAATTCTCCGGCCGACATTGTCAAGTGCAGTTTCGCTTTCACATTGTTTAGAGGCGTATCTCTCTTATCACCTACTACAGTTATTAATTGTGAATAGCTTATCTGAAGTACCTTAGCTGTGAAGAGCGGCGCGTGAAAGTGAACGACACGACAGTGCATTCTCTGACGCAAAATGGGTAACTCGAAAAGCAAGAAGCTTAAAATCTCGGAGGCTCCTAGTGATGAGAAACATAATGAAGAGAGAATAAACACGATCAAAACTGATATATCGGATGCTGTACCTCGAAGCGGCAAAGATGACCACAAAGAAAAAGACCACGACAATGCCAGCAGTGCGTCAACAGTAGAAGTTTTAGACGATAAGTGAACATTTGTGACCAGTGAATTAAGATCAAGGAGAATAAGGTGCCAAATTCTATTCTAAGTAATTTGTAATTTTTTACAATTAAATATTTATGATAATTTTGTAAAATGTAATTTTTATTCGAGTTTCCTTTTTATAAGTAGAGTCAATTTAAAGGCTAGGTCACACATTATTTCTATAAATCAGTGTAAATTTTTAAAATTAATGTTTAGTAAGTACAATTTTAGGATTACATTATTTCTATGTTTGGAAACAAGGTTATTTTAATTAACCTCGAAGTGTATCTCTTAAAATCTGGTGTGCTAAAATTAGTAATACCTAACAGTTAACTTAAATAATATGCTTGGCATAATAGTCACTTCTATAAAAATACTATTAACTTGGATAAAAACAGTTCATACTTTGTAAACATTTTAAGGGAAAAAAATATGAATAATGATATAAATAGCCATAAACTGAGTCAATTTGTTTTTGTCAGAACCTAAAATAGATGATTGTGCAAAAATGATCATGAATATTTATTTATATTTTAACTTTTTTTTTTTTTTATAATATTGTACCCAATAAACCACGCAAGGTTTGTGTGGGTACTCACACTCGTAAAAAGTTAGACTTATTGATGATAGCGATCTTTACCAAGCATGTTATGCATCAGGAGTGGTCTAGTGGCAAACTTGGATTGCGATCGTAAGTTCTGATCTAGTCGTGCACATTTTAACACAATATTTAACTACGACCCCGTTGTTTTCAAAAAGAGAGTTAATAGGCACCTTCTGGGTGGGCTCGCTCCATCGTAGACCTCATCCTTGCACTTGTGTGAGTTTCGAGGTCAAGAGCACACCCATTTTAGCATAAAAAAGCCAGTGAGGTTAAGGAAATAATAGTGAGGAAACCCGTGGCTTATGAATCTATATGTATGAATTTGGTTTTTCCTGTAGGCATAGCCGAATGGACTGCATGAACCTGTAGGTGCTAGCCTATGGCCTGCTTTATCTGAAAATGTCCTAGGCATAACAGTTCGGAAATAAAGTGGACCATGAACATAAATCATCGGTTAATTAATACAAAAGCCAATATCTCTTAATTTAGTTTAAATTTGTGTAGGTTTATCTCAGGTATATTGTAGGATACTACAGCTGCAAGACATAACCGCTTGTTAAACGAACGGAAAGAATAAATGAGCGGTTAGCCGTTTACAGCGATACGAAGTTGCACACGCTACGTACACGTCACGTTGGTGAACCTTAGCTGCTGCTTAGACGAACCGTTTACGTTACAATTTAGTACGATCAGGTCCCAGTAGTTTATTAAAAAACGAGTTGTCTAGCATAATAATGTGCGCAAAACGCAAAATCTACAAGCCTTGGTAAATAATATAGCCTATAATTTCACACTTGGTGTACTGCTCAATGATCAGGGTACCCACTTATAATGAGAGAAATTATTAGACCTAATAGGTACTACTATTATAAGAGTACTTCAGTAAACATGGGTTGTTCGATTTAATATGAGCACAGCACACATGCTATGTAGTAATAACTGCCTCGTGGTTTCAAGGATACGTGACAATAGACATGAATTAACCCCAATACAATGGCACACGACACTTGCGTATGCCAGAGGATGGACGCAGTGTGATACTTCACAGAGCACGTCCTCAATTAATATGTTTAGTGTACACTGACGTAGGCAGAGGTTACATCTAAAATTCTGGGGCTACAACTACTGGAATTTTCACACTGAAAGAATTGTAGATTCTCATCAGTGCGGTTAATTAGCTACCTGTTTTTGCCTTTGTTTTATTTCTTAATAGTTTTTGGTCAGTCCTTTTTGTAACGGAAATCAACTGTTCGAAAAATTTCAAAGTCCACCATGGCAAAATTATGACAATGTGTTTTATTGGATGACAGCCTTGACAGCATACATGAAACGTATTTTTTCCAAAAAGAAATATCTGTTTGTATTAGCTCCATAAGTCACCTCGTAACGCTAGACGATTTTACTTAATTACTTATTTTTGTTATTAACTAAATAAATAATTCACTTCACTGATATTTACTAAATAAATAAACCTTGACTCTGAATGCCAAGGACAAAATAAATCAATATCAACTGAAATAAACCCTAATGGTAGTAATTTGGGTAAATCGCGTGGACATTTTAGAATTATTAATTTACCTACCATGGAAAAGTTTTATGGAAAACATAGAATAAATAACGGTGAAGAAAATCCACTCTCTGGATTTATTATATTAGAATATATTTTATTTATTATGTAAGGAGATACTTGTAAGAGGAATATCTTTTTATTCCCATTGGTTTATATTATGTAGTTCATAAATTAAGGACAGAGTGTATAAATAAAGTACATAATTAGCTTTATTTTTAGGTAGTCTGTTACAAGACGTTAATTAACAGTTATGAGTTAACATTATTTTTGAGATTGGCGAGTGTAATTCATCACTATCATATCTATCTGACAATATTTTTCAACCAAAGTTTTTTTACAACATCTATACTTTCATCTATGGTATATCGAAAATATGAATAGTCACTGTGATCAAGCGGTATTATACCTACTTAATAAAACACCAGTGGTTTCTATGGTATCCATGGCCATAACAGTTTTATACACGAACATAACATTATTCCTTTCAGTTATCATTTGACTGTAAACTGAAACTGTCCATCAGCCTTGGATCAATAAAAAGTAACATATTGTGCCGTTTTGTTATTGTGTTATCTATTTATCTAAAAGTAATTGCGTTCATTTCACTACTATAAAAATATTTAGATAAAATTGTGGATAAGTAAACAAACTGGGCCAATGTATGGAAAAATCAGTTGCAGAAAAAATACAATCGACAGCGTGAGTGAGAGAAAAGAAGATTGATGTTGATTAAAATAGTTTACTGTAAAAGCTTTGGATAAAATAGTTATTTGGTTAAACAATTATGCTTGCATACATATTTGGCCTTAAAATTATTTTTATTTTGTTTTAGTTTTTTTTTAATGACTCGACTCCATGCGCAATTGAATTCACAGCACTGTAACATTAGTTTTTTATTTGTTTATTTTTAATTTTTATGTTTATTTAAAGGTTTACTATCCAGCTTGATATTCTGCTTATCCAGCACCAAAATGAAAGCTTATGAGATTGCATTAACTTTATTTGTATTGTCGTTCACATGCGGGTAAGTTGACTTTACATTTTGTACCAAATTAAATTCTTAATTTAGTATCATAAGAACTACATTTTTGTACTAACCCTACATATAACAGTCATTATTTATCCGCACATACTTTTTTCCATTATTAATATAAGTAGCTCTACCATGAGTCTTTACTATACTATATTTACTACACTCGCTAGCGTCTGTAGTTAAAAAAATGTATGAAGATTTGTACAGCGCCTCTAGCGGATAGTTGGGTACTAAAATTCGTCATACTAATATTGACGTAACTACTGTAGTAAAGTCAGGCGATTTTACTGTGACATCTCATGGTAGAGGTAAAGGTATCTACCAGGTTAAGTAGTACATGTCCTTTGTTTTTTCTTATCCGTCACATTATGTTACGAAACTTCTTTTGTTTGTTGATTTTTGATCACTAAAATGGATAAGTATTACCTTAATAACTTCAGGCGGTATTCAGAACGGTATAAGTCCAATAAGTCTTATATAACGATGCCATGATGAAACGAAGAAAGATAAAACAAGTTGAACAGTAGCTTTATTTTTCAGTAATCGCTTTAAATACCGCTTATCCGTCCATGTATTTAGTTTAAAGTTTTGCTGCTAGTCTAACTGCTAAAAAAAAACAGTAAGTTTGTTCACATAACGCCTTAAACAAAGTCACAGCAACACCTTTGAGTTACAACGCGAGTGAATAAGGCGTCTATACAATTATATTTGTACTTATATCATTTTATCAATCATAGTTTGTTTCACAAGGATCACTAATTAACTTCTTCTTCTTCTTCGTGTCAATGAGCACATCAAAAATTTTAGACGCAGATCATGTAGAAATTTGCCACATTTATTCCCCTGTCTGTACTATTGATGATATCATCCCTTGTGCAGGTATTAGGGCACAAGGGGCAAACGAGCATGTGGGACATAGATTAATTAACTGTAGATTGATATTATCAAAATTACATTTAAATTAAATTAAGTTCCAACTACGACGTTTTTGCAAAATGTGTCTTATCTATGTTAAATCATTTGTCTAAAATCTTGGATTGAGTGATCGTAAGATTATTATAGGTAGACTATTATTTTTTTGCTAAAGCAAACATTCAAAAAAAGTTATTCCTTTAAAAAAGTTGTGATAAACAACGCGTGATAACTAATTTGCTTTTAATTAAGTATAATATAACAATTTCTAATTTATGACGGCATACAATTTTCTAAACAAACCTCGGTCTGCCTACCATCCTATTAGGTATATTGCAGTGCCGTCAAACAGGGTTCATATGTTGTACCAAATTTCATTGTAACAACTAGTTTTACCATGTGATCGCAATAAATGTATCGAGTATTGAGCCTGAACATTTCCCCACAGCAATGCAGTAGCTCGTTCAAAAGGTAGCAAAATGCCGACGGAGCCAATCAAGCTGTACTATCTACCACCCTCGCCACCGTGTCGTGCTGTGATCATGACGGCCAAGGTACTAGGCTTGGAGCTGGACCTGATTGTGACTAACATCTTGAAAGGGGAACACATGACTGCTGAGTTTTTGAAGGTAAGAAAAAGCATATATACCAACGAATCAAAGCTACAGAATTTAGTTGTATATACTACTAGTAATATATGTGATATTTGCACATAAAACAAAGCAAATTATCTATCATCATCATCATAGGCCCTGCTGGGTACTAGCCCTGCTGGGTATAAGCCTCCTACCTCAAACGCCACTCTTTCCTTATATGGGCCTTTTGCATCCAGGTCGTACCCTGTACGGCAACGATATCGTCCATCCATCTGGCTGTTGGTCTGCCAAGGTCTCTAAATTATCTATACCTACAATAAATACCACATTTAGTAGATATTTTAAACTAAATACAAGTGTCTTGTTTCAGATGAATCCCCAGCATACAATCCCAACGATGGATGACAGCGGGTTCATTTTATGGGAAAGGTAAAACCATTTTTAAAGTGTTCTCAATTTTTATCAGGATTTCTGTGTTCTAACTGAATTTTTTGATTCTAGCCGAGCGATAATGACGTATTTAGTGAATGCCTATGGACGTGATGACTCCTTGTATCCAAAGAATGCTCGTCAACGCGCAATCGTAGATCAACGTCTTGATTTTGATCTTGGAACACTCTTCAAAAGATATTTAGATCTTTATGTAAGTTCATTTCTAGTATTACTTACCGCTGTAAGAGACTTTCATGTTTTCAATGTTTATTATTCAAAATGTTTCGGTCCAGTTTTGAAAAAACATATCCTAACAATTTTTTTTTCTGTGAGCAACAGGTTAATGTCCTAGCTAAAACAGTTATTTTTTCTTTGTTCACTCCGTTCTAATTAGCATATATTTTCGACCAAGCAGAAAATCTCTCTCTAGCAAAAGAGGAACGAATGAAGCTATTTGGTTCCGATTTGCTCTCATTCTTGTGTCTCGGTTAGAGAAGACGCTAAAAATTAACATATAAAGTATGATCGAAATATAATTTACAGTTACCAATAATATTTCACGGCGAGGAATACAATGAAGAAGCTGGTAAAAAGCTGGACGAGGCTCTTGGCTGGTTGGACACCTTCCTGGATGGACGTGCGTTTGTTGCTGGTGACAATCTTACCATCGCTGACATTACCATCATAGTGACACTTACCAACATAGATGTAAGTGCGACATGGTGGCGTATTCGAGTGACACTACGCGTTGACGCTAGCTTGACTGCTGATCGTTGTAGCGTCACCGCGCAGTGCATCACAAACGTTACGATACGTTTACGATTTTCACATTAATTCGTGCTTGTCAAAGACATGTGACAGTAGTAATATCGTAAAAGTAGCGTATCTGAGATACAATGCGCGAGAACGCTACAAGCTTCGGCAGTCGAGAAGACGTTGACGCGGATTGTAGCTCGAATACGCTACCGTTTTGATTCGTTAACTGTTGTCAGATTTATTTGTGAGTCTAAAGTAACTACATATGTCAAATCACTTGCAGTTGTGAAAACTGGTGCTACTAATGTTTAGTAGTAGAAGTACTGTTTTGAGTAGGTAATCTTGCATAATGTGTTTCTAAGCTTTGTCAAAGACGACCGAAGCCGATTTTGTTCATTTGCAATAAGTTTTTTTTTTCATTTCTATTCCAGACATTTGGTTACGACTACAGCGCCCATGAAAACGTTAAGAAGTGGTTTGAGAGAACCAAAAAAATTTTGGAACCTTATGGTTATAATGAAATCGACGTAGCCGGAGCACAGATTTTGAACTCTTTTATTAAAAAGCAGTAACTTCATTAAAAGTGTAACACAAATCTTTACTTGCACATGTAATGAACTATGTTGTTTATATTTTGGATATGAAATACATATTATACACAGGGTGTTATTAAGACCACTCTAAAAATTTTTGGGAAAAAAATTTCGGTGTCACATTGTTCTAAAATGTTGTTCATGTTTACGGGTACTTTTTAACCCTAAAGTTTTGAAGAGTGGTCTTATAACTCCCGGGATATTATTAAATTGCAAGTGAATGTTAGTTCCTGTAGTTTGATTCCATGGAAATATCATGTTGTGTAATAAAATATTTTATTATTCCGCTTATCGCAGAACCTACTTTACCGTGTTTACAAATTGAAATATGAGAAACTATATTTCTTCACTCCACAAACGGTCAATATAACATTTGTTATACAAAAGGAAAGATCAATGATTTTTAGAAATGATTCACAGAAGTATTAGTAGTCAACTGAAGAATTTAAAAAAACTGTAGGCTGAATATATTACAAAATGATATGGGATGGAAATGTCATTAGTCTATCGAGAATTAACAAGAAATGGCTCAAGCTCAACTCATGTAGATTATCCAATTACCATTATTTTCTTTTAAAATAACCTGTTTTTTCAATTTCTGTCATCATCGGCACTAGTCGTGCGTATATTAAAACTGGATTGTACCTACATTCTATGATAAAATTGTTATCTATAATTGTTATTTTAGAAACACCTTTTATCCTCTACGACTTCTACCTATTATCAATATCGTGAGACAACAAAACATAAAAACTGTTTATGATCCTTACAATGTCAGGATGTCATTAGATGTTCCTAGTTTAGCATGAAACAATACTGTCACAACAATATTAAAGTATCACTGAGCACCATATACAGAGTATACCGAGCCAATACCAAATATGAAGTAAATACGGATGAGAGAGACATAACGATCGTGCTGCCAGTACTTGTTTATTTATACATAGATTTACAGACCTGCGGAAAAGAGACAGGTATTGGTCACACATTTCAATTTCGTGAGACTATTGCTCCTATGTCTATGGGTGTACTAGAAGCTAGAAGCGATTTTGTGGGATACGACACAGATGAAGTAACAGTTATTACAGTAACAATGCTCATACGCACACAGCCGCATTGACGCGACGTACCTAGTGTACTTAACCAGGTTTTCAAAACAAACCGCACGTTCGATTGTTCCCATTAAAATTCCACCACAAAACGAGTAAACACCTTGCAGTATTCACAAACAACATGCCAAGAACGAAAGTGTGAAACAGTAGATTCATAGTGTTTCCAAGTGCAGTCAGAAAATGTGTTGGGTTCAGTGTTGTAGTGCTCTGGATTGACACAGCTGGATTGAATTGCGACATCATGAGACAGGTAATTTAATTTAATTTTAAACTCTTCAATAGTATTGCCGTGGCTTCAGTGTATCTAGTTTTGATAAGGTTTGAGTTTATGTTACGAAGTTGGAACTTATAGCAGCAGTGTTTTGTTTTGAAAATGTAACATACTTAAATGTATCTAATGCATAGGTAGTATTGATGACAGTAAGTATAGTCTAGCTAAATAATGGGATTTACTTAGTTATTTTCTGTGTAAGTAGTTATTATTATTTGAAGCTTCTTTTGTTTAAAGGCATTTTACATAATGCTACGTTTACTTTGAATATAAGCAAAACTTGTCGGTACAATTGGAACCTTTCTAGTTTATATTTTGATAATAATGCTTCATATCAAAATATCTGAAATCTGTTTAGGTAAAAAGGCTATATTTATAAAAAAAAATTAACGGTTTGAGTATTTTATGTGCTATAATTATGTAGTTTATAAAATTCATATGAACATTATCTAGATAGGTATACAACACAATAATACTTACGAGTATACTATTAATGTTAGATTTGATGACACACTTGCAAGGTTAAATGCATGATGCTATGATGATACCTAAATGATAGCGGATGGGTAAGGAAGAGCGCACATCGACAACAAAACTGCAGCTATCATCTTTGTCACTCTCCACTCGGTATAAATAAACCTTTCTGAAAATGGACGCGTCTCTACCGCGTTTACACACACATGAAACAATGGTGTGAGTACAGTCTATGCCATTGACTGTTCAGTCACCGTCTTCACGTTACCATAATTAAGGAATGGCTGTATCTGTCGGCCAACTAGAGTATTATTAGACGGACGAACACGTGTTCATTTTTAAAATGGTTTATCTCATAGTTAAATGTCAAGTTACCTATATGAGACATTTTGTCGTTAGTGTGCACACACTCTAAGACTAGAGGATGTAATCATTATTCAACTAGCCACACCGATGCGATGGACTATTGTTGAATTGTTCTCACGATAAATGTGGGTGCCACATTCTATTATTGTTCTGATTCTTGGTAATGTATAGCCTATTTTAAAACTACGTTGAAATATAGGCTGCTAGATCTGAGAAGGTATTTGATACTGGTGACATCAGACCTTCTAATTAAAATGTCGAAATTTGAAAGCATTGAGATAAACTAAAATTACTGCCAGACAAATAATAATTAGATTGACCGAATCTTCCCAAACTGGGTTTAAGAGGTAATGGATGCCTTCATAATCTAAAAACTTAATTAAAACGTGTAGGATATTTAGGTAGGTTATAGAGATCGTGGCACTTTAATCTTAAATCACTTAAATCTTTGTTTTTTGTAGTATCGTATTTGTGATGTTCAATTATTATTTATTATATTTTTATTTTAAGTATGTCAGTCTTCTAGTACCCATAACACAAGTTCTGCTTAGCTTGGGGCTAGATGATGTTGTGTCGATTGTCCAGCATTATTTATTATTATTATTATTTTTAGCTACATGCCGTATATTTTACGGCATTGATTTCAATTGTAATTGTACAATGCATAGCCGTGCATTACAACCCGAACCCGACCTCAGAGATGTCAGCAGATGATAAAAATATAACAAATAAAACTATAGAGCAATCAGAAGAAAGTGGCCATGAAATAGAAATAGATGATGATGTTAAAGAGAAAAAGTTTCTAGATGATGCAATGAAAACGTTACTTGATCCTTCTATAACACTTGTTACAAAGACAAGTAATATACTCCAAACATTCAAGTACCAATTAGAAGAGCTGGATAATGTCAGCATTCCTTTTGATGTATTCATGGAAAAGATGGATGAACTCAGCTTAGATATTTGCAAAAATTCACAAGATGCATTATGGTCTTATGTTACGGATATCAATAATGATCAGAAGAAGAATACTATGGTAAACAAATATATCAAAGATTTAAAAAAATAAAAAGTACGGTAAAATAAAATCATATAAATTTTCAGGTACGAATAGCTGCCGAAGAGGATGAAATAAAGAAACAGTACTGGAACATTTTGAAGAAAAACTATCTGCATACCTCACTAGCAAATGATTCTATTTACAAGAGAAAATTGAGGATCATTAAAGAAAGAGGTACTAACGTTCAAATGCCTCAGAGTAAGGTTAGTATAAATAAAAAAATAGAAATTGAATAGTTATAAGATGAAATGATACAGAAAATGCTCTCTAGACATTGTCGTATTATTTAGGTCTGAATACTTGATTAACATAAGATCTGGATATGTTCTGCGGTTATCTAACACAAAGTATAGTAAAAAATAATTGGTTCAAAAGATCCAAGTGATAAAGAAAAGTTTGTTTTTGTAGCAAAGAGAAGAAATTGACACAATGCAGAAAATTTGGAGTCGTGTATCGGTTTGCGCATACAACTCAACATGCGACGAAGATTCGGTACGGACGATGAGTGGTCAGTCAGTAATTTATAGTTTTCCTAATAGTAGTATTAGGTAGGTACCTCAAATCGTTACAAATTACGTATGTACATAATTAATTTTATGGAGCTCTATATCAATCAATTTAGTACTGAAATTATACAATAATATTTTTAAAACACAAAAGCTAAAGGTGTTATTGTAGACATTATCACGAAAGTGTGTCGAATGTTTTCAAAACTAAAAACCTTTGTATGAAAACAAATGTGTTTTTATTTACAACATTGAAAAGAAAATGTTTTTTTAGATGTGATATCCATTTTCAAAACAAGTAATGATTCTAAACAACTAAAATATTACTGGGTTGTGTATCGTGACGCTACTGGTAAAAAAGTAAGGCCTATCTTCAAAGACTACGTGGAACGGATGAATGTCGTGGCCAAGTCCGAAAACTTTACTGATGCTGGAGAAATGTGGCGATATGCATTCGAAGATGATAACTTTGTAAATAATGTGGCTCGTATTTGGAACGAAATAAAACCTTTTTACGACCTTCTTCACGACTACGTAAGGTTGAAATTGAAAGTTCATTACGCTGAAGATTTTGACAGTAAGGACAAATTGATTCCGGCTCATATATTAGGTAAGATCTGATCGATTCCCGTAAAAAAAAAAATATCGTAAATCTTGCGATTCTCTTTTACTACTTTGTATATTTGCAATCATGTTTTAGGTAACCTCTGGGCACAAGAATGGCAATCCATCTTTCCAAAAGTGGTTCCTTACCCATCTCACATGAGGCCAGTTCTACAAACCGACAGCCTCAAGTCGATAGACTTGTTCGATGCAGTGGATGATTTTCATCAGTCTCTTGGATTTGAGAGTGCTAAGGAATCGTATCAAGATATAAGTGAAACGGCAATGACCGCTAACTGCTTGCCTTCTAGCCATGACATGTGTGACGGAATCAATTACAAGTAATGTTTTTGTAATTTTGTTAATTGTATTTTTGGTGAGCAAAAAGTGAGATATTCTTGATATAATTTGAATTTAAATTTCAGCAGATTTAATTTTATTAAATTATTTTTAGGATAAAATGGTGCGGCGAAAAAGTAACTGATGCTGTTGTAGGATTATCCAGAGCAGCTAGGCTTTTGGGACATGTTCAGTACTTCAAACACTATAAAAATCTTCCACCGCTCTTTAGAGATGGCCCAAATCCAGGTAAAACATCCATGTTACGATATAAAATCAAACGCACTTTGACCTCTTAAAACTTATAAATTCGTATGAGAAATTTAAATAAAACGTTTCTATACTCAATTAGAATTATTCCGTGGCCTTTATACACCTATAGCGTAGTGCTGCCACTCATAAATTCGTGCAAAATGACCCTATGCATAAGGACACGTATTTTTGTTTCGGTCCATAAATTTCTAGGTGTAATAGACTATGTTATGTTAAAGTTGACGAAAGAATGGTGCTAGATAAGGCATATAAATAAATAAATAATAATAAATAGTCTGGGACGTTTTAAAAATCACACTCTAGTCCCAAATTAAGCAGAGCTTGTACTATGGGAACTAGATTGCTGGTAGAATACTTATACACATTTTATTTTGGTAATACATACATAGAATACATAGTAACACCCAAACACCGAACAATAAATAGTTATGTTTATGTTTATCACACAAACATTTGCTCTGGGTGGGAATCGAACCCACGACCCACAGAATAGAATATAAAGTCATACCTCAGCTAAATAAAGTTATTTTTTTCATTTCAGCGTTCCATGATGCTATCTCCGATATAGTAGCGATCCAGTTGATATCCCCTGAGCATTTGAAGAGCTTGAATCTAATGAACGTAGAGGTTGGCCCGCAAGTGACGTTGAACCACCTACTGTGGGTGGCTTTGGAGAAGTTTCCATTGATGGCATATGCTTTTGTGCTGGACCAGTGGCGGTGGAATGTTTTTAGGAACAGCAGTTTGGAGAACTGGAACGAGTATTGGTGGAGTCTGAGGTTTGTAATAAGATTTTATAGTTTTAAAAAAGAAAAAAAGCGTCACAGCTCAGTCGATAGTAGCTCTGCCTTCCATGCTGTGGGTCATGGGTTCGATTCCCAGTAGCTCTTTCACATTTTCAGAAGTGATGTTATGGTACCCTGTATTGTAGGTATATATATGATCATTCAGAAGCATACACATTGTTTATTGTCCACACATTTTATTGATAAATAAAAAGTAAAAATTAACTAAACTATTAACTGCATGCAATGTCAAGCGTGATAAAGATTATCAATACCTACCAGTATAAAAGTATTTTTGTCATAGTTTACCTTCACCTTGATGCTGATTTTTCTTAAACCTGGCAATTTGTATGAACCTTCATGCTAAAAATAAAAATTATTCGGTTAAATATGATTCTTTCAAGGGCAGCAGATTTTAACACATATAAATTTAGGTATTCAAAATTGTAGGGATTTATTTTTGTAGGGGTTTGTTTAAAGATTTTCTAATAGTAGGTACCTAACATAAGTAGATCGTAAGAAAGTCTGTAATGACATTTTGTAGAAACAGTATTATTGTTTTCTTCAGAATGAAAGAAACGGGTGTTTCTCCTCCAGTACCCAGAAATGAGAGTGATCTTGATCCAGCTGCAAAATATCATGTTGTGTCTCACGTGCAGTATATTACGTAAGTATTTTTTATGGGAGTATTTGTATTTGTAGTGGACTCCCGTTTCCGCATTTGGACACTAGGGTGGTCCATTATGCGTGAGGGGACGATCTGGCTACGAGCGTGCCAGCCTAACTCGTTCCAAAGCACAGAAGCTTTCTGATAGAGTTCTGTTAAAATGTATACCTACTACCAAATATATTTTGCAATCAATAGTGCTAGAAAAATCATCGTGCGAACCACTTACCACTTAGAACCACCTGAGCAACACTAATTTTAGTAATGATGCGCAAATTGTTCAATACAAAAACGGCCTTTTATGTAGTGAAACTAAAAACATCATTTACATACAATTTTAGCTAGCGACGCAAAATTATCTTATTAAAACTGTTTTAACATAATTGCTTTATTATGATTGTCATCCTTCATTGCGTTTTTATTCCACAATTAGAATTTACCAAAAAATAGCTGCGCTGATAATATCTTTATTCAATTTCAGCTATTTGATTTCACACGTCCTCGAGTTCCAAATATTTCTATCATTATGCAGCCGTGCGAACCACACAGGACCTTTACACGAATGTAATATTTATGGTGTGAAGGAAGCAGGAAAATTACTCAGGTATACATAGCATACTAATTTAACATTCGTTTTATTTGTTTTTGCTAGGACTATTCAACTGGTTTGTTTGTTTTGTTATGTACTTACTTGATCTTGTCAACCTTGTAAACCTGCATCCTTAATGTCACTGAAAAGTAAAAGTGACTGAGCATACTACAAAGATCTAGATGACATAGGTTTTCTTCACCCATCAAATGATACACTACTTAAAAAACTGTACAGACAGTGCAAGACTCTTTTGTTATTTTTACTGCACGTGTGTGAAATATAATTATTAGAATTTTCTATACGAATTTAACAGTGTTTTGTTTTTTTTACTGCGCGTTGTTGAATAGGATTACTAAAACATTCCACATTTATATTTCAGCAAAGGAATGTCTCTGGGCGCAAGTAAAGACTGGAGAACAGTTCTTCAAACATTGACTGGAGAGACTGAGCTTTCGACTAAAGGAATCCTGAGCTACTTCGCACCGCTTCAAAACTTCCTCCAAACCGAAACTTTGCGACTGGCGACAATAGACGAAGACATGGACAAAAGCGCTCCCATGATCGTAGGAGCGATAGCATTATTCTTGTTTTTCCTGATTTTAGTATTATATTGTATTAAAAAAAGAGATAGTGCTAGGAAAATGTTTTCTGCTTGCGGATTGAGTAAGAATGGCTCGTTGGACATCGCGACCAATGAAATGCCGCCGAAGAAGACCATTGTCGTTGAAGGAGTTTGTGAAGAAAAAGTATGATATTGTTAACTTAAAAATAAAACCTGTTTAAATATATAATGATTATGTAAGTATAGTAAAACCTGCGAAGGTTTGCATAGAATATGTAAATATTCTAACGAATGCAAACTGTGTTAAGCGTTTAGTTTTTTCTTGACACCATTCAAAACTGCCCATTGTTATTATTATTTATTCAAATAGTATAAAACTAAAAATATCTGCTAACATTACTAATTGCCTGTGTCGTCGAGGCTGGGCAGAACTAGAAAAAACAAATCTTAGAATACCTAAGTACATAGGTATTATAATTCACCTAGGTATTATGTAACATAAATACTTAAAATAGCAAGTATTTCAATACAATATTTGAAACTATAACGGTTTTGAACATAGTTTTCTTTTTAAACGGGATACTAAACTGTGCCGAAATATCGGAAATAATCAAACTCACAAATCATGGTAAATATTCCTTTTATAAAGAAAACTAACGGCCGGTTCCTGAACGGTTGATCAACCAAAAAATCTAAGTAATTACAATGTGTCAAAACTCGGATCAATCGTGATTTGGGTTGCTCAAACGCTTGTCATCGGCGAAATATTGAACAACAGAATAGTTAACATTAAACGAAGCAAGTTTTGACACATTGTAATTTGATTTTTGACACATTGTAATTTGATGTTTTGGTTGATCAACGTTTCAGAAACCGGCCGTAAGTATTTGAATCATTATTACATATTAGACCCATTTCGCCAAAGATTTTAAAACTTAAATTCTACAGTCAAGTATGTACCTACGTGAGATGATAAAGATGGGAAAGGTCTACCATTTTCAGATTTAGAAAATCCGTCCTTACACTGTATGTAGGTATTTTAAAATATACATAATTACAAAATGAGGTGAGAAAAATAATTTAAGAAATATTGATAACTAATCATCATTGAGTATTATGTATACGTTTCTAACAATCCATTGTACATTATATTTGTATAAATCCTCAAATGGTATTTAAAAATAACGATTTTTTTTCTTTTCACCTTTACGTCCTTTAAGCTAATAAGATATTTTACAAAGTTATTAAACTTTTAAAATAATATTGTACGCGTTGTATGTAGTAAACATGTATAGATTCAAATTTAAAAATGAAACACGATTTTATTAAAAAAGTTTTTTTTTAACTTCTCTTTATTTCTCTTGTTTGAGTACGTACCTAATATATAAATAAGAGATATTTGTATGAATTAAGCCTTTATTATATTTATAATAATATTAATTTATATTTATAATAATATTAATTTTAAAGTAATTTTAAAGTTAAAATTATTGTAAATTTAATTTATAAAGAAAGAAAAGAAAGAAATGCTTTAGAATAATATTAACTTTATAATAATATTGCTTCATTAATTTTGCCGTAATATATTAAATGATTTTTTCCACCACACAACTATACATTTTTTTTTATTATGTCGTTTTTATTTACTTTGATATCTTTAATCTACATTTTATTATTTATTTGAGACACGTTCCATAAACATGTTATATTTTTGATTAATTCAGGAATGCGTATTTACTTTACCTACCATAATCTACTTTTGTATACGAAAAGTCTTTAAGTACTTACCTACCTGTCTTGTTACGTTTCTGGAATAATGTTTTTAATAAGATTACAATAAAATATTATGACAAGATAAAAATCAGAATAGACAAAATAAAGAATATTATTATGAAGTTTATTAATTTTGAAATAAATATTAATAAAAAAAGGCATTAAGTTGGTATATGTACATGCCATGCTTAGTAATTAAGTGCAATAAAAAATAAATTATATTAAATAAATAAACCGCATTTCTTTTCAACTATAGTACCAACAAAACATACATATTTAGCTCCGTGTAGTCGAGATTTCCAAAATTTCGAAAACAAGTTGCTATGATTATTAATTGTACTACTATAATTACACATAAAATGCAATATAAGTAAGTACTATTTTACTTTTATAACAGAATCTGTTGTAACTTTAATCTAAGTAAGTACTAATATCTTAATAGGTACTTATTAGGAACCACTGTAGCGTCATACAACCCAGTTTCATACAAATAAGTCTGAAGAAAAGATTTATGAATGTGCGTACCTAGTTCTATAGATACATAGTAAAGACGGCACTCATTCATAAATACCGGCGGTTGCTTCTATAGACATACGTCTGTTTTATAAACTTCAACAGTGGAACCAAACATTCGATTGTTACAATGACTGCTGTTACTATTGACATGGTCGTCGACTGCGGCATCCGTAATGCTTCGGTTAAGAGTGTGAACCTGTGCAATCTCATTGCAATCAGCTAACTGTGGCCGCACAGACCGCGCGTGGAACTAAATCGCGCACCTATTTTGATTCCGCATCGCACGCAAACGAGCGCAAAAGTTGCACGTCATTGCATGTTTAAAATTCGAACGCAATAAAAAGTTTTATTTTCAAACTAAATATCGAACGTAAAATTAAAAAGTTTGAATATTTTATTTTTCTGGCTTCCACACATAGTTTGAATATTGGAGCGAGAATTTCGAATTTAAATATCGAACGTTAGATTCTATGTTTGAAAAATTTACAGAACATTTTGTTTAGTAAAAAGCTTTTGCTGAAAATGGTGATTTGAATTATGAAATAAATATGAAAAAGTAGCTTGGTGATATATAAACGGTTGAAAATAAATTATGATGGAATAAAGGTAAGTTTTTGTTTTGCAAACTATCTAGGTATTTGTACAAATGTTTTGGTTTATAAATTCAAGAATGCAGACTGTAGCATAAGAACGTAAGCAATTAATTGACATTTCTTTCTTTAAAAAATAGTTTTATCTTAATCACTGGTTTATTCCTGGACAAATGTTTATATTATTACAGTGTTCATTTAAATATGGTTGATTATTTGATAGACAAAGTTATTTTTATCATTTTTATTTATGAAGTCAATTTTATCAAAAAACTATTCGGCTCCATTGCGATTACCAGTTTGGAAAATAAAAGGTAGTCTCGGTCTTTTACCACAATAGGTAGGTACTATGTAAGTACATACCTACTTACATAAAATGTTATGCCATGAACTTTAGTAAGTAAGAATTACCTATACTTACCTACATAATATGAAATAAAATAAAATAATTTGTAGCAATAAATTATTTTATTGTGTGTGTGATTGTGAACATTAAAAAGTACGTAAAAACCAAATTGAGAGACAGTTGTACCTACTACAGGTGCTCGTCACAAAATATATGGTTTGCTACACTCACCCCAGCCAACCAGAATAGGCAGAATTTCCATATTCATTTCAAAATATCAAAACGAGCGATATTTACAACAGCGCAACAAAAAATAATGTGCTAACTTTGACAGTTCACACTCATATTATTATCAGCTCAAATTATCAAATAAAAATACTTAAGTACTCTTGTTTAGAAATTTGCTGAACTAAATAAGTATTCTATCAGCAGTCTAGTTCCCATTGTACAAGCTTTGCTTAGTTTGGACTACAATTTAGCGCAAAAAAGCGGCTACATATTTGCCAAAGTTTGCAAATGATTATTTGTTATACCTACAAGTATTGCATTGCATTTTATTTTATGACGAGTATCGCTATATTTAATGGACTAATTCGCTGACAATCTTTTACTGTGGTAATAAATAATTTCAAATAATAACTCTAGGTCCGTGGGGTAGGTACCGAGGCCCACCGCGTTTTTAAAATTATTTCTGGGCGGCTAGTCGAAGCGACGCGTGACCCGAGGGCTGGTGAGTATCTGGCCCAGCGTATCAGAATTGCTATTCAGCGCGGCAATGCAGCCAGTGTCTTGGGTACGCTTCCGATTGGTACTGATTTGGATCAGTTGAACTATCTATAGATCGTTTGCAACGGTCTGTAGATAGCTCAACTGTTTCTTATGTATTTTATATGACAATGTACATTTTGTAAATACTGTATAGTCGTAAGTTTGTTTGTGAATAAATTTAAAAATAATTTCATATCTAATTATTTCCATTTGAATAGGTTTAGAAGCAATCATCATCATTATCAACATGCCCAAACTTTGACAGTTCACACTCAGTTCAAATTATTAAATAAAAATACTTTTGGTTAGAAAATTATATCAGTCCACTGCTGAACTTAGGTCTCTCCGAAGAAGCGCCACTGAGCCCGGTCTTCGGCTCTTCTCACCCAGTGTAGCCAGCTACATTAGCTTAGAAGCAATAGGTAGGATATAAGCAGGCTGCAATCAACATATTCAATAGTTTCACACGAGAGTGAATGTGTTTTGAGCGACCTTCACCGATAAAAAAAATACGGATTATAAAAGTAGGTAATTGTAGTTATCCACGCGAGGCATTAAACCTAAGTGCATCAAAAGTCAAACGAACCCGAGTTTAACCTTTATTGTAATTGCTGTTATTGTACTAATGTTTTGAATACAATTATCTCATGTTTAATTTGTTTCTTTAAGTTTGTTTACTTTTAATACTAAACACAGAGAAAACAAACTAAGATTTACTACTATTACAGTATTTTATTATTGGTAAACGGCCTGACGGTATGACGCTTGTTCCGTGGGAGGCGGGAAGACCTTTGGTGTGGGACGCAACTTGTGTCGATACCCTTGCACCTTCTCACCCGTCACAGACATCCGTTCGGGCTGGTGCGGCGGCGGATTCGGCCGAGGATCTCAAGAGACGCAAATATGCAGGTCTCGAGAGGGCCTACATATTTGCTTCTCTTGGGGTCAAGACTCTAGGTCCGTAGGGTACCGAGGCCTACCGGGTTTTCAAAATTATTTCTGGGCGTCTAGTCGCAGCGACGCGTGACCCGAGGGCTGGTGAGTATCTGGCCCAGCGTATCAGCATTGCTATTCAGCGCGGCAATGCAGCCAGTATCTTAAGTACGCTTCCAATTGGTACTGATTTGGACCAGTTGAATTATCTATAGGTCGATTCCAACGGTTTGTAGCTCAACTGTTTCATATGTATTTTGTATACTTGTGTACATTATGTAAATACTGTTATTGTTGTATTTTTTATGTACTTCATGTATATTTAATATAGTATTCACTATTCAGTGATTTCATAAATCAGTTGCAGATAATAATATGGGCAATCGCTTTGTTCTAGTATTTAGTTATACAGATGTTGCTCGTGTTCTTATACCACAATGAATATGAGTGTTTAATTTAACCATGGTCTAGTAAAAATAGATAAAAAATCGTATCGTTCAATGTTTTTAATCAATTTAATATAGAGCTCTTTCAGAGATTACCTACTTAATTAATACAATTATAAAAATATATTAAAAGCTAGATAACTTTATAATATTATCAAAGTATTCCGCAAAGCAAGGAATGTTTGCGAATTGTATTTCTTACAGATTAAATAAAGTCTTTATTTTATGTACCTACGTACATAAGGTACAGGATTTCAGACACGTTCTTAAGTACCTATTATTTGTACCTACCTAATCTATGGTAGAGTAAGTAAATAATGATAGAGCACGAACTTATTGTAACTAGACGAATAACGTACACCTTTACAAAATATACACACCCCATCACACAACCCCGCATCATTAAATTGCATGGAAGCGCAAATGCTTACATTGCTATACCTAAACGCGCCAATTATTGCACCGATTGTTTTTTTAATTGGTATCTATTTTTAGATTTTTGATCTTAAGTCAAATTAATTTATTTATTAGCACGAAAATCGAACACCTTATGCATGTAGGTACCATGTTTTATTTTATTTTATATATATTATTTTGTCTTCGTATAAGTTCTTGATTTATGTCATTGTTTATCTTTTTTGCTCAACTTTAATCAATTATGTTATACCGTTTTTACTAAATCAAATTTAGCAAGGAATTTCAATTAATGTTTAATATGAGTGCGACGATACCTCTAATTCGGTTTAATCAATCTTTGTACCGTGCCATTTTACGCATACCACGGTTCAGCATAGTTCGACGCGTAGCTACCTAACCTCAGTTTTTCTACCCTCATTTGAGGTGTCGTCGTTCGGTGTTATTGTGTTTGTATTGTGTGTTTAGCAGAGGTCAGACTGAACCTAACTAAACAATTATAACACCTTGACAAATTGGTAAATTTTCGGTGAGGGATATTAATTTTAAATTTTAGCAATCCGTAACACAGGCTCGACCTAGTACGGCTGCTAAAGCAAATCGTATTTATTGTCTTCGTAAAACAAGGTACCTACTTACAAAACCTTAGCTGTAAGTAAGATATATGTAATTTCTGTTATGTTTGAATGTTGTTGTTGCTGAATAAATACAAATACAAATTCAAATTTATGAATAGGGTAGACTGGGTACAGTTGTGACAATTTTGGTTCGATCGCCAATAATTTTGTTAATTTACTAGTTAGCTGCGAGAAAAGTAGTTTGAATCGTAATTAGTACATTTGGCTATATGGAAATACTAAAATTTGGTCCTTAAATACGCTGTATTAGTCATAACATCAATTTAGAAAAGAAAAACGAAATGTCACAACCGACCACATCCCAAGGACGGTTGTGACAGTGGTTAGGGACAGTACAGTAGGTCTACCATGAGTTTTTACTATACTATATTTACTAAACTCGCTAGCGTCTGTAGTTAAAAAAATGTATGAAGATTTGTACAGCGCCTCTAGCGGATAGTTGTGTACTAAAATTCGTCATACTAATATTGACGTAACTACTGTAGTAAAGTCAGCCGATTTTACTGTGACAACTCATGGTAGATACACTGACAGACATATTAATGGACAGAAATGGCTTTTAATGACATGTATTGTTAAAAATATGAAACATAACACAGAATAATTATATTGTGTTCGACACAATGTTAACATTTAAAATAATTAATAACAAACTTAAATCAACGAGTAGGTAGGTAATTAAAATTTATAATTAAAAAAAATATTTAAATTTGTAATTTATTTATTTTATTTACATTATGAAGAAATAATTATGGAAGACCGAAATTACCTTTTCGATGGAGCGATTATTTATTTACCCAGTATATGCGCCTATCTATATGTACGTCAATCGTATAAATAAAATATAAAAAAATATCTGAAATTGTTGAGTATTTTGCATTGTTGACTAGTGACACGAGGGCTTAGTCCGAGCCTGCATTTTAAAACTCCCTACTCTCGAGCCGAGAGTCGTCTCTCGGATGTCCTTATATTTTTGTAAGAAGTAGAGAGAGAGAGATCCGAGAGGCGACTCTCGGCTCGAGAGTAGGGAGTTTTAAAATGCAAGCTCGGACTAAGCCCTCTGTCCCGGCTTCACGCGTCTCAAGGTGTAATAAGTTAGAACTTTCAATCTTTAAAAGATATGTCGTCATGAATTTTACTATTTAAATCTATTCTACCATACATTGTTTTGTCATATCTAATAGGGATTAAACAACTGTTTGAAAAAAAATACTGACTTCTTGACTTGATTTTTTCCGACATTTACAATAATGTCGTGATATTTTAACTAATTTAACCCGTGAGAAGGCGCGTCTAATTTTCTTACACGAGTAGGCGCGCGCGAGCAAATTGCTCACACTATCATAAATGTTCATATTTTTAGTGTTTCTATATTTATTGGCTTATAATGTATTAAAATAAATAACACATGGTTTAGTAAGTAAGAAAACAAGTATTTTAATCAAAACTATTAAACATAATAGCAACTTCTAACGCAAATAACAAAACAACCTGGTATTAATTAAATTTTTTGGCACGTTTCATAAAAATCGCAATAAAAACTGTTACATAACAAAAACTAAAAAGTGTTATTCATCCATTAATTCTACACTAATGTGCCTCTCGAAACATACTGAACACATGTAGTTAACATGTTCGGTGCAAAGTAATTGCTTGCACGAAGTACATGATTTTTTTGACCTTATATTTTTATCTATATAATATATATTCTATTTTTTTTCATCCGACGATTGCTCCGTATCAGTTTCGTGAGGACTACGGATGACAGAACTATCGCTTTCTATGGTGTCAACACGATATTGTTCCCCATTTCAAGATCTGCATCCAATTCATCACCAGAATCCTCTTCCAACCACGAACGAATTTGTGCTTGCATTCGATCGTCCATTTTGTATCTGTAGTGTAGCTAGAAGTTTTTACATGATAATCAACTAATATAAATCAAACAAATGAAATAATATGGCAGAAATAACAATCTAACTTTTAAAACCACAAAAATAAATACTTACACGGATGGGCGCGTGATGAGCAAATTGCCGCACGTTGGTACACGGCCTCCACAAACGCCTTGCTGCGCGGTCGCAACGCCTCTGAGTGGATCGAAAATTGCGTCAGGGGAGAGGGGGTGAATATTTAGGAAGGTACTAAAGTGCTTGAATTGGTGTGGCAAGGGAAAGACAAAAAGTTTTTGAATTAAATTTTTGTGCGAGCAAAATGCTCATAGCGCGCCTTCTCACGGGTTAAACAATTTATCTATTCTATGGTAGGTACGTTATTCTAAAGCACCTTATCATTATACCTCCTTATACCATAACGGTCTATCTTATAAAACGTTAGCGCAGACTTGATGTATTGATTATACCATACGTAATAATCACATAGAGTCAACGCTATTTTTTATAAGATAAGGGTACAAAAGGTATTTTAGTAAAAGTCGCGTGAAAATTCATACTTCGCTGTTCTATTGGTTCTATTCCAACAGTTGAATTGGGAATGCGAAACAAACAGTAGTCACAGAGTATACAGTGATGAAATTTTTATTTTGAAAACTTCAACTGATTGCGGTTTCATGTTTGTTTGTGATGGTATAGATTACCAAGACTGAAAAGAAGAGACAAACGCTTCATTAAATTGATATCTACAATAACCATCGTCCTTGTATCGTAGTTCCATTCATACCATTGTTACCCAACTTAACATACATACAGTAATTGCACTTCTATTATAATTGTGTTGACTAGCGATTGCACTCGTTTATTTAACTCAAACTGAAAAAAACTTTGGAAAAAAAAGGTGTTGTTCACAGAAAAAAACTTTGAGGTAGGTAATAAACATTTTTATGTTTATTACCTACCTCAGAGTTTTTTTCTGTGAAGAACACCTTGTTTTTTCAATTTTTTTTGTTTTTTTACCTATCGTATTGAACACCTTGTTTTTTTGTACAGATTTTAATTATTATTTTTAGGATTTTGTTAGTTTTTTTATGATATTGGTCAAAGATTTGTGCTATTTAGGTATCATGATCATGATCTTACCAGTCGTTATTAAATATCTTTATTCACAAATAAACTTACGACTATACAGTATTTACAAAATGTACATCTATATCTATACTAATATTATAAAGAGGTAAAGTTTGTATGTTTGTATATTTGTTCAATTGTAAGGGGTAATCTCGGGATCTACTGAACCGATTTTGAAAACTCTTTCACCAATAGAAAGCCACATTATCGCTGAGTGTCATAGGCTATATTATATTTTCAAAAAAATTAGGGATCTTTACTGAAACTTCGATTATGTAACCCAAGGTGTAAAAAAAATACCTAAGAAATTCCTTACATCGCGTGCGCTGCGAAAACTATCGATGATAGAAAGAAATCATGTACTACAATTTTGTAGAACACATCATCATCCACAAAAAAGTCAGCGACAGCATATGTCTAACTATTACAGATATGTCACTATAAGTGTTTTAATATCGAAAAAATATAATTAAAATGACGCCGCTAGAAAACGTCCTTTATTTGTGCTTTGGTATTCATCCTTATCTAAATAAATTACTACATAATTAAGATTGTTTCAATACCTTTATATGACTTTTTAAATTATTCAATTTGGATATTCCATTCAAAAGATATCACGAGTTCGAAAATGTATGTATTAGAAAAATGTCAGCGGAATAATGCAGGTGCCGGTCACGGGAGTTTATGCGGGTTCTATTGTTTAGTTACGTTGATTCGAATTATGCCCAACGAAGTGGGCACGGGTCAGCTAGTTTACATATAAAATACATAAGAAACAGTTGAGCTATCTACAGACCGTTGCAAACGATCTATAGATAGTTCAACTGATCCAAATCAGTAACAATCGGAAGCGTACCCAAGATACTGGCTGCATTGCCGCGCTGAATAGCAATGCTAAATGATATTAGTTAATTAGGTATAAGTATCCCTTATAATACGTATCAAAAATATCACAACAGACAAGACAATTCCTTCCTACTAAAATTACTTGTATTGCTAGTCGCTGTCAAAATAAGTTTTATTTTTGAAATTTGAGTTGGTAAAAAATAAAATATTAAAAATATAAAGACTTTGTTCACTCACCATTCGAACTTAGAACATAAAACTTAATTAACTTATACCATACAAATAAATAAATAATTTAATAATATGCCCATTAGCGTTTAGCAGACCTTGATCAAAATAAAACTACAAAATCCGCGATACAAGGTCACCGTTTAGGTTTTGTTATATTTTCTCACATTTGCAAAATATTTGTAAAAACCAAAAAGCTTCATCACGCTAATAACTTAATTATAATTTGATAAGCTTACCGAACAAATCCAACTTCAATTGCCATTGACAAGCAATGTTTTGATGTGTTATAAATATAAAACAAAACAACTTTGATCCTATCCTATAGGATCCTATCCTATCCTATCGCGTTTCTAATATGCGTATACGCATATTAGAAACGCGAAAGTTTGTATGAATGGATGGATCGATGTATGTTTGTTACTCATTCACGCAAAAACCATCAAATAGATGTAAATGAAACTTTACAAGGAATTACAGGAATTTCAGTAGGCTGTTTGCGACGCGACTAACCTGATCATATCAATCTCCTCGGTCCTAGGTTCGCGTCCCTGCGTGCACTGTGAATCACCGCTCTTCAAATATCCATAGGCTGTGAAGGGACTGGTTCAAAGATTGTGGTCTTTTGATAAAACGATCACATAAGGTTTTAAATATGTACTGTATGTAGCACAGAGGTCACTGTGCGAAAACATGAAATGTGCGCGTGCGTGTGTAAGGCTATTATATAAAAAAGATATTATATGAATCCAAAATTATAACGATAATAAAAAAGTCGCGGGCATCAGCTGGTATAATATGTACTTACCTAATTAATGTCTTTGTCAAATACGTAACTGGGTAAGCTCAGTTGGGTTTTTTTATCCATTTTTTATTTATTAACCTTACTATTTACTTAATGTTGTGCCGACCCCACTTAACGTGGGATAAGGGCAGGGGAATGATGACTATTTACTTACTTACTTAAGTATTTTACATAAAAATAAATACTCATGAACATCAAACAACACAAAACCCAAACTAAACAAAGCTTTTATTAAAAGAACTAGATTGCCATAATACCCATCTAAATTATATTTATTTTGTGTAAATATGTAAAGACAGAACAAACATCAATGTTTGCGATCAAATGTTAGTTCTTGGTGGCGATTGAACCCAGCAGTAAAGGCGAAGAGCTAATAGCAGCTATATGCTGTTCTACACCTGGGGATAAGGACGAATGAATGTGACAATCGCAAACGTATTTACGACACACTGCGCGCTACCGTTGTAACGTTCGACAGTAAAGCTGATGTGGACGCGCAGTGTATTTCAAATACGTCACTGTTTCGTTACGTTTAAGACTGACACATTTATTCGTGCTGAGCCCTGTTTTCCGTAGTAAAGACTTGGCCAGTTCAGTTTGTTCTCTTAATTTCTAGCAGTACAATTATTCTAAACTATAATACAATTAGTTTAAGTAGGTACTTGCGCGATTTGTTTGAGCTATTGTGTTTATGTTCTCATAATAAAAAAGAATACATCGGTTCACTTAAACGGTACATAAAAAGTAATCATTTGCATAGTCAGTATAATTTTAAATACTGTCAGATCTCAACTTTTGATCTTTTGTCATAGTTACAAAACGATTAAAGTCCTCTGTTATTTTTCGAACTAGACCAGCGTTGGGTTTTTATGTTATTTAATCTCAAAATAGTTATTACTACGCTAGCTATGCGATGTCCGCGACTTCGTTTTACTATCGTTATATTTTGGATAATTCTCACAATTTCTTTATATATTATAGCATTTGTGTTAATGTATAAGCTATATTATTGTAAAGTTTCATTAAAATCCATTCAGTACTTATAGTTTTTGTTTTGCGTGAAAGAGTAAAAAACATACATCCATCCATCCATACAAAATTTCGCGTTTATAATAGTGGTAGGATTATTATTGCCTTATTTAAACACGTTGAAAGTAAATTTGTTACAGATAATAATTTTTTGCTATTCATTTTTTACTTTTCCGAATCTTTGTCTGAATGAAAACCTTCTCCACAGTTTCCCATGTCTCTTTATCTCTAGCGATCTCTGTCTGTTCCTGCATTTTTTTAAATTTCATTTATCTATCTTTCAAGTTCTCTGCTTTTTTTTCTTATATCTATCGGCCTGCGCCAAATGAATAAGATTATTGACCTTTTCTTGCTTATGCTCACATAATAAAAAAACATTGAATGACTTGATGTTGCCCAATGGCTATAAAAATCTAGTAAATTTTCCAACCAGAGTAATAGATGGTTCAAGTACTTCTATTGACTGCGTAGTGAGTAATGTCCTAAACCAACACATTCATGTAGAACCACTATCAACGGCTTTATCGGACCACGACGCTCAAATGGTCAGACTAGAACTTAAAAACCACCGTAAAAAGAAATTCAAGCTTGTCGAGACACGATCGTTTAATAATTGTAAAATTGATGAATTTAAACACGCGATGCTATCTTATGAATGGACTAAAATATTTGAGAAGTACGAGGATGATAGTTTTGTTAAATTTATGAATAAAATAATATGGAATTTTGATATGCATTTCCCAATTCAGTTAAAACGGATTAAAAATAAACAAAAATGCCCATGGATAAACAATAAAATTATAAAAATTCAGAACGATATTAAGGATTTATATCTTATACAACGACAGTATCCTGAGTACATTGATAAAGGGGGTATAATTAGTAAAAAGATTCAATATAGAAACGACACCATCCTAAAAGAAAAAATTGAATACGTAGAAAACAGAATCATAAATTCAAAAAATCCTAAAAAAGAAGTGTGGAATATAATAAAAGAGGACATAAATCAAGTTTCAAGAGATGTTAAGTGGAATTTCATAGACGAATCGAACAAAGAAATAAAACCTGAGAATATTGCGGATTATATAAATGATTACTTCATTTCAATTGGCACGGAAATTCGAAAACATAACTGCCCTGATATAAGTGACGCAATCCAATTTTTAAATAAGCATGTTATAGTACAAAATAATTTTCAGTTTAAACAAATATCTCGCGAGAGACTGCAGATGTTAGCCAAAAAGAAAATTAGCAATTCTGACACCAAAGACTTGTACGATCTATCGGGAAACTTTGTTTACAATATAATGGCCTCTCTAGGCGATCACATCCATTTTCTGATAAATAATGTTTTAACATCTAGCTGCTATCCAACCGTTTTAAAAAAGGTAAAATTGACACCATTGTTTAAGGGAAAAGGAGACGATGATAGAGTGCAAAATTATAGGCCCATTGCAATCGTCCCTACAATATCTAAGATAACCGAATCAATCATGTCTGAAGCAATTTCAAAACATTTAACGGATAATAACCTTTTATGCGCTTCTCAACATGCATATAGAGCAGGTAGGTCCACAATCACAGCTACCCAGCGTTTTGTAGAGATAATAGTACAATCTTTAGAGGCGAAGAAGAAAGTAGCTGGAATCCTATTAGACCTGTCGAAAGCCTTCGATTCTGTGAATCACGAGCTTTTGCTACAGAAACTCCAAATATATGGTTTACTGGAAAATAGCCTGGAACTAGTTAAGTCATTCCTTGAAGAGAGAGAACAGACTGTAGAAATAAAAATAGAAGGAAAAAGATTTAGATCAGCACCGCGAATATCGCATATAGGCGTCCCACAGGGATCATCGTTAGGAAACACACTATTCTTGGTGTTTTTGAATGACTTGGCTCACATAAGTGTCAACGGAGAGATTATTCAATATGCCGACGATACTTCTATAATCATGTCAGCAAAAACAAGTGAAGAGCTTATAGTCAGTATTAAAGAAACAATAGACTCTTTGAGCTCCTGGTTTATATCGAATGGGCTTACGCTAAATCACGAAAAAACTAATATTATATTTTTTAACTCGGTATCCCCTAGGCAGAATATTTTTCCTGTGAATATATGTAATACAAACATAATGACATCCAACTTAGTAAAATTGTTGGGTTTTGAAATAGATCCCGTTTTGTCCTGGAAACAGCATATAGATACAACCTGTAAAAAAATGGCAAGAGGAATATACGCACTTAAACAACTCAGACCAATATCTTCGGAAAAATCATTAAAAGATGTATATTACGCGTATATACACTCCATCATGTCGTATGGTATCGTTTTGTGGGGATCCTCATCGGACTATGAAAGAGTCTTAAAAATGCAAAAACGTGCGATAAGAGTATTGATAAAAGCTAAGTTTAGAGACTCGTGCCGGGTACATTTTAAAACACTAAAAATATTGACATCCGTTTCAGTTTACATATTAGAGATTTTAAAGTATGTGAGGTCAAATATAAAAGAGTATACAGTTAGAGGTAGCACCAACACTCGCACCACACGAAATAAAATGACTCTGGATTCCATCTCTCATAGACTTAATATGTCTGAAAAACTCCCGAAACTAATGGGACAAAAATTGTATAATAAACTGCCACTCCAAATCAAACAGATTAAGCAAGAAAATGTTTTTGTTGACCATGTTAGGAATCTATTGCTTGACAAAACTCTTTATAGTATTAAAGAGTTTTTAACTAATGACTACAGTCATGTTAATGTGAATGTCAAACTACATACTACACCAGTCTTGTACACGTCTTAGTGATCAGTTACAATTTTATATATTGCCTTATTTTTTACTTCAATTGTGATTATTTTGAACTTGACAACCGCCCCTATACAGCGAAATGTGAATTAACTTTTATTTTTATCTGAAAACATAATTTTATATTTTTATAATGTCAAATTATTTTAATTGTTTTTAATTATAAATGAGATGTAAATCGTTCTTTGATGATATCTGAATGACGAGTCATAGCCTGTACACTTTAATTTAAATATAATTTTATTAATGTGTCTTCACCTGTGACAATAAAGATTTTCTATTCTATTTCTATTCTTTCTATTCTATGTTTGCTATATGCAATATAAGTAGTAATAACTGAAGGACAAAGCAGAAATAGTAAATAATAAAACAACTGTCTATACGAATAATTTATAGAACTGTGTATTTTATGCTAGCTTAATACATACGGCAGTAATGGTACCTACTTGATATCATCATCATCTCCCTGCCATCATCCCAGGTTAAGATCCACAGTCGAGGGCAGTCGCGTGTTGAGAAAAGGAGTCTGTCAGTTGAGCTTGCCTCGAACGGTGCGAATGGCGAGCACCCCCGAACGAGAAGAAAAACATTAATAAATATACAGTCCACTGCTACACCAACGAGCGTCGTTTTTAATGAGCACAACCCCCTGTAGGTTTCATACCTCACAGTTTTGTCGGCACATGTTTTTTTTCACTTCCACTCACTCCTATTATTCGTGAACTTTGAACCTACTCCTCTTAAATTCATATAATCTTTCACGTAATCCAACTAGGTAAGTACTTCGTTATTGGCCTTCCTCTACTGACTTGTATACCAAGCCTATTCATAACTTTTTTGTAATATTTGATGAAATATCATCTAATGGTACTTCATAGAAAACATTAAATAAGTAATGGTAAGGATAAGATAACGTTTTTAAACAATAAATCCTGATAATCTGGTTTGTAAATTAATTTCTTAATCTCAATTTATATCTAAGGTTCTAGTTTAGGTATCATTTATTTATTAGCAATAGTAAAAAACTAAATTTTTGTGTCCAAGTAGTCCTTGATTTTTTTTCATTCAAATTTAGTCATATTACTCTCAGCTTACAGGAAGCAAATCAAGCAATAAATAAATTATAAACAAATAAATTATACGCAAATAACTAAAAATCTAAGTGCTTTAGAATCTATTTACAAACTATAAGTGCTAATCTGATAATTCTAATAATTACTGTTATGTTTGCATCCTCGACCTGTCCTCTCACTTTTATGCAATCCGTACCTAAGGTTACCTATGATACAAGTGAAGGAGGATTTTATCCTTGACTTATCAGGCCAGCATATTTGTTTAATGGTGGTTTTGCAGTAACCATTATGAATGTTAGTAAATATATCAGTAACAAACAAATGTAATTAATTTAATTGCTGGTGAGAAAATAAAGATTGGACACTCCAATCTTTATTTTCTTGGATATTAATATAATATAATTTGATATCATTTTTATTGGATTGGAATATATTTTAAAAATTAGCATGTGCTTGGTGGTTTGGTTTAATATTGAAAATAATTTACTCACTCCTATCATTAATCAAAAAAGTCTGGAGTCTATTATGACCCCAATTTCTAACGTGTATGGAAATTAAGTACCATATAATTATTTTCTATACAACCTTCATCTATATGCACTAATTGTGATATATGCCTTCCTCTACAATCAAATTTTAGCAATTTGCTTAAATCATTCAACAAAAAACGAATGATAGTTGATAAAATCTACACAATGAATATGAGCAAACCAATCAGGTGGTAAATGTCGAACTGAATAAGTCTAGTTTACAATACTAATTTAATGTCTCGAATAAGATAAAAACTATTTCCTCAATATAACCAACTGGTACTGAACCGTTAAATTAAATTTAAGTGACGTGGACTATTTCGGTTAGCTTTTGTTACTCGACGATATAATATTAGTAAGGCTTAAGAAATATATTACCAACGTTTGGTTTGAAGGTGATCGACAATTTCAGGCACATGATATTTAAATCTTTACGACTTAGGGGAAGCAATGCCTTACAGGGCGCGTCTTCGTACTTGGTGGGGTAAAGCATTTGCAGAAGTTACCACTTAGTATTATGCGCCATCTGTTTGTTCTTTAATTTTTTTATTCGCTTAATAAGATATGAAGAATGAAATAGCATTTTTTTGAATAGAGTTAATTAGTGCATTGTTATTATTTTTCCTTTGTTGTGACAGTCTCTTAGAGCTAGCTGAATAATGTGTTACTGTAACTCATATATTAACTTACTATATCGTTGTTTCAATGCAACTTACATAAACTTACAAATTACAAGCAATTTTAGAAATACCTAGGTGCTCCCGAGTCATAGACTATCGCGCCTAGGCTATGCGACAATCGCTTGAGTCAACCACGATTACGTTAAATACGGAGACAATCATGAGATGATTAGGGCGTCCGGTCCAACATCATTGACCAATTTACTTCCACTAGCACAAAACAGATATTTTTTACATGAAAACCTGCTAAAAGAACTCAATGTTTTGTTTCAGTTAAATAGCAAATCGAAAACATGGCTGTCGATAGCAAAACTCAAGACAATAACAAAGCTGAAGAAAAAACTCCTTACATAACTGATAGTGAATCAAATGTGACGAATGTTATCAGGAGTAGTTTTAGAAAAATGAAGACTAAGAAAGAAAGCAATGAAAAAAGCAAAGATGCAGACGATAGCTGGGATGGATTAGGGTTTTTTCAGAGAACTAAACGCATGCTATCTCTTATAACGGTAGAGCCTATTTTGGCTTGTTACGTTATGCCTTCGGTTCTGTCTGCATTAGCGACGCAAAATCTGTACTTAGAAAAAGCTTGTCGTGTAAACCTTGGATTTGAACACCACGTCTGTGATGCTCTGACAAGGAGAGAAACAGCCAATTACACACTAGAAGAAGAAGCGGTACAAACTCTCGTAGCTTCCGTGGCTGGTTGGAAGACCGTTTTACAATCATTTCTGCCGTGTGGAATCCTTATCTTTGTAGGAGCTTACAGCGATAGAGTTGGTCAGAGAAAATTTTGCATGCTACTGCCGATTATCGGAGAGTTTTTGACGAGTATAGGACTAATCGTAAATACGTATTTTTTCTATGAGCTACCTGTTGAAGTTGCAGCGGTTACAGAGGCTATATTTCCAGCGCTGACTGGAGGCTGGTTTACAATGTTCATGGGTGTGTTCAGTTATATCGGGGATGTGACTACAGAAGAACAAAGGACGTTACGAATTGGTATTGTGAACTTGTTCCATTCGGTCGGAGTGCCTGTGGGAGCGGCCCTCAGTGGTATTCTGGTGCGCAAGATTGGATTATATGGCGTATTCTCCGTCAGTGCAACACTGTACATATTGAGCTTTTTGTATGGCTACTTCAGAATCAAGGAAGTTAAGAGAATCGACTCGACTATCGTGAGTATCCTTTCATTGTTTATTCGTTAACATAATCGTGTGAATCATGTTTACAATCCATATTTAACTGCATGATCTTATTATACATGATCCTATTATAAATAGTGATGATTCTCTTGTACATGAATAGACACTTAGAAGTGAGAATTAAACGGTTCATTGAACGAAACAAGAGTCTCTGTCAAGTACAGTCTTGTCAAATCGATAAGGCGAGATAATGTAATGGACCAATTAGTTTAAACATCATTGAATGGAATAATCATACTAATTGCAAATATGTTACGTAACTAAACCTTATTGCAATTGTTTTTATGTTTGTTTTATGAATCCAGTGTTAAATACAACATGGGTCGTCATTAGGTAAGATGATTGCTTAGGTTGCAAAACGACTTGCTATTTTAAGCCACCGCAAGGTAAACCTTGTCTAGTGGTATGGAAGATAAGATCTCATCATTGTTTTTTGTAGTGACAAGTATGAATGCGAATTGGATTTTTCCATGATTTCAGCCTTCTCGACTACTTATTTTTAGAAATTTTTCTTTGATCACTTATTTCTGTTAAATTGTTTTGTTCGATTAATTCGGAGCGATAAGTAAGTAATAGCAAGTTTATGACTTACTAATATCGATAAATTAAATCTAAGCGAAGATTTATGTGTATAGAATTGAATTGTTTTTTATTAATGATAAGATATTTTATTTTTATTTAAATTCTAGCTAGTAATATATATTTTGTAATATATTGTGTGGAAACTGAGCTTTATTTAAGAGCCTAGAGTTAAACAATACACCACAAGCATATCGTTAAAACATTGCAATAGCTAAAGGTTACAAACGTGCGTGATTTGTAAATCATTGTGTTGTATCGCAACTTAAATTAAGTATACAAGTATACTTTTACATAAGTTATTTGAAAGGCGTTACAGTTAGTTTGGTAATTGATCTTACGTTCATGCTGGTCATGGGTTCGAACCCCACCATCAGTATTTCTCACAGTATTTGTGTGATAAATACCTACAGGTATTAGTTGTATGTGTTTATGAATTAACAAAAAATATATATATTTATGTCGTCTATCAGCAATCTAGTTCCTATAGTACAAGTTTTCTTAGTTTGGAACTTGATGACTGTTCATGAAAATTGATTTATTTATTGAAGTATTTTTTGCATATTTCAAAATATTTTTCTATAGGTGAATCATCATCATTTATAAAAAGTCTTCCTTCCGCAGTTTTTTATCATCGCAAAAAATGCAACGGTGCTTATGATGACCGTGAAGATAATTATAATATTTTATTATGTAACAGGTTATAGGTTCAATGACTAGGTAAATTGGCCTATTCGTGCGTAACTTCACAAAAAGTCCGTCAACTTGACCTAAATTGGTGTCACACTCTGCTGCAAGGAAGGTCATTTTGTTGTATAATGCTCATTATATTTTCCTTTTATGTACTATATCCGGAAATGGCCGATTCTAGGATAGGCCACGGAGGAAGCCATATTTTACATTTTGTGTAGGTGCGATATTTGCATTAGAAATTAGCATAAATATGCAAAAAAAAGAATTGATTTAAACACGTTATATAAACTCTTTTTCAGATAAAAAACGTACTTCTTTAAAATATTGAATAATCGTGATTAATCGATTATCATTGTTGAATTGAATGTTGTAACCATTCAATATAATCGATTATTACTTATTGGAGCGATATATTTTCAGAAACCAGCTAAAAATGTTTGTGAATGGCTCGGAAACTTCTTTGACACTCGATATGTAAAAGAAACCTTGACCGTGGCATTCAAAAAAGGACCTTACAACAGGCGACTCAGGGTTGTAATGCTTGTTATTGTTCTGTGTGTCATCATTGGACCTATATATGGTATGTAACCTTATGAATAACTTTGTCGTTTTTGTCGGAAATATTGTACTAATAACTTTTTGTATTTGTATAGTAATAAATGAAAAGAATACCTTTTTAATGTTTTAACAATCCTACTTACTACAAATATTATAAACGCGGAAGTTTGTATGGATGGATGTAAGGACGTATGTTTGTTACTATTTCACGCAAAAACTGCTGAATGGATTTTGAAGAAACTTTACGACAATGTAGTTTATACATCAGGATAAGCAACAATTTGTAAATATATTGTAGGAATAGTTTAAAATATAACGATAATATAATGAGGTCGCGGGCACCTGCTAGTAGATATTTAAAAAATGTGTGTATATAAGGTGTACCTAACCGATACGTTCCAGTAATTGTCAGTCAAAAGCGGCCATAACAAATCAACATTTGATTTAAATTTAATTTCGTTTTTATGTGTGTAAGAATACATTATTATAAATCTTTTAGTATTTCATCTTAAACTCTTTTTGGTCCAGGGCCCAGATTTTGTTAAATTGTAACGTAAACATTTCGTTTAAGCAGGCCAAACACGGTCAACATTCGAACGTTAGTGAGCCGAAGATTGTGATTTGTGACTTAACCGCTGTCACACAAAGGAAAAAAATATGAGCGGTTTGCCGTTTACAGCAAAACGAAGTTGTCGCTACGTACACACTACGTTGGTGAACCTTAGCTGCTGCTTATACGAACCGTAGCTCTACCATGAGTTTTTACTATACCAAATATACTATATTCGCTAGCGTCTGTAGTTAAAAAAATGTATGAAGATTTGTACAGCGCCTCTAGCGGATAGTTGGGTACTAAAATTCGTAATACTAATATTGACGTAACTACTGTAGTAAAGTCAGGCGATTTTACTGTGACAACTCATGGTAGATACACAGGGCCCTGTTGTCAAACCTCGGTAAAAGTAAAAAGTATTTAACAGTGTACTTTCTACAAACTTTTCAATCTATTTCCAGGGGAGATGTCAGTTATGTACCTGTTCACGAGGTTTCGCTTCAACTGGAATGAAGTGGACTTTAGCATGTTCTCGACTTATGCAATGTGTACTTCATTAGTAGGTAATGTATATTAATAAAAAGTTTATTGACAGACATACAACGTACATAATACCAATACATAGAACATTAACAAATATAAAGATTGTACAGCACATTATAAACGATTTGGGTTCCTAGTCATTATGTTGAAGAACCGATAATAATTGTTGAAGCAAACGGATATTGGAGTGGAGACCGCGTTTAAGCAAGCGTAGTTTAGAACGCGTTCCGGGGAGATGAAGCGGCAATCTGCTAAATGTAGCGCAAACACTGGATGAGAAGAGGCAAAAACCGTGCTCAGTGGCGCGTCTTGGGAGAGACCTACGTCCAGCAGTGTACTGATATGGGTGATGATGATTGTCACCGTCTCAGGTTATTTTTCTATTACAGTCCAGTCATTTTAGGTTTTATCTGCGGTAAAATTCCTAGTGAGCTGAATTTTTGTAAGTATACACCTTTATTACGGTTGTAATGAAGATGTGAAAAATCGACATATTATTAAATATTAGGCCTTCAAATTGGAAACAATACGCCGTAAAAACAGTTGTTTCAAAATATTTAGATTTCCACGAGACATTTTTTTTCCGTAAATATAGTGAAATATACATTTCAATATATTTACGGAAAAAACAGATATAAAAGTCTTTTCAGAAGTGACGACAATGAGAAAATATTTTTGTTTAGTTATGGCCCAGACTCTATAGGAAATAGCGCATTTTCCTTTCAATCCTTATTCTGCTGCTCAGTTAATGAGAATTCTTGGTTATGTTATATGATTAATAATATTAACAGTTTCTTTAAATTCGTTTTAATTAACTTTTCAGGAACCTTATTTTCGGTTGGTGTATTCAGCCATGTGCTGAAGTTTGATGATGCAATTATTGGTGTTATATCCTGTACAAGCAAAATTCTATCCGGATTTATGTATGCTTTTGCTACGAAAACCTGGCATATTTATATAGGTGAGCTTTAGAGTAATATATTATCATGTAACATTACAATTAAAATGAATGGAAATATTGAATTCGTCAAGAATTAATAACATTAGAAGATTATATTTAAAAATCACACACTGATTTGTGTTATATCTTATTAAAAATTCTGTCTCTCTTGTTCAACACGAAACAGATTAAAAAACGTCATTTCCTGATTTCTTGTACAACAGTTATATTTATTATTTAAAAATAATGTGCTTTTTTAGCTCCTCTAATTGAAATATTCAGCGGGACGTCATTTATTGCAATGAGATCCATGATATCCAAATTGGTGGATAAATCCGAGTTGGGTATGTTTATAAGTCATTTCATTATGTAAGGGTGTGTGTATGTAATACATACATACTATGAATGCCTTATAGTCCGGTCAATTTAGACAATTGAAATAAAGAAAATTCCGCCAGAGCCAAATCTTCGTAGAGACTTTTAGGTTTACCACAAGGAATAAAGTGTCAAAAGTCCCCATCAATCCCATGTGAGCTTAGGGACTTATTCGGGGCCCAACGTCAAAATTTTAGGTTTTTTGGATTTTTCTCGAAAAGGGTAAGTTTTATCGAAAAAGTACCTTAGAGAAAAGTTGTAGATCTTAAAATTTTCTATAACAATGGTCCCAATGATTTTTTCTCTAAGAATTTTTTTTAAGATTTATTGTCTAAAAAATCATTGAGACCATTTTTATAGAGAATTTTAAGATCTACAACTTTGCACTTAAGTACTTTTTCGATAAAACTTACCCTTTTCGAGAAAAATCCAAAAAACCTAAAATTTTGACGTTGGGCCCCGAATAAGTCCCTAAGCTCACATGGGATTGATGGGGACTTTTGACACTTTATTCCTTGTGGTAAACCTACTTAAGGTCTCTACGAAGATTTGGCTCTGTCGGAATTTTCTTTATTTGTTCACTATTTTTATGTCTAAATTGACCGGACTATTAGTTTAATTTAAATAATAAATAATCACGGCCATTTCACACATCACACTACTCCGAATCTAAGCAAAGCTTGTACCTACTATAGGAGTTAGATTGCTGATAGAATACTTGTATACATTTTTTTATAAATTCATATATAGACTACAAAATAACACCCAAACATAGAATACATATTTATGTTCATACAAAATATATATCATACAAATATTTGCTCTCGATGGCGATCGAACCCACGACCCACAGCATGGAATGCTGAGCTACCAACTAAGCTGTGACGCCTGTCTGTGTCAATTTGCTATTAATAATAAATGAAAATAAATTAAAAGCATACGTTATGTACTATATTTATATTTCACAGGGAAAGTGAATTCTTTCTTCGGTGTAGCAGAGGCAATGATGCCACTGATTTATGCTCCAATGTACACTACAGTATACACGGCCACTATTAAAACCTTTCCTGGAGCTTTCTTCCTTCTTGGCGGAGGTCTCACTATGCCGGCCGTTGGTATATTCTTGTAAGTGTATTTCACATATTTTTCATAAAACCAATTAATATTTTTCACCTAAAGCATATTTTTTATAAGCATATTTGTTGTAATTGATTTGTTTTTAGATCTTTTTTGAGGAGGCCTGGCCCCAAATAACGAGGCAAAAACACATCTGTTTTTTATTGATAAATAATATTTAAAACAGTCGATGACCCACAGTATTTTATGTGTAATCAAAACAAATTCACAATACTTTTTTATACAAATTGTAGGTATAAATAGCACTTGAATAAAATAAACCTTTTGTATAAAACATCGAATGGCTCAGGTATTTTTTTACTGTCCCACTTAAACCTCAGTAATGTACCGTGTCCATATCTTAGGTATCCAATGAGTTGAGTCTTGCTTGTGTAGTTGATATCAAAAATGAGTACGGTGGTAGTACTTCTCTGGACGAGATCTCTCACAAAATTGAATTTCAAAGTATTTCTTAATGGTCGATATGATGTTGGTGAAGCAAATGCATACAAATTAGTTGATTTTATAACATTAGAGTCAATTAATTATGTTAAAGTGAATGGATTTTTATTGTATTATTGAGGCTGTATCTAATAATACATAATACTAGACTATGCTTGACTTCTAACCTTCACTCAATTTAATTTCAGGTGGCTCTACCTAGCTAATAAGAAACAAAGCAAAGATATTGATATCAAAAATAAAACAGATGTAAAAATCGCCAATCAAGGCGTTGAAAATAAAGCTTATGAAGCAGATGAAAAAGAAAATAAAGAAGTACAATATAATTCAAATGAGAGTAATGACGAAAGGATAATACAATCGCAAATTGAAATGGGATTCACTGAAAGTATTCTATGTAATAGCAAATTACAACAATGAGATTTGAATAAAAGGTGTCAGTAACGTTGCAAGAAAGTTGAAAAGAAATTGAGATAGATCCCCTATCTGATAAAAAGTTGGTGTTGACTTTAAGTCATCATTACGTATGGTAATCAGTACTTCAAGTCTGCGCTAACTTTTTATAAGGTAGATTAGTATTAACTAGTTAATTTTGTTATTTTTAAGGGTGTGCATGTGCACACTGACGACGAGACGTTACGTAACTTCTAAAAGGCGTTTATCGTAGGTGTGCGCTCTCACTAAAAGCTAGTATGTTGTGATTGCAAACGCATAAGTTTATTTTTTTTACTGCTATTTTAAAAAGTTTTTTACAGTTAGGCGAGCAAACGTGAAGATATTCAAATATTGAGTGATCATGATTTACTAGTTAGTAACAAGGTTTATTTGACACAAATAATAAATAAAAATATAGAATAAGACTTCCATTGAATAGTTTAAATTAATTAAGTTGTTTAAAAAATAAATAGCAAATTGAGGTATATTTTTTTAAATAATTTTTGCGATAGTTATAATAAAAGGTATGTGAAGATATCAAAGATATTGTTAGAAAATTTTTTGTATGTTTTAAGATATTTTTGCCGAAAATAGTTGTAGATTAGCTACATATTAATTTAGAATTGTGATATTTATACATGTCTTACATTGAACAATGGACTTGAATTTTAAGACTATTATTACTTAAATAAAATAGAATTACTTATGTAAAAACTTATAAAATTACGTTTCGAACTTTTTAACCGATTTTCGGTCATTTAATTAGGTAGGTACTGTATGTACGTTTTTAAGATTGTGTGCGTACTTATTTTATTGAATAAACATATTCGAAATGAGCAAGTTTTTTACAATAAAATACCAATATGTTTAAAATTTAATATATTGCATACTATAAATTTGGTAAAAAATGATAGGTAAAGTATGTGGTAGATATTTTTATCATAAACATCCTCAACTTTTTAATTTAAGTAATTGTGTTTTACATTATTTGAACAAAACTCAGTCAGTGTAATTTTTAAAACTGGCTATCAGAACTCATAGTCAAGATCTCTTTACTATGAATAAATAACGAAAAGGTAAGTGTATTATAGATAGGTATAATATACGGGATTTTATCGCGTACCTTTTGGTTTTTTTCCCAACGTTTTGGCAAAATCGAAATAGCTCTCGCTATTGCAACTTAGCTGAAACGTCGGGAAAAATAACAATACGTTACACGACAAAATCTGGTATAATAATATTATCTCTTAACGATCAGTAATTTTAGTTTATACAACACACATAACTTCATAATACGGGTAGGCGTACGATTTATATCCAAAGGATATGTATATAACTCCAAGGCTCTGTTGAATCTGAAACAAATAGGAAAAACTTAATATAATAATAACCTAGCTATGATAAAAAAAAAATGGTAGCACTCCGGGAGTGCCGGCAGAAGTGAAAACTTCAATATTAACGTTGTGTTTTCACTTTTAAGTTTTCACTTCAAAAATATAACCACAGTCGTGATTGTGTCATGTCATTGTGTCACATTCGCGCAAGCGCGAATGTGACACAACGACGAAGACAACGAAGACACACTGACACAGACACATTCGCGCAAGCGCGAATGTGTCTGTGTCATTGTGATTGTGTCATGTCGTTGTGTCACATTCGCGCAAGCGCGAATGTGACACAACGACGAAGCCAACGAAGACACAGACACATTCGCGCAAGCGCGAATGTGTCTGTGTCTTCGTTGGCTTCGTCGTCATCGTCACGTCACGTCATGTCACCACGTCATCGTCACGTCATGTCGCCACGTCATCGTCACGTCATGTCGCCACAACACTATTTAATTGTTTACACACACAGACACATTCGCGCAAGCGCGAATGTGTCTGTGTCTTCGTTGGCTTCGTCGTCATCGTCACGTCACGTCATGTCGCCACGTCATCGTCACGTCATGTCGCCACAACACTATTTAATTGTTTGAGTCATACGTCGCGTGACCGCAAGTGTGTTCTTTTGTCGTCTCTTGTTTTACGAGCAATGTATAAAAATTAAATAAGATCTTACGCTTTTTCGACGTCACGTGACCCTGACGCGAGTTTGAAAGTTTTTACCCACCCAGCGCCGCTAAAGAAGTTTTCACTTCAAAAAACTAGCTAACGTAATCTAAGAAAAAATTGTATTATGTGGACTAGATTTTATAGTACTTCCATAATTTTTTTACACATTAAAATACACTCTTAAATGGAACAAACATCATATCAGTATTTATTATCATATAAATGTTTGTACCATAATTCTTTTTTTTGTTAATCAAATCAAATAATTTAATCCATCATTAATCTAGTTATCTTCATGATAGAAGCTTTACTTAGTTTGGCCTAAACGCTAATTTGATCTAATTATTTTGTATTAATTTATTTTTGTTGACAATGCTACGGTAAAATTAATTTCCAAAAAAAATGTTTTATCAAGCTAAAGCGCTTTAAAAAGTTGGTGCAATTAGCGTTTATTTTTGATGATATATTATATTAATTAGCTATTGAATAATAATCTATAATAATAATAATCGAAGAGCCTCGACCAACATCTAAAGAGGCTCTCGCTAGAAGGTTGGCTCAAGGGGCAGATGCAGAAGGCAGTGATCCTCGACACGGCACGCATTGTCCGGAGGTTCCTCAATCTGTAGCCCTAACCACCGGTAGCTTGGGCCTTGCCCCGCTGCCGGCGGCAACCTAGTTTTAAGTTTTTATAATATATGTATTTTTATAATGTATATTGTAAAAAACTTTTTACTAAGATTTTAAATAAATGTGTAAGTAAATAATAATATTTTTTTTATATCATAGCTTCGAAAATTCATACGTCAATCTAAATTACCTTTCCCGGGCACAAACTTTTTGAATGGTATGTTCTACCAACGTAAAGTTTTTCTCCATCTTTAGTTTTGCCACCAACAACAGCATTTGGAGGCACTTTTCCATGACTGCTTTCTATCCATTGAATTCGATTTGCTGGAGCACAAGCAACCTGAAAACGGGTTTACGGTTTAGGTTTAAAACGTTTATTTTTTATCATAAAAATTACACTTTAATAAACATTTAAACCTCAATTTTGAAGAACGAAATATATTTATATCAGTCCCTACATCGTATGGTCATTAAAACGTGGTTAGTATCACTACAATAAGAATCTCATAGTAAGGATCATATTCGCTCTCATGATACAACTCACAAAGACTCATTTAAGGTGAAGTGTGATTTGATCGATTGATTTTCGAGCTTTCATGGAGTGAAAGAAGTCGATAACATGTTGCATGGCTGAGGGGAGTAATTGTAGGTATCTCACGTCAACAAAACACGGCTCAACTTTATGTAGGTATGTAGAAACAAAGCAAAATGCATATTGAGTACAACAAACTAGGTTGCACGTGAAAAAAATAACTTGTGAGTCACGAGCTTATCAATAGGTGTATCATTGTAATTATGATTATATACAGCCGATTGACTTATTATTATTCATCAACAGATTTACAAAACGTGGTAAATTGAAAGTCTCACCTCAAATACATCGATCTGCTTTTCGGTATCTTTATAAGCAACAAACGCATCCTTTGTTCCGTAGTTTAGCGCGGCTGGTATCAGCTCTCCTTCGTAAGCCGTTCTTATAACCCATAAATCGGCACCATAGATGCTGTATCCACCAACTATTGCTGATCCTTCGAGCTCGCTGCATTTTTTTGGTGATGAACGCACCCATTTCACTACAGCTGTAATATAAAATGTAGGTAAGGAACCGTAAAACTTCAAATTATGAAAATGGGATGATAGAACATGATAGAACCTATCTCAATCTCAGCTATTCAAGTCAGAATTGGAACTCGAAGTAGGTACATACAATTCTGTGAATTTCTATTCAAACTTATGTTTGAAACACACTTGTCATCTTTCTTTTGTGCCATTTTACTTTCACAGATATAAATGATTTTAAAGGTAAGTGTTACGTTACTAATTGTGAAGTCCTGTAGCTGATTTTCCACATCTAAATTTATCATGATCCGTTGTATTTGCATGTTAGTGAATCTTTATGTCAACTTCAAGTTTAATCAGCCACCGCAGCCACCGCAGCGTTTTATTTTTCATCAATCAATAACTGTGTTTCAAACAGAAAGCAATAAAGTAGCTTACATGTTGGGTCTTCAGGTGTTGGTGCTGATTGTGCTGGTAAGCCTGAAACTAGACAAATAGTTCTAATCAAAGCAAGAATAAGAATACTTCCATTAAAACCATCATCAATTTAAGTCTACTGTAGGACATAAGTCTTAATAAAGACCCGCAATTGATCTTTTGTTCTGAAATCTAGTTCTTGATATCTATCATGGATACATTAGGTTAGGTCGATTTAAACTGACTTAACCCTCACGGTCCGTCAGACACTTCTGCCAGGAGACCAGACTGCAAGTGCGTGCATTCTTCCGCTATTAATTTCAGTTGCATTTCCCTGAATGTTCACTACACACTACACTACACTGTAGTGAAGCAACACATATAGTGTGTAGTGACTACACAAAGGTGGAGCACTTGAACGCAGATCGGTAAACCGGTTATTGAAATAATACGCTGGCCTAGACTTACGAGGATATGCTGGATCATGGTATGGGAACGGTGGGTTGTTCTGTCCGTGTTGCGCTATGTTGTTGGGTTGGTAATAATACGTGTTGAATTGAGGATTTCCTTGATTCTGACTTGTCTGATGCGAGACTGAAATTAAGGTAAAATATGTTAAACTGATGATGATTTCAGAAATAAATACATAATAATCTACTAATTAAACTTTAAGAAGAGCATGTACCTGGATTGGTCATGGACGCTGTCTGTGATTTTTCATCCTTCGATCCTCCTGAGTTTGTAAATAATTCCAAAATACCTTTTAGGGCTGTACCTAAATAAAAAGCAACACGTTAATTAATCTTTTACATAATTATATCTGTGTGTTGATTGATTCATTACTCATCGTTCATTGGAATTGTTTCACTACTGGTGGGATTAATGAGAATCCACAAATAAATAATATTTAATTCCCGTCTACACCACTAAGCAAGATAGTCTAGGTACCTAACCTTTAACTAATTATTTTATCTTTTTCTCGTTGTTTCGAAATGTGTATAGTTTGCAAGAAGGTACGTACTATAAAAAAAAAACACCCATCGAAATATCAAGTTTTTCAAATTTCGTTGTATAAAATGTTGCTTGCGAGTTTCAACAAATCGGAACTAATTCTATGTTAGTTAGCGTTCAAAAAGGTTACTTCGCTTTATTGGATAAATTCTTTGGACAAGCCTACGCCATAATGACGCGTCGAAGTAGTATAGTATAAAACTGCAACATTTGATAGAGGTGGGCCAATTCTCTCAAAACAGTGTAAACCTTGGTTATTAAACATTCTTTGTTCTGCTGTGAGCAGTAGATAGTGAACAACTATTTATCAATAGGAAAGTATTCGTTTAAGCATGTCATTGTTACACTTTATTAACATGCTTAAACAAATTTTTACTAAGACTCAAGTAAATTATTTGATATTTTAGAACAGTAATATAATAGATATTATCTGATGTTTACTCACCAATCATTTTCTTCAACTAGTAGGTACAACTGCTCCGTATAAGAAACGCAATACAAATACACGAAAATTTTCTTTTGTGATTTTGTTACCTGTATCGTTTTGATAGCGTTATCTACACTACTTAGCATAGAAAGTATGATAGGAGATATATTCATGCACAATAACTCATCCACATACCTACCAGATAATAATGACAATCGCAAACGTATCTACGTACACTACGCGTTGGCGCTAGCTTGACTGTCGAACATTGCAGCGTCACCGCGCAGTGTGTCTTGAATGTGCTAATGATACGATACGTTTACACATTTATTCACCCCTTCTGAAACATTGTTATTTTTGGTCATCGAAATTACTTTTGTTTGTTCACTTCGTACCTATACGCTGTGATAAATAATAGTGATAAATAGTAATCTACATTGCATTCTTGGAAGTAGGTAAGATTATATAAATAATCAACTTATCGCATAATAATAACCCGAAGTTTCAATAATTTTGTAGTCCAGGTAAAAACGGACATCAGCTGGTAAAATCAGAGCGTCTTGCTAAGTTGATTTTGACTCAGCATTATTTGGAAAATATCGTGTGAAGTCAGATTTAGACAAACTGAAATCTTTCAATTTATGTGTGATAGGATTGAATGAGCCAATAAATACAATTATGTTAAAAGGCTGTAGGTATTTACTTCTTATACTGTGTGTTAAATTCGTTATTTTCAGATTAATTTACTGAATTAACCATGAATTCCTCGGGCCCGAGCCAAAAGTCGCTTGGCGCGGACCGATTGTCCACACACGATGATTTCCAAAAAATGCGGAGTTAATATCAACATAGCAACAAAGCTTCGATTTTATGAGCTGATTCCCATTTTACCTGGATTACAAAATTTTATATTACTTATGATCAAACTTCGTGATAACTTCGTTTGCGCGATCTAGGATTTGTCTCTGCCATCTCTTGGTCTGTCGAGTAGACTTCGATATAGTTCATCATGTAGCGAGATAGATGACGCTACAATAGCAATAATAAAGTTGTGTTTAAAAAATACGTTTACTCAGTTTATTTGTTAAAATATCATGCGTAGTACAAATTAATTATTACTAATTAACTTAACATTATTAAAAAGTCCAGATATCTACTATTATTAATAAACGTTTAAATCAATAACGTCTATATGCAGTACGATAACCAATATGATTATTTTCGATAGATTCTGGACATGTGCTTTTACGCAAAACATATTTATATATTAACATATGAGTGAAAATCAAATCGATAGAAACCAACTGTTTAATAATGTTTTGGCTGACTAAGCTATATTATAAATGTCTTAAAATTAAAAAAAAAACTAGTTCTGAGACTTTGATTTATCCAAATGATGTTCCAACGTTTTTTTGTCTTAATAATATAATTAGTTTAACTATGAAGAAGCTACTGTAACTGAGATTTCTTATGCCCTATATATATTTTTCGCATTATTATTTATTTCATTCGCCGTAACTACATGTAACAAACTAGAAGGAAAAGAATCATGCCCAAACCCTGTACCAGATTGCATCAAAAGCTAATTATCATGAAAATTAATATTTTATTTATATTACGTGTACTTTGTTAATTTTTCTTTGTTAGTCTTTTTTAACCGGGTTTAGAAAATTAAAATTAATTATACATAACATGATTATCAATTTCCTACTTCCGAGTGCTTAGTCCGAACTTGCATTTTAAAACTCCCGACTCTCGAGTCGAGAGTCGTTTTTCGGATATCCATACAAAAATACAAGGACATCCGAGAGACGACTGTCGGCTCGAGAGTAGGGAGTTTTAAAATGCAAGCTCGGACTAAGCCTTCCGCACGTCAACTATTTTGTTCCGATCCCAGCTGTCACCTATTTTCGTGAGTGGACATTGAGCATAAAAATCTTGTTTGCCAAGTAAGCATTAGCTGAGAAGGCAAACATGATATAAATAAAATACATTTTTAAATATTTTGAAATGCGGTTAAACATTGAAAAAAATATTGTTGGTAGCGAAAAGGTAAATAAAAATTAGGGCTTTGAGAGTAAATTCAAATTGATGCAAGTTGGTACAGATTCCCATAGCCCATTGGGCATTGTCCTTTGTCAAATTCATTACAAATATTTGTCCTTATTGTATTTGTAAAAATATGTCCTTAGCTACAAAATTAACCTTAGAAAATTTGCCACACAAGTAACACCACAAGTAAGTATATAATTGTTGCAAAGTTTATATAATGTTCAATATTTGGCGCAGTCTTTGAAATTGTTTAAACTGAAATTTTATTGTATTTTTCTATCAAGATAGGTATATTTATTGCAGTGGTGGGCAGTATTTTTTCTTGTAATTTTATTAGGAAACTGAGAATTATATTTTGTAGGAACAAAATATAATTATGTAAATACTTAGTTTTAATCGTAATGGCCGCAAAAATCGCGGCAAAACCTTATTGTTTTAGTTAAGTTTATTTTTTAGTTTTATTACCCAACTGGTTTTAGTCACCGTTTGAAATGACACACCCCAATATGCTGGTTCTTAGAGTATTTCGTCTCAAAGTATTAATACAATAAACATATTATGATAAACTAGTACAATAACCATGAAGATATTAAAAGAAATGTTCCAAAAGCTATTTCCTATTCGTTTGCTTCTCATGATTGTTTTCTTTAGAAGAATTTAGACATAGCACAACGTTTCGTAAATATTATGAGCTATTTCTTTCCCTCCAAAAGATAAATACATTGCTTTGTGGCTAGGTTGCACCTGAAACAATCAAAAAAAAAGTTAAATAGGAAAAGAAAAAAATAAAAGTAGGTATGTCATCACATTTGCGCAATTATTTGATGCAATAATTCAGGCGAATAATCATCTAAGTAATTAGTAGGTATTATAATAATAGCACTTAGATATCGTATAAAAATTGTGAAATTAAAATATATCATACCGATCTTATGAATCGCTAGCAGGATAATAATTTATTATCCTTATAATTTATTAAAAATAAATATGCTGAAGTTAAATTTTAAAATAGATTTTTGATTATTTCCCAGAGTAAATTATGAATATATGTTTTGGATTCAGACATAAACAAGTGAAAAGCTGCTAAGACTTTGAAGTACCTTTCCAGGTGTTAAAGAGCCTTGTTCTCTAGCTCTGCCGACGTAAAGCGGCTCTCCTGATGAGGTATTGCCAGCTACAACCGCGTTTGGTGGTACCACGCCATCCCTGCTTTCCACCCATCGGATCTTATCAGATCTAGCACAACAAACCTGGAATATACATCGAAAAAAACTTATTAAATTATATAATAAATAAATATTCTTGGACAATTCACATATCGCATTCCAAAACTAAGCAAAGCTTGTACTATGTGAACTAGATTGCTGATAGAATAAATATACATTTTTTTTGTAAATACATACATAGAATACATAGTAACACTCAGACACAGAACAAATATTTATGTTCATCAAACAAACATTTGCTCTGGACAGGAATCGAACCCACGACCCACAGCATATAAGGCACAGCTACCAACTGAGCTGTGACGCCGCCTGTCGAATGCTAGTCCGGTTGCTTCCAAATAAACTACATATTGTTCTCACATTCAAAATATCTAAAATAATCAATCGCTTTCGACTAACCAATGCTATTCTGCATTAGTCTTAATTATATACATCCGTTCATCTAAAATAACCAGTTTCACAGCAGATAATGTTATCAGAGGTGATTAAGGGTGTCTGTTTATTTTCAAATCGTGTTACGTATCAGATAAACTAATAAATGCCCAGGATCCATTTATAAATTTGGAGGGTAAAGTTTTTTGTTATTTTAATTCTGAGCATCAAAATTTAAATTTAAATGACTCATACGGCGGTAAACCCCTAACATTCAGACTGACCTCGATTTGTTGTGTCCCGTTTTCCTTTCCTCCCCAGGGCACATACGCAGCGTGATGTTTGACTGCGAGTTTGCCAGGGATCAAGTCTCCTTCATGCCTTGCCCTGATGACCCAAAGTGGGCTACCATCATAGCCTTCAAACCCGCCGACCACTGCTCGGTCGCTCAGGCCAACAGCTTGCTGCGGCGTTGTCGGGATCCATTCAATTTCTGCGGAAGCAAATGGGTTTTTCCACTTATCATTGTTATATACCTACAGCAGCTAAAAAATATTTTTTCCTGCTTAACAGATCCATATTAAATTTTATTTTTATATAGTAACTTCGTCACAAAGTCACATATAGTCAAAGTCAAAGTCAAAATTACTTTATTCAGTAAAATCACAAGGATCATTTAGAATCTAATATGAGTAGGTGCATGACCTAATCAGTGCAAATGATAATTTAAAATTAGCAAGAAATGGACCTTCCGCGATATTATTGTTATCCATTACACAGTAGGTACTTACCTACTTCTTACTTTATTTAAGCAGTATCCAGATCAAAACAGTAGGCTAAGATAGCAAAATTCTCTGCAAATTCTAAAAATATACTCACGAGCATGAGCTGGTTGCGGTGTTACAGCTGGATATCCAGGGTAGGAGTATGAAGGGGCGCTTGGAGTTGGGACTATAGCAGGTTGATTTCCTTGAAATGGGTATGAAAATCCAGGTTGTGGTGGGTAGCCCTGTCCCGGGGCGTATTGACCAGGTGGTGCGTATTGTCCTGAAGGGGCGTATTGCTGGCCAGGTGGGGCGTATTGTTGTCCAGGCGGTGGGTACTGTTGTCCAGGTGGAGCGTACTGCTGTCCAGGTGGCGCATACTGTTGTCCAGGTGCTGGGTATTGCTGACCAGGTGGCGAAGCATACTGCTGGTTAGCAGAAACACTGTGCCAAGTTTGAGGCGGCTGGTTCGGATCTGAAATTATTACATTTAGATTTATTGGGTACAATAATGTTGAGTTTAGTTTGACTGATAGGCCGTAGCTTAGGTAGTTATTTATTTTTCTTATCTGTAACATTTCTTTTTCTGCTTAGGTACGTAACTTTATTTATGGTAGAACCCAACTAAAGGATAATGTCATTAACACATACCTAATAGTTATTTATCTTAGCTTACTTTCATATGAGTTTTGAGAGAATTGGTTGCTAGGTATTAACATTGGCCTTGGGTTTTTACAAGAATGCAATGCAGAGAGATAACATCTTATTTTTATTCTGTATCAATGTATTTTTTTAATTAGACGGTAGCATATTATCCAAAAAGTTAGTAAGTAGTAGGTAAATATCAAAATCGCGGTATTTGACACAAATGTTTCATCTGAATTTAAGCATACACATTAAATTATTTTTTAATAAAAAAGGAATTAATAAATTGGGTCTAAATAGTTAATTGAATATTGGGAATTAACTAAGTATTAGGTATTACCTATAAAATTATCTATGCATTTTTGTGAATGGTCAAAGTAAAAATACGAAATTCTAGAAAAATAAAACAATGAAACCGGTAATTGTGCCGTTGCGTTGGCCGGCGATGTTCAAAACCAAACCAAAACTTTCATAAACCGACTTTGTATTTAATAACCAGTCCGGTAAAGTAATATCAAACAGATATAGATATAGGTACATAATGGAGAGCTAGCTAGTATAAAAATAGTAATACTTACATCCAGACATTTTTATCCGATGATATCAAAACTCTCTTGAACAAACAACACGAGTTACCGACTGCCGGACGACTATAATATCCAACCGATCCAAGTATCTTGTATAGTATGAATGAGTATAGGTAAACGAGCAATATACGTTGTGTACATTACTAAACTGAGATAGAGATACAAACGATGCGTAGGAGTGAACGAGACGAGAGAGAAGTGAAATCGTGGTGTAACACGATGACGCATCCACTGGGGCCCGCAGAAGACGTGTTGAGAGGCTGTTGCAGAATAAAACCATCTTGCATGACGTCATTCCCATAGATATTTGTCTGATCTGTGCCATAGACTAAAAAGGTCGATCGATGGCGGTTACACAACTTCGTCTAGCTAATGAAATATGCGTAATGGTTTTCTTTGTAATCATCATTTTAAAAAAAAGTTTATTTAACAACAAGTAAATGAACAACAACTACAAATTAATATAATTTAAGTAAAACTGAGTTATTGTTCTATTTTTTTATAAAAACCTCGGGACTTTAAAACTAATCTGAAAAATAACAATAATGCAGTACTTGGTTATTATTGAAAAACGTAGAAAGAATGGCATGATGTTCTAGAATGAGTAGGTACATAGTTCTTAAAATAATGCTGTCTCCTACTTACGAACCATCTAGTCACAGAAATGTGAACTATTTGGCTAACCAAAGGCAAACCTTCAGACCAAAAAAAGGTTCTAAATGTTGTAGACGCTTCGCAGCTTCAATTTAGTTCCATGCTCAAGCTCTAGATGGCACTAAAATATAAAAAGCTGAGTAAATCATAATATTTTTATTAATAGCTACAATAGGTACCTTATATACATTATTACAAATAAAATGATTTATTTTTAATTATGCCTAGGTGGTGTTTGTACTATAAACGATAAGACATTGCCTAATTTTCTCGTTATAGCAGCATAGGTTCTAACATGAGCTGTTTCCTGAAAAAAATGAATAAAAATTTGTAACTAATATTAAAAAAACTGTTACATACTGTTTGATAGTAATTCAATAGAAAATTTACTGTACTTATAAAAATATACTTAAATATATATATTACATTAAGCATACATGTGATACAATATAATACAATTAATTACCTTTGCATTTTCTAATTGAAAACTATTCCAAATGCCCATAATACCTATTATGAGTATTATAATAACGCATATTAGCACTCCCGTCAGCATTGTGACTGCCAAACATATTAAATTGCAGATACAGCTGAAATAGATACCTATATAAGTATTACGGAGTCTGAGGCATCTTAAAAATAGACGTCGGTATAAATAAATAAATATTCACGGACAAGTCTAGTCTAGTCCCAAACGAAGCTTGTACTATGGGAACTAGACTGCTGATAAAATACATAACACCCAATACTGAGCTTAACTTGACTACAAAATAATATTTTTGTTTTCTAAAAAATGTGTTACAATTAAAATAATTTTGACTATCTTGGCCTTTTATTTATTTTAGCAGCCAGTAAAGTCATTCATCATTGTTCCCCTGCTCTTCATAAACATGTTTTTTTTAGTTCACTCTATTAGTAGATAGATAGTTCTATAGGTAGGTATTTTCATTAGACTTACCACATTTTCAATACTTCATTTCAGGCACTCAAAAAAGATACACAAACATTGCAAGATGTGAGATTTATAACATATTTTTTCTTAAAATAGTTAATAAATTATTTAAACTTTTATAATCCACCTTTACTTATAGCACTGCCTTAACAGAAACTTATTAGAAGTATAAAGATTTGCTTTAATTGTTTTATTTTCCAAAAATAGGGGAAAATACAAAGCAGACACCACGAGATACCTTTTTTATAATAAGTGACGTAAAAGTTGGTTTGAAGTTTACTCTGTTCTTTGAAAATAGCAAAAAGGTTTAATCATCTATAAAATAAATAAAAGAGGTTAGTTTCATTTCAGTGTTTATTACAATAAAATTATTTGCTCTGTGACTTAATGTGTTGGTTAGTCATAAAAAACAATAAATAAAAAAACTCATGGACATCTTCATTCACTAACCAATAAGTTATTAAATTGTTGATGTTAGCCTAAAAACACTTATTTATTATTTACATGCAAAAAATAATATGTGGATCTTTGTAACCCCTTAGTATAAAAGCATATTGATTTTTGCATATCCTGATAGGAACAAAATATTATATTATTATAGACCGTTTGCAACGGTCTGTAGATAGCTCAGCTGTTTCTTATGTATTTTATATGTAAATGTACATTTTGTAAATACTGTATAGTCGTAAGTTTGTTTGTGAATAAAATATTAAGTACTTATAATAAAATGGTTGTACAATATACCTATAGTAAAACAGGAAGCAAATAAAAATAAAGATAATATTAAAAGCCCTATATTTGTTACCATTTAAAGTAATTAAATAGGTAAGATATTAGTTACAAAATTAGATAATAGATTAGAAAGCTGAAATACTTATATAAATAAATATTCACAGTCTTTTCACACATTCTAGTATAGCTTGTACTATGGGAACTAGACTGCTGATAGAATACTTATATACATTTTTGGAAATACTTACATAGAATACTAACACATAGGACAAATATTTATGTTCATCACACAAACATTTGTTCTGGGTGGGAATCGAACCAACGACCCACAGGAAAACATAGCTACTACTAACTGAGCTGTGACGCCTGTCGATGTAATAGTATATTTTTGCAGAACATTAAATATTACAAAAACGCGTTCTACAACTTATAGCTAGTACCTTTTATGTTATAATTGCGCTACCAATATAGTTGCATATTAAAGATAATATTTATATAAGAAAAAAAACGAAAATTGATATGGAAATTAAAAAAAATATAAGTATATGGATAAGTTACATAATTATATTTTTATGATACTTACATATAATTAAAATTTCTTTTTTTTTATCTAACTACTCGTATAAGAAGTTATAAGTTTGCCAGAACTTTCATAAAGGCGGGATCCGGTTTGGCTGACGTCATCAGATCCTGAAAAAAAAATATGGATGATTCTAACCACTTTTGTAGTTCGGATGATGTTGTTTTTGTAAAAGTAGATACTCCGTAGTAATCGTATAAGAGGGATAAACATGACAAAGGAATGATATTTTTGTTGTAATTTTTCAAAACGTTTTTTATATATTTTTGAAGATTATAAGTAAATAATAATAATTAATTATAAAAACAAGTCCGTTCTCATCAAACCCTTTTCAGATCAAACACACATCAAACATACACCATTAAAGTTTATATAATAGCATTTTTAATACCTAATTGATAACATAGATGATTAGATTGCATATCAAATTTGTGTATTACATTAATTGTTAACAAAATAGAGTGTATTTTAAACCTAGATAATTTAAAATATTTTATACAAATCTTTTCAAAAATAGGTGTTTTTTACAAATTGTAGACAAGCGTTTGACCGTGATCTCACCTAATGTTAAATGACAATACGGTCGACAATGGAGCCAGCTTTCTTTGAGAAAAAAAATGGTTGTCTGTAAAGTCGGTTTACTGACGATAGTTGAACGTGACAACGTCAACGAACGGTATTGTAAGCGGTTCTGCAAAATAAATCATCATTCGAAACATCTTGGAACGCCTCAGAACGCCGGAACGCCGGAACGCCGGAACGCTTCATGAGTCATGTTTTTTCGTGCGTGCAGCCGGCTCTATCGAATTATAAGACGTTGTCACGTCAAAAAATATATATTACACGAGGTAAATGACTTCAGAACTCAAATTAAATATCTAAAAAATAACCGTACACGTACGTTGTCGCGGGAATCAGTGTTTTATCTTGATTTACATGCAAATATACTTTAATCATAATGTATTTCGTGCGTCACTTCTGTATCAATACTTACCAAATATTATTCCAACAGCCCACAGCACAATCAGTATCACAGCAACGACAAACAATATAGATACGGCCAAACTTATAAGTTTGCACAAGAGATTGCAGACGCAACTGTAACAAATGTTTAATACTTAGGTTTATTAGTAGTTATTTTAATGATTTTTTTTATTCACAAACAAACTTACGACTTTTACATTAGGTATTTACAAAATCATCATCATTCCCCTGCCCTTATCCCACGTTAAGTGGGGTCGGCACAACATGTATTTTTCATCCACTCACTCCTATCATTCGTCAACTCTGAGTCTCTTTTCACATTCACATCTATATCCTCTTTCACACAATCCAGTCACTTCTTTTTCGGCCTTCCTCTACTTGCATACCCACGCTCATATTCATAACTTTCTAATTATACCTATGTACAAATGTACATATGTACGTATGTACAAATGTACATAGGTATAAGATACACATGAAACAGTTGAGCTATCTACGACTGTTGCAAACAGTTAATTGTTTACAGTCATAATAACGCTATATAATTTTGCATAAGATATTGCACATCTGTAACAAATAATATCTATGAATAAGAATGACTCTGCGCGTGCGACGAACGCCGATAAAATCACGGGTGACGCTTTTCTTCAACTATTCTTTCACATTATTGAAACGAAACTGTATTTGCCACCAAATAAAATTATTATCTATAGATTTGTTATACAAATATTTCAACAATGACTATGTAACCTTCGCTTGAATTTCAGCCAGTCACCTTTATAAGGTTTTTTTAGTTTGTATAGACTTTCGCGTTGGTCACCACATACAACAGTTGTAATCCAACTCACAGACGATACGATCACTATTTTTATTGGTTAATTAGTATTGATTTACTCACCACATATTGAAATAATTGAATTAGACAAACAAATGTAAACAAACACGAGTCTTTGACTAAGACTAGTAAGCAACTGATTCAGTATAGGTTTGTATGAGCGGATATTACTTTATCGGGCGTTATCTACTTATCTTCGATCAATACATTTTTGGCATTTAGTTGTAATATGGCATTTAGAGATAAGATACTTAGAGTGGGGGGCTACCTTTGCTATGTTATCTAGGTACTCAGCATAGGCAGCGTATTGATGATTGTATATTATCTACCAATTAAAATATCATCAATATTTGAGGTACTTTTTTACTTTAAATTACGATACAGGTATGAGATAGCTACAGGTAGATGTGAGAAGTGAAAAATTCTGAGAGAAACTGCATATAGCGGTAAACCAAGGTCAGGTTAGTTATCGTGTTTTTTGATGTTAAAAAGTTTTTAGACAGCGGTACCGTTTCCTTATTTCGAGGAAACGGAACAATAAAAAGACAATGCAATGACAAACAAACCGGACCCTACATTATTCTGCTCGGGAGCTGCAAGTATTCTATCACAGCTATTCTGCGCCTCTAGAGATTTCTGTAATAAAAAAGTTTTGTATATTTTTTTAACTTTTTCCATTAGAGCGGATTCCCCGGAGTGAAGCGGCGCGGTCGGTCGCGTGAGAATGAGCAATTTCCTCCTCCGTGCCACGATTTCGATCTGACTTCCTGTCTGGGCAGCGATTTTAAAATTTATAGAATCGCTTTACATGGAATTTAAAATAAGAACAACAAGTAATGGCCGAGGAACGTCTTCACGGCAGTTTTCAATCTATGAGAAACCTCTGAGGAATATTAAAGAGTTGTTTGATTTCAATTGTAAAAGATACAACAGTCGTTACTATCACATAAATAAATAAGACGGTTTTGGTTATGTCAAGAGCAATGTTTTAATTAACTAAAACTGACAGATTGACCATTTCACGCGCTAAAAATATTCTTCTAGTCTGCAATAAATTAATCACAGGAATTTTAAAAAAAACAATCTTATTAAGGAGGTTTTGATCATTCAATGATCTTCCTTCATTTTTTTTAGATTGAAATTATTATTTTACATTTTTCTAGTCTGCCAGCCCGGTGATTGTGGATTGGCGCAACAGTTAAATAATCTGTGGTAGCAGTTCTATTACCGAACAATAGGCTGTTGGGATAACGAACTCAATTGTATTAAACCTATAGCATCCGAACCTTCTTTAGATCTACAGGCCACATTGATTCATTTATCTCTGAAAAATAAAATGACACAAAATAAATTAATAAGATTTCTTTGTTGTTTTAAAGCTAGAACCACAGCTAATATAAGTAGAGACCGAGATGTTGCTAATTAATTGCTATACACAAGTACACTTAAATAAATAAATAATGCTGGACAATCCACACAACATCATCTAGCTCCAAGCTAGACGACTGACATACTTAATACAATACATTATTTATATAGATATTTTTATTATACTTATAAAATACCTAGAACACCCGGAATAAATATTTGCAGTTCGTACAAACATGACTCATGAGGCACGCACGAAGAAACATGACTCATGAGGCGTTCTGAGGCGTTCTGAGGCGTTCCATGAAGTGCAAGCGAGAGCGCGGAACGAGCGACAAACGTTCGTTGTCACGTTCAACTATCGTTAGTAAACCGACTTTACAGACAACCATTTTTTTAGCAGTAAAAGTATCTTCCTGTCAAATATCTCAGTATGTGCTACCATCATACTATTTATACCGCTAAGCAGCCGATCGCATTGCTGTCTAGAATATATTTAATAATTAATTATAATAGAAAGAACATTGCCCAAACCCTGTACCAGATTGCGTCACAAGCTAATTACCATCAAAATTAATATTTAATTTATATGTGTTCTTTGTTAATTTTTAACAGTCTTTTTTAACCGGGTTTAGAAAATTAAAATTAATTATACAAAACCTGATTATCAATTTCCTACTTCCGAGTGCTTAGTCCGAGCTTGCATTTTAAAACTCCCTACTCTCGAGCCGAGAGTCGTCTTTCGGATATCCATACAAAAATACAAGGACATCCGAGAGACGATACTCGGCTCGAGAGTAGGGAGTTTTAAAATGCAAGCTCGGACTAAGCCCTACGCACGTCAACTATTTTGTTCCGATCCCAGCTGTCACCTATTTTCGTGAGTGGACATTGAGCATAAAAATCTTGTTTGCCAAGTAAGCTTTAGCGGAGCAGGCAAACATGATAAAAAAATAAAATAAAATACATTTTTAAATATTTTGAAATGCGGTTAAACATTGAAAAAAATATTGTTGGTAGCGAAAAGGTAAATAAAAATTAGACCTTTGAGAGTAAATTCAAATTGATGCAAGTTGGTACAGATTCCCATAGCCCACTGGGCATTGTCCTTTCAGACATCCTTTAGTCGACTAGTCCTTTAGAGACTTCCTTTAGTCATGGAGTCAGTGAAAGATGCAGCATGACAAAGTATGTCAATGAAAGTCCATCGACGTATTTGTAAGAGTCTTTCACAATTAATTGTTCCTCTGCGTTAGAGAGATTGCTCTGTGCTCTGTATCATTATAAGAAGAATAGAATAGAAATAGAAAGAAGAAGTAGAATTAGAAGAGTTTACTGTTTACCATTTCCATCTGTTTTATTTTTTTGTACTCAGTCATCACACCCAAATCAAGGTACATATTTCTTCTACAAGGTTATTCCTTGGATAATATGTATTACCTAAAAGTTTTAAGTTTTTCCGGGGAATGAGTTTTATCCGAGCTGGAGAAATACCTTTTTCTGTTCAGATTACCAAGTACCTAGGTACCATTGAAAAATCTGAACTTAAATACCTACGTACAACTTTCAAACTAAGTTTTCAGAAAACTTTCGTATTTCATCTCGATTTTCAAATGAAGAAAGGCTCTTCGCGGATCACAAGTTGGATGGATAAAGTTGAAACTTGTCGAGATCGAACATAGTCTGATTGCGCTGCTGCTAAAGTATTTTGCTGCAATGTTCTTATAAAAAGTAAAGCTGCAAGCTGCAACTGAATTTTTTTTCATACTTTAATGAGTAAAGTAAGTTCGTTTAACTAGTTGCTAGTTGCACATTCTAAGAAAGTTTTACATCGGTGGGCAAGTTGCTATTTTGAAGCATCATTACTTTATTTTATCGCATTCATATTTTTCTACGTTTTTTTTGGTTAAATACTAATCTAATACTAATATTGATAGGATACCTAACACTTTGTTGTGTGCTTAGGTACGTACGCGTTCCTTAAAAAAATCGACAAATTATTATATCTCATTCCAAATAGGTACCTACCTACTTTGAGCCAGACTAAGAGAACAATATTCCCGAAAGGGAAAGGGAACACATAAAATAATTACCAACTACGTTCCCTGGTAAAAAAAATCAGATCACATAAAATAATTACAAATTTTTATTATTTATTGTAATGCATAGTAACCCACATCAACTTTCTATAATTTTGATAGCTGTATGCCAATACACAAATCTTTGTTCTTGCCATAAAACCAAGAACCTACAGTGCGGAAGACAAAGCTATAGCAAACTATACGGAGCGGTACGATCATATTTGCAGCAGGTACACAAGTAGTTCGCGGAACTTAAATGTAGTTTCGTCAGGGGCCTTATTCTCTATGACATAGGAGATTCCTTCCCCAAACGTGCTACGTCACAACGCGTTCCAAAACGCAAACTTCAAAAATGATTGATTTGTATATAAATTATTCGAATCGCGCATGACACGTTTTGAAACGAATAGTTTTCATAACACGGCAGACGTCGGCCCGATTAGTTGACAGTTCAAATTGTGGCCAAAACGTAACGTGTCGCGGTGGGGAATAACAACTAAGGCTTACGCCATACAGTTTTTTCAGATTACACGCTCTTGTCTTGCCTAAGCCAAGTAACGCGCGTGGTTAGCAATACAATAGAGAATAATGCCCCTGGTTTCCTGCAGCAACTAGGGTTCTATTCTAACCGTTTACAGATGTTGCTATTAAAGTTATGTTGGTATTTTACTTTTACAGTGTTTACTGTTGACCGTCCATAATATCGAATATGATAACATAAGATAAGATAAATTTTATTTTTCCCCAAACAAACTTATAACAAAGAATAAAAATACATAGGTACACGATAAGTTGGTCTATAATATAATATGTAGTAAAATATGGTTATAGATTTGCTTACAAAAATGATTGTGGGCTAAAAAAGAGATTTCCGATTTCTAAAAGCGCGATGTGAGAAATTGTTTTTAACCGACGCGACGAAAAAAAAACGGAGAAGGTTCTCAAGTCAATGTGTATTTTGATGTGTTTTTTTTATGTGTCAGCCATAACTTTAGACAAAGTAGTCCGATTTTGATAATTCTTTTTAAATACAGGTTGATTTTTTCTAGAAACGCGGTGATGGCCAATGATGGTGATTGATCTGTATCGCCAGTTTCAATGTATATTATGATTTTTAATTAATCATTTGACCCAATGGTATCCGTTGTATCCGTTATCGATACATGTCCTCACAGAATATGTTTACGTGTACGTTGAACGTGCCTTGTAAGTGTTAGTGGATTATATATTTTCACGAAATATAATAATCTTTATAAAACAGTTGAGCACGGCTTTTTGTATCGTATGTTTTTATTTTGATTAATATCATCTATCTATAGAGATGGTTTTGTAGTATTTTAATTATAAATGTACATTTTTTGTCATCCACTGCCATACAAGTTTAGGTGAGTTTTACCAACAAGTAAATATTTATGAATCATGTGTGTGTTGTAAGCAACATGCATGACAAACACAATAAAATTGGTAATAATGTATGTATTTAATAATCATACTATTTTATGTTTATTTTATGTTTGTGACTAATAAGGCTAATGACAGACCAAGATAGAAAATTATTAGCGACTAATGCCGTCCAATGTTCTTTTTTAAACGTATTTTAAAAAAAGGAGGTTCTCAATTCGACTCTATGCTATTTTTTGTGACGGGAATACTCCGCCAATTATGTACCGACTTTATTGACTAATTTTTCAAAATCTGACTATATAAACAAGTGTAGATTTAAGTTTGTAGCGTTTACAACTAGATGGCGCTGCCTTTCTGCCGATCCTAGATCTCGAAGCGTTTTGTGACAAACAAAAATCAATTTTGTTCATTTTTATAACACATATGTTTTTATAAGATAAAGTAATAAAAACTACCGATAGCTCCCATACTTTTTAGCGGTGGTGATACTCCCTCAGACAAGTTTTTTTTTTTTTGAAAAAAATCTTTTTTTTTTTTTACAAAGAATAGGTCGTCCGTTGGCCACAAACTCACCTGGTGGAAAGTGATGTTGTGGCCGACGATGGAGCAGGACGATCTTTTCACTACATATCCCATAATTAATACCACATACATTTTCGTAACATTTCCAAAAACTCATTAAGATAACCGCTTCCCGGTTCTAAAGATAATACTGTAATTTATTATTTAATGTTATCTGATACCTTATCAAATTAAATTAGTCATATACGAATCAATATTCACGGTACGTTGAATTATGATTCGTAAGTATATGACTAACCAAACTGGGTGTCCGTAATTTAAAAAATTAAAGCGACTTCATTCCTTAATAGATAAACATTTGTTTGACAGTTTTAAACCTCTCTTTTCTAGCCACTCAATACTGAGTTAAGATATTTTCTACCGCACACGATCATATGTAAATCGTATTTTTTTTGTTCCTATTTGTCATCTGATCTTAGGCATATACGACATACATTTCGAATTTTGTCTAAGTATAACAGAACGTGTCTTCACAAAAGCTGTGTTGGTCATTATGATAGAAACAACCAATATTAAATTTACATATTATTGCCTACTAGGGGATTTTCCATCGCGATCTGTTTGCAATCCGCTTAGTTCCCTCTCAGCGTCCGGTATCCGCAGGAAACGGTCCTTGGGCGGCAACGACGGAAGCCTCCGTAAGCTGGGGCCTTACTTAACAAACCACAAACGTTAGCTTTACTATTGATATTTGCGTTACATTGCGCGGCAACATGGAAGAAAACGACGCGACCGCGCGTAACGCTCACCGCAGCTACGCAGTGAAACTCAAACATCACTAGTCATCGTTTATGTATCGTTTTGCAGAGTAGATGTTCTGTTTCTGATAGCAGTCTCGTTGGTAAACAGTTCGCAATTATCGCTTAAGGGACTTGATGGTCGACTTCTCGTGGCGAAGAAAATAACAAAAACCGTAGCTTAAGTGCTACGAGAGCTTCGGTGACGTACTTTCTTTGCTACACAAATAAACCTAGGTAAGAGTATGAGATCTTTTTTTACTGATCACTCACAAAAAGTGTTTTATTTATTACATTTTCTAATGTAATTACTCATTACACAGGCGTCACAGCTCAGTTGGTAGTAGCTCTGCCTTCCATGCTGTGGGTCGTGGGTTCGATTCCCACCCAGAGCAAATGTTTGTGTGATGAACATAAATATTTGTTCTGTGTCTGGGTGTTACTATATCTATTATATGTATATTATTATATGTATTTTATGTAAGTACATATTTACAAAAAAAATGTATATAAGTATTCTATCAGCAATCTGCACTGTATTTTGCGGTCTTTTATGGTCTTTTCAGGTGAGTTTGGACAACGACCAGTAGTGGCGATAATAGAATTTATTGATACGCTATCTTTCAGTATAACTGTTGACAGTAATGAAGCATTATGAGCACACCGGTGGCTGCTGACCGCTGATAATTTCTAGCATTGTTTAATACGTAATTTAATTTATGTAAATCAATTTTCACTTAGTTCGTTTGAGTAAACATATTTGAATCTAATGTTGAACAATTATGAACTATTATGTCGACTTCTTTTTTTTTCTATTTGATGAGATTCTGATGGTTCTTTAATAGATTCTAATATTATAAATAGGTTATAATCAGTTGTAAGTAACATCGCTTTATATATATATGTATTATGTATTCTTGTAGTAACTGTGTATAGGTAATATTATTTAGTTTATTAGATATGATCACTATATATTTATATTTGTTTAGTATTATATTAAATTTATGTACGCCCCCGTGTATTGTAAAATTGATCCTATCCGTCCTGGTTGCCTGGAAGAGATTGCTTTTAGAAATAAGGCCGCCCATTGTATCTAAATAGTTATGTTCCTATTAAGGTATTTTATATGTTATTTTCATATGTTGTGTGCAATAAAGAATATTCAATTCTATTCTATTCTATCGCAAGTTTTAACGAATTCGTCACAAAACTGTCAAACTAAAGCCTTAATTAAGATAGCGTGGCGTTGAGAACAGACGCCAAGAGAACTTCAAGTTTTGCAGTTTCGTGTTTGCCTGACAACTTGGACACAGAAGTAGTAAGTAGTCAAACAAACTGAGACCTCGGCCGAACGCCGATTTAAGCTGGAGCTTAACGTCCAAATTAAATGCTGGGGCACGTTTCGTCGCAGACACCTAATGTAAAGTAATATCGTTATGATTCAACCACTATATAAATATATAAGCGGTATCAGGCGACGCAGTTGCAGCGTGTATTTGATAATGGTGCTAAAATTGATTAAAATTTCTAATCAACAAAAATATCGAACATTTATCATGTGGAATGCGTTACAGCTCAGATTTTCCTTCTATGATTTCGTATTTATGACCAATATTAGATAAAAATATATTGTTTTTATTCTGACATCTGTGTTGGGTTGATTACCAAATGCAAAAATATTTATAAATTAGCTATGCCTTTCGTCTCGGCTTAGGGGGCTTTAAAATGATTTCGACTTGTTATATTGGTTTCATTTATCTTGATTGTAGAGATCTTATTGACTCAAGATAAATTATGTATGCAATAGAAAGTCAAACGGTATTCTAAGCTCTAGACACAAAGCTTGTTAATGGTTTAAGATACCTCGATACTCAGCAAAGTTAGAACAAAAGACGCTCAGACTAAATTCCCTGATAGATAGATATTCAATTGATCCGCTGTGCCAGCAACATTCAAATGGAGCCCCCATCGGAAATATTGCCCCGTAGCCTATAATGTAAATTCTATTTGAAATGCGAAAGTTTCCGTAAGAGCGACGAACCTTCAATCGTGAAGGCAAACAGTTTCTATAAGATTATGTACGAGATGCTCCTTCTACGGTCAATATTGACTCAAGTCGGTCGGAGAGCTTCCCAGAAATGTGTGCGTTTTGTTTCTCGAAGACTTATTTGCTCGGACGTCCAAGAGTGCGGATATTACATTTTTGCAATTTTATTGTGAAAAATAGTTTTAATTTCAGAAATAAGTTCCTCCAAGCTCAAACACTGAGTGTCTGTGAATTTTTACCTTGAAAAATGATGTTGGTAACTGTTTTTCTGTGAAGAACTTTTTTGCATTTCGCGCTGTAAACTTCGAGTAGTTTACTGTCTCAAACATTTTCAGCTCTTTCAGTGACAAATCCTCCGTATAGAGGAACAAGTAAAAAATGCTCTATACAAGCTATTCATATCGACAAGTGTACAATTAGCTTCGTCCGCCGCAGTCGGATAACGAAGCTCGACTCCACTCATCACATGCATCTTGACTCAGAAAGTATATTATAAAACCAACTGTAATATCCTTCCCTCGTATTGTAAAACCGTCTTTATTGCAGTACACTTAAAGTTCAATTTAACTTTTTTAGTCAGATTTTTGGGGTCAATTTCGTTTGAGGCTATTTTTGTAGATGTTGCACTCGCCTACCTCACGATAGTGGATATAGTTAAGGGCTCTCGACTAAAGTAGGCATACATACCGCCGTGGAAAACTTGCGTTGCCAAGTTAGTCTCGATTTGATAAAAGATGCTTTTAAAGTTGGTTCAGGGATAAAAATATTTTTAGAATTCGAGAATTTTTGAGTAATAACTATAATTTTATTGATTCCAATTTCTAATACGGCTGGCCTAAAACATTATGTTATTATATGTGGAGTAGGTACAGATTTAACGCAATATTTAGGAGTATTTAAGGGTTGTGTACCTATAGAAGATCTTTGAAGGGTAATTATGATGCACTTATTTGAGCTCAATAATTGAGCTGTAAGTATACCTACTTATGTTGTTTTGAAGTTATATTTATAATTCACAACTATAATAGTAACCTACAACTTAGGTAGCACAGCAAACGTCTATTGTGGAGGTACCCAGTAAGATGCCTATCATTAAAATATAAAATATACCTACTTAGGTACGCGTCGATATAAGTGCCTCCGTCGATTAAAATAGCAAGACTCATGTCTATTACCTAGCGCCTATACCTTTCGTATTAGCACACAGCAATGCGCATCACTGTTAAATGCAGAAATAAGTAGAAATAAACTATTCTAAAAATGCAGGCGCCTCCATCTATTACATGCAATAATGGTGTACAAATACTATAAATAAATAGGTTTTTGTGATTGGTTGTTTAGTCACCGTTTTGACACGTTAAAATAATGAAGAATGGCTAAATTAGTATCAGCATTGATGAGAAAAACGTGCGTGCATTTCAATTATGATTTATACGGCGTTAGTACTTTACCGGACAAAGTTTTTCCAAAATACTTTGATAGGTACTCTAAATATGTCTACCGAATCACTATTATGATAATAAAAGCTGTACATTTTATACAACAATATCATTTCTGCATTATTTACGAAGAGCTCGCCGTTATTATTTGTTTCTCATTACTCCAACAAATTTGTTGTTTTATAACTGTTCTAATATTTTTGCCAAATAAATATTTGCTTAAACACAACGAATTGCTTTAACCATGCATTTTGTTTTTCCATTCATTGATTATTATCTGGTGTCTATTTGCATGTTAATTTTATTAATATCATTATTTCGTATTAGTTTGTATACATATTCGTATTAGTTTCTATACATATAAAACTTCAACTGTCATTAAAAATGTTTTCATTATAAGATATTTAGCACGATTTGTGAGTTTGATTATTTCTCGATATTTTGACACAGTGTAAATATCCCGTTTATAATGAAAACTATATTCAAAACCATGACAGTTTCAAATATTATGTCATTAAAAATGGTCTTTGTATAGATACCAAATATTTTGTAGTTTCAATGTTAGAGATACCTACCTAAATCGTTAGGACATATAAAAAGTCAACTCACAGTTTAAACTGCAGTTTAAGGAATACCAACGATCCGAAATTGGATTTAAATCGTTGTCAGTTCCACTGCGTTTCCCGCTGATGCCCATCACAAAAGCTCTGCTGCACTCCACGCATTCTAATGCAAATTCCATTGAAATTCCTTGCCATTGTTATCACTTCCAGTTTTCCGAGGAGAGCTTCGTATTCATACATCTGGCACAGTGCTGAGGATATGCAGTAAGACAACTTCACAACATTTATGTTGCTTTTTTTGGACATCTTAGTAAACTTTGTTCTTTAATAGTTCAAGAGTGTAGGTAGGTATATCTTTTACAATCTAGAATGATCTAGAATGTAGTCTTTATCCTTCGCTACCTGAAGTTTCTGCTTTTAAAATTACCTACAAAAAAAGTGTAGTTAAATCTAACACATAGTACTATAATGAAACTATCAATGTATTTTTTTTTCTACAAAAATTATTCACAAATAAACTTACGACTATTAGTATTTACACAATGTACATAGGAATATATAAAACACATAAGAAACAGTTGAGCTATCTATAGATCGTTTGCTACGGTCTGTACGTGTGATCCAAACATACCAATCAATGTATTGATTCTACTAAAGTGCCTTGTGATATTATCTTGACACCCATAGCAAAATGCAGCTTGTCATGTAGCAATGTACAAGTCATGTTGCTGACCCAAGTAAATCGCCATCACCACGTCATGAAGGGTCGAAGTAGCTTGTTTAGGATGGGGTACCTTATGGAAACATTGGACCCGAGCACTTGTACACAACGTATCTGCCCGAACAGAACATACGTATGCTATTTTCATTGGGAGTTCCCGGTTAATACTCTAGACTGAACACCCGATGCAATATACTACCTAGTTAATAATCTATAAAAAAAATATATATTTTATATAAACCTATTGAATGAATTAATATGTGGGTGATATTTAGTAACAAATCACTTAGCTTAAAAAAAAATAGCGATAATGTTAATTCTTGCCTAAGTGATTTAAGAAATTTTTTACTGTTTTTTTTTATACTGTGTCTGAATCCCTTGAGGCAAAATTTCTTATTTCATTTTGCATAATTATAATATTGTGATTATATCTATCTGTCCGTTTGTTCATACTTAGAATATGAAGATATAATAGTTTTATATTTGCTGTTTTAATAATTATTCATATCTTTGTTTGGAAAACTGAGCGTGGTACAAAGTACAGTTTGGTTTTTTTTGACGTGACAACGTCTTATAATTCGATAGAGCCGGCTGCACGCACGAAAAAACATGACTCATGAGGCGTTCTGAGGCGTTCTGAGGCGTTCTGAAGCGTTCCATGAAGTGACATTGTCACGTTCAACTATCGTCAGTAAACCAACTTTACAGACAACCATTTTTTTTTATCTATATACATTGCCAACACTATTGATCAAATTATTAAAAGTCAAAAACGAATGACTCACTTTTTTAGAGTTAAAAAGTGACTGTGCAAAATAAAAGTCAACTGATCGTTTTTTAATGTTAAAAATTTCACAACATTTAAACTAACATCAAAGAACTAATAGAAACACTGACATAAATTATTTTAAAAGTAGATATCAAAGAGAAAAATCGCCTGAAAGAGATGTTATAAAATATATGATGTTATACAATAGTTACAAAAACAGGTTGTTTTTTTCTTAACTTTTTGGAACTGAGGGAAAATAAATGCTCGAAGTTGGAAACATCGTAATAAATGTCCGTAGCTAAGTTAAATTTATTTTCTTTTTAGCGTAGGCAGCTACTGAGGTCACAATCATAAAAAAGCTGAGATATAAGATAGGTATAATACACGTTAAGAAATCTATCCAAGTTTTTTGTTTTGTGTGTGAACACTTTGGGGTAGGTAAACCTGATTTCCTTAAATGTTTTTTGATATAAATAAGTTATATTAGGTACATGTTATAATTCACGTCGTGTTACGAATTTCAGATATAAATACATTTTCTGACATAGAGTTCAAAATGTACAGTACTGATCTTGTCTAAAAATCATACCTACATGATCAATTAGCAAAAGTTTTACATATTTTGAGCAATTTTATTTCTACTCGAGTACTTATTTATTTCATTAAGATTTCAATGCAGTACTTACTTTAAGTATAACCACTTCCACTGTCGCCTCTACTATTTGTTTCTCCGTAATGTTTTTCATTAAAATAAATTTAAAGTTTAAATTGCTCCCGTTTAAGTTGTTTGCGAAGTTAGCTACGTATGTAGGCAACTTACCCGTGTACAATGAGAAACAAATAAAGTTGGCGTCGGAAACTTTGCAAGGAATGCTCGTATCGCATTAATATTTGGATTCTACCGAGTTTGCTTATCGCAACTTATCAAAGATAGAGTTACCATTACCATAATATTAGGGGTAAAAATGTTTTATACTTGTTTGATATATTACTTACTTTTTGTTGCTTTTATCAGAAATATAAAGGCGCTGTAATTTTTCGTAAAGTTTGTGTTCTTTGGACTTATTTAAATAATAACGCAGAAAAAAATGCATTTATTAATCTACTAGGCCTACCTTACAGGTTAGTAAGGTAGGCCTTTAATAGTGCATTTTCAACTAAAACTAAGATTTTTTTCACAAAAAAAGTAACAATAAACTGTTATACTTTTTTCTACCAAGTTCACATGTTTTATAGCACTATACATCTCTTGGGATGTAAGAGGTTCGTGACAATGTCAAACAAACAGTAAAAGTGCCAAAAGTGATAATACAGTTTATTTTTGTTTTAATTTTTACCTGACAGCCCCAAAGAGCAGAACTTTGAAAATGTATGATTTAGGTAAGACAATCTTTATTGTTAATAGACAAAATAGAAAAAAAAATATTTTTAGGCTTAAGCAATGCAATTAAACTTTTACCTTTGCATCGATAACGTACAACAGAGTGCGTACTATTTTGAACTTTGATCTAAAAGTAGTAAGAAATATTTTCTTATTTAAGTAGACCCTCCCTTAATATTATCATATGTGTTAGTAAGATCCGTTTCACTATAAATTTTTTATCGACAACGTTATGTATGAGAATGTCGCTTATAGTCTCCAAAAATACGTACATGTTATTATGATTTGATTCATGAATTGACTGAAAAAATCAGATTGATACTAGATAGTAAACGCAATCGCGACCCAAGGGAATAGAGACAAATGCCATATTGGTTGCAGATTTACAGTGAACGCCGCGCCATCTGGCGTGTCAATTTATGAGTTTAATCAGCGGCCATGCCGGTGTTGCCGTGCTGCCGATAGAGTTGCCAGGTTGCCTCTCAGACAGTCGTAATTACATTGCAAGAAACCACGAACAGACTTCTCTGTTAACTTTTTGAGTCTTTCTTTTTACTGGGTTCAGAAGGAATTAGAAATACTCTACGCAATTAAAAATGTACCTATTAATTAGTCAATGATTGAACCTACAGATGTTGTGTTGAATAAGAACAAAATTGTATCGTAAAAACGTTACCTCAAATTAGAGCTAGTGTTGTTGAAAAGGATCACGATAAAAAATCTACCTCCCTACATAAGTACTTTAAAAATATTTAATGTACGAACTTCAACAAGAAAACTCCTGAAAAACCTCGTTTACGTCGGTTTCACCCGATTTACATGCAACATTTCACATTATAGTCGACAATGTTGCCAGTAAATAGAATTCCTCCCAAAGTTCACGCATAAAAACTGGCAATAACTGTCAGGAGAGCTATTCGACCACAGCCAAGTATTAGTATTGACGTAACGAATGTTCACTGTGGCAACACTATCGTACTAAATACGATACTATGTTTTTAGTACATTAAGCTAAGTTAGCCAACTACTTAGTGTAACTAACTAAAATCTTACTTATTTTGTTTTAATCAAATTAATAAATGGATCAAAATACTTTAGCCAACATTCCATTAAAAAAATGTAAGAAAAACCAATAAATCAAATAAACTGTAAAATACGTTCTTATCATTAAAATTAAATCTATTTGAGACAGGTTAGGTGTATTCTTGTATTAATCTAAAAATCTACTAGTAATTAGTATCTAGAATAGCACTTCTATAAATTAGATTAAGCTATTCAAACATAAGCTGATGTGGCTCAGCCCTGAACCCCCACCTTTATAGATCCTTTCATAGATCTCTGAGGCGATAACCAAAGCAATATTTATGCCTAAACAGCCTTTGTATCTTTATCGTCTATTCAATAAACGGTGGAATAATAATTCTTATTTTGTTGCCAGTTTCGATATTGAAACATATTTGTTGCTTTACTGTGGATTCATGGTTTTATTTATGCTTGGTGTTGCCAAGCCATCTGATATTAAAATATGCTCAGACACGCATGATTAAAATAGATTTGTAGTATTTATAATAAACTACTTAAGTAGATATTATTCTGTTATGAAATGATTAAAAAACGGACTTTGATAGTTTTTTTAATTACTTATGTTGTTTCTTTTTGTGTCAATAAACGTTTCTTCATAAAATTATCATCATAATAGGAAACCCAAAACGTCAAAAACATTGTTTTCACAATAAAAATACTATTTATACTACACCTGCTCGGAAAGTACCTTGATACTTTATCAAATTTACGGTAGAAAGTACGTCATTGCATATCGAACAAATATGCGGCGAGAAAACGCATCTGAGCGGGAGAGAAAAGTGTATGAAAATCCATTTCTTACGTGGTTTTTCTTTTTTAATTTTGGGTAAGACTATGCGCTGGTAACCTAAATATCAAAAGCCAAAAAGTTTTTACAGTGAGTTTTTATCTCCAAGTTCGCAAAATGACACTGGCCACTAGCTGTGTGTTGGATGGTGTCAAACAATTTGAAAAAAGAACATGTGAAAATTTTAGTTTTTTATTTTCCTCGTAGGTGTAGTATAAAGCACTATGTATCACTCAAGAGAAAGTGCGATTCCCGATCTCGGGTGTTTTAAAGCCCTCGCCTGCGGCTCGGGCTTCAAACGACACCCTCGACGGTAATCGGTCACTTTCTCCTCTCGGTGAACAATGTACTATTTCACGACTAATATTAAACAACTATTAATGTTTTCATAATCTTGACCTCAAATGAGATAAACTAGTTAATTTTAAATTACTACCACCATAAAATTTATTAACTTATTTTCAATATTACCACATTTACAAAATCACAAACTTTTAATTAAAATAATAAAATTAATTACAAAACGAATTTTTTTAGACTAAGTGCAATAATTTCGGTAGCCTACTAAAGTGGGTTCGAAAGTACTGTTTATCTTTACCTCCCAAAAGTAATTCTGATAAACATTAAATGGTAAATACAGGCCATTCAAATACAACCCAAAACCATAAACCATATTTTGGCCACAACCTTACCGATATTAATTTTGAGAAGCAACATCGCCATTCCTCACGTTAAATAGGGCATCAGTCTAAAATATGAGCATAAGCGAGGTAAAATCGGAACATCCTGTAGCTTAACTTTTTCTTTCGTGGAATGGTTCAAATTGACCTATTTATTTATCTTGATATAACAATCAGCTATTGAATCAAAATGATTCATTTAAAAACTACAAATACAATATGTTTTATTGTTTCCAAAGATACATATTGCTCACAGTTATTGAAATCTCCTTTTAAGTAAAAAGTAATAAAAAAAAAAATTAAACAGAGTCAAAGTCTAGGTTAACGTACAGGTACCTACTAATATTGTGAACGGATCTTGATACGACACGACTTTTAGACAAAGACTTATCAATTACATCAAGCTCAAAGTAATAAGTCTTATCAACGAAGAGATCAATACGTGCGAAATTGACTAAGCCTCACTTCATTAAATGTATTTTGATTAGGTAGAAAAAAATGTGTTCACGATTCGGCTGAAACACATCTGCTGGATCAGTCTTTTGATCCAAAAGTCATGTTTCAGCCGAAAGACTGCTAAATTAACTTAATGTTCGTAAATTACGAGTAGGTATGAAAATATCTCTGGAAAAATGCTCCTAAAGTTGAATAATTCTTCGATTTTTTTAGATAATTATCGTAATTCAAAAGACTCAAAACTAGTCCGCTATACTGCTCTTTGTACCCATCAGCAATTGATCTAATTTGTACCAATACGACCCTTGTAACTAGCAACCCCAATTCTCAATTTTAAACAATATAACTAAGACCGTTTCTGAATAGTAAATTCATAAGCATAAAGTTTAACTTATTTAAATTTATGTTTATTCAATTTACTAAGGCATGTACAATGTACATTCTAGTATAATCAATAGTTCATATAAATGATTAAAAATCTTTCATATTGTAAATCTTTGTAGAGTAGGATCAAATTTATAGAGTAGAAATAAAATTTCGTTCACAATAATAACCAATACTTAGACACTGACATTTACTTAAATATCATTGAATTTGTCAAACGTAAAATGAAAACTTTGTCAAGCCGTCATAATTTCCTTATGATTCTTGAACTAAATTGACGATGGACAGACTTCATTGAGTTACTCAAATAAACACTTGACACTAGCAGAATTGCGTGTCTTATTTACGGGTAGAAGCCATATAAAAAAAGAAGAAGAAGGTGAGTTTTTTGCCAAATTATTAAACCTTTCAATGCAGTCAGCATCCGCGTCGCGCTTCCAGTCGAATTGTCACCAGTATCATGGGATTAGATTCTACGTCACTCAATTTCCGTTGATTACACACCGGCCGGCTTATTACGTCACAGAGTTTGAACCGGAAAATTCTCCTAAATTTGTAAATCAAATCTTTTTTTCTATTAAATGTTTGCGAATGCTCCGAACTGAAATGGGGTTTATTGAAATTCGTGGAGTATGAATGAAAAATTGAAACGCATAAAATAATACTGAACAACTAGAATGTTTTATTTTTTACGCTATAGAAAAAAAGCATTATAGCAATTCAACAAAAAAAAGGTTCGTCAATAGAATTTGAAATAACAAAAGGTCGGGCTAGTGATAAAGCCACAAAAGAATTATGAAAGTGTAATTATGAGGAATTATTTTCCACTTTTCTTTTTAACGTCTGCTTTTGTTGAGTGAACTAACTTTTTCAATTATGTTTACACCGAAATGGTTCTTTGGAATTATATAATTTGTTGCCATTTTGTTACTTGAGCCACTATTTATTTCCCCAGTTATTCCTCTTTCAGTTTGAATTAGCAAGATAAAGACAGCTTCAAATGAGCGGCAAATTGAAATGGAAATAGCTGGCAGCCATTTTTATTCTCCACGTAGCGGCAGATCTGGTAATATCACCTCCAGCCATTCGCTTGCAGATGAAAAAGTTTGCGGTATCAATTTCAATTCCATTCTCTCTGCAGCCTTTAATTTTTCTCGACGTTTTCATTATTAAAACAAGATGCTGTTACCGTTACCTTCATTTGGTCGGAGAAAAAAGGCGAAGAAATCTCTTGAAGTCCTAATGAAATGCATAAATCACTCGGTAGTTGAATCACAGATGGCGCCATTTGGTCTATCTGTTAGAAGTGAAATAGTATACAAGGCAGTCAATATGGCGTCTAGAAATCAATCTGTATCTATTAAGTACATTTTAAAAAAGTCAATTTTTTATAGGCGTATTTGTTTACCTATAAAGCAAGTTAGTTACATAATGTCTATTCAGGTCTAAAACATATTCCACCGTGATTTATTAAACAAAGAGTTTCATAAAAATAAAATGAAATAGGTTTTATGCATGAAAAACTTTGTTCCATTTTTCTATTTTCTAGAATTTACTTGATGATAAATTGTTTGTTATTGTTCTGAAAATCCAATTCTTTTTATATATTTTTTTTAAATAGCATGTTCATACCTTAATCCGTTCATACCTGTGTGCACAGCGCTCTCTTGTATATTGTTTCTCAGGAGTCTATTTCACGCTGTCTGCATTATTATATCTCAAAATGCACAAAGATTTATGAGCATTATTGTTTCAAACAATTCTGAAAATGCATTGTTATTTCCATTTTGCGAAAATGTACGTGATACCATATTTTTTAAATTATGTTATTATTGAAATTTTATTCTGTGGCAATCAGATTTTTCTACTTAAAATGAGATTCGTATTGTCCGTTTGTTTTTGGTAGATACAAACATTGAATAGTACCTAACAACCAACCCTGAGTGCAGTAACAAAAAATAAAGAAACACCTTTTTTTGATGAAATACCTAAATTGAGCCTACGATCCACAGAGCAGAGGTAATACCTCACTTGTGCTGCCCTTCAAATAATAGTTACAATGCTATATAATATGTATAACGCTATTAACATCAATACAAACTCGTACTAGGGGCACTTTATTATAATTGACGCGTGGCAGTCACTTGTTTTGGTAAAACCGCTTAAATTTGACAGCAAAAAGACAGAAGTCTGTTTCACTTTTCCTAATGCTTTGGCTACATTAGCGGGCGAATATTCGTATCGTGTTGGCGCGACAAAAACCTCGGGCATTATTCTCTATTGTATTGCTAACCACGCGCGTTACTTGACTTAGGCAAGACAAGAGCGTGTAATCTGAAAAAACTGTATGGCGTAAGCCTTAGTTGTCATTCCCCACCGCGACACGTTACGTTTTGGCCACAATTTGAACTGTCAACTAATCGGGCCGACGTCTGTCGTGTTATGAAAACTATTCGTTTCAAAACGTGTCATGCGCGATTCGAATAATTTATATACAAATCAATCATTTTTGAAGTTTGCGTTTTGGAACGCGTTGTGACGTAGCACGTTTGGGGAAGAAATCTCCTATGTCATAGAGAATAAGGCCGTGTTCGGGTATAGGCGATGTTCTTGTCTACATTAGACGGGCGAAGATTCGTGTCGAGTTGACGCGATGTATCGTGCCGGATTAGGGTGACCAGATATCAGGAATTTTCCTGACATTTCAGGAATTTTAGATATATGTCAGGAATGCGGCCGGAAAAGGGAAATGTTAGGAATTTCTCGGCAAATAAATGAAACAATATTTTTTTTTATAAGTACTATAAACTTTTATTTTTAGTCACGATAACAAAAAGGAAATTGTCATTAATCGTAATTGACTTTTTACGATTTTGACATCAAACAATCAACATTGACATAAAATATTAAACAATTTAAATAATCAACAAAAAAAACCTCTAAGTAAAAAAATAGACTCTTCGCTTCACAAGCCTTTAACTTCAAAAGCCTTTCGCTCAACAATTTCTCGGCAAATAAATGAAACAATTTTTTTTTTCACACTATAAACTATTAGTTTTAGTCACAATAACAAAAAGGAAATTGTCATTAATCGTAATTAACTTTTTACGATTTTGACATCAAACAATCAACATTGACATAGGTATAATTTTAAACGTACTGGATTAAAAAAATAATTTTTATTTTGAAATAACATTTATTGCGGAAAAATAGAATAAAATTAAGTAGTAACACTTTTTCGGTACTCCACTCCATAAGGCCAAGTTCAGATGGCCGCGCGGTACCGCGCGGAACTACGAACCGCGCGGTACAAGATAAATACAAGACAAGATAAACGGTAATTATCGTCTACATTACCGCGCGGTACCGCGCGCCAACGCGCGGCGCACTCCCATACCAAATATCGTCATGTGAATCTCAAACGCGCGGCGACGCGCGGCTACGCGCGGTCATCTGAACTTAGCCTAAATTGACGTAGATGTAGCCACCTAAGCGAATATTGGCGCGACAAATTGATTCGCGTCTTCGCCCGAATACTGCGCGATGACACGATGTACCCGGCCACATACATCGCGTTAACACGAATATTCGCCGTAGCCCGCTAATGTGGCCCCAGCATAACAACATTTTCAGTCAACTCGCAAATTGCTTACTGAATAATTTACTGAATAAATCAGTATGTAATATTATTGTAACGTTTGTTGGATTAAAGTCAAACTTTTTTCTGTAAGTTAGAAATAATTTGTCATATTAATAAGCAATAGCCATTACTCGCGTAAGTTGACATTTTATTATTGCATTAAAATAAAATAAGTAATAATAAGGCAATACTACTTGACTGTTCTAATTAATGTAAAGTGCCATTTGGGATTTTGTAAAAATAAGTCTTCTTCTTATCGTGTAGATGCAATTTTTTCTATTAGATTAATTTAGATAGAGGTTTTGCCTACGCTTATCTACTTATGACTCGTATTCAAATCATCTCTTGTGCAGGTTCGTACACAATACACACGAGCCGATGCTACATTGATTGTATTGCAGCACCACAGTCACACGTATTTAGCATCAAAAGTACTTATTTACCAATAAAAAGTTCTTGTACCTATTAGTGCGGAACACCTATTCACAGTAAACTCGAGAAACCCTACCAATCAACAGACCCATTATTTACTTCCTCTCATATAAACTCACACAAAGTGTTCCGGTGACGTCATGATACGTCATAATTGAGAACACAATACCGTGACGTCATACAAACCACCACACAATGCCTTGATTTATAGCTTCTGTGCACTATTGTGAGCTTAATGAGATTGTTCTGTCAACACAGATATAATAGAATAGAATTGACGTACTATAAAGCTCAATTTCCGACAGAAACTTTGAAAGTTGACAAATTGATTTAAACACAACTATAGTTGATAGCTTTGTGCCGATTATAATGAGATTGTTGATTTGGTGTGATAAAATTGAAATAATATATTGCACTATTTGTTTAAACAATCAATTAAACAAGCCCAATGTCTCACCCGATGTTACGTGCTAACCACGGTCTATAATGATTAACCACGGTCTGTAAAGATTAACTACGGTCTGTAAAGATTAATTAATACATGAAGGATAACATGACAGAAACCATTTCAATTTACAAAGGCATTGAAAGAACTTTCAGCTAATTATATATTAAAACCGTGTTTCTTAAGGCACATTGTAAGGCTTTATCAAAGCCCTCTAAGATATATGAGTAGAGAGCCCTCCCACTCGACTGCGCAATGAACTTAAATCCTTTACACCTGGGAACCGCCCGCTAAATACAGTTGTTGTGGAAATAGTCAGATTTTCAAAAAAACTGGAATTGTTTTATGTTTGCTGTTCACTTATTTCAAATGAATATATTCCGGATATCACCTGAGAGTCTTCTCGGCTAAGAGTTTTTTTTTCAGAACGTTATAAAATGATGTTTCGAAGTAATACGACAAGTCGAATAAATATGTTAGTTGATGCCGAAATTTTATAAATCAAAATTCAGATTAATCAGATGTCAAACCAATATGTTTTGATCTGTTAAAATTTTACACCAGAGGCAATGTTTTGTATGGAGAAAAGAAGTTTCGAAATTAAAAATCTATAAAAGTCTTACTCAAACAAAAAATCCTCTTACTTATTTTGAATACCTACATTTTTTTTTCAGGCTCATTTTTGGGACTTTGAAGTTTTTGTGAAAAACTTGGGAAAAAATATACCCTGCAATATTACGTTTGTAAAACTACCACCGCTATTTTAGAAACTGAAGCTAAAAAGCGATAAAATCGTACTTTATACGACATGCGAACGGGAACTTAGTTTTCACAAGTGTAAATTATTTAAACGGTACGGTAATTCAAGTTACAGGTCTCCGTGGATTTCAGTTCATTTGCGATAAGATTATAACTTAGGCGGACCTTCTAGTCTTTTGGGAATTTATATTGGACATACCATACCCTTAGTTAGATAAACAAAAACCAAACTAAACCAACTTTATACTACGGGGACTAGATTAATGATAGAATACTTGTTTTGTTTAGGTATTCTACAAAATTTATTCCAACCTTATCGTAAAAGATCTTATCGTAAAAGATTAAAATAAACTAATCCGTAACTTTGATCCTCCCTCTCAAAATTATTTACGTGGGTAGTCTTTTGTATAGTTCTACTTTCTTACAAAACAAGATTATAAACCCGGCTTAATAAAGACCTACAAACTATTTATTGCTTACTAGCAAGTTTTCTTCTGATAAGCTGCCAAGCCCACGGCACACCTGTTTAAAAATAAACTTGTACATTTTAAAAGAGAAACTTATTAAACAAAATATAAATATTTTATCCGCACTCTCAAAGAAAGTTCACAGGAAAACATTTGTTTAAACTGTAGTTCTAGTATGGATGCATCAATGTGCATAATTTTACATAACTTTTCGATAAAATAAGAACAAACTTGCAACGAGTTTTACTTTAAAACTTTTATGGTATCGTATCAACACATACCCAACAACCAACAAGTTAAGGTATATAGGTCTTTGTAATCATTGTTTTTTTTTATTTTACAGCAGCGTACAGCTGACACTTGCCAATAACACGAAGACAGCTGTACTTAACAAATATAAGCTCCCGAAACTCTTCTCATTAAATTTAATTTGTAGGTAGAAAAAACCGATTTTGGGATTTTCGTTTCCTTTTCGCAGTTTTTCATTTTTGATCTTTGTTTGCTTTCAAAGCAATGCTCATGCTACCACATGGTCAAGGGATGACCTTATCAACGCTACAGATAATAGGATACTGGTAGCCAAGTTCTACTTGAACTTTGTTTAACATTACTGTTGTTGTGTACAATCGACACGCTAGAAGAAGAAATAGTGGAATGAATAGTGACCCCATGTTGCCACCAATGACTCAAAGAACTATAAGTCATCACTGGTATTAACTGCCGCGCTTTCAATATGTTTAAAACCTGATTCATTGATGTATTTTGAGCGTGTCTGCAGAAGTTTAACCGCTCGGTGCTAAGTAACCCAGTGAGAAGCGTATTAGCATACTCGTTGGATAGCGGCTGTGAGTGAAGTCAAACATGGCTGACGCGACGCGAACGCTTCCTGTACACTCGAAAGCCGGAACCGCACCGGAACAACACTTTCCTCGCCACAAATCACTCTGTCACTTCTGTTTTACATTATTTCACTTGATTTTTATTCTGAAAACCTTAGCTGAGAAATGAAAGGGCGGAAATACACTCTGAAACGCGATGTGATCTTTACTCACGATAGAAAATTAACAGACCACAATTTTTAAGCTATTGCATAGCTATCGTGGGCTTTGAGCGTGGAGACCGAATCCAGAAATTCCGTAACGAAAATACCGAACGAAAATAACATAACACTGAGCATGCGTAATCGAGCAAAAAATGCTATGCAATAGTTTTACCGCGGCAGTCCCCGAGTACCACACGTCTTTTTTTTTCCTACGCACCTTTTGAGCAATTGCCGCTGTCATTGTATGATTCTGTAAGACAAAATCCAGCTTGTTGGGAATCAATGCAAACTGGAATGTCTATTTTGACTGGACTATAAAGGTTTTTTTATTTTATTTAATCTCAAAGAGAACATCTAGCGTGCCTAGTGAGATATCTCGGTAAGATATGTAGGTACTTTTATTTGCAGGCGAAAGTATAAATAAGGATAACAGCTATGTTATCATTACTTGGCAACAAAATAGGCACTGAAGGTGATAATACTTCCCCGGCAAACTCTTCCACGAAGCCCTTCCAGATGAAAACCATAGATAAATGTTTACCTACATTATAAAAAAAAACCCCCAAGTGATAACGCTCTTGGCACTTTGCTCGGGAGGGTTGCCAAATGAAAAGAATCAACGTTGCATTTGTTCAAAGTAATTTTAGTTTCCGGTAGATATATACGGTTTATCTTATAAAAAGTTAGCGCAGACTTGATGTATTGATTGCCATACGTAATGATGACATAAAGTCAAAAGTAACTTTTTATAAGATAGGGGAAATCTTTAAAGATTTTCTTTTTAAACCAAGATCTATAATCATTTTACTGTCTGCAAGATGAATAACAAAGAAATTTTATCAGTTTAAATGGGAAGACGAAAACGGGAACTCTCGAAAGTGCATTAACATTTCTTGAACAAGGCTCTTCGAAGGCTGACGGTAAGCCGCAAGTCAAATAGACACTGAGTTAAGTTGAAACAAATGCGACGGGCCGCACCGAAACCGGGATCTTATGCAAAATTAAATATAACGGGAGAAGGAATAGTAAAATAGTATTTTTTTACTCGCGAAAATCAACGTTTTTCTGTAATGTATTGCACTTTGCCCATTTGGATGCGAAATCTCTGCTTAGCATCAGAAATAGGTACGGTGGTGTTACTTGCCCGAACTTTGACAACAACCTACTAATATGACTTCAAAAAAGCTATACTTATAATGTGAAGAGTTTCAAATGCGATGGAAAATGACAAAAGACTACTATTTTGAATATGCCGAGTTCATTACTTACAAGGTTAGAAGCAACAACGGAATAGCGATTTAACCTACTTATGCCTTTTACATCAACTTTTAATTTTATATACGTTCGTAACTCAAAAAACTTAACCCAACTAAAACCAAACATCAAAAATTGTTTCAAACAATTTGACCTCCGTTTAACATCCCTAGATATTCTCTACTAACGTACGACAGGTTAATAGAATTTGCGTGAGCATTTATTGACCTCAATTTGTAACCTCGCACGGCTGAATCCTGTATACATGCACGGCCATGCACGCTCACAGATTAATATCGTGTACCCCTAAACCGCAATGGATGTGCCGCCGAGGAAATTAATACTCCACGAGCTCAACGAAATATAGGTATCAATCTGAGAAACTGTATCATTATGCTTAAGTTTTTCGTAGTGCAACAAATATAATAATAATGCTATAAATAATGCTGAACAATTCACACAATCTCATCTAGCCCCAAGCTAAGCAGAGCTTGTGTTACGGGTACTACATAGAAGACTGACATAATTAATACAATACATTACATAGATAGATATTTTTTATTATACATATAAAATACCTAGAACACTCGGAATAAATATTTGCAGATCGTACAAACATTTATCCCAAGGCGGAAATCGAACCACGTTGCAGGCGGACCTTCGCCCGCCGCGCCACAACATGCTTATGCTTATGTTTTTCGTAGCGCTACAAAATATTGGTGCTTGAGAAACTAGCCTTACGCGTACGCCGAACCGTGCTGTTGTCTTTTGTTTTTCGTAGCATATAATATTGTTGTAGCACAACAATATTATATGCTACGAATGTATATATTATGTAATGCAACTATACATGAGTGCTACGAAAATACAGACCTGAAGCACTCTGTCTCTCTCTTTTGCATGATAAAAAATGAGACAAAAGTCTTCTAAAGAACTTCTGACAGACTGTCATGTTATCTTGTTAGAAATCGATTGGTTTGAACAAGATGGAAGTAATTATCGAATCTAATTACTACGTAATTACATATACAGTGGAAGTATATTGATACCGAAACTAGATCACGTACTATGTCAATATTTGATCTATGTGTGCCTGGAAATTAATTACAGCTTATTGTTCAAACAATTTCGTCCGCTATTATAGATTTAATTAGGTTGTAAGTAAAGCCCGTACCGCAACAGATAGTATATTACATACCGTTCTAATTAGTGATAATTTTATAAACAGATATTTGAAAAAAAAACATAGTGTGCAACTGAATAAACAATTAGTTTTTCATGTTTACAGTAATAATTTATATTTTTTCTCTATAAAGCACTACCTAAAATTTTACATAACACAAAGGTTAGCTGCAAGAAAATAATTATTAGCATTAAACTCGCTTCTGTACTCATTTATATATGATCAAGAATTTAATACAATTCTTGATCTGATTTATATTTTAAAATATGTACTTAAAAATATGGTCAAATAATATGAGGCAATTCATTTTAACATCGGTAAAGTTCACCATTTACCATCAAGTGGGTCATTTGTATATTTTATTTAATTATCTTCATAAATACATAAAAGTGACGCTTTGGAATACAATGAATAGAATTTTTGAATTAATATCAAAAATAATATTTATTGTGTTTGTTTAGCTTTTGTTTGTATGCCTGTATATTCCGACTTGCAAACTCCTCGTCTGTAAAATACATCAAACTAGTAATTCGTCCTCTACAATTGCGGACATGTTCGGTTATCACCGATCTACCGGAATTCGGTCTCGAAGGAGGCGAGTAATAAAGCCTTACCCTGGCATACCTAAAGATAATACCTACTTATAGTAGTGAATCTCTTTTTAATGGTAAAATAATACAAAGGTCACAATGACCTATGTATTCTTCACGCACGTCTTAATCCGTGGATCCTCTCACTAAATTACCACGCTTGCTAATGTACCAAAGAGTACTTACTTCAATATTAGCAGTTTGAAACTAAACTGGTATTCTAACTTCCTATGTATCGTCGCAAATGCTGTTATTATTTAAGTGACACTTGATTTATAGATTTGAGCCTATGTTCTTTTATTTTCATCGACTTGAACGGGTTGACTATTGTGTCTTGAGCACATACATTTATGTCACATATACTATAATCATTAAATGAGCCATACCTACTAGTTACTCGAGACCCGCAAGAAACTTACGACCTGGTTTCTACGTGTCGTTTTTTTGTATGAGCTTACAAGCCGTACATATTGAATATTGTATTTGAAGTGTTTTGTTCGCAGCGTCACGCCCAGTTTCATTACTACTGCTAGTTTTACCCTTATGGCATGGTTCGATTAAGCCAGTAAATCAGACTGTCGAGTCGCGTAGATATAGCGGGTTAGCTTGTGATTTTACGTGTCCCTGCCCTCTTCGGGTTCTTCTATCTCAGACGGAAATTGCTAGGAAAAGATGGCGAGGCCTGTGGCTTTATTTATTTTTATTTCTTCGGACGTCGCTGTGCTCTGTAAATAAATTGTGGTGAGGAACACTTGTTTATTGTTATAGAAATGTTAATCATTTTTATAATAATAAAAACTAGAAGTAGAACGTTTAATATAGGAAGTTTTCGACCGTGTAACCATAGACAGGCCTATACCCGCAAAGGGGTCCTTAATTTTTAAAATAGATTTTATTTTTTAGTACTTGTTTTTGTAAATAATTTTAAGGAACAATAAAGGCTTTTTTTTTTAATTTAACCATAGACATAGAGAATGACATAGACTGAGCGTTCCCTATACACAATTGTGACGGACATCAAAGCGTCAAAGCGAGACACAAAACAGTCATGCGGCCAGTAGTTTTCTCTTCTTGGATGATTATTACAAACTTGCAAAAAAACTTACAAGTATTGTCTGCGCGTTGTCTCTTTCTAGAGAGTGGTTTTTGTGAGCTTTGCTCAGTCCGCTAGTTTCTGTCTCTTAACAAATTAAATCATGTCATAAAAATTTACTTCATGTTCTAAAAGGCTTTGTAATTCTATATTTATAGTTTAAGCCATGTTCTATCAATAAAATATAAATTGGAAGCTAAACAAGCTATTTCCTGATAAAAGAAACGTTAGAACATTTTATTCTAAAGTGCAGTCTGAATTGAAAGCTCTCGAAAGCCAAGATCGAAAAATCAACGGTTGGACACGTAGTTCAAAGAAATAATAGCTAGAAGCGTTTTTGTGAAGTTCTATAAGGAACCACGAAGTTTATTTTATTTTTACTGTTTATATTTATTTACTGTGTTGTAAACAATATTCACAGCACAATTGTAAAGTAGAATGCTAAATCATTTATCATCTGATATTGATTACCAGGTACCTATTTGAAATTCAAAAATACCTTTGACATTGCACGAAATTAATTGTCACAAAAATGGCTAACACGTTTCTTTCCATGCGTTTTTTTATGCAGAAAAAAAAGAGATATGGAGTGATTATGTGACAAAACTAATTCAATATGTCATGATTGCGGTATTATAAAGCCCCTTTGAGTCAAACGAATCTTTCCAGCTTTTTTTTATATTGACTGACGCTAACTAACTTCGTACTAGATAGTCTAGGCACGTGATTGTAAGTTGTTAAATGGGTACAAAGCCAACCGGTACTAAACTACGTGGTTCTTTAGAACCAACGATTTTCAAATACGATCTTTTACATCAAAAGATTAAGGGTTATATTGCTTTAACTCGTATTTTTATAGGCGTTTTAGAGCTTTTTTAAGCGAAACCGTTTGGTAACTTAATGGAAAAATAAATGTTACATCTCAATACTTACTCCACAAACATCTTTAAATATATTGTGAGTAGTAATAGTTTTAATCATCATCTTCCTACCCTTGTCCCACATTATGTGGGGTCGGTACAACACGTCCTCTTCTTCCACTCTCCTATCAGACAACATCTCAATGCTCACACCTTTCTTACACATTTAATTCACACAGTTCATTCATCTTTTCTTTGGCCTCCCTTTACTAAATAAATAAATATGTATAGACATAATCTAGCTCCATAAATACGTAAATCTACGATTAATTGACCGTTGACGAATAATATGAGTATCATTTTGGTGAAACTCCGTATTATTCGTCAACCTATAAATATACAAATGACTCGTAGAACATAAAAAATAAAGATGTTATTGTTTTACACATAAAATTGTAAGATAATCTTTGGATTAATTTTAGTTAGTCTTAAACTGATGTTATAAAAATATAGCTCAAGGCACAATGAACCTTTTCGTACTCTTGAGGATGTTCTACAAATAAAAATTAAATATACCTCAATAAATTCTCGTAAACCTCGAAGCTGTAACGAGATACTTTATTGAAATTTAAGGAACATTAATTACTGAGACTCTCCTAATGTTAAGGATTTGCATTTTATTAAATTTAATTTCAGATCGAAAATCAAGCACCTGTTCAAGTAAATTATTTTAATATTTTTACCTTTGGGATTTTATGTAGACTTATTAATAAAATATTTAAAATTTTGTACCAAATTATGAACCAATTTCTTATATACTTCTATCGTTTTATAAATTTTATATTTCATAAGAGTGGTATCCGTAACGTGTCAAATTCAACTTGGTGTGAATTAATACAAGTTTATCCTAGGTTTTAGGTTAATCTGACCGGGCTACTAGTATGTAGTAGTCATGACAGTCCATTTCACTAGGCTCTCGAGGATTATCTGTTGGTACCAAGTTTGATGATAACCACAACTGTAAATATATTTTAAAGTTTTTAAGCAGTCTTAAATTCTTAAGTTGTCTTAAATTCTTAATTTCTTTATTGTACACAGAAAACATACAGACAAGATATTGCAGAGGTATGTACAAAGGCGAGCTTAACCCCAAGATTGTCCCTGTTGTCTGCTCTATATCATTTAAAAGAATGTAATCAATTGATAAAAAAATTGAGATAACTGCTTTATCAAATCAATCAGTGTAACGTTGCCTATTAATACATACATCACATACAATGTAAACTGATTGAATATATCGTATAGCCCTACCTATTGTCTTTGTCCCTTGTTTGTGGAATTACCGGGCCCATTGTAGCCATAGGGTAATGAAAGGCTGAATTTCACATGCGGGATGGTAAATACGGCTACAAACCGGTATCGTCTCTTGCTTACCTACCATTATGTATTTATCAGGTAATACGTTCAAAGGCATTCGCTATAAATTCGATTCGGGACGCTATACGCCCTGTTTTTGGTTTCAATATTTTAGAGATTATAAAACGGATCATATTAATCGTAAATAGCGTTTTGTCATGATATTAAAAAGTGTAGAACTTGATATCCGATTACGGAATGCATAGTCTCAGAATGTGTTTCATGACTTGCATTCAATCTAAGCACAAAACAGAAGTCACAACCAGTAAGAACACTTTAGTATAAACAAATCTCATGCGTATTTTAGATACTGGATTTCGTTTTTCAATTTCAATTATGCATGGGGCTGCTGAAGGCCAAGAATAGATTTGAAATTGATAATGACTATTGCTACTGCTTGAAATTATATAGAAGTTTGTTTTTTCTTTCGATACCAGTAGAGTTGACGCGACGGGCATGCAAATATGGTCGTAAATATTCATAGGGTTCCGGGTGGTTCCAACGTCACCGATAATTGAGTCTTACCTCACAACGGTGACTTCGATTTTCATACTCGTTACTGCAACCGCGGCAAAAAATGCTTTGGCAAAGCTGTTTTGAATAAACAACGCCGTTCAAGTTATGAATTTATAAATCTCAAACAAAAAGTCTAAAAAAAAAACTAAATAATTTTTATTTTTAAAAAATCTTACAGGATGAATGATAATACAAATACAAATTTCTTAGGGAAGTATCATAAATGAGTTGGTGCCCGAATCAGATTTGCAACTAGAAATATCGCGGAAGGATTAATAGTTATCACTATAACCTTTCAGATAGTAGGTTAAAAGTAAAGCAATATAATAAAGTTCAATCTCCAAAGTTACCGAGGAAATATTTTGTAGCGCTGCTGACGTTTCATTCGAAGAAGGTGCTCTCGGCGAATCAATTCTGCGCGTTCTTACAGGCGGACACATTTTACCGACCGCAATCTTCATAAATCTCGTCCAAGACGACCTTTTGTCTATGTCCCCTTCTCTTACAATTTAGGCAAATTCAAATCTACCACAAATTGGCCATACTGCGGCCCGGAGCGTCGAGCGTGCGTGTTACATCTTTATTTGAGAGACGCCTTTGAACAGGTAAAATAAGGGTAAGAAAACTTCAAAACTTATGTAAATCGAGTTATGTGTGCTTCGAATAAGTAACTCCAAACACAATAACATAGTTTTTCCCTTCCCTTCAGTCATAGATAAAAGTTGTCAAAGTGCTTCATGAATACGGGAATTGCGTTTTCACCGAGTAGGCAGACACGAAGGGTCAAATTAAACGCGCGGGTGTGATATCCTTAAAGTTAGGCTTTGTCCCCTTGAAAAAGTTATTATACTTGAGGGGCCGCTTAACTCAGCTTTGGCTGAACCAAACCTAATATTTTTTGGAGATATAATGTACGTATAGCTACGGACTCATTCATTATGCAGGATCCCGCTCGAATCGTCCATAAAGGAGTTCTTTGAATATCGCCATTACATTAAATTGTTATCTACCACGAGACCCTTGGCGCACGGTTTTTTAATTAAAACAGGCAATTTGGCGCTGACTTATCCCAAGTTTTACAATTATGTTTTGTCCTCGCGGCTGAGAACTTTGAGAAAGAAATAAATTTATTTTTAACGATGTTCTGCGTAATTTATCTCGTGATCTTACTGGGTAATTAAATTGAAATTGGGCATTTTCATCTAAAGATATCGAGACCCTGGTAGTAAGTATAACAGTAGTAATATAAACTGGAGTCGGGGTTGGAACGCTGACCGAGCGATTTATCGACAGTTGCCTGCGTTTGGCGTGCTCGTACTCTCCATCGGCGGCGGACGTTAGAAAATGGAAAAGTTGTCTCGAAGTAACCCGAGGCTATCGGGACTGTGCTACAACACATTTTAAACTAGCAGCTACGTCGAACTTTCCGCGCACTGCTCAGCAATAAATAATAATGTATGAATATTGAACGGGATCGATACGTTATATTTTAAAGTTTCTGTTTGCACTACGCTTGCGTACACATTTTTAATATCATGAAACTTAAAGCTGTTGGCGTGAAGCATTGTTTTACATTTTAATTAAGTTACACTATAAAATGAGCAGCCAAAATATTCATAAATTACTTGGTTGAAAGTTTCTGATAAGAAATTATGGTAATCATTTTAAATAGACCTATTATCCATATTGCGGAACCCCAAAATTTGGCAGGAACTCTACCAAAACTTATGAAGCCCTTTAATGCCATGAAACTAATTTAATAAGAGGTTTGATAATATCTCAACTTTTTATAAAAACATGAGATTGGTGAATCACGTAGTATGTACACAAGAAAATTTACCTGCATTATTGTGTTACGAAGACCCTCAGGCAACATAATTACATACATATTTGAATGTTAGTTTTGCTACTGAAAAGTTAATAAACACTAAAATTTACTACTAGACAGAAATCTCACGCAATCACTAACAAAACATTAAATTACTCAATTACAAAATATTCCAACATTTGATATATTTAACCATTTTTAAACTCAAGATATTTTGTAACAGCTGATAACGATATCTAGAATTTAATCTACAAATTGATATACTTGAGTGGTTTCGGAGCGCATGTCAGGGACCCGGACAATCCAATGTTTCACTGACGCGGCACACGGTGCGGCAAAACGCCGCATCGCAACGCAATGCGTAAATCTAGATGGATGCTTTTCATTACGTGCGGATTATTGAAAAAGCCGGCAGAGTCCAATCGCAGTGCACTAACGGGTAGCCAAAAGCCAGATGCTATATATCACGCCTGCAGAACGCGTTTTCTGCTGATCATTGCCTGATGTGGGTTTAGAGGCCATTAGTGATGAACTATTAAAAGCTTTAAAAGTGTTTTTTTCTATAATTCTGTGATGTGAGCTATATTGAACCTTATTTTTTGGCTTTCTAATCATCATCATAGGCAGCACGTATCAGCCCACTGCTGGGTATAAGCCTCCTCCCTCGACGCCACTCTTTTCTTATATGAGATTTGCATCCAGGCCTTGTCTCTTTTGGTATCATATAATTTGCCGCCATTCTGATGGTGTCAAATATGTATATTAAAGTTTTAAGCACTGCTACGTTACTACGATTGATGGCAGGGTCATAAGTACGAGTGATTTTATTTTATTAAAATGAAGCCAAGTCAATGTTTGGGAAATTCGACATTGCAATAAATCATTGCGACACCGCATCGGTCTGTGTGTGTTAACTTAGACTGCCAACTCTATCCCTTTATTCTCACACTAGCTGACACGTGCCCACTTCGTTGGGGATAATTTTTATTAAATAAAAATGCAAGACAATTGCTGTCGTTGACTTGTGGTTTTTTGTAGGCATTATCAAGCTCCACATCTTTTCTTTAGAACACTTCTTTCATAGTTAAGGCAGCGTTCGTAAGAAACGCTTTCATTCGACCGTTTTTTCTCCGATTCATTTTGCAAAACGGATTACCACGTAAAAGCCTTTTTATTTTTCAGCAAAAATGTAACTTTCTATTGGTGAAAGAATTTTTAAAATCGGTTCAGTAGATCCCGAGATTACCCCTTACAATTTAACAAATACACAAACTTTACCTCTTTATAATATTAGTATAGATTAAGTAAGTATATTATATAAATATTTTTTTCCTAACCTATCTCGTCCCACTGCTGGGCAAAGGTCTCCCCCAAATCCTCTGCTTTCCGCTTTCGTCCACCAATCCCTCTCGAAAGCATCGAGGTCGTACCGCCATCGCCTTTTGGTCGGCCTCTACGCCGCCTTCCGTCTTCAGGCAGCCACGGTGTCACGATTTTGGACCATTTCTCTGGGTCCATCCGGCTAATATGACCTGCCCAGTCCCACTTAAGCCTCGCGGTTTTATTGCCTACATCTGCAATACCAGTGAGCGAACGCAGCGTAGTGTTTCGCACTCCATCGATGCGCTTGAAACCAAAGATGCTACGTTCCATTGCTCTTTGGCAAATCTTGAGTCTGGATTTCTGTGCTTCAGTCAGTGACCATGTCTGCGCACCGTAGGTTAGGACGGGCAGGATGCACATGTCGATGAGTTGGCGTTTAAGTGTAAGTGGAAGGTCGCATGTGTTCCTTCATGGACCAGTAGCTCTTCCAGGCGTTCTCGATGCGGCGATCGATCTCCTTATCCTGCCTGTTTTCGAAGCTCGCTAACTGGCCCAAGTAAATGTACCTACTCATCAAAGCGGTAATCGGATACGCAACCCTAAATAACTTATCAAGATAACTTAATTTAACGGAACTATTGCTAAATACCGACCGACTAATAACACATTGCCAAAACGCATCGATAGCGCGATCTAGGATTTGTGCACAGTAGCGCCATCTAGTGGTAAACACAACAAATTTCAAACTTCACTCGATTTGAGTATTCATTCACGCACGTGCGACGGCGCGATGGCTTATTTCATGTATAAGTTTGGTGTTTCTATACCGATTTCTATGATTCTTTTTTTATTGAATAGGTAATAATGTTAACTTTTTTAAATTTGGGATGACTGAGAGTCTTATAAACGTAAGAGTAAACAAATATAATCAGAATGCTCCGAACTGCTAAGCTATCAGGAGTTACACGTGTTATTGTAAGTCAACCATAAAAGATAGACATATGCTGTTCAGGGATATTTTTTAGACAATTTAATGTAGAATATTTCCGTCATACATGATTTCTATGTAACTTTAACCATTAAGGCTGCACACGCGACGGAAGCTTAAAAAACGGAGTAACTTCTCCCGTTATCCCGACATTTCCCTTCACTACTCTGCTCCTATTGATTGTAGCGTGATGAAAAGTATCCTATAACCTGACCAGAAGTATGAAGAATAATTGTACCAAGTTTCGTTAAAATCCGTCCAGTAGTTTTTGTTTCTATAAGGAACATACAGACAGACAGACAGACAGACAGACAGACAAAAATTTTACTGATTGCATTTTTGGCATCAGTATCGATCACTAATCACCCCCTGATAGTTTTTTTTTTAATATATTTCATGTACAGAATTGACCTCTCTACAGTTTTATTATAAGTATAGATCAAGCTTTTGTTCTACAGACCTTTAGTTTTGATATTGGATTCCGACCACGTTCTTTTGCCAGATTTATTGGATTACGTTTCGCAATGCGCTTGTGCTGGCAACATTTCTATTCGAATGTATGGCAACATTATGTTTATCGCTGCTTAGATCTGTGATACGAGTTGGTATGTTTTTACTAAAGTTATTTAATACTATTTTTTTATAATGACATTGTGACTGTATTTCTACGACTATTACAGTATTCACAATATGAAGATATTTATAAAGAAACATGTGAGCTATCTGCACACCGTTGCAAATGATTTAGAGATGGTTCAACTGATCCAAATCATATCTAGGTTTGCATATTGTCAAATCAAGTTTTATTTCCTATAACTAATAAGAAAATAGCAATCTGATATTCCTCAGTAAAATTTAAATCAATTTAAAAGTTTTGTGAACATTGAGCTGTTCGATTATATAAATTTTCGTTTGTGCTAAATCTTGTACTCTAAGTTTATACTTTGTTTAAGTCTCTTTTACAGACAGATCAATCACAAACTTGAGACGTTTTCCATCAACGTTTGATCAAACTTTCTTAGATATACCAGAAAAGCTACGATGTTTTATAAATATAACAATATTTGTTAATATTTCTTCTTTATTCTTTGTTGCACACACAAAACATAAATAGATGAAACTTGTATACAGACCGAGTGCAGGCGAGCTAAACCCTAAAATTTATCAAAATGTGATTCAACTCATTTTTACAGGATTATAACATAGCCTCTATTGAATATTGTATATTAAGCAATTTATGTACATCTGTGTTCAATCCTGTGCTGAGATTGATTTGTGATCTAGTCAGTCATGCTTGTCTAAAATAATTATTAGTAATTAATTATTAACAGAACAAACGCAATAGTTATAATATAGGCTAGTGTTTCTTGGAATTAATTACAGACTTAATACGTCAAAGTAGTATTATTGGTTCTGCATAACAGCATATACATCTGTTTCATGTCATGTCCGATGACTTGTGGACTATGCAAGCCACAGAGTGGAAACCAGGATGAGAAGACTGGACTCGAACCTCAACACCTAGCCTGTGAGTACCTTAAGTCGCGAATAGTGGATGGAGGGAAGGGAGGCCTTTGCCCAGCAGTGGGACGACAATGGCTGAGTAATAAAATACTAATAAATACAATAGCGCCAATAATATTTACGTTTTTACTACTTTATTCACAAACAAACATACGACTATACAGTATTTACAAAATGTAAATTGTCATATAAAATACATAAGAAACAGTTGAGCTATCTACAGACCGTTGCAAACGATCTATAGATAGTTCAACTGATCCAAATCAGTACCAATCGGAAGCGTACCCAAGACACTGGTTGCATTGCCGCGCTGAATAGCAATGCTGATACGCTGGGCCAGATACTCACCAGCCCTCGGGTCACGCGTCGCTTCGACTAGACGCCCAGAAATAATTTTGAAACGTTTTTACTTACCTTACCAAGCAAGCACTTGAATTAATTGACTCATTTGGTTAGATATAAACAAACTATTTTCCGGAGATTGATACAAGGTATTTATTAAAAAAAAGTTTTTCTAATAATCTTGATGGTATAATGAACTTTAAATAAAATTCTGAGTTAAAGGCCCATTACACTACTTATTTACTTTTGGGACTTGTTTTGGTTCAGTTTGTCAAAAAACTGAGTTAGTAAAAAATAAAGTTGAGATAACTAAAGGTGGCTTGCAACGGCCTGCACACAGCTCCACCATCTATAAAACAGCTGGTACACTTACGTATCTAAATTATCTCTATGGCCTACATAATTTAAGCATGACCTACCTGATTTCAGCATGGCCTACCTGATTTTTCGTTAATTCTATGAAACGGTATGAAAATAGATCATTCAAAATATCAATAAAAGACGAAGAAGAAAACTGAATTGCAATTTGATCAAATAACAGTTCAGAAACATTTCAGTTGTCAGGATACCCCCCCTGTATGTGAACATACTAATTGTTGATGCAATTAGCTTTGATATATATTCGACGTCATAGATTATGTTGCTCCAAATTACCTGTGCAGTTTGCACCTTCTAATTGATGCACACATCATTAAACTTGACAACTGCGTGTTTCTATAAATAGCTCATAATAAGATCATGTAAAAATAACTATTTATTATTTTTACTTGATTATTATGAGCAAGTTACCACCGGCCTCCGCTGCGAATGCCATAACAAATATTTGTTATCATTAATACAATTATCTTAAATATTTGTTATCATTAATACAATTATCATTAAAACACAAAATAAATAATCCTACGCAAATATCCAGTCTCAGGAATATTCATTGCTTGAGTCTGTCAAAGTAATCTTTTATATTTTTGGAACAAAAATAAAAACAACTGTCCAAGTTATTAGTCAAGGAATTAGCGCGAGAGCTTCTAATGTTTCCTTTCAACTAATTTTTCTGGGCGAGCTAATATATTTTCATAAAAATGTCCTAATGCCTCTGAGGAAGAACCCTAAGCCGGTACAAATAAAACCATCTTTTCGGCAGTTCATTTGGTAAAGGAATTGCTCTCGTTCGCAGGTCGTTGAATTGTTTTTGTGGAGACCTGCGTCTGTTTCGCAGTAATGAGTTATAGTCAGTGTTTACGGAAGATGACATTTCTCGAATCGGTCCATTAATTCCTAATGGCGCGGCGACGGGCTACATTTCATCTGTTTGGCTGCACACCAGGCCGTACCACAGAGCTATTTTCGGTAGCGTATCCGAAAATTTATAACTACGAGTTAGTTCTAAATCGTTGGATAGCGGCAAAGTAAGTGGGATTTATGTACCTCTTCACGGTCTATTTGTTTGTGATGTGGGCTGGTGATTCCCCATGTTTTTTTCTAAGAGCTTTCGCCAATTTGCCTTAGTTATTTCGAAATAAAACTGTTCGGGAGGGTAGATCAATTGTTCTATTTTTATTCCGCTTCAGTTTAAGTGCCAAGATATTTACGAGCAACGGTTTTTGTTTGCTACTATGTCCCTGATGGCCACTGAAATGTTTTCGGGAGATTAATTTTCCTTGTTAAGTTGTTTTCGTCTGGAGAAGTGATAATTTACTTAAAAAAATTTGCTATGTATTTATGCGGGCTAAGTAAAGTTTTTTATGAAACACATTCAGGGAAACTATTGTTCTCGCAAAAACGAAATTTAGGTAAACTTTCTTTTATTATAAAGAAATTTTCGTATAAAGTTACGAAATAATTTTCATCATACAATTATCATTTTCAAAATAATTTTCAGTAGTAAAAGTTCAGTATTCCATTCGATTATCAAAGTTTGTGCCAGTTAGGTGTCACTCATATCCTCTAGGCGGTCGAGAAGGTCCCGGACAGATTGTATAACTAGATTTGAATTTCAAAACTAGCTGCCAAACTAAAATAATATAATGAAGCTGGACTAGATAAATAAATAAATCAAGGAAATTTCACAAATTTTCATACGAAGCCTGTATACATCCTTTGGGAACTAGATTGCTGACCCAATACTTATTCAGGTATTTTTTGTAAGTACATACATTATCAATAAATAAATATGAATACATAAAACATTCGTTTTTGAGAGAAAATATTAATAACATGAATCTTAGTGAAAATATATGTTTTATAGAACATTATATATTGTAAATCTTTCAGTACCTACTTGTTATTGTCTGTGCGAATAAATCAATTAAGATTTATTAAATAATCAATAGTGAACATTAAAAGATTATCATTTGCAATAAGCTCTAAAAAGTTGCTGCATATTTTAAACAAAAATCATGATTACCTAATCAGTTTAGTATAATTTTTTATTACAGAATCATATTTTCATCGCCATTTTACTTTTATATGCATTTTAAATTTGCCAGACACTGCCTATTCAATCAGTTCACTAGAACACATAACTCACAAGAACTCGGAGTTTAAACAATTTGTTACGTATTCAATGTATTTCTTTTTCGAATTTGTCTAACGAATTTCATTGTTCTTGTTCAGTTCGTTTCAAGCTTTGTACGATTCGAGGTAAAAGTACACAGGGTGGTATTAAGGAAAGATTCCTTTCACGACTTTTCTCTATCGTGGTTATGAACAGGGCAAGATTGCATTAATTAATAAAAAAAAAAGGTAGCACTCCGGGAGTGCCGGCAGAAGTGAAAACTTCAATATTAACGTTGTGTTTAATTATAAGTATAAAAGTACTATCATTTATGAGGTAGAATACAATGTTTATGTTTTTATTTTTTATTATTTTTTATTTTTCGCCCTGTGCCGCCTAAACAGAGCAGCACACTCAGGCACGGTAGAAAGAGTGGGAGATACTAGTTCCTCTCCCTTCCCCTCGATCTTACGCTTTTTCGATCAGCATCACGTGACCCTGACGCGAGTTTGAAAGTTTTTACCCACCCAGCGCCGCTAAAGAAGTTTTCACTTCAAAAATATTTATGGACACTTCACACATCACATTGTGGTCCCAAACTAAGCAAAGCTTGTATGGAAACTAGATTGCGATAGAATACTACTAATACGCCGCGTTACGTTAACTTTACGATTGTCACGTTTATTACTTACCCCTCTGATCGCGAATGCTTAAAAACTTCTATTGACAAGAACTGGTTAATTTCTTAAATACTCTTTCTAATATAATGTTGAGTTTTATTAAACTTGACTTGACTTTGTTCTAACCATAACTAGTGTTGAGGGTACTTACTAGCAGAACGTCGCTCGGTCGCGCCAGTTAATGAACTTAATAAAGTATTTCGTAAAATGTATTTCATGAAGTTCGGGTTCAAAACTTTAAGGCCGAACCGTTTAGCTGGTATATAGATATTATATATTTCTGATTATAAAATAACCACGCCCTATATATTTATCAAGGGCGTGAGACTAAAAAACTAAAGTGAGGTTAATATTATAAAACTTTTATTTAAACAAATCTGCCTACTGATAAAATAGAAAAATATATAATTGGCTTAGAATCAATCAATATTTTGAAAAAAAGTCTCTGTCTAAAGCAACTTTAATTTGAACAAGATTCCTTCAGTCCTTTTAAAATATCGTTTTGCATTTTTAACAAACTTAAATCACCACTATCCCCATCTTCTAATTTAAACTTGGGATGCCGAGAAAACGATAAAATGTTGAAACTTATGCTTTAAGAACCGGCAAGAAATTACTGAGATTAATGTCATTCTAAAAGTTCCACAAACATCTTTTTCCAGGAGCTCGGGCTGGTTTTCCTACGTCATACTATACTGATGTAACCCGTGACTTCGTACGCGTAGGTGCTCGTTAAGAAGCTTGAAGATTTGTGAAAGTCGCCAATATTAACTTAGCATAATGCAAAAAAATATTATATTTTGATCAATTATACTAAAATTTGAGGCAAGTGTGGTAAACCATAAAATCGGTGTAAAACTATTTAACTTCAAAAACAATTTACTAAAATAACATTGGACATTGGAAAAGCTGGTTTAAGCCCACCATAGCCGACTAAATCTAAAATAGATTCACACTTTCACATTTTAGCGTGACTTGGTGTAACTTACTTTTGTTTTAAATTAATTTATGCTTTAACCGGAGCAAAAAATAGACTAATTATAAAAGTAAAACAATTACCTTTTTATAAGTAATTTTTATTAATATCATTGTTATATTAGGTACATTAACATAACATAAATAACAAAAAAACAATTACGTGTATTTATTTGTTCTAATTCTTGTAGGTACGTACAATAGAAACTAGCTGAACTTTTTCGCACGCAACCTAGTTTGTTAAACTCTACCCACATCAAAATTGCAGTTTGTGTGTGCGTGACCTATACAGAGACCACAGAAAACCTGTTCACAATAATACGAAAAAAGATAGACTTCAGTTTGCCACCGACAAGTTACTAAACTCTCATTTTTAAAGATTATTCAAAAAGTACTTTAAGGAATTTATATACATCTCAATATTAAGTAAAAATCAAACAAATAACTAATAATAAAACCTTGACTTTCATAAAACTGAAGGAATTTGAAAAAATAAACTAGCATATAAATAGGGTAAAAAAACTGCCGTATTAAGTACCTCTTTCTTTAAAATCTATTTAAAAACCCAAGTATGTAGGTATACGTAGGTAAGTACCTATAGTGCTTAAACGATACACACTAAGCTAACTCTAATACCTTTAAACCTAGGTTCAACCTATTTAGTAGCGTTTCACGTCGATAAAACTGTTTAATGGTGGCTTTTAGCACAATTTATGTGGGTTAGCTGGGTTAACTGAACAACAGTGAAGTAAGACCGGCGATACAGATTAGCTTTGATTAGATTAAAATTACAATGTTTTTTAACGCTACATGGTTTTAAGATTACTGAAATATCGAGTAAGTTGGCAACACTATCTAACTTCACTTATATCGCTTTGGTTGCCTGGAAAAGATCGCTTTCGGCGATAAGACTGCCGATTTTGTAATCATTGTTTAAGTTTTATGTTGTCTGTAATTTATTTGTGGGGTGTACCACTAATATAGTAATGATAGATTACTCTCTAATACTCGCGATACTAGATTACTCCATGTAAAAAAATCCAAAATCAAAGTCAGGTAAAAAGATCCAAAATCAAATTGAACTACTAGGACGTTTCCATTATCTAGCAAAATTTACAAACTAAAGTATTTATAATGATTTTTATTAAAAAAAATCTGTGCGAATTTTCGCGATCAGAACTCAAAAGAGATAAATTAGACGAGTTCTCTCTCTCTCTTATTTTCTGTGAGTTGTGTTCAAACTCAAACTCAAAACTCGTGATGGAGTATGACGATCACTTCCACATTCGCCTCGCGCGTATCTGAAACTCACACTGCAACTCAAATTGCGCTTAGAATGCAATTGGTTGACTCTAGCGCAGGCTACATACACAGTGCTTTGTAAATAGCTACCTTACTTAATACCAACGATTGTAATGATTTTTAGGGTTCCGTACAAAAATGGGACTTTATTAGAATAGCCATTCGCCTATGTGTGAATTTTCTGTATATGTATTATTTATTTTTGAGGCGTAAAATTATAAAATACATAAGAAACAGTTGAGCTATCGACAGACCGTTGCAAACGATCTATAGATAGCTCAACGGATCCAAATCAGTACCAATCTGAAGCGTAACCCAAGACTCTGGCAACCAAAAAATTTTTGAGTTGTATTATACTAGGATTATGCACTAGATGCAGTATGCATAATATGAAGTTAACCAACCGTTCTACATCAGCTGTCACAGCAAGGCGGAATGCTCGTTAGAACGTAGGTCACGTTAGAAACTTTGCGGGCTCTGTCTCACGTTTGATGATAGGTGGTAAAAGTCTAACAACTTCAAGTTGATCAGACAGTGTAGATAGCATTCTTACAAAGATAATCTGAGGAAAAACAAACACTAATCTTTTGTTCAATCGCAATGAGAGCCCAAAGCCTAATCTATGCTAAATGCCTTAAAGATGCGACTGTTTTTTGTTTAACCTAATCGAAAACAAACAACCTAAAATACGCTTGTCTTTATTTTATGTGAGCTTAAGTAAAATAAAAAAACACAATCAGTGAGTCTTTAGTTGGAATTAAATAAGATATAATAGGTATTATATGTATTAAATTTTTTTTTGATACTTTCTTGTCACTCTCAATAAAAATAAGGCAGTTCTAGCGATTTTACTTCACTGTAGTTCGAACCTTTTAAAGCGTGTATCGAGCCATAAATAAAACATTCTTAATTAGTATTAAAGACTGAAGCCGCAAGAGTCTATGCCTCGTAAAAGCCTTTTCGTGTCCCTCAAGAATACAGAATACTTCAATTATACAAGTACTTTCAAGTTGTGCTCAGAACACAAGCAATCGTCTTCCGACCGAAATCAATAAGGGTAGAACTAATAGATATAGGCTAACTTTATTATTAGACGTTAAATTGAATATTCAAATTGTGGTAACAGATATCATCAATATTCTGATACTAGGAACTGTCGACGTTAAGGTATTGCCTAAGTCTTCTTAATATGAGATGTTGTAGAAGTTCGTTAGTTACGAAGTTTACTCTTAGGTACTTAGACTTCAGGACTTACATGACACAGGTTTTGAACAGTTGAGAGCAAAGTACATTCATGTACTTGGTCTATACTTAACAACGTCTTTGATTATAAGATGTTAGATTCAATTTTGTTTTAACATTCGATAAAAAATTACAAATAACAATAATTTGGGTCCAAAAATACGCAAAGCATGATCTTTGCGTGTTTTCAGACAAGAAAAAAATGTTGTTTTTTTGATTCTGTTTGTTTTTAATCATTCAAATTAAACTCAGATTTACTTATCCACCAGTTTTTTCTACATTTGTCTTAGATTTTATACAGACTCCAAATTTTATATACATTTAAGTATGGAAATCTCACATATCCCACTTTAGTCTTAAACTAAGCAAAGTTGTAATATGAAATCAAAATTACTGAATAATAATAATAATAAATAAATAATGCTGGACAATCCACACAACATCATCTAGCCCCAAGCTAAGCAGAGCTTGTGTTATGGGTACTAATAATAACTAAATGATTAAATAATTCAAAGTTCATACATAACATTCATAATATATATACTTTTAGCTATTCACAGAACCGGCAAAATTTAGTTTGTGCAATGTTTATCCATACGTTAAATTTTATATTTGACTTTAGCTCGTCTCGAAATAACGCGGTTATAACTTCCATCAGTAGCTCTTAGCTGAGTTTTTACTATACTATATATACTATACTCGATAGCGTCTGTACTTAGTTAAAAAATTGTATGAAGATTTGTACAGCGCGTCTAGCGGATAGTTGGGTATTAAAATTCGTAATACTAATATTGACGTAACTACTGTAGTAAAGTCAGGCGATTTTACTGTGACAACTCATGGTAGAGGTACAGTTGTTCGAAACTGGTAATATTCCGTTGTTTGCTTTCGATCCTTTGTATGTGTTGATAACTGTCTAGATAAGTTTGCTCGTGTGTGCACAACAATTGTTTGCAGCTTGTATTATTGTTTAATATTGGGATATAGACAGGTTTTTGTTATTAAAATTTGCTAGCGAGTGCTGCGTTTTTATATCGTCGTGTTATCAAATTATTTTAGAAACATTTATATTTATTCACAAACAAACTTACGACTATACAGATTATTAGATTTAGACATTTACAAAATGTACATTGGCGTATAAAATATAAGAAACAGTTGAGCTATCTACAGACCGTTGCAAACGATCTATAGACAGTTCAACTAAAACAAAGACCAAGAAAAAAAACCAAGGAAACATTTAAATATAAATCAAAATAAGGTATTTGGTAGGTATTTTATATATCATTTAAGTACTAATACAAAAATTACTCTTAGATATATAATCATTTTTTGGCAGACTAATAGTAAGTAACCTTAGTTAATTAGGTCTAATTAAATTATTTCAATAAAGTGTAATTATAGTAGTTCTTTTAGAAAAATACTCGTCCAAGTAAAATACTAAGTATAAGTCTGAATCAGTAAATTTTTGTTCAAAAACAAAACAATATATTAGTCTGAACTAACTAAAATATCTCAATAAAAACTGTATTTTATTCATTTCCAAGCATATTGCTGTGTTCAAAAGTATGTTTTTTATTAAGAAAAATGATATTTAATGTTGCAGCTCATAAAAAACCTAGAGAAGAATATTATCTTTAAAACAAGCTTCTAATTACCCGTAAAAGGCGGGCTTCTATTCATTTGCTACATTTTTACGATGGAAGTAATGTAGCTCCATTGTGTTTTCTAAGAAATAAACTTAATGAAAATTTCCAAGGGACTTAATAAGGGAAAATTAGATAAAGTAATAAAAGGTTTTTCATTTAGATCATTTTCTTTAAAATTTAGGTAAAATGTAAAACAGCCATCAGACATTTTGAATTATGTGAAATTTTGAAAATTAGAAATACACTCGAGAGCAATGAATCCGGGTCACTTAAAGAATGTTAAAAATCTCGGAAACTAAAAATGATAGGCAATAAATTGTATTTAATAGACAATGTAATACTCCTTAAATGAAAGTAAAAAAAATATGAGTCACCATACATTTTATTAACACAAAATTACATAAAGAAAAAAACTGCTGATCTCTCCTTAAAACAAAAATAGGAAACATGAAATTTTTGAACTTTATTACGATTTTCTTGAATTTTAATACTTCGTATTGCCTCCTCGTGCTTCCATTACTGCGTTTACGCGGTTTGGCATGCTGTACACCAAGTTCCTTATACGATTTTGGGGAATATTCTCCCATTCCTCTGTGAGAGCAATTTTGAGCTCACGAAGCGTGATTGGGGGAGGGTTTCGTTGTTTTACGCATCTGCCTAGCTCGTCCCAAGCATGCTCGATCGGGTTGATATCCGGGCTGCGCGCTGGCCACTCCATACGAGTAATGTTCATCTCTTGAAGGTAGTCATTCACAATCCTACCTGTATGAGGTCGGGCATTGTCATGCATAAATATAGCATCCTCACCTAAATTGACCATAAATGGACCAACGTGATCATTGAGGATTTCTTCCACATATCTTACGCTAGTTAAAGAGCCGTTTTCTATGATCACCAGCTCTGTGCGACTTTCAGAAGAAATTCCGGCCCACACAAGTACAGACCCACCACCGTAGGCTACTTTTTCTTCGATGCATGCTTGCTTGAATCTTTCCCCTGGTCTTCGATACACTCTGTGTCTTCCATCGTGCTTGTAGAGCATAAATTTTGATTCGTCGGAGAACATAACTTTTGACCAATCTTCAATACTCCAATTTACGTGGCTCTGGGCATATCTTAGTCTCGAAATACGATGCCCACGCTCCAGTTTAGGGCCGTTTGCAGGTCTAAGGGGTTTTAAGTTAGATTCAGCAAGCCGACGTCTTACTGTCCATGCACTTGGGTTACTTCCTCCGAGGCGTCGAAACTGATTGGTTAGTTCAGTTCCTGTGAGAAAGCGATTTCGAAGCATGGTGTTCACCAAGTATCGGTCTTCTCGTGCTGTGGTACACCTGGTTCTGCCCGTTCCTGGTCTGCGTAGGTTAGAACCAGTTTCTTCGTAACGTCGGAGAACTCTTTGTACTGTTGACAGCGACACACCGACAGTCCTGGCTGTATCGCGCTGACTCCGGCCGGTTTCCAGCATTGTAAGTATTCTGGTGCATTCTTCAGGCGTAAGCGACATAATTTCAGCTTGAATAATGAATATAGAGCACTATCAACATGGTTTATGTACCCACATAAATGACAGATTACAAACAAAAGCAAAACCAAATGCTGTAATTTCGTAGTTCCATCTTCGAAAGTGGCCCTTTTTCAAATTTGATTTTTTTATGATATAACTTTACAATAACTAAGAAGTTTTAATACCTTCATTTAAGGAGTATTACATTGTCTATTAAATACAATTTATTGCATTAACCTAGCATTTTTAGTTTCCGAGATTTTTAGGATTCTTTAAGTGACCCGGATTCATTGCTCTCGAGTGTAGCCAAACTTTAGACTAATTTGATTTTCTTATAAGAAATATATGTCATAAAATACATAAAGATACGACAATTTTTATTAATTCTTTTTATTCAAAACGAATTAAAAGAATTGCGTTATAAAACTACACATCACCACATGATTCAGCATCCGCACTATTGTGCCATTTATAATTAATTGTACACATCTTTTTTGTCCGATTCTAGGTAGCCATCAAATATTTTTTTCTGGTTTTGTTATTCTTTATAAGTATTTACGTATTCGAACTAACACGATCAATAAAAAAATACCTATCCTTATCTATTGGCTGATATGCAATTGTAATAAAAATCAAGTACAACAAAAAATTGTTGTGACTTCTAACAGACAGACAAACAAAACAAAACTGTGTTTATTTCTTGTGGTATTTCGGAACTCGACGACGCGTGCATCAACATGTAGCTTAATAAAGTACAGACAACTAATTAGTATGCATCAACTAAGAGAAACCGCAAAGAAATACTGCAGACCATTTTCTAGTTCATTGAACTCTAACCAGCAGAACAGTCTCGCAACTTTTATGAAATACTTCACTTATTATGGCATATCTCTAGTGCAAGTCGAGTACTTCAAATGCCTTTTACGATGTCTTTCTTTGACGTTAGAGAAAAAGTGTAGGAAAATTCCGACCTTTCACTTGACCTCACTCAAGTCGATGGCGACGGAAAGTATCAAGTTTTATTCTGGCCACATAGCTTGCACGATGAAACAGGCAAAAGACGGTGAAACTTTCAGAAGTACCTATGTATGTAAGGACGTTTTTTCTTGAGGTTAGGCGTAAACAAGAAATTGTGCGGACAAAATATCTATATTATTTAAGTCAATCTTAACAGGAAAGACAGGAACGTATGCTGAAAAAACTCATAAATTTTGTATAGAGTAAATGTATTTCTTGATAGAGGTTAACGCATTTCCATACCAATATCTATACAGAAAAAATCGATTATAAGAATCAAACTAAGACTCTGATAATAATAACGAATGATTTTTTATTGGAAGTAGGTTTCATTTTCTGCCAGCTATTTTCCAGTAACGATGACTATTGCTTTATTAAAATCAACCTTATTTAAACGAAAATAGGTTTGTTTATACAGCAAAAGCTTTTCATAGTTTAATTAGAGTTCAAAACCTTTGAATAGAGGTAGAATTGATTCTCACAGAGTTCATCAAAGCATAATTGATAAAGTCAAGCTTTCAAATGCGGATGCTTCAATCAATCAACTGCAGCATTATATACTGGCGCCTGACAGGTGATTTATTTGATGTGGCTCACTTTGAAACTCAAAGCTCTTTAGAAATTTCGAGATGAAAACTTTATAGACCTATTATAATATAGCACGATCTAAAGTTTGCTGTATATTGGCGTGGAATTAGGACTAATTGTAGACTGGAGTACTAATAAATGTCGTGTTACTTGTTAATTTATCGACGAGTATGTAAAACAGAGTACATACCTACTCGTGATGTACCGACGGCCTAGTGGTAGCAATTTCACTTTTTTTGCTCCTTAAGTTCATCCTATCGAGCAGTGGATTTTTATTCAAAAAATGTTTGTGGAGACAGATAAGAATCAATTCAATTATGGGTAAACAATAGAAGATGGCAACACTCAGAATCATCTATTTCTAGATATAAATGGTCAATCATAATAAATCAATTTATTAACATTTTTTTTTTCAATAAACAAAACCCGTCGTAAACAACTCGTTCAAAGAAAAATCCAATACAATTATACAAACGCAAAACTACACAAAATAATGACCCTTAGTAGGTAACGGATGCAGAAATGCACACGATCTGGGTTGTTCGGAAATAAACCTAGCCAACCCGACCTCCATAAGGTTGTTGCCACAAATGACAAAAGCATAGACTTGGAAAACAACAGAGCTGACTGAGTATCGTGGTCAATTCTAACGCATATTGGTAGATATATCATTGTTGGAGAATGCAAGCTTTTGCAAAATGTGGGCTTGAGCCAAATCTTTTTACTTGCTCTCACTCTCTTAGATTTACAAGGTATTTTGAGTAGGTATAGAAGGAACAGGAGGTTTGTGATACCTTGGAGATAAAGTCGTAACTCTATTTAATTTTATGTTTGCATGCTGCAGCCGCTTCAAATGTATTTGTATTTTTGTGTAGAGATTTTGTGCAGGCATGACCGATTTTAAACGACCTAAATAAACTTTTGTAGATTGACAAGCATAATAAATTTTTTGGTTTAATTATTAATTTACAATCAGATGGTTTTTTACTGGGTTATTGAAAAATTTGATGTTTTTCTTATGACATTTATTAGATAAGAAAATTATTTATTGCACATAAAATAAATCGTACATAGGCGAACTTCATCCTAAAAATATTTTTCTTCGAGCTAACTTTTGTGTAAAAATATTATAAAATTTATTCCATCGTGATACGGTTCATTTTTAAACTGCTCTACGTCAGACACGTGCTGCTAAATGTAGAGATTTAGGGCGTGGATGTGTTTAAATATTCTGATCTAAAGTTTTCTCCACCGCTTGTTCTAACCACATCCCAACATGAATCTGAATACCCTTTGATGCTCTTAGGTATGAACATTTGCTCTGTCAGAGGAAAATTTATACTAGAACTGGACTGTCGGACATTTCTCTTTTGAATAGTTTATATGGATTACCGACGTGGTCGACGTGGTTCGTTTGAAACTAAATCTTTTTAAAGAAACTGGCTAAAACATTTTAAATGAAAAACAATTTAGTATTCAAAAATAGATAACTCAAAAGTTGTACAAAGTAGGTGACCTGAATGCTGACAAGAAAATATGGCTATGTTCGTACAATGTATTCTTTATTTCAAGAGCAAAAACCTATTCTATTACCAATGCAGGCGATGTTCGGTCAACGTTTCGCAAAGGCTAGCAATTGCACGTAGGCTACGTGCAGAACTAGCCTCTTTTGAAACTTTGAAGAAACTAAGGAATACAAAATGGCCATCTCCAACCTTGTTGTCTGTGTTTTATTTTCGTATGCCAAAAAGTTATCTGAATAAAATACAAAGTTAAATTTACCATCAGGGATATACAGATACATTTTTTTACAGTGTTAAGTTCAAGATGTGTGTACCTACTGAGTTCACTGTTTTTGTAAAACATCAGTAGGCACGCATGTAAAAGGAAAATTTCACGCATCAACAACTACATAAGTCTATGTTGGAAAAACAAATTATGAGGAAAACTGAATCCATTCATTTTTATAACCATCTAAATCTGTACTTACTGATAGACATTGATTTTTCAGTAACTCGTAAGGGTGACGCAAACAACAGGAAAATACAGACAAAATATCCTTTGACGATGTTTCAAATCCTCGTTTAATGATGCTTAAAGAATCGGATCAGAGCGCGATCGATGCGAATGGACGAGGGAACGACTCTGGTAAACAAAAATATCTCAATTTTGTCCTAAAGTAAAATGTCAATCTCATCCAAACTTTTCGACTTTGTATTGAATTACTTGGGCAGCATGATTCTGATGGAAATTATTAAGTACATAACTTTTGTTGCTAACTCGAAACGAAATTATTTTCCCTAGAACTCCCAACAGTTTTTCACGTTTGCAAAAATAGACCATCAACTTGATATATGAAAAGCGTTCGCAAACAAAATAAACAAGCAAAACACTAATACCGTACAGAGTAGTGTAATTCCAAGCTAACGTTTTGTAATTAATGCGCTCGAGCGAGCGGGCTACATATCTTTGCACGTTGAGAACATGCATCATTTTATATGCATTGGTTATTTTCTGAGTGCGGGGCGAAACAAAAAGGTTAGTACGAAGATAAAAGGCCGTTGCATGGATACGTGAATGGAGGATGCTTCCGTGATGGTTTTGCGTTGGAAACCTTTGGCTTCTTTTGAATGGCTTAGCAAATGGAAATACACTATTAAAGCTCAAAAATGTAGGTTTTTTCAGGCAGTATTGCACGAATAGCGTGCACGTCATTCTTTCTTTCGGATTTGGAGGTTTGGGTATAGTTGTTTGTTGTGTAACACTTTTATTCGATTAGTCAAAAGTTTTTGTTACTGCGATAGAAGTGCTAAATGTATTATTTTATAGTTTTATTGGTTTAAGTTAGTTTTCAATTAAAGATATTGCGATACCCACTTAATTTTTTTTATGCCACTTTGAATTTTAGTTTCTTGCCTATACCCTAACGTTTTAATAAGTGAATACTAATTTAAGGCGTATTTGTGCTACATTCATTCTACTACTCCCTTATTTTAAAAACTGTTTGTATTCCATGTAAAATAAAATAAAATAATAAAATAAAAATAAATAAATTAAGTAATGAAAATGCTGCACATAAACCCAAAATATACAAATTGAGCAAACTAGTCCTCTCATCTAAGTAGAACAACGCGAATCTACTTATTATTCTAACAACGATGCGTTGTCACGTATGAAAAAATATATGCACCATTTGACACGTGCCTTTTATTATATACAAAAGCCTTTACTTTCTTCAAAATAAATACGGTAAAGCTACGTTTCCACCAGAGATTTGCGAGAAAGATGAGCGATGTGAGGAAAAAACCGATGATATCAATTCATTTTAACGTTCTGGTAGAAAATGGCGAGCAAAACGAGATATTTAAACATGCAAAAATTACAGAAATGAGCAACGAAAACGTACGCAAATTGTGTAAAAAAATCTTGTTTTTACTTGGTGCGAAAGATGAGCACGAAAAATGAACAAATACGTAGTTAGCTAGAACTATCAGAGTAATTTTCAACAGAAAATAGCTATTTTCTGTATATTTTATTAAAATAACTATAGTTATTTTCAGCCAATAGTTATTGTCTATCAATTTAAAACAGTCATTCAATCATGCGTAACTACGCATATCTGTTTTAAATTGAAAGACAGAAGATAGAAAACTCATAATTGTACACACAGGGTAATTCACATTATACAAAGTTCATAATATTTCTTAACTGGAGTACAATAGGCAGCCTTATCGCTATGAACGTTCTCTTCCAGACAACCTTACGATGATTTTTACCTCGTTTTATCCCATTTCGTAGTTTTGCTTCACATCCTCGTACCGCACATATAAAGCAGCCTAAACATGACAATAAAATTCAAATAATGCTATTTTCAAAGCATGTTCCGTTCACAATGTTCTTCGGAATAATTTATGTTTATTTCTTTCCGATTTGATAGTGATAAATGGGAACCATGTGACGGCTCACGTTAACCTACTCATGATTAATGGCATTGAAATAGAAATGGTATTGTTGGCAAACACAATTTTACATATAACATTAATATATGAAAAATTACGAGCATCTATCATTGAATTTTGCAAATGATTACATTATAACTATGAAATTAAACTGTTTTACTAAAAGTCTGTTATTTGAATTAAACATTAAAAACAACAACCTACAGAGTGATTATAATTTTTTTATCTTTATATTGATTTGGACAGTTGAACTATCTATAGATCGTTTGTAACGGCCTGTCGACCTCAACTGTTTCTTATGTATTTTTGATGCCTATGTGCATTTTGTAAATACTGTAATAGTCGTAAGTTTTTTTATCTTTTAATTTATGAATATCAAACGAAGTTGAATAATAACAACAAATACTAGAACTGCAGTTTCATATCACATTAAACACCACACCAAAGTTGTATCAAACAGCCAGTGGTCAATGACCGCTTACTGGTTTAACTCTTGAAACTAACTTAGTGAGCACACACAGGAATATGAGTTTAATTTTAATTGAGTGGGTAATTTTATTGCCGTGCGAGCTAACACTACCTTAGTTTATAACTAGTTATGTTTTACTTGATTAAGCGTCCTATGCAGGAATACAGTATTCAACTAAGTGTGTATAGTATACACCTTAAGGTAGACTTTCGACCAGAGCGGCTCCGAAACGTATGAACTAGCGTTCGAACGTGGCGTCACTGTCGCCGCGACAGTGACGCCACGTTCGAACGCTAGTTCATACGTTTCCGTACTGCATAATACTATCGCTCTATCGCCGCGTTACTATCGCTGCGTCAGTGACGCCGGAGCCGCTCTGGTCGAAAGTCTACCTTTAGTGTGTATAGTATTTTTCCTGTGACGTGTCAAAAAGTGTTTGCTCTCTCATAACACGTCACAAATTTATGAGCATACATAGTGCCAAAACGTCACACCCACGTCTCGCACGGTCCCACGCCTCAAGTGTTATTAAAAACGTCAAAACTTTCTTTTGTTCCACATGGCTTTCCTGTGGCTCGTGCAAACTATACCATCGGTTCCATCGACTATCATCGGATCGGCATAAGTTTCATTACGATGTGGGTAAAGATTTTCGCCTACGCCGGTCCCGTTTACTCATGACTATTATTATAAACAAACCAAGTTATAGCTGGTTCACAGCACGAGCTAAGTGTCTGCAGCGGTCCAGAGTAAAGTGTCTATATCGGCTAATCTAGCTATAAACCGACCAGTTTTGTAGGTCCGTTGTACGTTCGAGCTGTTACTGAACCGCTATAATCGTAAAATGGTCGGGTTATACGGAGACGTCGTTTCGCGTTAATCCCATATGTGGCTGAATGCCGGCAACATTGAGAGGCTATTGATGATATGAGAGGAGATGATTATAATATTTCAGTGGTTGGGAGAATGGTTTAATTTATAAGATAAGTTTAGGTTCTTTGAGAAAAACGACTGAAGATAGTTTACCCGTTTTTAAATGTCTGTTTTCTAGTGTATATACGATAAAAGTAGACAGAAATAAATAATCGTACTAAGTGTATCTATTGAAGTTTGTGGATTAAAGTTTTAAACGTAGATCAAGTTAATGAATTGTATTTTAAAAATGTTGTACTCTTCTGTTTATTATAACTTACATACAAGCAACGATTAAAAATAATACCAGATTGCGTATGTAAATATTGTTTCGCTCCACCAAAAGTTATTCAACTGCGTTACTTGACCCTTTTGTTTTTTACCAAAATGTCAAACAGGTGCTTTAATATATTCATGATCACGGTTCCAACCTGGCACAGGACGAGATAACGATCCTTTGTCATCTCTTTGTTTTATGCACCTAATGGTTATATAAATAAGGGTTATTATAAATCGTGTGGCTTTTGAGCTCAAGTGTTTGTATCGCAAACAATGACGTGACGATTTCTGCGCTATCAATCACAAATGGCGGATGATATATGAATGTGGGCATTGCCAATAGAATCTCTGTGAATCTGTGTTGTAATACCATATCACTTATGGTTGAAACTATAATTACAGTCAACAACATAAAGCGATAAACATTGATATTCTAAAGTTTTAGAGTCGTAAAAATGGTGAAAGCAGTTATATCATTTAAATAAGTAATACAAAATATACGATCTCAAATGGTTAACCAACTTACACTGCTGACTGTATCTTTATTATTCCATCGCCTAAATGACTTTAATATCTAATCAATACCTGTAAACTTTTTGAAAAAGTTATCACAGTAAATGGAATAAAATATTCTTCGCTATAAAAATTTTTGCTCAATACAATCGACTTCGTTTACTTTACAAGGTATTCCCATGTTTTACCTAAATCAATTTCACCTTCAAACTCAGTTAAGGCACTTCAGAGAATACACGAACGATAAAAAATATTCAGAATACCGTTTTAAAAGAATAACAGTAGGTCTTGCTCGCCGGGTGTTTCCAACGGTCGAACATGAAAAGATAAAATCCATTGTTTTTGTTATAATATTCCTATACACGTATATTGGATTCGTTACACCGTAGCTTCGCTGGTCCATTAGGCTAATAGCGGTCCAGTGAGACGGCAAAAAGAGATTAAGCTCTGCTCAGTCATCGCGTTTCGTTACTGCTGTTAATTGATAAGTGGACTTTTCGATAGATTGCACCCGATACGCAATCTTAAAAGGTCTATGAGTTTTATTAGCTTAGATTAGATTTAATCAGGTAATATGACTTTCAAGCTTACTTTTTGCAATGTAAATACTATGTTTCAAAGATAAATAATAAAATCATTTTTGAGCATCTTTCAGAAATGAGAATGCGTTATTTAAAAAAAAAGGGATCAGATCATTATTACGCATCAATTTGATTTTCGAGTTTATTTGCATTTAATAACAAACAAATGTTGTATAACTAGTCAACAACGGATCCGTCATTATATTATTTCCAAGTTACAAACTGAAATATCACCTAAAACAATTAGAGTTCTTCTGGAAAAGCTCATCAGAAGAGTACTAACACGGTCCTAATGTCTACGTAGCGTATGCTTGTATTGATGTGTTTGGGTTAGAACACATCATTATTAATCAGCGGTTCTTTAGGAAGCACTAATAATAGTAGGTTGAACTGAAATTGGTTTTAAAGCTTTTGTTTTATGTTGCTAACCTTCGACATCAAGGGTCTCCGGTCAATGCACTCGAGCAAATAATTTTTGTTTAGTTCACGAGAACATCATGAATTATTGAACAACCCGTAGCTACTCGTACATTGAAATAATCTAGTTTGTGTATTAAAGATCAGCTACAATGCTTCAGCGTAGTTACAAATTATCGGCAATGGTCTATGAACCACAGATTTTATTGCAAGCCGGAGCCAAAAGAGACCGCAACTCTATTCAGTCGTAATTTCTCATGGTAAGATATTGAAACTGTTTGCCCAGATATCGGCTATTTGTATAATAAGTCGATAGCGATCGTCGTTCAAACCCTCAATAAGGTTCCCACGAAGAATTTGCTCGGGTGCGGTTCGCAATATATCGACATCGGACAGACTGAAATTACTTTAGAGCTTTATGAAAATAAGTCTTAAATATTGTAGTTGCGTCGCCAAAATTTGAAGTTATTGCCATCAGAAACGGGCACAAATCTCGAATTCTTCTAAGACGTAAAACGTGATCCAATTTACAATGCCTCCTAATATTTCAGATTTGTTACGATCAACTTTTATTACAAATTGGATCGTCTCGATGTGTCTTTTGGGACAAGCGGCCGACCTTTTCATCTTTGATTCTGCCTGTCGGTTATGATACGATACCCATTTCAAGTAAGTTTTCGAGTTAACCCACTCGTAACGGGCAGGAAAGGGATATTGTACAACCCAAAGACTCGTCTGTTGGGAACGAAGCGGTAGAAACTGGTTCTGAAAAATTACTGATCAGCTTTGTCTGAGTCAATCAAATGGCCGAAACACTGACGCTTACCTAACTAGAAAATTTATATTGCGATCGATGATTTTAACTTGTTTTTTTTCATATAAAATTGTAATAGACATAGACAGACATTTATTGCATAGTAATGCAAATTTGCTACTAATATCCATTGGTTCATTTTATAAGGGATTTTTAAGCTATTTTCTTTTATACGAAACAGTATCTACAAGTAAAATACAGACTAAAAAGTATTGTTTTTCAACAAGTCCAGCAAAACTAGATTGTTCTATTCTGAATCTACATTCACATCGGAACGAGTATGCAAAGTGGTAGAATGTTTGTCGCAAACTGGTGCCCGAAGAGCTCTTATTGTGGATTGGTTGAGTACCTCTCCGAACAAAACCCTGTAAAATCTGCATGCAAATATCTTTTGGGTTGTTCAAAACTTTGGTTTGGTTTCCATCAACGATTGACATACAGACACATACATGCATTGACACAGGGGAGATATAAAACATCAAAATATACGTATTATTTGTAAAATTAATGTGATTTTCTTGGACACACATTAATTAAATTATTTATACATCTAAATTATTTTTGTAATTATACTGCAACTCAATTTCTTGGATTTCTTAAACTTCATAACACAATTTTCGAAGAAACATTAAATGTTATTAAATCATAATTATCGAGGTCTTAATCATTGTGTCCATAAATCAAATTAATTATTAAATTTTGATCATAACTCTACTAAATAATCTCACGTCCGCCATGACGCTCACAGGGTTTCGACAACCAGCTTCCAAAGTCCGAGAACGCACTTGAAAAACTACTCCACTATAAGTTTGTACTCTCTTTTTGATGCAAATAATTTTGGAACACAGAAAGTTGTCCTTCCGAGAGCTTTTGTGAATAATGAAATATCTATCCTGAGTCTTTTGAGGAGAGTTGTAATTTTAAGTTTCTTTTTTGAAGTCAAAATGCAAAATATGAAATCATGAGCGTGGCTTATAAACTGGTAAACAGAAGTTTTGAGTTATTTATGCTTCTTGAAAAATATAAAATGAAATGTAATTATATAATGAGAAAATCAGGAGCTTGAGATTGAGGAGGAAGAAGGAGATTGAGGAGGAAGGAGATTGAGGAGGAATAGGTTTGCGTTGGACATGTTATGAGAAGAGAGGAATATCATGTGACGAAAAGAGTTAGCACTCTTTTCATCCACATTCATACCTAGCGGTATGAATGTGGATGGATATAGAGGAAGAGGAGGCCTAAGAAAAGATGGAAAGATTGTGTGAAAAATTATAATTATGGTTGTGAATGGAGTGAATACTGAGATGACGGCTGGTAGAGGAGAATGGAAGAAAAGAATATGTTGTGCCGACCCTACCCAGTGGGATAAAAGCAGGAAGAAGAGGAAATGTATCAGCCAAACGTTTGTACAAAACGTTGTAGCCAACATTCAATTACACAAAAAGCCTGAGTCTCGAACAACATTATATATTTCTAGCCATAATTTTTCTTTCAGTATAACGCCCATGGTCATCAGCATTACCATAACAAGAATGGCGTGGTGGTAATAAAATTACAAATGTGACCATTCATAGGTCATTACGTATTCGCACACACGTCCGGCACTGGCCAGTCGGAATTACGACCATTGTTGACCACCAGCATTCACCAGTTTCATGGAAATTCATCCTTATCTCTTTAGTTATAAAGGTCATTATATATCACCATTATGGTGATTATCAATTTGTTGATAGGTTTAGTTGCGTGAATTGTCTGTCTGTGATGTTGTCTGCAGTTCGCTTAATGATTATTCAGGTATTAACCGTCATAATTATACACTTTAACTGAGTCAAAAACGCTACTAAAAAGAATCAACTTTTAATCACAAACATACTTACGACTATACAGTATTTACAAAATGTACATTGGCATATAAAATACATAAGAAACAGTATAATAGGTAACTAGAAACATAGTAGTTAATTAACTACCTTTCAGAAAAAATTTACCTACAAAAAGTAAGTAAAAACTTACATTTTGAAAAAGTAAAGGCTTCATAATTTTGTAGGTACATAATTTTCCATCCTATTTTCTTTCAACAGCTTTTAATATTTAGTTGGTTGAGTAATGAGGATAAAATTATTTGATGTGTCCCGCACAAAGTGAGTCTACGGTCCATCGAAAAGGGTTTATAAACCTTTTTGAATTTTAAATAAGTGTCACCCCACTAGAATGGGACGGGGCATATTTTAAGCTTGAATAAATATTGGTGAAATATTTCCCAATAATTTAAATATTTCGATAAATATGCATGCCTGTCGGTAATTGTTAGGCTGATATCGTGATACGTAAAATATTTTTGAATTCAACGTGCTTATAGGCTATGTTTTTTTCAGAAACTTTCATATACTTAATAAGAATACTGTTTGTATATAATCTAAGTATATGAAAAATAATTTTCTATACTGTTCTATAAATTTTCAAACAAAAAATCTTCAATTCTTGTTGAAACGTTTTTCAAAATTGGCTAACAAAATGTACAACATTTGTGGACGATTACTATATTATCACTATTGTATGACAGATGGAATATTTTTTAAATTGTTGTCACATATTTTTAACAAAAACGATGTATCTCATAAATGATCGGCAATTTGTCAGGAAACGAGTATAACTTTTTCGATGTTTATTTTATTGTGAAATTCCATTCCAGTAGCTCTACCATGAGTTTTTACTATACTATATTTACTATACTCGCTAGCGTCTGTAGTTAAAAAAAATGTATGAAGATTTGTACAGCGCCTCTAGCGGATAGCTGGGTACTAAAATTCGTCATACTAATATTGACGTAATACTGTAGTAAAGTCAGGCGATTTTACTGTGACAACTCATGGTAGAGGTACAGTAATAAGTAGTATTCATATGCAGTTACTATGATGCATTTTCATATACGTTTTATGTTTTTTGCTGGTTAATTCAAAATGTAAAAGCGCATTCTAAACGTACACCTGTCTGCCACATTATATGTCTAAAAGCTTTGCCCACAACACTGTACTTCGCTATTTCAAGTCTCTCTCGACTCACTTTAAAGATTAACTTCTTGTTTAAAGTGACATGTGGTTTGTTAGCTCTCAAGTGTTTAAGTGTAAATAAAAAAAAATACTAGGTTATAGAAATATTTTATAAGCATTGATTATATAAACACATTTAATCAATAGGTATATTAGGAAAATAATGTAAAAGTAAAAAAAAAGTAAAGTAAAAATTATTTATTTTCAAATAATGGTGGCTGGTACAGAAGTTTACAAAAATGAAAACAACCTTAAAGGCACAATTAAAGTAATAGTACCGTTCAGTGACTCTGTTCCCCGCACTAGGACAAAAGCCTGTAAAGCGGGGTCACAGCGACTCGTCGCAGACTCTCTTAAATTACCTATCTTATAAAGTTTTAGTGAATTTCACATTATTTGTTTTGTGGCTTGAAAATAACAAAAATAACAAAGTAGTAGTCCTAAACCTTAACTAAATTAGTAACTAAAAATAGAAATAAGATACATTATGTGAATTGTCATTTCAATTATCCACGAAATTCACGTGAAACTATCCGCGGACGGTCTACAGATAGATATAGCTCAACTGACCTAAATAGTAAGCATCTTCAAGATACTAGTTGCATTGCTGAATTATAATGTAATTATTTTTTTTAATTGAATTTTTGATATGGTTATAATTAGTGTAATTTGGTTTTGCAAACAAGTCTAGTTATTAAAAAAATATATGTAGGTACATTGAATTACTTTCTAACCGAAAGGTACCTTAAAGACACAGAGTCTTGAGTCCAACAGAAACTAATTCGTTAGCCTCGAGAATAAAACATAGTGCTTAACAAAAAAATGTACTGAAATACACTGATGATCACGGCTACTCGGGAGAGTAGAAACCCAAAACCGTTAACTGGGACTTTCATCATCATCTCCCTGTCTAAGGACAGGGAGATGATGATGAAAGTCAACTCAATCAAGTCAGTCAGTTGTTGTGCTGGCCCTAGCGTGGGATAAGTCCCACGCTAGGGTCAGCACAACAATTTTCTTCTTCCGCCCACTACTATCACTCGTCAACTCTGCATCTATTCTTTTCACATTGATATCTTCACACAATCCAACTACTTCACGTTGACTGGGTCTTTATCCGGTCTTAACCTTTTCTACTATCAGAAACTTCTGTTTATTTTACTGTTTGTAAATAAAAATGAATGATGTATCACCTCGTATACCAACACTACGTTCTGGAAAAAACAATTAAGCTTTTTATTGCACCAATTATAAGTGAAAATTAATATTCACAGAGAAACAATCGGATTGGAAATATCGGAATACGTAGGTACTTTTTAAATGAAACGGACGATGGAAATGAATTCACACACTAAAACGACTGATAGTCAGATAAATTGTGACGCGAACAAATTAAAATTCCTGTTTCGTTGCTTCCATTGAACGAAAAATATTTGTTTTCTGGTAAATATTTTTTTTTGTGATAACAAATATGAAGAGAAAAAAAGTTAAGAATATTAATTGCATGAAGCTTTTTAGAATAAAGAAACTTGAAAAGTCAAATTCAAGTATTCTTTAAAATACTAGTACCAATGTACTTACTATTATGAAAAGATTATTTCTCAAGGTGTTAAGAAATAAGTAAATAGTAAATACCTAAAGAAATAATTTTATTTATATTTAGTAGATATATATTAAATGATAAAAAGTTGATTCGTAACATAAATTTATAGACATTTATTTATTTGTAATTTTTCGTCATTTTCTTGCCTAATTAGTAACTAATTGCGATTGCTTTGACTGCAAAATATTATACGAAACAAACGAAGATCAGAATGCGATAATTCATAGTACAAGTAAACCACAAGTCCCTTACTTGTAAGCCATCCGGAGGCAGCCAGGTGAAACATTGCAGCCATTAGTCGAATGAGATTTCCCCAAATTAGGCCGATCGAACGAGCCGGAGACGAATTATCCCGGACTTTTGTCGATTCGTAAAATCCGTAGAACCGAGTGCGATTTAAAAGGTCCTGCATACTTACTAAAAACAAGCGAAATTGCTTTGCATCCTATAAATTGTGTAAGTTCAAAAAAAAATTACGTTATTACGTTATTAAAATAAAAAAAAACACAACACAACTTCAAAGTAAATAATCAAGCCTATAGAAACCTAACATGCTTAATACTAAAAAACTTTACAGTTCTAAGCAAAATACCTCATAATAAAAATTAAAAACAAACAAAATCTTTATTTTTGGCTAATGTTGGTACAATGAGGTAGAACTACCAACTAAACTGTGATAACTGTTAAATTGTAAAAAAAAATGTATTTTCATTGCGTTTATAAAATACTCCGAAACTGAATTTTGAGATAAAGTTGTTTAAGACAAGCAACAAAAATGCCTCATGAAAAATCACCTTAAGTTGAGCCTGTTAAAGAATTCTGCCAACATTTCCGTGTAACTGAGCTAAGACTGATGTAATTTACGAATCTAAGTTGCCTGCTCTGAATTAATGGCGTGAGAACCCTTAGTGTCTCCAAAATATAATGTTTTTTCCAAGAATTTTCATCAAAGGTTGAAAATACTAATATAAACTTAAGTTTTTTACAGAGGAATGCCAAATGCAAGCTCAATGTCGAGTTAACATTAAAATAAGCTTAACTCTGAATGCCATGTTTTATAGGATTGTTACTATTTATCTATTTATTACAACATATTAGTGAGAAATTTTGATAGAAATAAATAAATGTACTTATTTGTATATTAAAAACAATTTGAACTTAGAGAAGACCTTTGCCCAGCAGTGGGAAGAGATAGGTAAGAGAAACAATATATATTTATTTTAAAAATTCTCACATAAACAGATTGTCACAAAGTTTAAAACATGAATTATCTAAAAAATGTTAGATAAGAACCCTAACGTCTTACAGTCTTTTATGAAAAATACAGATAAAATAATATTTATCTATTTTATTTAAAAAATCAAATATCTTCCAGAGCACGATCGATTTTATAATACTTGTTGTGCGAAACTACGGCATTTTGCGACCGAAGTTGTTACCAGGTAGCGCCAGCTTTGTAAGGATTTGTAATCAAGCTATCGATCAATGTCAAATAATTTGGTTTATCCTATTATTCAGTAGTGATGTAGTGTCCGTCCATGTTATTTAGTATTAGACTTATTTGTTTAGTAAATTATCGTACTCTTTGGTTGTCGATTGACTGGGATCTTAGTTTTCATTATAAACAGGATATTTACCATGATTTGTGAATTTGATTAAGGGATCTTGCTAATCACCACGTGTATTATACAATAGTGTCAATAACTTGTACAGTTATAGTGTGTTGATTTGAATATAAATGAACTTTGTAAGTTTTTGAATAATCGTATGCTACAAAATTATTATTAATTTTCTGGGTCAAAGTTAGAAGTGTTGAGAGTTGTCAAAAGTAAGAAAATGTTGAAAGGGGACATTATTATTTTTGTAACTAAATCTCTGCGGCACGACTGTTAATTTGTTGGAAAAGGGCAATTAGCCATCTTTCTGTCAGGTGAGGGCGCAAATTATCGTTTAAATTTCAGTTTGCGCTAAAAGGACGTTATTAAATTCCGAGAGACTTTTCGGGTTTAAACGGAGGAAAAGGTTGAATTTTTAAATAATGATCAAGCTTTTCCAACTTTTGGTGTCACAGATTGCGGAATAAAACATATTTTGTTTTTTTTTTGCTTTCAGCGGTTCCAGTGGAGCGGAAGATGAAATAGTCATCCCGGGGGAATTACGTGAAAAACATGACGGCACATTTTGTGCGAAACTATTTTGTAGTTTGGTAGCTTTTGGTAGCTTTTGGTAGTTTTTACGAACGTGTCCTCTTGTTTCCACGCTGTTATTTTGTGTAAACAAAGTTTTTACAGTCACTCCGCGCTTATTTATTTAGGGGTTTTATTTGTTTTGGTTACAAAGTTATAAAATATGACAATGTTTGTTACTAATAGATGATGCCCCTGACATTTTTGAATGATTTGTGTAAATAATGAATTTGTCAGCACCAAGTTTAAATACCAACACAAAACAACTAAGGCATTTTACAAAATTCAAATCTTTAGTCATATTTCACTAAAAGACAAACGCTGGAGCGAGAGAATACTTCACTGGTGGCCAGGCGGTGGGAAGACGAAATCGTCCAAATTGCGATGGACACGAATGGTCCAAGATAGGAACTTCCCTTAATAAAACTCACAAATCATGGTAAATATCCCGTATATATAATGAAAACTAAGATCCCTTAAGTCAATCGACAACTAAAGAGTACGATAATTTAATAAACAAATAAGTCTAAACTAAATAACATGGACGGACGCTACACTAATGTGGGGTCTATCCATCTTTTGCCAGTTATTCCCATTTTGGACCATTCATGTCCATACTATTAGTATAGTAATAAGAAAATACACATTAATACTGGGAAAATAAAGGCTATTTTTATTTATTTTATCTCTTGCCTTCTATAAAACATTTGCTCTGTGTGGAAATCGAACTCAAAGCATGGAAGGCAGAGCTACTACTAACTGAACTTTGACGCCTGTCGCTTAAAAAACTTTCAAATAGAATAAAAATAAAAATTTATACAGCTAAGTATCTTTCCAAAATAAAATATTATAATGCCGTAGTACCAAGTCATTCTGAGCACAAAGTGTAAATGTTTCAAGCCACTGTTAATTACAATTACTTTCGTCTGAATACAATTAGTCTGCTTCAAAGAGTTGCTCTAATGAGTCGTTAGTAGACTTCGAAGACACAGCTTAAACAAAACCGCTACTTCATTTTTGAAATCAATGTACAATATTAATTGTACAAACGTAAAAAAATATCATTGTGTGAAATGGCCGTGAATATTTAAATAAATATTTACGGACATTTAACACATCACACTCTAGTCCCAAACTAAGCAAAGCTTGTACTATGGGGACTAGATTGCTGATTGATTACTTATATAATTTTTTGTTTTTTTCTTTGTAAATATATATATAACTATGTGATATATGTATATACACACACACATACAAATATTTATGTCTGTCACACAAAAATATGCTCTGTACCTCTACCATGAGTTGTCACAGTAAAATCACCTGACTTTACTACAGTAGTTACGTAAATAATAGTATTACGAATTTTAGTACCCAACTATCCGCTAGAGGCGCTGTACAAATCTTCATACATTTTTTTTACTACAGACGCTAGCGAGTATAGATTGTAAAAAACTCATGGTAGAGCTATTGGGTGGGAATCGCAGCATAGAAGGCTACTACCAACTGAACTGTGACGCCTGTCACAAAAATAAACACATGACTGTAATTAGCTTTTTTTTATTGGAGTGTACAAGCTGTTCATCACAAGTCAGTCGCGAAGGTGAAATTTTAATGAAACAGTGCGCATAGAGCATAATTACCACCTTCCACTTACTTGGTTTGTAACAGCCTCTCAAGACTTAATAAGCCTTGAATTACATGGAGTGTTGGAGCACTTTCATGTCATTCTGATAAAATGTGATTTTTGGTGCTTAAGACTATTTCAGTTGTTTTAAATAAACAATTAGTTTTTAACAATTGGTGAGTATCTGGCCCAACGTATCAGCATTGCTATTCAGCGCGGCAATGCAGCCAGTGTCTTGGGTACGCTTCCGGTTGGTACTGATTTGGATCAGTTGAGCTATCTATAGATCGTTTGCAACGGTCTGTAGATAGCTCAGCTGTTTCTTATGTATTTTATATGTCTATGTACATTTTGTAAATACTGTATAGTCGTAAGTTTGTTTGTGAATAAAGTTATCTTTAGTTACATGTGACATGTCATTAGTTTTTTTATCGAGTTTTGTTAAACTAAACATTGATCAATGTATGTAAATACAAACAAAAATGTATGAAAATTTTATATCAGCAGTCCTATAGTACGTTTGCTTAATTTGGGACTAGAGTGTGATGTGTGAATTGTCTGTGAATATTTATTTATCTTAATTGGTAATTACCTAACCAATGTATTTATCAAATATTAAAATACATAAGAAACAGTTCAGCTATCTGCAAACCATTTAAAACGATTATAATTAACTAATTATTATGTAGATAATTATGACGTGCTACGTCGTAGAGCCACTACGACGTAGCACGTCTACGGCGTAGCCAATGCATCTCTATCAAAGCGCATACTATTTAAACCCTCTATTTAACTTCAACGGTGAATTCAGCTTTCAAAAAGGTGTTTATGAACTCAACATGTATATTTGTTATTTTACCTTGTAGGTACATAATAATAATGTACATTTGCGTGTAAATAAGCCACTGTTTTATTTATATCACACTGAATTTTGAGTAATAATGACGTTTACGTTTTACAAAACTGTTTAAGATGTCTTAAATGTTTAAATATACATGATACTTAGTTAAATTATCTATACGAAAATAGATAAGAAGTTAATACACATAAAAAATACAGATTGTGTTTAAAGTGTAAAAAAAACATATTTGTTCATTTTATCATTTGAAAAAAAATTCAAGAACTTTGATACTAGAACAAAACGATGATATATGTACTTATCATCACTTTAGTTAAGTACTTATCAAAGTTCTTTAAGGCGACGGGTAGGGTGAAATTTTTCATAATAAATAAAAATGTCAATAACTTCCAAGTTTATTATTTATTTATTATATCTATACACACGTTAAACTTGTAACACGGCATAGTTTTTGCCGTGGTGGTTAAACTCTAGACAGTCAGCGTGGCAACGTCACAATTTCAATTTCAACAAAAATGCTGACAACGGCGCAAAACACATAATGAGCCGCGCACAGTTCGGATAGTCAAACTCTAAAGCAGTGCCTTATGTATATTTGCGAGCACACAGCAATCAAACACTTATAATTCCTAAGGCGCTACTCTTCTTCTTCTTTAAACACCTTAATGTAGAAATGTTTTCTTTAGAGTCACAAGATACGAACCATAAGAATAGCTGTGCTGAGTTTGGTACCAAACAAATCTGCCAAACCCATAAAAAATGGGATCTTAAACCACACTTTTGCAAAAGGTGTTGGTACTAAACTTACATTTAAAAGTAAACTATATCCAAGAGCACAAATTTTGAGTAACAATACACTAGTTCAATATATGTGTTATAGGAAATAATAAGTTTCACAACTCCACATGCTATCACTTTTTCTGAAAACAGTTTTCGGTTTCCCCAAAAACACGCATTTGGCTATACCCGTCACCTTAAACAAAAATTGCGTCAATTTAATTTAAGCCAAAAGTTAAGATTCAAAATAAGGTTTCTACTAATGAGGTCAAGGTTCATTACGATAACGATTCATATTAAACTCCAAGTGGCCATTTTCACTTTGTAAAGAGAATGCTAATGGGTTATTTATATTCGGCTACCGTTAAGCCGCAGTTCCGACGAGCAAACGATCAATGGCGGTCTATTTAGTTCTCAAAATTGACAGTTAATGTGCGTTTACTTTAATAAATATTTACATAGACCACATAGTTTGACGACCGATGTGGTGCGGTGGGCAATGTCCGCCTACGACGCGGAGGTTGCGGGTTTGATTCCCGCCTTGGGATAAATGTTTGTACGATCTGCAAATATTTATTCTGGGTGTTTTGGGTGTTTATATGTATAATAAAAAAATATCTACCTATGTAATGTATTGTATTAAGTATGTCAGTCTTCTAGTACCTACCCATAACACAAGGTCTGCTAAGCTCGGGGCTAGATGATGTTGTGTGGATTGTCCAGCAATATTTATTATTATTATTATTTATAGTTACACCCATATATAGTTAACTATGTCTATGTTATTATGTACATATAATAAAAAATTGTTCATTTGCTTAGTTTATTTGTAATTCAATTTTATGAAGTACGGTATTGTGTTGTGTTTACTGTTAATTTATTTATTAAAGTCATGTTTTTAATTTTAAAAAATCTGATCTACTATACCTTAAATTGAAAAAAAAAATCAGGAGCGACGAGAGACGGTTTGTTTTACTCTTATATAAAATATAATAAGCATCAAGTAAAAACTATTACTAACAAGGTAAAAAATGTGTTCCGCAATACAACGTTCTCCGTATTTTAACAAACAAACACTTTACAAGCGCTCATCAAATATTTATCGCAGTGCTGATTGAGAAAAGTAATCAGTCGATCCGTCCGGAACACAGAACAAAAAATACAGTAGAAGGAGCAAAGTCCTTTTTTAGCTCCGGAACCACCGTACCCTAACTTACACTGACACAGGTTAATTGTATTTCGTCACACTAAGAAAAGCGTCGTGTGATTGGTTGAATGAAAGTAAGTAATACATTAGTCTTCGTTCATTTGAAAATTAACAATAATCATATGACGATAGAGTGGTTTATTATCTAATCTATTTACGTATTACGTCATACGGAATACTTTCACTACCAAGTTCTGCTACTCGCCGCTAGATGTCACTACACCAAATGCATTTAATAATCCTTTAATACTTTTGAGATAAGATTCATATTTCCGTAACGAGCTCTTTACTATTTTTGTACTATTGGTCCATTTCTAGGGTTGTACTGCTGCCATTACTTTATATATCGACAATGCGTTTTATTTTCAACTAAAATTAAAGTTGATAAATATATTTTACATTTCAAAATGAATTAAGTACCTTACTCATTTTTATGTTTGAAATCATTGTGTTTATAAATGTATACTAATATAAAAATGTATATAATAATGGAAGTAATTAATAAAAATAAAATTAAAACACTGGTTTTATTAATGAACTACTTACATTAATAAAACATCTACATACTAAAAAATATACATTATTGGCCTTGAAAGATAACATACTTGTTAAGAAGTTGCCTTTTTGATAGTTTTATATTAATTTTAAGTAAATGATGTATCCGCACATTAATGTAGCGTTCTGTTATGGCTTTTATCAAGTCAGTTACATGGTTTGATGTGGGGAATTCTCCAATTTGATGAAAATTTATATTTTCGAACAACCTTTCTCCGATAAACTTTCTTAATATTTTGGCCATTACTTCTTCTTTTTTAAATAATTTTCCATCCATTGTCCGAATGACAACTTCCGCCACTTTACAAATTTTTATCATATCGCTTGATGGATATACAAGCCCACCTTTATCTTTGGCTATTATAAATTTATGTAAAGAAATACATTTATATGAGATGAGAGCGCCAACACAGATGTCGCAATTAATTTTCTTTATTAAAATTCGGGCAATATATCCGGCAATATGTGCTATTGCTTGAGAACTAAATTCGGTAATGTTTTTTAGAAGTTCGCCGATTTCTTGCTCTTCTGTGTTGGACAGAAGACAAGAGTCTTCTGTCCAATCGTCCTGTGTTAAACCTGAATCAGTAGAGGTTTTATTTATGCGATCTACTGCGGACGAGCAATTTAGGATAGACAATTGTTCCAACGCAGTACAATTTCCTGATCCGAAATCTTTTAGTTCTACATGAACCAAAAGTTTTTTGTATGCTGCCACAAACTGTCTTGCTGTCGGATTATTATTAGATCCACCGTGTGCCCTAATATTACCAATAATATTATATAATATTATCTAATATAATATTAATATATAATATTATAATATTATTAATATTATTATATAATATTATCCAAAACCTCCTTTTTTATAGGTTCGAGACTTTATGAATGACTTAAGGTTGAGAAACCTTTCTCAATTTGAATATTACTAATAGATTCCCTCATATCCACCTTTTAAAAACTTATAAATAAGATTAACTAATTAAATAAAAAAAACGGTTTGAACAAGTCATGGAAGTACCTACTACTACAATTACTATACAGAATCATAAAAAAAATGCATTATAGGGTTAATTTTTTGCCGATATATCATAGAACATTGTAAGTTTAAAATATCGATAACTCATTATCGATAACGTCAATACCTAATTGAGTAGCGGACTGTGACATGTCAGTAGTTGGAATCTTCGAGAATAAATGGTTGACTTTAAAAGAAAGTAGACCCTATAGAATAAACAATAAAGTCTATTTGTACTTGTCTTGTACAATAAAATAATGTTTTTACAATTTTCATCGAAATTAAGTAAATCAAGACTAACCGATGATATGATATACCACCATTTGAAACATTTTTAGTTCTGCTGTCGTTTTTACACTCTAGAACAGCGCAATAAGGCATTTTTGTAATTTTTCTAAAGCTATTATCACTGTGACGGTTCGATCTAGACTGACGTGCGTGAAATAGGCGTGGCGGAGACAGCTTGCGAATCTACGCTAAACTCGGGGTACGCGCACCCCGCCCCCATACTACTTCTACTGTATTTTTTGTTCTGTGGTCCGGAATCATTACGGTCTGAGTTTGTAAGTTATATTTACACTGTTTTAGTACTTTGAAGAAAATAACTAAGTACCTATATATAATTTGTTAGCTATTCGACATTTTAAAAGAAAAAAGAGAAAGAAATAAATTACATTATATTTGGTACAAACATAGTATTTACACACACAGAACCATAGTATTTACACAAATCTTAAAAAAACCTTTAGCTTTTGAAGTAAATAACTATAAATAATTTGACATTTTAAAAGAAAAAAACGAGAAAGAAAGAAAATACATAGGTATATTACATACTTAGTATTTACACAAAACTTACAAATCATTTATTTGTAACAAACAAACAGACAGAAACATAGTATTTACGCAAAGTTAAAATACCTTTGGCTTATGAAGCAAATAACTATAAATAAACTGTTCTCAACATTTAGAATAAAAGAAAAAACATTTATTTGTGACAAACAGACATAAATCAACATAAAAATACAAAAGTTATTTTATTATATTGTATTATATTAAGGTTGGTATATTAAAAAACGTTTTAATAGGTTTGATTTATGTACATTATCTATGTGTCATTTTGTACGTTGTTAGTTTGTCGACCAATTTTTTTGTCCTATTAAAGTTCGTACTAATGCGGTTTCCGATTAAATACATTTAAGTGGATTGTTGTCATATAAAAAGCATAATTACACCATTTCGTTTTTCCAAGTCAACTATAAACTGTAGTCAACTACCAACAAAATAAACCAACAACGTTTTAACACAAGAGCTCACTGACTATCACAGTTTAAACATTCAACTTTACAGTACTAGCACAGTACAAACAGGGCACATAACCTACTGCTAGATTTCAGCCTGTTCGAATGAGAGAGAGAGTTGTGTGTCTTGCTCACACATAAGCAAACCTAGGGAATATTAGGGGGGTATCCTGACAACTAAAATGTTTATGAACTGTTATTTGATCAAATTGCAGTTCAGTTTTCTTCTTCGTCTTTTATTGATATTATGAATGATCGATTTTCATACCGTTTGATAGAATTAACGAAAAATTTGGTAGGCCATGCTCAAATCAGGTAGGTCATGCTTAAATCAGGTAGGCCATGCTCAAATCAGGTAGGCCACGTGCTAAACCGCGGCATGGACGTCATTTTAACAGCTCAGTCAACATTTTAGAAAGCTCAGTCACGTCAGTCCACAAAAATGCCACGGAATACTGATGAGTTACTTTAGTAAAATCATCGAAAACTGAACTGCAACTGAAAGGACATTCGGTCACGCAAGTTTTTTCTTGCTGGATAGCCCCCCAGGCACACATAAGTAGCATCACTTATTAATACAAGGGTGAGATACAAGTCTGCTAAGTGGGCGTCTAAGGAGCGGCAAGGGAAATCACAGGTGAAAGTAATCCGGTACGAACGAACAAAGCATTTAATTTTAATGGAAATACTTAGCTCGGATGAAGCAAGTAGAAATTACAAAAAAAAATTTTTAATATCTTTTTTTTTATAAAACTAGATAACATTAGATTAAAAAAAGTCTGTATTAGTGTCGCATGGTAAATCTAGAGCATACAATTATAATATTTACGGTCTTTATTTTTGCTGCAAAACAGTGATGTCTTTCTCAGAGTCATGAGTCGTATAAAAATAATATAAAAATGATATAAAAATAATAATATCGTATATAAAATTTTAGCCTATAGTCATTGTTTACAAAGTAATATATAATATAATCATAGCCGTAAATCGCTTGACTATAACTTGTAAAAAAAAGTAAATAGCCATTCTGTGCTTCGTATGATATTTACAAAATAAAATGTATAAAGTCAATTTGACTCCCAGTGTAAATAAAGCTCAGTGTATCTACCATGAGATGTCACAGTAAAATCGCCTGACTTTACTACAGTAGTTACGTCAATATTAGTATGACGAATTTTAGTACCCAACTATCCGCTAGAGGCGCTGTACAAATCTTCATACATTTTTTTAACTACAGACGCTAGCGAGTATAGTAAATATAGTATAGTAAAAACTCATGGTAGACCTACAGTTGCGATGCTGATGTCAAAGGTCTATCAATATTTTGTTTAAAAACAACGTATCAGCTATTATCAACAGAACAAAAAATATAAAATAAACTCATAGACATTTAAGACAACGGTTTTTAGTACCGAACTCAGTAAACTATGGAAACTAGATTGCTGTTAGATCTTTTACATTCATATTTTTGTGTACACTCAGATTCAGAAGTATATTTGTCATAATGACTCATAACAGAAAATAGTTAAGAGTATTATAATTTATATTGTACCTGTATAATGTATATTTTGTTTGGAACCGCACTTTAGCTTGGAAGGCGGGCGTTGGTAGCTGCGACACTGTCTTACGACTATTGCAGTTGCCATCGTTTTCTCTCAATTTTATTGTACCATAGTTTGTTCCGAAATACGTTTTTATTTATTATTTATTATATATTTTATCAATTTTATTTAGTTCTGATCGTTGTTCGTTAGACTGAACCGATGACAGAGCACTGTTAATACCAACCGAACGTAAAGTATTAAAAATATTCAAAAGAACTTTCAAAAAGCTTTTCATACGCGAACAGCCTTTACTTTTGATGGTAACAAGAGCCCTGGAACATAAAAACTTGGAAATAAATCAATCAAGCGTCCTGCGCTGCTGGGAATAGACTGGCTAGCCCCCGACTATTGTATTTCACTTTGTATTATTTGTTATGGTCCACGTAACTTCGCTTGATTTATTTATTTTGTGTTTTCTCCATGGCTGACGGTAGTTTGAAATTCAATTAATTTATTTTAATAGTACGGACGATGTGGAGGTAAAAGGTTACATTTCTGTGTAGCTATGTTTGCAGGCTCTGTTTTATGTTTGTTATTAAAGTTTTTGATCTAATCTTCGTGTAATTTAATACTTTTATTATAACTTTTTTCGAAACTTTGGGGTCATTGCTGAAAGTTTGGATGGAGTTTGATTGTGACATATTTGTTACGATATATAAGTAATTTTTTTTTCTGTGGTACTAATTAGGATTAGTTGAGCTACCAGTAGATCGTTTGCAACGGTTTGCAGATAGATCAGCTGTTTTTCAAATATGTTTATTTTGTAAATACTGTAGTAGTCGTAGGTTTGTAAATAAACGTTTATTTTAGTATAAATCGCGATATAAAAAGCAATAAGTCATTTAATGACATAAATTCTTCATTATTTTTTTTCATCTTGAAATAATCATCACATGATTTAATGTATCCTATATGTGTCAATATACTTTTTATTATTATTAAGTTAGCACCGTTTTTTCAATTTTTGAGGTCGGCAGGCTGAAAATGCTAACAGCATTAAGCCCACCTGTTGTAGGTACATAATTTGTATATTTGTGCAATAAAGTGTTAAATAAATCATATGTATAATATTATAAAATAAAACTATCAATAAATTTAAGTAGGCCTCTAGACTAGAAAAGGGTTGAGGTATATTCACATTCATTTCTAATGGCCTTTCAATCACATCGCGAACTCTAACCCACTCCTTTCACTATTCCCTATTCACTCGCCGGTAAGTGAATGTCGGTATTCACTCGTCCCTATCTACTAGAAGATGAATTACTTGGAGTTTGTGTGGGACCCACATCGAAGTTTCAGTAAGCTTTGAGGGAACCTTTTTCAAATAATACATCTCATCCATTACTATATATCTCTTCTTACATATTACATTTTAGAAAACTTATTCGAATATTAGTTTTGAAAATTATTGCAAACTTTGAACACATTTTTTATTTTATTTTATGAGAACAGTCTAAAATTTTAAGTACTTAACAATAATTAAAAAACGATTTATTAATTAATTCTTCTTGCACTTTTGCTTACGCTAGCTGCTTCGTATCATACAAATACTGTAATGTAAAGAAATAAACAAAAGGCTCGTGGAAAACGCATTGAATAAAGTCTTGTATGGGTATTGGCATAAGACTTATATTTATTTAACACCTGCTGCATCTACTCTAAGCTGTTAAAAGTCTAGATGGGAAGCGTAACACGCAAAAGTAAGTTTCTACAGTTCAGTTTCTAAGTTTCTACATGGAATTACTCTAATTAGGGTCCAGCCTAGGGACTCAGACTTAGAAAATTGTATGGTTGAAATGGTTTTGCAAGTCGACTTGTCAGTGGAAAGGTTTACTAATGCGCTTACCTTTTAGGCTAGAATAAAGCAGTACTATCACAACCAAGCCATGTCAATCATGATTTAATTCTGAACATCGAAACCATTCAACTTTCTAACTGGTAATTTAAAATGTAAATAACATACAAATTACGCAATCGCCAAAAACTTTTGCCCAAAACGCAAAATTTCACGAACAAATAAATAACTAGAGACGAAGCAAAAGGCACAATGTTGTAACTTCCATAAAATTTGCTATAACACATGTAAATTGCTTTGAAATTGTACGAAACTTTGACTTCATAATAAATCTGCTTGCTTTCTATGGCGTATCAAGAACGCACACACGGACGATTAAAGATTCCGCTCAGGATAAATAACAAGTAATGCTCACTTTATGAAGACATCTAAACAAATAGCTACACTAACCTAAACGCAATAAAGCTCAATTTAGTTGGCACAGCGCTGGATGCTACAGTTTACATTTACCTACAGACAATACTATGGCCCCTATCTTATCTAACGCGTTCCAAGTTCCGACGTATTCAACGCTGTGGCTTTATGTACTTGTAGATTCATTCCTAAAGCGTGGAGTGCACCAGGTCACTATTCTGGCCAAGACAGGCTACCAAAAAACTGGTAGCAATATTGACAAATCAAAAACTGATTAAATTGTACTAAAACAAAGCTTTGTTTAAGCCAAAACTCTTAGATATTAATTTTGTTACATTTAATATTCGTGTAGCAACGCATTGATGTTTGTTCTTCGTCTTGCTGATCTTTTTGTTTACATTATATGTATAAGTATTCTATCAGCAATCTAGTTTCTTTTATACAAGATTTGCTTGGTTTTAGTCTTGTGTGAAATTACTTTTATTAACCGCTTAAATGAATACGTATGCTTTCGTATATAATATAACTAAAAAACTAGTTTTCTTCAGAAAACCAAACTATATACGCTACTTCTCAATAGCAAGATCTAATCTAACTGCTTACCATACAATCTCTAATTTGTCTACTCCATATACCTACAGGGTGCTACACATCATAGTTTGTATACATAAAGATATACAACCGTTAATGTTGCTACATGGATTTCAATTAATTCGAGATTGAGCTATAGAAACGGTTTAGCCCACATCGTATCAACCACACTACTCTGTGATTTCATTGAGGTTTGTGGGGAATATTATGTGGCGTTACCACATACTTAGACATAACATTAGTTAATGCTTAGTAATTCAAAGGCATGGTGAAATTAGTTGTATTGAGGGAGAACGTACATCATTCCTCATTTATTATCCAACATACATTATTCGTCATTAATAGGAGCGTCGTTTTTGTGACATCGATGTTGCACGCGCCTTTGAAGAATTTTCTTTAATAATAAAGTTTATTCATAAATGTAGGTAATAATTAGGTTAACTTATGTTAAAATGAATAAAAAAGATAAAAAAGCTCGTTAGGAGTTTCATTTACAAAATATGTAAGCAAAAATATATCGAATTTGGAGAAATTTGTTTTGTTGACAAACAAGCTCTGAATAATAATTTGTTTATTGTTGATTTCAATGACATTCGGATGTGCGCAATAACTTTCATGATTAGAAGTTATTTAAGTTACTAAGACTGCTTTCGAATAATTTATTAGAATCAGAATAACAAGTAAAGAACTTTGATGATCTTTCATTACCAAAGTTCTTTGCTTGTATATATTTTTAAAAAGTTACGATTATAGAGACCTTTGTTCAACGTGGGACGAGATAGGTTAGGAACAAATAAAGTGAATGTAAATGTAACTGTATATGCGAATCCCTCTACTTGCTAGGTCCCAAAAAAATCGTTGGATTATGTGAGAGATGAATTAAAAAGTAATAGATGCAGGGTTGACAAATGATAGGAGTGGAAAAAATCATTATGCGTCTACTCCACCTAGCATGGGATAAGGACAGGAATATAATATATATTAGGTATAGTAGGTAGGTATAGTAGTATAGTAGATAAGTATATATAAAAAAAAATGCGTGGGTATTTAACATGTGTAAAATGTTTCCGAATACCTCTAAAATTTGTTAAAAATATCTTCAAAAGAGAGTAATAACAACGTTCGGTGAAGCGTTCAAACCCTTTTTCAATTAAAATTCAATTAAAAAGAAAAAACATTAATGTTCTCCGTATAGAAAAGTATACAAACATAGTGGGTATAAATCCTAAAAGCAATTCAAATTCAATTACTAGGGTTTACTTTCGACTAATGGGAAAAGGTTCTTTTGTTACGGGTTTATTTAATTTGTGTGTAACTTTGATGTGAATACTGAAGTAACGGATTTGCATGAGCGAAATGCAATTTACGAATACACTGTATTTTTAATCGAAAGACTTTTTTGTTAATTTTGATGTTTAAGTTTTTGGTCAATTAGAATAAGAAATTGTTTATTTATTCGGGTTGTTGGAGCTACTAGAAGATGATGATTTAAAGACTTCAATAATACTGTATTTATTTCAGGAATTCGTCCTACTTATATAATTTTTCTTACTTATCAATATCTACCTAGCTATCCTACCTAGCCGTATCTATTTACCCTAACTAAATGTAATAACGAATTATATTATTTATTTTGTCTAACAATTAATTAGGTAGGTACTAACTTAAGTTTGTATTTATTTGTACGACTACGACTATATACCATGACAGCGCTCTTTTTTCACCTACAATTGAAACTCTCACCGGATGTCTTCAGTGCGTCATTATAGCATAATAGATTTAGGCAGTGGTAACAACCTAGGACTTTAGCAATGAAAAACTCAGTCAACAGTGAACAAAAATGTTCAAGTTCAAATTACCGAGAGAGCTCTGAAATCGTTATGTTTTACGATCGGTCATGATTACTTAGTGCTGCAAATGTTCCAGCTGTTTCCTTAATAGCAGTTTGGAGTCAACTAAGCCAAATTAAAATAATGGGCTGTTTTTGTTTGAATTTGAATTGTTCTCAGACTCACACCCTAACTAGTGGTAATAATAATTTATGAATATTCTAAAATAACCTATCCAGTAACGAATGCAACTTTTACGTCATATTATTTTTTATATACCTGTCTATACTATACCGATTGCCTAATAGTTAAGCTTAGTTATTTGTTTTTTTTCTTTATAAGTACCTACAATAGTTTTAGTAATATTGCTTCTTCCGCCTAGTTTGTGAAACAACGTTATATTTACATTATGTTACATATATTTATATTGTGTTGATATACGATATTCTTTAGATTGGATTTATTTATACCATTTAAGCAAAAATAAACTGTACCTATTTCTTATCCTACTTATCAGAAGCTGTAAAAGAGCTTACAGAGTGGGGCCTGGTGACCTGTAATACAGATTTTTATAAATCTACATCAGGCACCAGTCTTTCACAAAGTTAGTCTCAAACTCTTTCTTGTACTTTAGTGTTGGAACTGTTTTAACTTTGTGGAAGAAAAATAAATGACTTTTTATTTTATTTTATTTATTTTATTATTCTATCAATTTTTGGCTTATTCCCAAAATCCCCTGCGAGTTCCCCTTGGGCAGGTTTAGAGGCTTTTTGTGGCACAATCCCCTGAACTTTGTATGCGACTATTTCCAGACCGGTCCCGAAATCCTTTGAACTTTGACCTGAGTTTACTAACAGTAACAATTTATATTTTATTTTGTGACGTTTTTCATTCAGTGCTAAAAAATGACTTCAAAAGCTGTGTAGGACGTTTTCAGTATATTCAGTCATGGGGATGCATATTCATGAATTTGTTTATATCGTGATACACAACGTACGGGCAATGGTAGTTTTATTATTATTTATGGCGGATGAGTGTAAAATGCATGAGTTATTACTTTGTGTTTCGATAGTGTTAGGATTCTGTTATACTTTTTATTCTGAATCCTATATTCATCCAATGAAATTAGTAAATTCGGCAATGCAGCCAGTATCTTGGGTATACGCTTCCGATTGGTATTAATTTGGATCGTTTGCAACGGTCTGTAGATCGTTTGCAACGGTCTGTAGATAGCTCAACTGTGTCTTATGTATTTAATATATACCTATGTACATTTTTTTAATACTGTAATCGTAAGTTGTAAGTTTGTTTGTGAATGAAGTAGATATAACTTGTTTCAATGAAATTTGAAATTTATTATTAAAATATCCCAGGCTTACGTTAAAAATTTATCAAATATTTTTATCAACACCCTTTTAGGATTACGAAATACTTTTTAAAAGTAAGCTGAGCTGTATTTTATTGATAAACGATAAATACTGATAAAACTTTTTACCCCATGTCCACAAACAACTTAGAAAAAAATACCCCAATATGTTATTCATATAACTTTATAAGTTGGATACTTTGAACAATTTTATGCACAAAGTTTGCGCATCAAAATAACACGCTAGTATAGTTTTACTGACGGTTTAGTATCGTTAGCACGTGTACTTTGCAGAATCGATGACCATCAAAATCATTTATTTATCATAAACATCATATAACTGAACTAGGTATAATTGAAAAATTTGGATATCCAAAAATTGATAAAAAAAATAATTATGGATAGTCTTTCACTAGGTATTATTAAGTGGTTGAGACTAGCCCTAAAACCATGTAGTCGCGATTTCTGTTTTTTTCAGGGAATCATAATTAAATAAATAAAACTAATCTATCGAATAAACTTATAGAATCATTCTTCAGACCTTTTTTTAATAGACTTCACGCGATCTTACTTATTTCGAAACGAGAATGGCTGAATAACTAATAAATAAAAAATGGTGCTCTTGAAGCATTAACTACTCCTTTTAATTCCTGTTTCTATTTTAATGCATTGTATGTTGGTTTTTAACTATGAATGAAATCATTATTTAACTAGAGTAAACTCATGCTCAGGGTACTGTACTAGTTCTAAATACAATTTTGGGGTTGAGAAAGTTCATAAGGGTGACCGTAATATTACCATAAATATCCCTCGCTTTCCATATAAAACTTGCTGTTGTTTTGGGTCAGTTGGTACGAGTATGTATCATTTTAACTATTATTGTATGTAGTTCCAAGTTCATACTGTCCCCAAAAAAACCAAGAACATTTTTAGACCTCAGATCGGGACATATATTTAATATATGTCCCGTATAATTATAAATAGTTCAACTTTTAATGTGTTTTAAGAAAAACTACTGATTTTCTGTATAAAAATAATCGTGAAATTTTAGGTGCAATTACAACATAGGCGTGCGTAACCATGATTATAATTTTATTTAGTTTCAAAGCATAGCTATTAATTACTTTGTCATCAACTTTTAACGTAAATGTTAGATACTTATTTAGCACAAGATAATAAACAACAAACTTTTCTGAACATTAATTCAACTTTGGTCTTTTTAAAAAAAATATGAAGCCGATAAGGTTTAAACCTTCCAAAATCCAATTAAGCTGATAAAAGATAAAACAGGAAACTTCCTAAATCGACTTTCCGAAGCATTATGTTGGCGTAATTCTTTAATCAGCCAGGTACTGTTTTAAAAGCTTAATCTCCTCGCGATAGGAGATTTACGAACGGGCCTGTTTCACTAATATATAGAATATTAATAGCCCACAGACAGATTTAATATTGAGCTGGCTATAACACTATAGTAATTTATTGGTGAACATGCTAAAACCCAGCAAACGGTTCCGTAAAGCGGAACACCACACCACTTTGAGGAATTATTGCTTAGATAATTTTCCGTACTCTAGCCTACCTTGATCACTAGACCCAGCAACAAGAACCTAAAAAGCTAGTCATCATTCAACATATAGGAGACTTTGCAATAGATCCCAGACCAGCTTTTTTGAAAGGCGCCTGCCTTCCATGCTATGTCTCGTGGGTTCGATTCCCACCAAAAAGCACGGAGGACAAACTGACTTCTCCATGACAACTAAAATTCAAGTTAGTCGACTTAAAAATAAACATTATATACCTTACATTATTTGTATTAATACAGTTTCTTGGTAGCAGCATAAAAACTTATAAAAGCCCAGATCATTTCCAAGATAAACAGTGAAAGTAATAAATCTTGTTTATTGCCTGCCGAATAACTTGATTGGCTGTTATTATTATTTCGGTGTACAGTCCCTGAAGGTTGATATGTTGTCAAAGCTACGAAATATTATTTCTAAGAAATATTCTATATTCATACTTCTAGCCTAAACCCTTTTCAAACTAACTACTTGGCAAAAGGCCTACGCCGCCATTACTGCTTAGAGTTAATGGGTAATAATAAATAAATGTAACTTAATTTTATTTATTTTAGTATGTAACAGAATAAAGGTATTTTCATTTATTTATGTATAAGTCTGCATAGTCACTTAACATCATGCAAGATCAAGATCATAGTCAAACGCTTGAAAACAAACTTAAAAGTGAGAAAATGTGCAAAATGTCACACTTTCTCACTAAATCCACGGTAAGTTTTATCTAAACTTACTGACGAGCTCAATAAAATGAGCTAAGCTAAGAGAGAATATCACATTACCTGTTATAGCTTGCATTTTTAAAGTGAATGAGGTTGCTTGAAATTTTAGAGACATATAGGAGAGATTGACTTTCAGGCAAAATCACCAATATCGTATTAAAAAAAAAACATTATTGATAACATCGTAATAATTAACATAGATGGATATAGCTATAGTGCTAAACATACGTGACATTTCACATCAGAATAACAATATTTGTAATGTCACTGTCAGGATAATGTCAGCCATGTCAGTCAGCTGTTAGAACTTTTCGTGGTAAAACCTTTGTGTGATACAACCATAGATATAGAGAATAGACTGTTCATGGTTTTGAACATAGTTTTCTTTCAAAATCGGGAAATTTACCATGATTTGTGAGTTTGATTATTTCGCGATATTTTGACACAGTTGCATGCGCCATGATCACGAGACGCACTGAAGTCTTTGCAAGTAGATATTAATATCATTAGCAGACATATCGGTCTACCTTCTTTCGCACTATTACTACGATCGTTCGTAGTAACAGAGCGAAAGAAGACTACCATGGGTTGCACTCACAAAACATGGTAAATACCCGTTTTATAAAGAAAACTATGTGCGTACTTTAGCCAGGTAGGATTTTAAAAAGTGGTGGAAAAGCGCGAGAGAGGTAAAACAATCGTGCTAGCATTAGTAGTTGTCTATTTCGACATAGACTTACAGACCTACAGAAAGGTACAAGTATTGGCCGCACATTTTAATTTCTTGAGGTCTCTGAGACTCTATGTCTGTACATCGTAGGTGCCTTTCATCATATAAATATTTATAACATTAATCCGATATCTATGCAGACATGAAACATCAATGTCAGTGCTGTAGATGTAGAGCTTTACATACATCACAACTCAGTTTCAGTGCTCGTTTGTCCATTGTACCCTAACACCTGTACCTACAAGACTGGACCTCATCAACACCACAAACCAGGGAATAGAAGTGGCTAAGTTTTATTCGAACTTGGTTTGAAGTTGTTGTTGTTGTACCTACCTATTGACACGCAAGAAGAAGAACAACTCAGTTGGTATGTATGCCTTCCGAAATATATGCTAAGGATTACAAAAAGGTTTTACAAAAACATTTTTAAATCTACACTAATAATATAAAGAGGAAAGAGTTCTAATTGTGTATTCGTGTGTGTGTATCGAAACAGTAACGTAATTAAGATACACTGCGCGTTGACACCAGCTTTACTGTTGAACATTACAGCGTTAGCGAGCAGTGTATTTTAAATAAGTTACGTTTACGATTGTCATATTTGTTCGTGCGTAGCCCTCTGTACCTTCACCACGTAAATAAATACCGACCGACCGACACTTCACTAGAGCCGACCTTATATAGCCGACCTTTTCAGGACCGAATTTAAATCGACCAAATTAAGGTCATCCTTAAGGGTCTATTAACGGTCAACATTGAAAGAGTTTATTTAGTGCCTTTAGCATTCGTTTTGTAATAAATTTTTTGTAATTATTAATTTGTAACAAAAAAAAACAAACATGGTTCTTTTTATCTTTTTTATTCGCACAAATATTATCAAAAGTGTCAAACTATCAGGATTATATAATTATTCATATTTGGGCGTTTTTTTATTACAACTGTTTGTTAAATACTAGATAAATATTTTTTTACAAAATTTGCGAGTTTAAGCTTACTTTTGAGAATCAAGCCCAAAATAAGCGGTCTTAGGTTTTTGAGAGTAACCACAAACAATAAATATAAGAGTCATCGTATTACGTAAGCTCAATTTGTTCGAGATTCATTACGCGTCGTCACCACGACAACCAAACAACACCGCGTAATGTATCACGAATTTTGACATTCAAGTCACAGAAAAAAGGATTAATCACGCTTCGCTGGCTCTTTTTCCAGGCTCATGATAAAACTGAAGTCCGAGTGTCATAATTCAAAAATATCTCAAGGGGATTCAGAATGAAAGAATGCTGGCTATAAAATCTGGAGTAAAGTAGCGGAAGCTCATTGTAGATGCCACATTTCATTTGCAGGATTCACTGGAGGGCTATTCGGCTCTCGCGCCTGAAATAACTGTCGCATAACGTTGATTTAAGCATTCCATAATGGAGGCAGGTGACTGGGGCTAGGAGCTTTGCAGACCGGAGCTACCTCATGGAACACTCACACATTAGTTACAGTGAAAAGATTAATTAAATCATGTCAAAAATCTTACTATTTCAGTAAAAAGTAAGGATTTTTTTATATCTAAGTTTTGTGTTGTGTGTTTGCCAAATAAATTTTTATCTATCTATTTTCATCTATCAAAATAAGTATTCTATGAGTTTTTTTATAGCATCTACAAGTTTTTATAGCTATGATTTCTTTGGAACGAGAAGGCTTTGTGTGAAATATCAATGAATCTAAATCTAAGTAACTCAGTGATTAGATAGCACTTTTCTGGTAAACTTGTGCTTAGTTTAGGCTAGCTTATGTAACTTACGAAACTTCATATACTTCTTTATATTTTCAAATACTTAAGAACAAAATAACTTTTATGTCACAAAACAAAGTATACATAAACTTGTTTTTCAGTTCATTCTATCTATTGCACAATAGGTAATTAAACTTACAAGTGATTTTATCGCAAAAAAAATTGCATAGTAATTAAACTTATAATAAATAATAATTATTCTTTCCGTACAAGGTTGTCTGGTAGAGAAAGCTTTTTAGCGATAAGGCCGCCCATTGGATATTATAGAGATTAGCTGGTAAGTTCCTACTTGTTTAAATTAAATTAATTTGTTTCTTTGTGTTTCTTTCATTGCGCACAATAAAGTTATATTCTATTATTTTTTTATTCTTTATTATCAATTTGCTTAAAAAAAACAGATATTAATGCTCCATGAACAAAAGCCTACTCCATTACTGATTACCCCGAGGATTGGTATTACAGTGAGTGGTCATGATTTATCTACAGTGACACTTCACCAAACAGATTTGTTTAAGTACGAACAGATAACTGGTTTGGAGTATAGTCAAGCTTTCAGTGAAATTGATTCTATTTTGACCATCATGACCTTTGGTTTTGTGGACAAAAATATAGAGAATCTACAATTAGACTGCAGACAATGATAACCATTGTCTGTCTCGGTGAGTTAAAATATACAGAAACAAAAGAAATACGAATAGTTGACATGTGCTAGACTAAATAAATAACTTTGAATCTGTCATTGTACATTTATTATTAAAAGTAATTATTTTATGAAATTCATCGTGATAAATTAGGAATTTTAATATAGTGAAAGTTATTCCACTTACACACTTATGTTTTGACAATTATTAATTAACATTCACATAAAAAAGTTTTTGCAAGACATTTCAAGTTGATTCATTTATTGAGGTATGATGAATCCTTAAAAATACATCTTCCAAGAGCTCTTTCCATCGTATTTGATCATATTAAGCTTAATATGTATTCAGATTAACTGAAAACAGATGTTATTGAATAAGGGGATTGTGTGTTTCGTTATTCAGCGTTGATAAGTATGGTCGAACGTAAACGTAATCATTTGCCGCATTATTATTGTGGCTGAACTGGCGACGTGCCAACTGAAATGTATGAGACATGGGTTTGATTCCCATGACAGGCGTGATGTGCTAAAATACAGGGGCTGAGAGATTGAGGTAACATTGTAGTTTCTGATTAGTTGCGACAGTTCAGGGTTTAGTTTGTTTTGTTTTATTAGAATTACCTCTTGTTTTTTCTTAATAAAGTTCTTTTTTATTTGTCAATCTGAATTTGTATAATTTATGATTGGGATATGTCGCGCTTAAAATTGCGTGAACTACATTTCTTATTTTTGACTGCACGCACGAAAAAACATGACTCATGAGGCGTTCTGAGGCGTTCTGAGGCGTTCCATGATGTGACGTTGTCACGTTCAACTATCGTCAGTAAACCGACTTTACAGACTACCATTTTTTTAATGAATATTCTCGGACAATTCACTCATCACACTCTAGTCTCAAACTAAACGCAACAAAATGGGAACTAGACTGCTGATAGAATATTTATATACATTTCTTTGTAAACCCATCTACAGAATAAATATTTATATTCATCACCCAAACATTTTCTCTGGGTGGGAATCGAACCCACGACCCACAGCATGGAAGGCCGAGCTACTACCAACTGAGCTGTGACTTCATCATTCAAGTATTTTGTATGCTATACAAGCTTCTTTATAACTCCGCTAGGGGCTCTGCAGGAATCTCCACAATAACTGACGCACGCTGTTGCGTTAGACGATAGGCACTTTACGCCTTTTTAGACCAGAACTCACACTAAGCCGGTTTTAGAGTATTTTTCTTGATTGGAGTAGTTATAATAATAATCGTTATTAAGATAATTTGTTCCGTAGAACATAATAATATTAAGAAGCTATACCAAAAGGTGAACGCGTCTGGAGGAACATTATTGCCATCTCGAGATTAGCAATCGGGTTTCTCGTAATAAAATATCTAATTTTATGATTTTCCCTTCAAGTGTGAGGAGATGAGATATTTTATTAATTTTATTACCTTCTGGTGAATTTCTTTTATTTTTGCACGTGTTATCATCATCTTTGGTTTATTGAAGTAAGTATGTGTAACATTTTGAGAATTAAAAGTCTATTATTGTATTAAAAATCAAGAGTCTTAAAAATGAAATGAATATGTCAAATGTGGAACCGATCACACCAAAACATTGATCGCTTATATTAAAAAAAAATGTTTTTTTACAAAAATGAACTAAACTATATTTGGCAATAAAGCCTTCAATTGTGTCAAAGTATATAGGTATAGATTCTAATTTCACAACTCGCTGTTTCCCCTAAGTGTATTTGCCATCCCTAATATTGTAAGTCATTTATTACCATTTCGGTTGTATGACGTACGCTGGTTTATTGCGCATTCCCTCACTTTAGAGAATGCCTAGACTACTTCACCCGTACGTCTGTTACTAACTTTGCATTACAACAAAGGGCTGCGCACCGCGAGTGCTTCTAAGTCCATTTCAGAACTCGAGAGTAGCGTCAGGAACCCTCAAAACGTTCGTAGTTGGACAGAACTAGTTCAAACAAGGTTCAAACTACAGAAGTGCTAACTATTCAGAATATAAGTGTGGTTATCTGTTTTGTATGTGAAGCACCCGTTGAGACGGTCTTTTGTTGAAATGTCTAGGCATCTAGATATTTCAACAAAAGGATTGTGTTTTGTCGTAAAGAAATATTATTATTTTATTCAGAGTCGTTTACAGACAAATTCTTTCATCATATAAATTAAGAGTTTTTATAAAAAAAAGTGTTTTTCTCGATATTAATGAGAAATTGGTCATTATAATTTCATGTTATGTCAGTTGTTTGAAAAAAACTGATACTTGGGCATCGAAAATATGTATGAGGTTCTTTGATGAGCAAAAAACTAATGAGATTAGTGTTAAAGTGATAATGCTTATCCGTTTATTACTCAACAGAACAACACGAGTTTTTCATCTAAATAATAAACATATTTAAATCAAGAAAGTCTGATTCCCGACTTCTAGCCAACTTTTCATACTCAAACAAATTACGCTTTTAAATGTGTGATCTTACACAAGACTTTCAGTCCGACGGTCAATAAACTCCTCGACTAGTTTAAAATGTGGTTAAAACATAAAACATTTTATAGTAGGTTGTAATATTATTAATCCGCACAGTAATATTAACCCTTACAATTAGTGAGGATGTTGTCACAATACATTTCGTTTCTCTTATTACAGGCTCGACGAGCCTCGCTTTGGTGCTGTAAAATTATGCAGAAACACTGTACAGAACTTACAAACAGCTGGTTCATAGATTTTATAAGTTTTTGAATACTGATCTTGGTTTGATAAATTGCGAAGTTATTACCAAATGTACCTAGTAATCTTAATTCTTAAATTCATTATTGTACACAGAAAACACAGGTATTATAAAAGTATGTACCATTCGAGCCCTAGGAGTAACTTTCTTCCAGCAAACCTTTGAGGTTAAGGAAAGGTTAAGATACCAAGGTAGAATTGTGTACATAAGAAAATAGAAGAAAATACCTACTGGTAGGTAGGTACTTACATAAATTATACATACATAACATCGTGTGGGTGTCTTAGCTGAATAACAATAGACTGTGTCCAATATAGAACTGACGCAATTAGCCGTTCCATGGAACGACTAGGAGTTGTCACAATAGCACTTTAGGGGTTTATTCATATGGCGACAGGTAACAACCGACATACATTGCTACTAAATATATAAAGTAAGTAGTAATGTAAAGTACTACTGCATAAGTACTGCTAGTACTGTCACTAAAAGCTGGTTCAGACACGGCGGAAACCGCGCGGTTTCAAACCGCGCGGGTCAACCGCGTAGGTCTTATTTACATTAGCGCCTATTCATTCGTTCACACCTGTCCGCGCGGATTCCGGCGGATTCTGGCAGATTTCCGCGCGGAATCTGCCTTGTCTGAACCAGCTCTTAAAGTCACCCTAGTGACTGCATAACGTTGCTTAGAAAATCCGTAGTTCAATTGTCAGTCATTCCTTTTAAATGAAACCTCTATCATTAATATAGATTTTTCTTGTAATATAACGAAATACAATAAAAATAAAGTTCTAGAGTAATCTAGACTATTAAGGACGATATTTGAATACAAATACTAAGGAAAACCGAATAAAGTTAGAGGCAGATTTTAATATATTTCCTAAAGTCTAAAAACGATTTCCCTCAAACTCAGAGATTGAAAACATTTATAATAATATCATTTAGTTTGAATACGTACATTAAATATAATTTTGCCGCCATTTATGATATGTAGTCAAATCCAGGTATTTACCCAATCTTATTCAGAGAAAATCCTTTTGTGCTACGTTTCCCAAAATAAAAATTTATAAACTAGTTCCGAAATGTTACCTAATTTTTGGAACAATGTAGTTTTGAACTCGTTTGTTGAGTTTTTCAGTGTTCCGACGCAGTGCCTCTAGTTTTTTGTGTTTACTAAAAGGTTGCAGGGATAAAAGGTAAAAGTTTGTTTAACTTTGTAAAAGTGTAAATTTGACAGCAATTAGTAAGCGGAATATTTTTGTTGTACTAAAAATAGGAGATTTACGAAATTTTAGTACCACGTTATTTAGTTTATATGCATGAGATTTGAACATAGATAAATATACGTGCTATTTTAAAAAACTGAAATGGGTATAAAAGTTTATCCCTCGCTTTAAGATACGACATGATAAGATACGACAAAAGAGTAAAATAATAAGTTCCAAACGCAACCTTTGTAAAAGATGCAGCAAGAAGGAAAGTTGTAAAGTAACTCCGAGGAACAAGTTATATTATGATATTCTCACCATTATATTTCTTAAATAAATATAACGTTTCAGAAAATATAGCATTTAACTTCTACCCAAACGAAGTTTTCTATGCTATTGCATAGCTTTTATTTCGGGCATTGAGCGTGGAGACTGAATTCCCTAACGAAAATACCGAACGAAAATAACTTAACACAGCGTAATCCAGCAAAAAATGCTATGCAATAGCTTTACCACGACAGTCCCCGAGTGCCACAAGTATTTTTTTTATATTACTTTTAAAATAGGTAAGTACACAAAACAGTTGATTAATAAAACAGTTGATAATTATAGTTGATTAATTTCATTTACAAATACTTAATAGGTACATAAAAACCAAACAAGATGACACTTGCTACAGTTTGTAAAATAAAAAACCATTTCCCGAAAAACAATAAATAAATAAATAATGCTGGACAATCCACACAACATCATTTAGCCCCAAGCTAAGCAGAGCTTGTGTTATGGGTTCTAGAAGACTGACATACAATACATTACATAGATAGATATTTTTTTATTACTCATATGAATAACCCAGAGCAATAGATAACACGGTTCTGTATAATTTCATACGTAGAGCACAACATACTACTTAGTGACTTATGATTATTGTAGGTGCGGCTTATAACATAATAAACCTATTTTATGTTATGTTGGTAAATTCTACTTATTCCTATAATGAAATAGGGCAGTAAACTGGTTAGTTTGTAGATCTGGGCCCATTCGTTATTTAGCTCGCCCCAAATGTCACGGTCTAGTTAGTTTTACTACGAGAAATAATCTATTGTATTGTTTGTTATTATTACAATTTTGTCATTCATGTCTTGTTTTAATTAATAAAATAAGAATTAAAATTTAGTACTTACCTATTTCAATTTTATTTTTATAAATTAATCTTAATTCTTATTAATGGTTTTGTTCTCTTTAAATGATATATAAACAAACTTTCCAAATAAATCTAAGTTAACAAATACTTACATACGAGTTGACATTTTAAATCGCTAAATAGCTAGATATTATGATAAATTTAGTACATTTGTGCCAAAATAACTATAATATTATTTATTATCTACCTTAAACATCCTTTCAAATACCCTAAGAAAGTACGAGAAACCAAGAAGTCTAAGAATTTAATATGCAGATTACATCTGCATATTAAAGTCGTTATTGTGACCCTATTTCGTTTTTCATTTTTAATTGTTGAATGTAGACTTGGCTTGCGGCGTTAGGAACAAAACAAAACACACAAAAAAAAACAAAAGAATATGACATTTCTTTTTTTTTTAATTCCTGCTTCATTATTTGATGGAACCAGACAAACACTTCAGCAGCAATGCCGTGCGTCTGTAGGCAATTAAATTGGAATTGGTACAAGTGCCTTGCGATTGCGAATTATAACGAGAAGTAACAGCTTAGATACGTCTGAGCTTGTTCAAATATTTTGTTTAAGAAAAAAATATTTTGAAAGTCTAAGCCAAAATAAATGTGACAATCACAGAGGTTTTGAAATGATGGCGTAGCGTATTCGAGTTACATGACGTGTTAACACTAGCTTGAGAGCCGAACGCTGCAGCGTCACCGCGCAGTGTATTTTGAATGTATTAAAGTTACAATATTTGTATTTTGAATGTCCTTCTTCTTATCGTGTCGATGCTACAACTGTACTTTGTTGTAGCATCGTGTTGAAAAGATTAGCCAGACTAGACACTGCTTTACCGTGCCTAGCTGTTACCAGTGTGCGCCACGAGGAGGCTCTTTCCATGCACCCCATTATTGAATGTACTAACGTTACAATGCGTTTGAGATTATCATATTTAACCAATAAAAGACCTTAACCTATACTTTTTTTCCAAAAAATTAATAATAATTGTAAAAACCAAATATTTATTCTTAAGCCGACTAAAGTTAAGATTAACTAATAAACTTTAATAAATTCATCGGTCATTGAGTCAACTAAATTATTAACAAACTTTGCTTAGCCATATACCTACTGAAACAAATATTTTCTGTTCTTCTTTTTTGTGTCGGCATTCCCCGTTGTTGTGTATCTGGCCCAAAAACGGGCCACGTCAATGGCACTCTCCGTGCCTTCGCAGAGCTCCCTTATAGTGCAGGTGTTGGTGCACTCTGGGCAAGATAACAGATGTTGCATTGTCTGTGGGTCTCCACAGTCACATTGCGCTAGTTAAAAATACTGCATAACACCCAATGTTTTATCAAAATAACTGAAGCAGCTGTATACTTTTAAGCTATGATCACGAAGAGAATACCATTCAGTCTGCTCAAAATTAATGATGTAATGCGGTCTCGTTCGAAAACAGACGCGAGTGTTGCGGTCTTGTACTATGAGTGATGATTTATGTATTCAGATTCATATGCCGAACTATAATTATGGTAACAAATTGCTCTGAGTTACAACGGAGACGTGCTGCGATTATGTAGACTCGTGCTATCTACGAAGGTCTACGAAAACTTACGAAGTTTTACGAAGCTTGATTATATTAAGAATTTGAATTTATTTTTTTGAATAGTTTCTATTTAGCAAACGCGTTACACCGTAGGCCGCATCATCATATAACATCAGATATGATTGCGGCCAAGCATTTGTCTATACCTAATGCATAAAAAAAAATTACAACAAACGAAAAATTATATACTTTAAAATAAAAGAAAATATGAATTGATATTAAAGTCGTATTTTTTTTATTACAAAATTACACGAAATTCGCTAAATCTTCTTATTTGCCCTTTAAACAGGGTTCATATGTGACAGCTAAATACATTGTATTACCATATTATGTACTATCCCATGACAACAATAAATGTATTGAGTATTTAACTACAATAAACTTAAACACATACCAGATTGAGCTTTATCAACTTAAGATACTGATTTTCTTGTCGATGTTTTCATCCATCTTTGTTTTTTCAAAGAAAAATTCCTGCCAAACTAAACACTAAACATGAATTCCTCTTAAATGCGGCTAGCCACTGTAATGAAAACTTATTCGACGTCCCGTCAATATTTTCCCATTTATTGTTCAAAAATCCGTGAAGTTATTTCACGGTTCAGTGGTTACGAGTTAACAAGCTCGGTCTAGAGCATGTTCGTACCCAACTACAAGGTTGCAGCAACCCACCGTTTTGTTATTAACTAGTAGACTAGTAAGTTACTTGGTAAGCTCTCTTCAAAGAATTCGCTTTAGCGATTTTATTAGTACAACCGTGGTTGAAAACAAAGCACATTTATTTTTTATACTTGGTTTTATGTTTAACAAACATTACTACGATCAGAACTTTTTTACTTTGTTTTAATTTAAAAAATGACAACCTTTTGCAAAGATATTTTGAATCACCCAAATAAATAAGATTCAGAAAGAATTAAATTTGTAATGCTGCAGCCAAATATTTGTAAGTAATTTATCACAATTTTTGCTATAAAATACACAATTCAAACAGTATCCTTCATTTTTAATCTGCGTCGCGTTACGGACCGATTTTTGCGACGAACGAAAATAATTCTTCGAAAAACAGATGCGACAGGAAATATATTGGCTGGACGAGACCAACTTTTTTCTTTTTTTTTTTTGCTCGGTTTTGGTGGCTATCATAGTACGGGTAGTGATGCGACTGGCACATGTCAAAAAAAGTTTTTCCACATATGAACGATCTCGTCAGGAATTTTTTCAGCTATATTGTTTTGTGCGTGCCTTTTTTACGTCTTTATATAGGAGTGGGTTTTATTTAGGCTCAACGTTAGTTCTTTTTTGTGTTATGATAACGGAAATATTATGATAATTAATATACAATTAATCTTAATTTAGGTACATCGCTATCTAGTCGGAAACTACACAAGGCTTGTACTATGAAGGTTTAGATGTTTAAATATGTTTGGTTACATAATAACAACTTAACCATTTGAATGAAACTTGAAATGTATATACTTAGTTTGTTCTAATCCACTTATTATCACGAAAAATAAACAGATGAGAGAACGCGGATAAAGCCGTAAGCAAAAGCTTGTATACAAAATACCAAACTTAAAAAATACTATTTATGTTCGTAAAACAATACAAAAGCCTTAAATTTTTCAATGAACATTTCATTTACTCAGTGCCTCTCGTATTTCGTTGCTCTCCATCAACAGAAACTCGCAACGGTCTGTTTGTTTGTCCGCTGGGATATATTGTTGTTTTTCTATAGCAACTGTATATATCTGAACAACGGAAACGACCTCAGTCCCTTTAATTTCCGGTTGCACTTGTGTCTTGTTTATTTCCATCTCTGCCATCAATTTTAGTGTCGTCCACGGGTTTGACAGACGAAAAGCGAAATTAACGGCTTAGGATACGGCGCGTATTTTTTTTTAATTGGAAAAAGTGTGTTTTATTCTGTTTAGCTAGGACATTCATCGGATAAATCACAGTAGAAATTTATCCAAGTACTATATTTCTAAGTTCTTTGTGTCCTTCCAATTAATGATGTACTATCGTGGCGTGGTGCTAAAAATAAACTAAGAAAAACAAGCCAGTTTTATTTATAAGTAAATTCTTTCATATTTTTGGCTCCTGTAACACAGTTTTTTAACTAGCTCAGGAGCCTATGGATTCAACTTTTTCTGTATAAACATTTATTTGTGTCAATAAAACATATTTTTACTTTTTTTACTTTTTTTTTTTTTATTTAATCTACTTTTGTTTTAGGTTCAATACAATATGTATAAGTTTAATTTAACAAATCAATCAAAGTTATACATAAATATTTGGGCGCAGAATGCTATTTTGGTTTTGAATCGGGTATAATATGAGAATGGTTCTTGTGAATCTACCTAAGTCTCAGTGCACACACAAATTCCTTTGTGCAACGTTCCTTTGTCGTGTTGAGTTGTCAGCTTTAATTAGCTACCAAGAATCTTCCTTTATATGTTCAAGGCATGCAGTCACTAATTAGTTCAAATCTCGAAGTGCTGGGTAAGCACGAACAGTCTGGCAACCACAATCGCATTGTATTGGTAGAGAATTTGATTTACATTGCGCGGTGACGTTCAAACTTCTATAGACGGATTCTCAATATCACGCAGTAAGACTCGAATACGTTTGATTCACGTTACGCAATAGCTGTAATATTTATTCGTGCTGGACCCCTGATTGGCACGGCTGTACAAAGACTGGAACCCAAATTGGGAGTTGGGACTCATTAGTGTCCCTTTGAAACTTGTTTGACATCTGCGTTGAATTCACTCTCTTTTGGCACAAAGGATAAAAACTCCTAAGATTCTTCGCAGAAATTGAAAGTACAACTTAAGCGTGAAATAAAAAATGACGAGGTTCACCTTTACCTAAAATTCCCATATTACTAAAATATCTTAAATCTTTTGAACTGTTATGACTATGAATAAAATTGGGAACTAAACTTCCAATGTATTTTTTATATTAGCTTTAATTGCAACAAAAAATATTGCACCTAATTTAAACATTTTTTTTATACTTACAAAAAAATAAAATTGTTTTTAAAAAACCCCAAAGGTGTGTAAAGAGTAATGTGAATGAAACGACAGTCGACAAATCTGTCCATGTAACACATCCAGTCCAACCCTGCTACTAATTGGATTTCTGTCACTATTACGAAGCAAGATTACTAAAACCACCACTGATTGACACCGGGACCTAATCCTGTACGTACTAATGCTGTTCTGAGACTCACAGACTCACAAGTAAGCGAAACCATAAAAAAATGCTGTAAGCAAGGATTTTCTGCAAAATGTGGGCATGAATCAAGAGTTTGAATACAGATGTCTTGGCTAATGTTTTTTTGGAAAACAAATATTCCATAACTTAAGAGAAAATACAAACAAAAATAAGTACCGAAAGATCTTCAAAAACCATAAAAAAATGCTGTAAGCAAGGATTTTCTGCAAAATGTGGGCATGAATCAAGAGTTTGAATACAGATGTCTTGGCTAATGTTTTTTTGGAAAACAAATATTCCATAACTTAAGAGAAAATACAAACAAAAATAAGTACCGAAAGATCTTCAAAATACTAATCTTAAACTTGGAATTTATTTGTAACAATATTTCCTTTTAATTTTATTGTAAAGTCAAATTGACCACTTTACGGCTACGCAATAAGCAAAACTGCAATAAGCCCATTAAAACAACGACGTTGTTCTATATAAGTAAGTATTTATGTATTCAAACCTTAGAGAATATAGAGAGCTGATTGTGAATGTGTAAATGTAGTGTTAAAAGTTATCTAGCAGTATAAAAGAATTGATCACCGTAAAGGCCGCGCAATAAGCGTATTAGCAATAAGTCCATTACAAAAATCTACGTTCTTTTATAAGCAAATATATTTAAGAGCTAGCAATTTAAAAGGACAGTGTGTCTCCTGACTGGCTCTGATCACGTAAACAACTGAAGTTTGTGCTAGTCGTTAGCAGTAGTCTTGCCTAATTGCTGATTGCACATGCCTTAATTATGCTTGTAATAAACTTGACTTTTAATTAGAAATTTTAAAAATGTTGAGTAATTTTTTGTTGATGTATTTATAATGTTAACGTGTAAATTTGCAAAATAAAATGAAAATAAAATTTTGAAAACAAGGAATACAATGATTAGTGTATAGTAATATAAATAACAGTAAAATATACTACTTTGTTTGTCTTAAAAACTTTTCATATAATAAAAGGTTCTATCTTCAAATCTGTTGGTTCTAGAAAGATTTAACAAAACTAAGTACTCTCATAAAAGAACGCCCTAGAATAAACTGGTCGTAAATCCTTCTCATCTTGACCCTATACCATTGTCTTTTGCTTTTGAAGAGGCTTTCATCAACTAAATCTTATACTTATTCAATTTAGGCTGCAAACGCACTTAGCAACCAAGTAAGCGGCCATATTTGATTGCTATCAATATTGCTATGATTGCGCATAAATAAAGTCATCCGCACAAATATAGAAGTCCAACTACGTCCAAATGTTCAACGAAATGTCTACTCTCGCGTACTCGCTATAAGGTACACTTTAATCAACAGTTTGCTAACTTACATATATTTTATAGTATCTTTTTCTATCGTATAAAACTCGCGTCGCCTGACAGACCACTTCGATGGTATAAAATGAAAAAAATCGTGTGGCTGGTACAAAAGTAGGTATGTATTAAAGTATGTAATAACTTTATAAGTATAGCTAACAAGTAGTACCGTTTAGTTGCTATGTTCTTCGCACATGGTCAATGATGTACTTGTGAGTACTTAAAGTAGACTTCGGCTAGTAAAAGCGCTCTGTACCTTTCACCATTTTTTTTCTTTTTTTTTCGTCTTATTTTCGTCTGTCGCCACATTTCGGTCGCCAAATGCGTTTACAGCCTTACAATGTGAAGATAAGTAAAAGCTCAAGCTATAAATCAATATCTAAGATAACAAAGTAACAATACTTAAACTTTCATACCTCGTAAACCGTCGACAGTCATGAAGATAATTGTTTTATTTTCAGCTGAGCTTATACATTGTAAGTATAGCCAGGTAGAAATCTAAAAACAGACTTCTGACCCATTTTGTACCCTATTTTGTACTGTACAGTAATTGAACCGGGTCTGTTTCGAGCCCAAGTACACTAAGCTTTAATGTATACAAGTCTGACATTTCCAAAGACATGGGATACCACCGCTGTAACAAAGGTACTATATGGGTCCTCAGGCCTCTGTAAGCAGATCTACTCATATTTTATACCAGGCCTCAGGCAAAGCATCTACTGTGAAATCTAAAACCTAATTGAAACAGTTTTACATGACTATTTATGTACGGCTGAATTCAAAATGTTATTAGAGTCGGACATTACACACTTCACACTCTAGTCCTAAATGAAGTAAAGCTTGTACTAGATACGGATACCTACTTCCCAAAACAAGCAAAGTTTGTATTATGGGAGCAAGATGCTGACTACTTAACAACTTACTACATATATGTACTAACATGTCAAAAAATTATATTTAACATGATACTTAACATCCTTATGTCTTAGAGTGGGTATAGTGTGATGCCTCGCAAGACACATCTTTGCTGGACGTGCTCAGTGAAAATGCATTTTTATAGGCAATGCTTTCTATTTTAGGTTGACCATCAATTTGATAACTAAAAAAATGGTTGTCTGTAAAGTCGGTTTACTGACGATAGTTGAACGTGACAACGTCAACGAACGCGATTGTTGTGTTATCTTTTCTTATCTTTTCTTTTCTTATCTTTTCTCAGATAATCTTATCTTTTCTTAGATAATCTTATCTTTTCTTATCTTGAAGCGTTCCGCTTCGCGGAACGCTTCAAGATAAGAAAAGATAATTGGAACGCCGGAACGCTTCATGAGTCATGTTTTTTCGTGCGTGCAGCCGGCTCTATCGAATTATAAGACGTTGTCACGTCAAAATTTGTAAAAGACCTAAAATAGGTAGCAATCTGTAAAAAAATTGTAAGTACGCTCAAAATATCCGTATTCTATACCTCTTAGTGATTGCAATTCCAATCAACTGTAAAACTTTCAAGCTCTTAAAACAAATTCGTGTATAGCAGTACACAACAGTATTTTCAGGGTAGAGCCCAACACTGTGGTTTCACAGTATCGCGTCAGGTGTGCCCCTGTTTAATCTCCTAATGGCCCTGCGTCGGGCTTTGCCCCCACAATGTACACAGCTTAATCAAATCAGTAGGAATAGTGTGTCACAGTTATGTAGGATCAATGTGGTTTTCTCTAAACACGAGTACTACCACGAGGTAACCTATTATCAGCAGACATATTTCGCCCACAGCTGGGCATAGGTCTCCCTTTTCTCTTGTCCCACTCGATGTATCCGATCTTCATCACAAACGTTTATTTTGTAACTGGATACAAATTTAAATTACAAATATTTTTACGTTTTAAAAAAATGTTAACGGTCTATTCATCATACAAATAAATACTCTAACTAAATGGCATTTTGTGATACATGAAAATATATATTCTTTTTTTTGAAAAACTTCTTAGTATTTTTTTTACTGTGGCGCTACTAGAAAGCAGTAGTTTTCGATACATGTAATTTATTTTACCACCGCACTGTACTTTACGCGATGGATTTTTGAGCGGTTTGGCGATAATAGTACGTTTGGTCGAATAAACGGATGTTTATCTGAAAATAACAGAATATTATATTTACAATAGCGTAGTAAAAAATACAAAAACTTGACAGGCGTCACAGCTCAGTTGGTCGTAGCTCTGCTTTCCATACTGTGGGTCGTGGGTTCGATCCCCACCGAGAGCAAATGTTTGTGTGATTTACATAAAAAAACAACAAAAAGCGATGTGTAATTTTTTTATAAATATTTATTTATTTATCCTTCTTTCTTTATAAAAGTGTTTTTTTGAGAAGGGCGATGAAAACCAAGTCCAATTTATCTATAGTTTTTAAACTTCTACCTTATTTATGAAGATGAAAACTTACCAGTTGAAAGAACAGGTTAAGATATATGTTTTTGGGGTCCTAAATGTAAAAGATAGCGACCAGTTTTTTATATCACAATGCTCCTGTAGATTTCGAAATATTTAGACGATATATTTAGTATTTCACTTTACAAAAACCTTTTGTCCGAACCTATCTTTTGATAACCAGGAACAGAAAGAGGTATCTTTAAATAATAACGTTGATGGACAAAGAGAGTTACCCTTTCAGTCTCTTTGCAAGTTCACATCGATATGTTCAAAGTCCTCTCTTTGATCAATATAACTTAGAAACTGGTAAAGGTTTGTCTGTCCAATGTCTTCCTTTGAATAAAACAATACTTATTTGTTAACTTATGCAGCCACAAATAGTATTGTTTAAAATATAAATAAAACATTGTTTTTCGGCGATATAGCTAATAACCAAGCCGCAGCTAATAAATTCGATCCATTTTTTACAAACAATATCATCGATTAATAGCTTTAACAAAACAGTGTTTTGAATAATGTAGCTACACAGAATCAACAATGTACAGTTGTGAACACAACAACCGATAACGGAAGAATCAACACCATAATACATCATACAGTCATGAACAAAATAGCCAATATCAAATGATATTTCCACCGGACATGGGCAGGTAAATGATGCGTTGGGCGCCGCCGTATTTGCGCGTCGATTTAACTAACAATCCAATTAGCCCCAGCACAGACACAGAATACTAATTGGTAGTAACGCGCGGACAACAAATACATTGAGCGGTCAGACTGAAAGCGGACTATTATAATTTGAATTTAAAACTTCGCAGATAAACGTGACCTAAAAAGTTTTAAGGAACTTAAGCTTGCAAAAGTTTCATATATTTTATTCACTGGTTAGGGTGCTGCATGCCTTACTTTAAACACGAACATTTGCACTTTCGTATTTGATATTACTTACATCATTTAATTTTATAAAAATCATAAGAAATGGTTACCATGAAAAAAGGCCTTATTCAAGACTTTTGCTCAAAAATCACAACTTTTCGGCGGAAATACACTCTCAAACAGTTATTTTTCAATGCTTATTTATTTTTAAGTGAAACCGACAGCATATATCACTTTTTAGTTATAATCTAAGAATAAATCAGCCAAATAGAATATCGTTTACTTAAATATTCTTCATTTGACATACGGGACGTTTGAAGTATTTGGTGTGTAAAAAAAAAGACTAGACAAATAAAAAAAACAGCTTTCAATTCGTTGAAACTATATGCATAAATGAGAATGGTTAAATCTCTAAGTGCTTTAACCACTTTGGAAAAGTGCAATGTTTTGTAAAACCACGAACGACTTGGCAATGCATTACCATACTTTACTGGCATGAGTTTGCGCAGAAAATATTTTCCTACTTTACAGTACCCTAGATAATATTTCAAGTACTGTAAAGATATGCGAAATATTATCTACTATCAAGTTCTGCGCCAAAAACTGAAGAATTAGGTCAATAGTTACCTACCTCGGAACATCATATTATTATGATCGTTTTTATACGATTTATTTTTAAAACTCTTTAATGAGTTTTAAAAGTATTTTTTTTTTCAAATAATAATAGTCGTATAACTTACCTTATTTATTATTTATTTATTATCTTCTACGTTTTTATATAACCTAACAAGTTTTTTCATCAAACATCGAGGTTATTTATCGCGTACTCTGCAGATTTTTTTTATCCTTTTGTTTTAATTTCACTTGAAATGAAATAAAGTGACGATGAAGTCGATGTGTAGAATAGTCTATAAGACGCCATGAAAAGATCCAGATTATATTTAGGATTAGGGTCTTTGATCAAAGTCTATCCTATATCTAGGCCAGCAAACCCATTGGTTTCTCCCTGATTCGGTTATTTCAGCGTATTGTATTAGCTGAAATCCCCTTGGACTGAAGCAAAGAGAAAAAGTACCTGGAAGTTAAAGAATTCAATTCTTTAATTACGACATTTCCAGGCACTTTTTTTAATTGATTTATTATCGATAAATCAATTTCAATTTGATACTTACCAGGAATTTCTACCTTTCATTTATGCTCTGATAATAATTTATTGGCGTAATTGATTTGATTATGTCTTATCTTTTTTACTTTGCTATTTATTTTTATGTTACTAAGTTTTTTTAGAATGTATAAGTAAACATAGCTATTTAAATTTGTTAATTTTCTATACGGCTTATTTTTGATTTTATTTAGTTTTTAGACCTAGTATAATTTAATAATTACTGAGAATAATTTGGATAATCCGATAAGTTATTTTGTGCTTTACCTACATGTAAACATGTAATTTGACTCTAAGATCCTCGCCCGGTATGTTCGCTCAATTAATTAGGAAAACATAAAAGTGACGAAGTTGTAATTAAAATCCATGCGTGCAACTACTTGCGTAAAAATCTTGATATAGTTTATGACCAAACAATAATTTATAATTTGCAAGCTATAATTCTACCCACGTTTTCTAGTGAGTTTGCAAGTGTCGGGAACATACATTTTTTTATTTATACGCAAATAAATTTGCATATTCGAGATATATTAGTGGAGCATAAACTTTCATTTGTATTCGCATTTTAATTTGTTCCCGAGCACGGTATAAATGAAAAGTTATCTTCAGTTTTAATTATAGTTCGTTTTTAAAAGAATGTGTACAATGTAAATACAGTGTTGTTATTTATTGCAAGTGCACTTGCATCCTTAACAAATATGAAGGTGTCAAAAACAATATAGCTTAGGACAATATGAATATATATACGAAAAAGAAATAGATATTCATGGACATACCACACATTACACTCCGGTCCCAAACTAAGCAAAGCTTGTACTATGGGAACTAGATTGCATTGATTTTTTGTAAATACATACATACATAGTTACACCTAGACAGAACAAATATTTATGTTCATCACACAAACATTTTGTTTTGGGAAAAAATGCTGCTATTATCTATATTTTCTTACAACACGGTTAAAATAAATAATATTTCTTTCAGGGTGTAAATAATATACATACTACATATCAAATCTTATGAAACGTAGTAAACAGTGCAGATGCTTTTGTCGCTCGAGATGACTCTCACTTAATACGAGCACACAAAGCACCATTCTCGCACGATTTAAGCTTCACACATTGTCGTATGCGACTTCATATTATGTAAAGGCACGGCTTCACTAAACTTACCAAAATTGTGACATTTGCACTGTATCCTGTTGATCATACACGTACTACATTATTTTTCAAAATTAAATATATGTTATTTATATCGACACCGGTGAAAATTCAGAAAACGTTTGAATATTCTCAAAACAGCGCGGTTTATATGTAGCTTTGCCAGCAGGCAAAGTTTTAATTTCCTATTTTGGGAAAATTTCACGAAACTTCCAATTTATCAGACACTTTTTGTTTACTTTGCTTAACCATCGACAGCTTTTTGTTTTTACTCTTTGAACGTTTCGTAATCTATTGTTGATTTTAACTTTGTTATTTTTAAACTAATTATATACTTTGTATACTTTTGAGAACGCGACCGAGAAGAGAAGGAATTAAAAAAAAATTATTAATTATGCGTAAAATAGAAAATATATGGAAAATTACATGGAAATGATCGCCCTAAGCTATGAGGATATACTTAATTAATTATAGTACTTACACATTTTTAGTAAATAGATTATGACCAGATTTTCTTGGTAAACAAAATAAAATAATACTTTTCCAAGAAAATAATTATTTGTTTGACCTTTCAAAGTGTTGTCATCATTTTCATGTACTACCATTACATAATTTCGAATAGTTTGTCATTTAAGATATTGTAAGCGTAGTAAATATTCTCTTGATGTGTACTCAATGTAATGTTGAATGTTGAAAATAATACACAATTGTGCGCTACAAATGGACACATTCTGCTTGATATTTTAAAATTTAAATATGCAAAGTGTTATCAGTTGATGCAGCTGACTGTACTTTATGTTTTATGAACTGTAAACAACGATATCCACATCACTTCCATACAAACACACACATAATTCAGTGTTTTGTAACGCTGGCTGACGAAATGAAGTGTTATGGTGCTGACGTATTTTGCGGTGCGGAAAAATGTAACGCACCGCAGCTCTTGAGACTACCTTTATTTGGAAACTAAAGCAACCAAATACTTGTCAGCAATCATCATCATCATAAACCTATATCAGTCCACTGCTGGACGTAGGTCTCTCGCAAGACGCGCAACTGAGCCCGGTCTTCGACTCTTCTCATCCAGTTTTTGCCAGTTACACTCCGCAGATCGTCGCTCCGTCTCGCCGGAGTATGCCCTACACTACGCTTGCCACGTAGTTTTTATTTAATAAAATATTGATCATAATTTCTGAGTAATTCTGCGAATTCAATCGGTTTGATTCTCTTGTTATAATAGGTAGATATTTTTAGGCTCACCCAAGATCATGAACTAAGGAGGTAGGTACAATTTGATGTAGACTTAAATGAAGACTATTTGCTAGAAGAAAACTCGTTATTTACCGCACTGTGTGTCACAAATTCTATTCAGTATTTGGTATTGTGAGCCAGAAGAAATGAAGTGTTACTGGCTCAATTCATAGCCTTTCATATCGTATAAGTGCGCTCTCTTGCTCGTAATGGATCTATTATTGTTCGCTGTTGTTCATACATATTTACGACTGTTTTGTTTGTTTATTTTTATACTTTATTATAGTTTTGGCACAGAAAAATATGACTATTATTCCAAAAGGTTTTTGAGTATTGAAAGGTTTAAATGTACACATTAAGTATTAATAAGTTCAATGTTTTTGTACACAATACTCACAATTTACCATAGAAATAGCAATCTTTATTATGACCCTATGGAAACAAGCTGAAATGTATAAATCATACAAAATCATAGAAAGTAACGAAAATCATAAAAAAACAGTCAAAAGGTTTAGATATAACTGACCATTCCTTTATTCTCTAGCGAATGGCATCATAGATAGTGCTTTTGATTGTTTGATTTTCAACCTATTCATTTACCGAATAAGTTATAATATACATATCACCAAGAGGCTCAATAAATAAGAGAGAATACGAGAAAACTGGTGCATAAAAAGTGTGAGCTCGTAAAGCCGGAAGTCCGGCGCCCGCCGCATCCGTCTGCTGCTACTCTCTGCCACTGAAAGCCTTTTAGTTCAATTTAGCGTAAAAAGAGACTCGACCGCCCTGTTCCTGTGTTTTATGCCACTCGGAAAATTGCTCTCATCTCGACTTTTTATAGACGTTTTTAAACCATACTTACGTTGAGCCTTATCGACATCTACCCAAGGACTCGGGCTACAAACGCACTTTACCGGCACGGTCACAAATAAACGTGACAATAGTAAACGTACCGAAACGCAGCGTATTCAATTCGCAATCGCGTCAAAGACAGAGCAACTGAACTTTACAGTGACGTCACTACACGTTGTTCATCGAATATCGCCCCTCCGTGCAAAGAATAAAGCGATCATCATCAACCGATTCCGTCCACTGCTGGACGTAGGTCATGAAGTGAACATTCTCATACATTTATGATGTTTTTCATATTTGATGACCGTTTGCATCGCTGGCAAAGCCTACTACCACTTTGCTATTGCTGCTTTGTTATGCCACTTGAACCATGATATGTAGGTTACTCCGATGATCAAACAAAGCCAATTCAATGTCCAAATTAGTTTACACAGCACACGTAATGGATTGCATTGCGCTTGTAAGGCTAAAACTAATGTGCTTGGCTTGTTTGTATTTGAAGCTATGACCGTGGTATTCAAGATTTATTATGTTTAATTTAATGGTACCTACTATTTCACTAATAATTCCCGTTTTTAATTGAAATAATATACATACATCTTACAATAAGACATGACGACCGAAACCAGAATAACGGGACCTTCTATTTAATAGTTATAATGATTCCTTCATACAGACTTATTAATTAGGATTGCGTTAATTGTGTTATCAAAAAATGATTTAAAATGTGGGTTTGCCAGTTCAGAAAACTAACTAAACTAGCAGAATATTAAGTTTTTAGCTGTAGGTGGTACTGCAGCTAAAAACTTAATAAACTAAATAAACTGCGCTTTGTATTTAATCCTACTTCTAAAACATTTGCTGGCACCAAATTTTGAATCCCACCATGATTTATGCCCTGAAAACATTGCGGCGAAAAACTTCCTACCCATTTATCATGCTAAATTCCTGAACCGAACTTAGATACTATTTAGCCAATGCACAATAAACAGAACAATAACAGTAGCTATTAATAATCTCTGGCAACCGGCCAAGTTGTAAAACGGTTGCTGAAGTAGGTACTCCGCCTAGCACCGGTTGTCCTAAAGCTGTAAGACAACTTAAGACGTTTAGTCGCCCCGCTTTTGTCGAAGGCAAACTTGGTAGTGGCTGCAAACTTACTGTGGCTAGCTGATACTAGAGACGGCAGAACGGGCCTGGAACTAGTGTCTCACTAGTTAGTGTGAACGAACAGGCTCCCAGCTAAGTAAGCAATAGATCGACAAGGTCAATAACTTAGCAAAGCTTATAAACCTAGATATAAACATATATATTTTTATAATGAAATATTTGGAAAACTGACTTTTAAAATTTAAAACCCTATATAAATAAATAATGCTGGACAATCCAAACAACATCATCTAGCCCCAAGCTAAGCTTGTGTTATGGGTACTAGAAGACAGACATACTAATACAATACATTACATAGATAGATATTTCTTATTATACATTATAAAATACCCAGAGCACTCGGAATAATAATATTTGCAGATCGTACAAACGTTTATCCCAAGGCGGGAATCGAACCCGCAACCTCCGCGTTGCAGGCGGACCTTCGCCCGCTGCAAATTTATTATACCCAGTCTCATGAAAATAGACCATAAAATAGTTTCTCCTACATAACCTCTATGCTCAAAAAAAACGTCTCTCATTGACGTTACAATTTTTCGTCAAAAAAAGACAATTAAAACAAAAAACTACGCAATTAGCTACCAAAGGCTCCAAAGTAATTTGTGAAGCTAGAACTCTTTTCAGCTAATTCCTAAATGACTGGGACTACAAAGAAAAATGTAGGTACCGCTGAGTAATGTAAGCACAAGCGCTAATGAAAGACCGACAATTCTAAAATCTGAGAAATAAGTAGTAAAATACTTTACTAATTGTTCTTTCTAAATGAAAAACGGTCGGTACATTTTTCTTTCATTTGAAACGCTTTCGAAATTTTAAAAATACTTTGAGTCTGGAATTCGAGAGTTTTTTTATTTATGCTGATTCAGTGACAAAGGAATAAAACAGAGTTGGTTAAACTTACAGTTATTTTTATATATGTTGAGTTTTAATAATAGCGCACATACTTTAATACACTTTAATTTTCCATCAACTAAACAAACGCTCGCTCGCTTGTATTGAAAACTGCTATTACGAACTAACTATTGAAAACTAAAACAACCTAAAATAGAATGAGAATGTTCTATTCTCATAATCACGTAATGAATCCACTAGCGTTCTATTTAAATTACTTCATATCAAGTTGAAACAGTGTGGACGTAATTTTAGAATTGTTTACTATCTGTACTCTGAAACTGTTTTATTGCATAATGAGTTCTATTGCTATAATTTTGGTAGCTAAAATAGTTTGAGCAACCCTTTATACTGATGATAGTAGGTTTCATTTGATATTAACAATAATAACGGCCGGTTTCTGGAAACCCAAATCACGATTGATCCGAGTTTGACACATAGTAATTATTTGACTTTTTAGTTGATCATCGTTCGAGAAACCGGCCGTAAGAATTGTTCATAAGCCCCAGTACACGTTCTACCCCCTAATATATAAGGGCATATATATGCGTACATATTTTTGATGCTTGACTATTTATGATGCTTTAGTAACTATAATAGCATCTTCAGTTCTTCTACTACATCGTATCTTATAAGGTGTTTTGTAAGTCTTTCTGTAAATTATTCTGTGAGTTACTCAAGCAGAAAATTCAAAAGGAAATTAGAGTAATTATATAGAGGTCGAAAGGACCTCTACCTTTATAAGTAGTGTCTAATTACTACAGAGCGAGTTGTCAACTTCTGTAGCGACAAAGGTACTATTTAGTAGTTTCGGTGTTACAACATAGCTTGGTCTGTTACCTCTAAAATGTTTGTAACAAAATAAATATACTCATTTGGGAGTTTAAATAACACAAATTCAGTTGGTGAACATCAGGAAAATAATGCTCAATGTTACTATTTTAAGCTTTACAAAATGCATTTGGCTTAACTGGACACTAAGACATATGAAATATAAATAACTGCGAAACTGTATTTCTAATGTTTGCGATATAGCTGATATGCAATAATTTCATTTCATTTATTTATTTGGTAGAATGAGGGTTTACAGTGGCGATACTTAATAATAAAAATTAATAAAATTAATTCGCTTATTGTTCCATCGCTCTTGTTATCATCAGATTAAGATTATGATAATGCATTTTAACACCAATAACTTTCTCACTAAGTAATTTCACAGGGAAACCTCCCTGTTAATATTTACACCATGTTCATCACATATATTGCAGCAATTTTTTTTATTTTTGTTTGTAAAAAATAAAAATAATTGCTGTAAAATACGATACCTGATGTATCTCATTACGTTAATTTAAGAACAAACCTGACAGCAATCACCTAATAAATAAACTTTATAACCCTTGCCAAGAGGCAACAAAACACCTCCAGCCTACCATTTTCAGAATAATCCGATTTAATCACAATTAAGTCGGTTAAGGTATTTAACTAAAATGTCAATTTCAATTCCTCTGAATTTCTCTTCATTTCATTCGCTCCCGGCACAAATACGGCAAATTCCTTTGTGATTTCGTCGGACAGAGACAAAGCGGAGTTATAGATATATTAAGAATTCAAATTATCCACATCGTGAATGCAAAGTGATTAGGGCTTGCTGAACTGCCACTATTCGTCTTCGATCCAAAGTTCGCCGACTCTCTGCATTGCGTGCCTAAATAATCATTAGTTAACTTGGAAAAGTTATTTTGCCGACTCAGTTACATGAATAAATTGTCGAGGTATGATTAATTCGGTGAATCCCACGAGGAGTTTCGCTGAACCATGTTTTGGCCTTGTGCCGCCATAATTGTTTTGACAGTTAATTTTCAGATTATTTTGATAGATACGATAAGAATAAATTAGGGAATTATCAGACAAGAGTTTTTAGACAACGCTGGGTAAAATTTTTTTTATATGTTTTATCTTATCATTATTTTTTCAACCTATTCTGTCCCACTGCTGGGCAAAGGTCTCCGAAACTCCACCAATCCCTCTCCTGGGCGCTCAGGTCATGCTTCCAACGCCTCTTCGGCCGACTCCGCCGTCGCTTTCCGACCTCCGGCACCCATGAGGTGACGACGTTTCTTTTATCTATTTGTGTTAATTCTGATCATAGTGAAAATTCCACTATGTCATGACTGAGAACTAAGCGCAGTGTATAATTCTATCGCCCGATATTTTACATGCTATAGTGACTCTTACAATCCTTTATACAATCCTTTATACTGTACTGTACTTCTTAATTTTAAGGCTAAGGCCTTAAAGTTAAGTAGTACAGTAATGTTTTGATCTCTATATTTACCTACATATACGTATAATGTAATTGTAATGTGAAAGCCAAACCTTCGATACACGACCATAAATTACGTAAGTGCCAGAAGGTTGACCAATTTCGAGCCCAAGCTTGGTTAACTCATTCCATAATTTATAACAGCTAGTCCACTCGCTAATCTTTGCATTTATGTACTTTTTTCAAGCGCGCAGTGAAGTGACATAAATTAATGGGGATTTATAATGTTTGTGCCATAAAAAAAAAACGTTTATCTGCTTATACAATTAAATTAGATCAAGTATCACAGAGTATCTCATATTTAAACCATTGATAAGCTGTCTACTTTTATAAATATGAGTCAAAAGACTACTATGTGTGCTGACTAGTCTACAATACTATCCGTGCCCGCCGCATTGTTATTAATGTTTACCTACCTATATTATTATTCTTAAGTTATAAAATGTGGATTCAAACAGGTTAATATAAAATAGATAGCCTATAATTGATAACAAATAAACTGTGAATCTTAGATTACATAAATAAATGTGTCAAATAATATGAACCAAATGTCAATAGACTACCTATGGTTATTATTGTAGATCTTTTGATTTTGTACTAACTTTATCAAAAATACTAAGTATTGTTTCAGTAAAGATCAAGATTACTTTCGTTCGTTCACACCTATGAGCAAAAAGTTTGCTATAACGCGCATTATGACATAGAAATTTTAACCTTACTCAGTCAGTCAGAAAAAAAGGGGAAAATAGCAGTGAACCATCTGTTCCATTCCTCAGCAGCGACCGAACGTGATCGGATAACATAATGGGAACAAAGGAAGACGCAGACAGTAACGCGAGATAGCTACTGTTAATGAGATTTCCAGTAGGTATTATTATGATAATAATCTTTTATCTATTGTTTGTTCTATAATAAAGAAAACGTTTTCTTGTTACGATCGGTATACTAAGAGTATCTAATGTTATTTATCCTAATATTTCATAACAAGAAAATACAAATTGGTAGAAACAGTCACGCTATCTAAAGGTCTCAGGGGTAACCTTTATGTAAATTAGTCCTGTTTTGTACACGTAATCTTAGATTGAGGTTTTTTAACAACACCAACTTTGTCCCAACTTTTGCTTTTATTTATTTATTTATTATTTATTTATACTATTGCCTCAAATCCCGAACGGCTCTGACGTAAGATCAGCTGCTAGCTAGTTAGTTGCTAGCATCTAAACTCATGCTGAGTCAGAGTCCGATTTGCAACACAACCATTTTGCTCTTTCATATTAATAGTTCAGTTAGTAATAAGTTTTGTCTTTTTATTTTTAATTATAGTTTTATATCTTGAAATCAATATTATTAAGAGATCAGATTCTCAAATAAACTTGTTACGCCCAAAGTTAGAACAGAAATTTATAATAGGAATAGCTACCTTGTGTGTTAGAATATATAATAAAATCCCAGAACCAATTAAAAGTCTATCGCTTCGTCAGTTTAAACCCCAGTTGTTCAAATGGTTACTATCCAAAAGTTTTTACTCCGTAAGAGAGTTCTTGGGTAAATAAGTAAAAAATGTTGACATTATATTTGAGTTTATTTTATGTGATTTTCTTTCTTTTTGACATTTGTATAATATAATTTTCTGACATTATGCATTAATTAATTGGGAATTACAATTTTGGTATAAAGATGTGTAATTTTATATTTGTATTATTTGGTCTTGAACTGTATGTAATTATTTTTAATTTAATGTGACATATAATATAATTTGCATGCTAGTTTTATTAATGTGCTGATCTATACAATTATGACGACAACTGTAAAACCACATTTAAGCAAATAAATGATTTGATTTGATAAATTAATAGTTTTATTTCGTGAATTGCGTATAAATGCATCTTTATCTTATCATTATCAAATAAATAAAATTTAATCATTATAATGGTTGCATTATTAAGGAAGTTTGCTACCATTAGGATATTAAAACCTCGACTCGCGTGCGGTAAATGCAGAAAGTCTAATGTAATATCGAAGCCAACATTGCAAACTCATTTGCTTGATAAAGTGGAAAAAACCATGTAATGGGAAAATCCGCTTTTATTTGCGCAATAATGTTATTACCTTGTGGGGTACCATTAGCTTATGAGTTCTAAACTAATGATATCCGTTTTTTGGCGTGAAATAGTAAAAGTTTGAAAGAGATTAGTAATCGAGCCGTTTATCATAGACGTTTTAGTATTGACGACCGATTTTAGTATAGACGACCGATGTGGCGCGGCGGGCGAAGGTCCGCCTGCGACGCGGAAGGTTGCGGGTTCGATTCCCGCCTTGGGATAAATGTTTGTATGATCTGCAAATATTTATTCCGGGTGTTCTGGGTATTGTATATGTATAATAAAAAATATCTATCTATATAATGTATTGTCAGACTTGGTCATTGACTGAGATGCAGAAGTCCAAACTTAAGATTTGCCAAAGGGCAATGGAGCGCAGCATTCTCGGCCTTAAACGCATCGACCGGGTGCGAAATACAATGCTGCGTTCGATGAGTGGCATTGCCGACGTAGGCAGCAAATCAGCCAAACTCAAGTGGGAGTGGGCAGGGCACGTCAGTCGGATGCAACCTGAGAAGTGGGCGAGAATAGCCACATCTTGGCTGCCCGAGAATATGAGGCGACGACCGGGCCGGCCGAGAAGACGTTGGAGGGACGATCTCGACTCATACGCGAAGGAGTGGTGGATGGCTGCAGGAGATCGGGATGAATGGAGGAATTTGGGGGAGACCTTTGCCCTGCAGTGGGACAAAATAGGTTAAATAAAAAAAAAAAAAAAAAAAAAAAAATGTATTGTATTATGTATGTCAGTCTTCTAGTACCCATAACACAAGCTCTGCTTAGCTTGGGGCTAGATGATGTTGTGTGGATTGTCCAGCATTATTTATTTATTTATCAGGTGAAACTTTGATAGGATAACTATAAAGTATTACTTTTAACGTTTGAAGTAAATAAAATGTGTAAAAGTAATGGAGTATCATATGGGTTTCGTGACCTTTTAACGGTTAAAGAGTGACGCAACTTTAAGGCATTTTTTTCTAAGAATAGAAAAAAGCATGAACATACAAAACTAATGTATTTAGCACCTAGCTTATTTAAAAACTTACGGTCTATCTTATGAAAAGTTAGCGGAGACTTGATGTAATGAATACCATAAGTAATGATGACATAAAGTCAACGCGGACTTTTATAAGATAGGGGGTTAGGATCTAAACTTAATTAATTATTTTTAAAATGTCACAAAGGCCAATGAAAAGTATATAAAGGTATAGTATAGGTATATAAAGCCTAGTTAATTGAAAAAAATTATTACAGAGTACTATTTTCATATTTCCTATATAAATAAATAAATAAATATATATAAAAGCTTATCAGTATGCTCACAGTAAAAGCTTGCTAACTTAAACTACATAACTATGAAGTAACTTGGTAACAGACCCCTTTCACAACACATTACTAAGTGTATTGTAATACCGGCCTTAGGAAGTTTGTGTCATACTAATTTCCAGTCTCAATTTAAATGGCGTGGGACAGAATATTAAATGCCTAGACAATTATATAACAAAATTGAATAGCTCTATAACTATATTGCTTTGAGTTATGCGATTGTTATGAAAGTTAGGTCATTGTTATTAATGGTGTTTACAAACTATAAAATTGTAAACGAGCCGTGAGCGAGTAAATGTAGATCCACTAAATAAACGATTCTGAATCCGAGAATCGAGTATGTCTGTTTATCTGTTAGAGCATCACGCCTAAACCACTGGACAGATTTAAATGAAACTTATACAGTTTAGAAGCCTCTTTTCCAGATTAAAACATGGAATAGGTCTTATATGCAAGGTATTTTATTCTACGTAATTAAGATCATCTTATAGTGGTGACATATATTTTGCTCTACGAACGCCGCTTAACAACAATAGTTGTCAATTTACATTCTATGGTCTTTAAAACAAATGACAGCTGACTTGATGACTAACTCTACTAAAAAGTACCCCACAATAATACTTGCTTACTTCGCAATGTAGTTAATTTGACGGAAACCCTTATTAAAAAGAAGAAGACTAACAAATTGCTATAAATCTATCAGTTCCTAGTATAACATACCTAACGAAATACGAAATCTTGTTTAGCCCGAGTGCGAAATCAAAGTTGTAGCAACGTTGTCTTGGCGCTATCGTTTTATAGAAACGAATGTGAGAATGTGTTTCAAGACGTGAGAGGAATCCGCTGCCTTATCGCATTACACGCCGGGACAATGCTTCGGAATAAGCCTAGTTCTACCAAGAACTGATATACAAAGAATCCACAAAATACAAAAATATTTATTTTCGGTACAGTTATCTAAACTTCGTAACTATTACTTATGACTTAGTTACAGTTTAGCAAGAACAAATGAGATACGATGATAGCTATATCTTAAAAAAAAACAAAACATATGTAAAAAGTTGAATAAAAACAATTGCAAGTGAAGGATAACCAATAACGGGGTTCGATTGTTTGAAAGATAATAATTAATTTGACACGGTAAAAGTGAATGGACGAAATAACATGACAACAGCGTCTTGTGTGTAAAAGGTTGGGAGATGTTGATGAAAAGTTCAAGTTTGTATGTGTTTAGAGATATTTAATATACCAGTAAAAGTTTTTACCCGTTCTCCTAGGCTGGTATTTTTAGTATCCAAGATATTTTTATTTTAGTTTCACAGTAGCTCATGTTAAAAGGAGAGCACTGTAAAAATTCTACAACATCTGTTTGCACTATTGATCAACACTGCAAGATACAGACAGAAGATAAAATAGAAATAATTAAGATTACTACAATTGTTTTATATAAAAACTATTCTAACTAATCTCTCGTCGAGATAAGTACCTACTATCGCCGTACATATTTATGCCGGTAAGCAATGGTGGTGGCATTACTATACTTTTGTTTGAAGGGATTGCATACGACTTTCAGCCTCAAAGTGAGCCAATTCAATATACACATTTCCTCACTGAGCACATCCTCCAAAAGCGTGCATCTAGCACATCTCTTTATCTTGCACAAAATCTTGCATGTCAGATAAGATATGTATTCATAATAATGATTTATAAGTCAGATCGGCTTATGCTTTCATTTTTAAAAGCTTTAAGCCTTGTCTTTCAGATAAATTTTTCTATGACACTAGTCAATATGTCTTATGCTAAATTTGATTTAAAACTAAATCGAATAGAAACAAAAATAAAGGTATTAATAGGTTAACAAACAAATGTGAGTGTTATGTGCGTGCAGAACCGATATAAATATCAGAAGGTGTAATGATTAGTCACGAAACGTAAAAACCTTTTATAAACAATACTAATGACTCCTATGTTTTCACGCCTGACATGACACACGTCACGATTTAATATTTTATAAAATATTAACAAATACACAATTGTAAATTATTATAAATTATTTTTTCATACTGTATTGTCCCACTGCTGGGCAAAGGTCTCTCCCAAAGCCTTCCACTTATCCCGGTCTTTGGCGACATTCCACTAATCTTGAAATAAATATTTAGTGTCAATAAAAATAATAAAAGTTTGTTTCCTTCATAAGTAGGTACATGTAGCTAGGTCCATAGTAGATACATACTTTATGTATAAAACACTTGATAAAATGAAATGTCAATCATAGAGTCGATTACTATAATTTGCTACTATAAATCTTTTTTTTCTTTTTATATTTTTTTCAGTGGTAGATTAAGAACCAAATAATAGGATATAGAGTTAAATTTTCACAATTTATCGAAATAAAACGTTGATTCCGTAAATCGCGGGATTTCATTTAATTTGCAATATCACTGTGGAGGGTTATCGAACAGGTGTGAATTTTTAAATCAGATTAAAGTTAAATCGAAGAACTGCATATTTATACTCGTATTTCACACTCGAATGATGAATTAATTTTATAAAGCGCGTGCAAAGTGTCAGCACTTTCAATCCGTAGCTCTACCATGAGTTTTTACTATACCTACTATTTAAACTACACTCGCTAGCGTCTGTAATTAAAAAATGTATGAAGATTTGTACAGCGCCTCTAGCGGATAGTTGGGTACTAAAATTCGTAATACTAATATTGACGTAACTACTGTAGTAAAGTCAGGCGATTTTACTGTGACATCTCATGGTAGAGGTACAGATAACCAACTAAAAATAACATCAAATTGAAACAGTACAAAGTTTTTTTTCAGACGTCTTTAAACTTTAGATAAAGTATGTATTACAATTCAATTCATTCAAAATGTCAATATACTTAAGATGTCAACAGTGCTTAGATTCACTTATTATAATTAAAAAAGTCATCAATTGAGTTTCATTGAGCATCAATCTAGTCAACATGAACACAAATCATGTTATAGATACTATTTGAAAAAACCCACTATTAATCAACTACATGAAAGGATCATTTTAAGTAATATGTGTAATACAATGCTACAGACAGGGCAATAAGAGATAAAAGGAAATATTATCTAGTGCACTCTGGTAACAGGTAGATCCGGTAACGCAGTCTAGTCTGGTCAATTCTTTCAACATAATAACACAACAAAAATTATGACACTAATGTTGTTGTAAATCAAATAAATGTCTTATCTATCTATCTAAGTAGGTATCTAATCCAACAAGATGTTAAGTTTTAAGCAGGTTAATTATAACCTCTAGTAACCTCAAAGATTTATCTTTAACTCTAAAACAAGCAAAGGTCTATAACCTTTGCTCGGTTTCTAAGTTCGGAAATAAATTTTCCAAAACGTTGCCAGGGGTAATCTTAATGAAACAAAAGGTGTTATTAAGTCGAGTTGTTTTTGTACAGAAATGCTGTTACGAAATGCTGAAAATGTACCCAAGGGTATACTAAAAGCAAGTAAGAACATAGAATCACAATTTTCGAGAGTGCTGACTGCTGTACTTGTTACCGATAACAGGGTGTTAGTTAGAAATAGTTTTACCGTGTGTGGTCGCTTTTGAGGGTTATTCCCGTTGAGTCACACCTATCAGTCACACTTTTACTTATTCACTAATTTCGTAAATGATTTTAATAAATAATTATTCACGGACAATTCACACATCACACTCTAGTCCCAAACTAAGCAAAGCTTGTAGCTTTTTTAAACCTTTTTTTTTTAAATACATGTATAGTAACACCCAGACACAGAACAAATATTTATGTTCATCACGCAAATTTTTGCTCTCGGCGGGAATCGAACCCACGACCCACAAGGCGCAAAGCTAGTACCAACTGAGCTGTGACGCGTTTAAAACAGTGTAACGATCTCGATTCGTGATCGTGATATTTATTATTGATTCATTTGTTCTATACTTACATAGGATGATTTTATAGTAGAAATCACAGTGTCACTTCTTTCATTGAAATTAAATAATTTACTCTTAACCAATCATCGGGACTGGCACTTTTATTCCTTCTTACAAATTATCTTTATCTAAAAACTAGCTTAGTTTAACCAGAGTATTTTTATAGTTCGATTTTCACACAAATTCGGGTATAGTTCATCCAAATAGCTGTATGTAGATCATGGTTAGTGTTACTCTTATGTAAAGGTAGTTGTACATCTTACCGCCAAATAAACGCTCACTTTGAGTGGTTTGTCAATACGACTCTGCAGCATTTACTTTGCTAAAGCTCTTTCAACAGATGTTTATTCCGTGTGTGTACCTACTACTTTAGGAACTGTCGTTGGTCGAATGTTAAGCTATTTTTTCGTTTACAGCTCTTTACAGTACCGTTAGTCTGGTGTTTTCTGTTGACTTATACAAATAAAACTATTTTGTTTAAGTAAGTATGTTTTTTTTTATCAGAAATAATTTTTAAGAATTATGTACGTGAGATTGTTACAAACGGAACAATGTGACAAGGAAGGTTAAAAAACCCGTGCCACATAACATAGGTACTTAAGTTATACAAAATACTAACACATATTTTTTTTGTACGTAATAAACTATAATAAAATAAACTATACCACAATCCGTATTTTTACGTAGACATTAGTAAAATAGTATTCTAACTAATAAAAATAAATATTACTATTTTGGTAAAAACAAGCTTAATTTAAAACCTACAAATATATTGTTACAGTATTTAGGACAAAGCCTTTTCAACACAATATTCAGTAAATTTATACGAAATTGGAACATGCCGGGGACGTTCGGTACCTGTTTCCAGTCGATTTAATGAGTCGATGGGACAGAAACGCGGACACAGGCAGATTTAATCGCAAGACATTTCGGTTGGCTTTCATGTGTAATTCCTCCTGGAACGCCGATGTCGTGCAATTGTAGCAATTGTTGTACAGTAAAAAATATTTGCCCGTTAAATACATAACATAAATACAAGTAATAATATTAAATCCTGGAAAAATAAATGAATAATTTAAAAGCCAGTATTAAATCTCCACGTTTTATCAAAACGAACATTCATATTTCATACGAAACCCAATTAAGTTACTTTAGAGCGAAACACTTCGTTGTATGATTTGTTACTAATATATAATAACAAATTTATAATATCTCTAATTATTGTAATTTGCCTACTTAACTTAGCCGTTTTAATTAAAGTAAAATAATTAAATCAATTACCTTAAAATATACGTTACGTATTTTACAATGTCTTCCCAAAGTTTTTTTAAATAACGAATCGATACTTTCTTTATCGCTATAACTATAAAACTGTGATCATATTTATATTATTTGAAACTCTCGCATCATTTCACACGTAATTTGTTATTCAGCATCTCTGTACTAGGAAGCGAGAATCCCTTAGATTACTCAGACTGGCGGCTAGTCTTAGCATCAGCAAAGCTGCTTGGTAGACCGATGTCAGCTGTTCTTAGTACTACGACGAAATAATCACACGTTTCGTCTTGACATTACACGTTTTATGATGTAAGGGGTTTAGCTAACGTTTATGAATTTGGAAACACTAAAATCACATACTCTAGTATTTATTATACACATACTTTAGTATTTATTTATTAAATAAATATGGTGATTACTTAGACTTATAATAGATACAGAAGGTAAGAAAAAAAGAAACACTTTAATTTGTGTCACAAATAAAACAAAGATACATAACATTTTAAACAAAGGAAAACTTAATATTAATATATCCGTCACAACGAAACAGGCCATATTTGTGCAATAAAGTGTTAAATAAATACAGTCATTATGATAGTTTTTTTACAAATAAATATGCAGGGTCATAAAGTTCGCCAACCATCTTGTTTTTTTACATAATAATATAATAACATAGAAAAAACATCTTATTAATGAATTTATGTCAAATATCTAGTTATTCTATAAAGATTCATAAAGGTAAAATGTAATTTACAAACGGTTCTGATTATTCAACTTAAATAAATAAAGTCAAAACCTGCTTGTTAGGATTAAATTATTATTTCTTGGAAATTCTTCTCGAAAGCAAATGCTTAAATATTTGCTTCACAAGCGGAGCGGTAACAAAGTAAGCTGAAACTCTGTTACCATCATCTAGTTGGATATTGGGTTATGATTTATTTAATTTGCTTTTACTTTGTTGTTTAGCTTTCAAAGAATTCATATTTCGTTCTCACACAGGCCGATACCGACATTCATATATACGACACTGTTTTTGTGACATAAAATATATAAGTACAATATATAATATGTATTGTTTAATTATGTGAAAATAATTTATTTTACTCAGAACTGACATGATGTCCTCACGTTTGCATCAGTAATTAGAAATAGAAAGAAATAGGTTATAATATGTTATTGATATACTTTATGATGGTTGCCTGGAAGAGATCGCTCTCAGCTTTTATTCCCATGTATGACTAGCTGTTTAAGTTCTTTGTTTTTATTTCTGTGTGGTAAACAATAAAGAATTATCTATCTATCTTTATTGTGTACTAAAAGTCTGTTATAAAAATAAAGAAACTGTCATAACATTCTATTGGTCGGTATCGTGCAGGTGTCGTACCGAAACTATGTTTATACCTATATATATCTGCAGTATGAATCAGCAGTGTAATTATCTAGCTCCAAGTTTCTTTCCTCGAGAGATTCCGTTTTCATTACACGCTAGTTAAGCGGAAGGAAGTGCACCCGTATGCTAACTTTTTTTTTAGTTTTGGAGCCAGCCGTTGCTTTGCTACGTCATACTTCTGATCAGAGGTTTGAGCACGAATAAATATGACAATCGCAAAACGGTCTATGAGTGACACTACGCGTTGACGCTAGCTTGATTCCCGAACGTTGCAGCGTCTCCGCGCAGCGTTTTAAATGTGCTAACGATACAATACGTTGTTGGCTTTTAAACATTAACTTTATTGTCAACAAAACTATACATGGAATTCTTGGATAATAACTATTGTTCTTAGGCATTGTACGTAACGATTGCCATTAGGGGTAAAGGGCATGCATAAAAATATATGTCTCCCAGTCCTTTACAAATGAATAATACATAGTGTGTACCTAAGTTGTTAAGTCAAGTACATAAGTATAATTGTCTTCCGATATAGTAACATTCTTTCATTGTTTAATTTAACTTAACTCATTAAGAATATTTAGATGTAAGCAATAATAAGTAAAATAGAAGACACAGATGATGTAAGAAAATCACTCCATGTCTCCTGATGTGACCATAATGAGCTTTCTCGAATTCAATTTAAAATCCTCTGAAACAAAGACGATATTACTTCAAACGTGGACACGCAAAGTTTTTATCAAAAGGAGTCTTCATCGGACGGGATCTTACGGAGTTTGTAGAGGTGACCCGGTTTGAGGGGATTATTGAAAAAGTTTGGAAATTAGCCAACTTAGCCACTGGATCTATTTTTATAACACTCGACTGACTTTTATTGAAATAAGCTTCGCTAACACGAACTTATTCGTACAAGGGTCACACGCAAATATGAAATAGTCATTTCAACGTTTCAACTTTGTTGTGTTTGAGTTAAAAGGCTTTGTGAAAATTATTATTATTAATAACATTATATTTATGTTTGACCTGCAAAACATGTATGTACTTTTTTCATCAATATCACTTTTATAATCACAACATACGTAAAAAATACTGACTCAAGCGAATAACTCAAATAAGTAAATTTAAATAATTTTAAATAGGGGTATAAGAATAGCAGAGTTCTACTCAAATCGAGTGTAAAGTAGTTGAATAAATAATGCTGGACAATCCACACAAAATCATCTAGCCCCAAGCTATATAAGCAGAGCTTGTGTTATGGGTACTAGAAGACTGACATACTTAATACAATACATTACATAGATAGATACTTTTTATTATACATATAAAACACCCAGAGCACCCGGGATAAATATTTGCAGATCGTACAAACATGTATCCCAAGGCGGGAATCGAACCCGCAACCTTCCGCGTCGCAGGCGCACCATCGTCCATCGCGCCACATCGGTCGTCGGTTCAGAGTTATTGACACGCAGGAAGATGAAGAATAACTCATAATATTATTATTTTTATACTAGGAAAGAAAATTCCCAACACTAACGAACGCATTATTATTAGACATATTTTCCATTACAGCAGACGAGTACACTTGAAGAGTGAAGTATCAAAGGAAGGTTTGCTTTCACTTCACTTTGCCTTGACTTCGCGGTATTAGCATGTGGAAAAAGCCTCCATTATAGTAAGACCCACCTCACCTCACAGGCTTTTTATAGATGTAAAACAAGCGGGATAGGTATGAATGGAAAGGAAGGGGTCACGTGTTCCTGGTGGCCTGGGGGGTATCCTGACAACTGAAATGTTTTTGAATTGTTATTTGATCAAATTGCAGTTCATTTTTCTTCTTCGTCTTTTATTGATATTTTGAATGATCGATTTTCATACCGTTTGATAGAATGAATTAACGAAAAATCAAGTAGGCCGTGCTCAAATCAGGTAGGTCATGCTTAAATCGTAGGCCACGTGCTAAACCGCGGCATTGACGTCATTTTTAACAGCTCAGTCATAATTTTATAAAGCTCAGTCACGTCAGTCCTCAAAAATGCCACGGAATACTGATGAGTTACTATAGTAAAATCATCGAAAACTGAACTGCAACTGAAAGGATGTTCGAACACGCAAGTTTCCTCTTGCTGGATAGCCCCCCTGTTACTAGTTCGTTAGTCTGGGATCGGCGTCCGGTTTCCTTATCAAGGCGCATCCGGCTCTGAAGGGTTTTGTTTCTTCGAGAATACACAGGATAACCGGAGCTCGAACTGGGGATTCTAACCTTTTGATTGTGTCCCTGTATGTTGGAATATCTACATGTACCTACCTACATAACTACTTTTTTGTATATTTTTAATTGATCAAATATTTTGTTGGAATAGAAGAACGCAAACAGCCGTCTGGCAACACTTTTTGATAGGTGTTAACCCCAGGACCTCTCTTCTTCCTCTTGTAAAAAATTCCCCGCCTAGCTCACATTGTTTAATTAGAACTTTAATTTGTTTTGTTATTATTAAAATAATATCAAGTTTTCCTCATTATTTCATCATATTTTGAAAATCGTAATTTTAATTGAATGATTTTAAAAAATCATCACACTTTTTAAATCGTTTTTTAACATTTGTAAGTACAAGTTTTTTATCGCAGTAATGTAAAATAGTAGGTAACACAGACAAAAGCTTTTATATAACGAAGGCATGTATCAAATATTTACCTCCCAAAACACCTAATCTAAGTAATTCGAATGAGCCCTATCACTCAAGTGTCAGAACAAAACACAAGCCCTCGCATTCTCGGCGTATTCTATACATAGTTAATGTCTCTGTACGGCTTAGTTTATGAGGCTGGATTTCGCGGTACAGTTTGTTGCTTACCTTTAATATAATGTAACTTATCTTGTTCTTTTTTTTCACAGGCATCACAACTCATTGGGTAGTTGCTCTGCCCTCCATCGGTCGTGGGTTCGATTCTCACCAAATGTTTGTATGATGAATATAAATATTTGTTCGGTGAAGGGTGTATTCTATGTATGTATTTACAAAAAAAATGTATAGGTATATAAAAATGTATATCAGCAATCTAGTTTCTATTGTACAAGCTTTCCTTAGTTTGGGACTAGACTGTAATGTGTTTATGTTCATGAATATTGATTAATTATTTATTTTATTCATTTAAAAGAGCCTTTTTTTTTAATTCAACTATGTATTGGATGTGACTTTTAAAAGTCCTTACATACTTGGTTTAACAGCTGGCTTCAAAATTCCACATACCTAAACATACAATTTCTGACACAAAAAAACTGTGATCCTTAAATTAAACGAGAAACAACCTAAAGTGTAAACAGATGAACCCGTTCGCAACAAAACCGACCAACACAGTTCATTACTGACCAAAAACGCTTTCTGTTCTCATTCAGTTTTACCAACCGCGCGGCGCTAATCGCTTTCCAACCGTTTACCCAATCTAAATTGCCATTCCTAATAGCTTATAGGCCCAACAATCAAAACAATATCGTATTGCAATAACGGACGCGATATTACAATAATTCTGCTAGATCCACAAGTAATTCACGTCCATTACAGTCGAGTGGCAAAACTTTTTCGATAAGTCCTTTCCGTAACAGCTAAACTCGTTCGGTTCATGCCTCGAGCCGTTCGATGGCTTTTGTTTAGACATTATGAGAATGTACGAATTGTCGTGAACATGGGTTTTAGTTTTAGTGTGTAATATCTTTGTAGACGCTCCACGTTCTTATCAGGAAAATGTCGAGCACGATTGTCTCGGCATACAACTTTATTTGTCTCCACGACGATTTCAAAAGTTCATTCGTGCTTCTTGAACTTTTATTCTATATTCCAGACTACGAGGTGCTTCGCCACATAATTTGATAACATTTTTAAGAATATTGTGAGAAAAGTCTCTTGTTTACGACAACGTTTTCTTGTTTCGTGAAAATCAACGTAAAAAGTCGTAACTGCGGCTCTGAATTTGGTGATGAGCGTTGGAAGAGACACCTCGCGTGCTAGAAAACCATAACACGTAAAGCGCGAATGAATAACTTTGAAATGAAAAATGTGCTGTAGTGTTCCATAAAAAAAAGTGTTTCACATATTTCGCAGCGGAGACCAGAAAAATATAAAATCATTTCCGCAAATTTTCCAACTCAGCACAATTCAAGCCGGCATTTCATTTGGGCAACAGCGTGATATCACAAGTTTTTCACAATCCCTATGGAAATCGTCGCCGGTTCGCTTTGCAAATGTCTGGTTCATTTGAATGCAATGCGTGGAGGCTGAGCTCGAAGCAGGCAGCAGGCAGCAGGCGGTGGACGGGTCTAATAAAGTGATATCATCTAAGGGGCTGTCAAGTCGAAGCGGTGCGATTTACAAGCGGAAACTTACTGCGATGCGCTTTCTAGAATCAAGGAAACGGGTTACGTAACGTTAGAATTTTATACAGCATTTTTCCAGGTCATTTTATTTCCTCTTCGAATTTCTTTGACGTTTAAAATAATGTCTTGAAAAGTTACCGAAGACTTTATGAAATAGTTAAGTGATTTATAATTATGTTTCTCTAAATTCATTTCGTAGCTTTTTAGTCGCGTTTGTGAAAAAAGTGTCGGTTTTAATTGAAAACGTGAACGAAATGAATGTACAAAAACTCTTTTCTACTGGGAATATTAGATATCTCTATCGTTCAAATATACACGACTAACAAGAAAAACTTATCATCTCTAGCTTGTTCAACATAAAAGTTTATTCTAACTTATTAAACTCTCAATAAACTTGAGGTAATCTTCATATTGTAATACTTACTATTTTTTTTATGTTTTTTGGATAGATCTATTACTAACTAGTGTCTTTAATAACCATTATTGCAACATGTGATTGTGTGATTCACAAATAATAAAAAACCAAAACTCGAAGTTTCGTGAGACGCAGTATAAAAGCTTTACTCATAAAACTTGATAGCTTCATGAGTGCCTAAGTGAACGCATGAGGGTAAACGGAGGATATTTTTAAGAGACAAAGTGTCGGTAAGACCTGCTAAAATGTTTGCTATCGGCCAAAGACACGCGGGCTTTTACTAGAGCCTGAGAGCTGGTGTAAAACCCTCTGTTGATGTTCGTTTTGCGCCACTTTAGTACAACACAAGAAACTTTTTTTTCTTTCTTATGTAGACAAGTATTTATAAAACAGGATGCTTAAACACATTATTTAGAAATAAACAGATGTTAAAAAAAAATCTTTTGTTATTATTTGATGTTTGTACTTACCTAAAACAAAAATTACAGTCAAAATCAATAGTAAAGAAGAAAAGATCCAAAAGCTAGTAAGACAAATAAATAAATTATTTACTATAAATACATTGATAATAATAAATAGTCATGTTTATCTCATTTACTTGATTCAAAACTTCGTCAACCTCAGTTCATACATCAAAATTTTTTTCTTAATCTACTTAACAGTAAATAGTAATGTAACTCTAGACCACATGTACCACAAATGAGTAAAAGTCACGCACGTTTATACTGATGTAGCAATAATGCTTCATTATCATTGCTTTTTCAGCCTCGTCCTGGAATCATCCTTTATGATAAAAATAGTCTGTATACAGATTGGAAATATTTGCGCGCCGTGTTCTGGTTACCGTAAAAAGGTTTGAATAGACAGTATTTTACACAAATATACTTTTTAAATATTAGTTTACATAAAAAAATATTAAAATATAGAATTTTTTATTCTATTTCATTATGATGTCTAATGTTTTTAAGGCATACTAATTAATTAAAGATATTTAATCTGATATTAAAATAATTAGTAAAATTATTTGCAATTTAATATTATTTTAGCTACATTATAGCCTGTTAAAATATTAAGTTTCAGTTTTTTATTCTATTGCTTTATGATTTTTTCCTAAAATTTTTAAGGCATACTTATTAAATAGGTAATCTGCTACTTAAAGAATTGATAAGGCTATTTTAATTAAATAGTTTAAATCATAAATTAATCTCTATCTTAACTGTACAGCTAAAACCTGCTCTAAAAAAGGTCTAACATATGTTACGAAGGCGATACTATAAATTTTTCCTCTTGGCACCAAACCCTTGATTCAGCGAAATATTGGACACATTAGCGGTAAGCTGCTTAGAAGTTTGAGTCCAGACTTCGAACATGGGCCTTCCGATTTGTCATTTTCTGACAACCATCAGATTTTCTTGGAAATACTCCAAACTAAATGAAAACTCTTATGTCTTGCGATAAAAAGTTAAACTTATATTATTTTATATTATGTATAATAAAAATGTATATCTATATAATGATCTATGTATAAGTATGTCAGGCTTCTAGTACCCATAACACAAGCTCCGCTTAGTTTGTTAGATGACGTTGTGTGGATTGTCCAGCATTTATTATTATTTAAAAACAGTAACTATACAACAAATTGTAGTAAACTTGTCATTGTCAAAGTTGGTATGAGCATATGATACATGGCCAGGAAAGGCAATAAGGAACTAACTGCAAACGATCCACATTCTTGTCCTCAGTTCGGGCGATGTATCCGCTACGGGGTTAAATTACTCCTTGTGCGTAAGATGATTTACTAGCGTAGCGGTACTGTCTGTTGTATCAAAGTAAGGTTGCCTTACTTTGATACAATTGCAAAGTTTTGACAAAGATTTTCCTGAAATACGTTCTTTTTTTTATGATAAAAAGATACTTTGTTATGATATTTTTTTATAAAAGTAAGGTAATTGCCTTACTTTGATACAATTACATTGGAACGTCAGCTGCACGATAACTGAATGAATAATTATAAAAAAATATGCGTTTAACTTCTTCTAACAAAAGGTTTTGAAGTAGCTACTATGTGAAAAGAGCTCGTCTGGGGTACCTACTAATGCCGCACTCCCCTATTTGTGCTGCTAAGCAGTAATGTTTGGAACTTGTATATTTTTTTAACTATTAGGTCTTTACCTATGAAATTGCCGTTCTGCAGTACTGGCCATTTCAAATCAAAATAATTTTCGTTTGGCTAAGAATTATAATTTCTAATTAATTTTATTTTAAAAACATGGATTTTTTTTTCCAAAAGTAGTCATTTGTTTATTGATTGGTGTTACATTTTCATCGCACTTCAATCTTTTTCGTCATCATGGATACGTTAAAAATTCGAGTAATTATGGAATATGAGTACCGTCGTGGCAGCAACGCGGCACAAGTGGCACGCAACATCAACGACGTTTACGGAGCTAACACTACAAACCAACGCTCCACCTGTTATTGGTTTGCTCGCTTCCGTTTTGGAAATTTCGACCTGAAAAATGAACGTCGCGGTCGTCCGAAGACTTTGGTCGACAATGACGAATTAAAGGCAATTGTGGAAGCTGATGGTACACAATCTACGGCTGAATTAGCAGCAGCTTTCAACGTTAGCGTCAAAACAATATTGGTCCATTTGCGTCAAATTGGCAAGGTAAAAAAGCCTTACGAATGGGTGCCCCACGAACTCAATGATCGCCAGCGCGAAGTACGCGTCGAGACGTGCCTTGCACTGCTCAACAGACACACAAATGAAAGAATTTTGAACCGCATGTTACCTGCGATGAAAAATGGATTCTGTTTGATAACCGCAAGCGCTCAGCAAGATGGTTGGATCCTGCTTCAGCACCTAAACAATGCCCTAAACGAAAACTTACCCCTAGAAAAGTGATGGTCACTGTTTGGTGGTCTAGCGCCGGTGTGATTCATCACAGCTCTCTCCAAACGGGGTGAACATTACTGCAGATGTGTACTATGAAGAACTGAACTCAATGGTGGAGAAGCTGGCACACCTCCAACCAGCATTGGTCAATCGCTCGTCTCCGCTGCTCCTGCACGACAACGCGCGACCTCATACTGCACAGCAGACGGTCTCCAAGTTACAAGAACTGGGGTTGGAAGCTCTCCGTCATCCACCCTACTCACCAGACTTTGCGCCCACAGACTACTACTTTTTCCAGAATTTGGATAACTTCTTGGTGGGAAAAACTTCAATACCCGAGAGGCAGTACTAAATGCCTTTGAAGAATTTGTTGCCTCCCGTCCAGCTGATTTCTTTAAGAAGGGCATCAATAACCTGCCACTGTGTTGGCAAAGATGCATTGATTGCATGGGTAATTACTTTGATTAATACAAATAAAAAATACATGAAAAAAAATCGTTTCAATTTCTTCATACAAAACGGCAATTTCAAAATACATGAAAAAAAATCGTTTCAATTTCTTCATACAAAACGGCAATTATTTTTCTAAACATTATTAGCGTAAGTTTTGATTTGATTCAGTTTTTAAATTTTAAATAAATCTGTTTCCCATAGTACAAGCTTTGCTTAATTCAGGACGAGAATGTGATGTGTGAAACCTCCGTGAATATTTATTTTATTTATTTATTTATTTAGTTTTATACGTGTGTTATGCAATAAAGAATTATCCATCTATGTATTATGGTAGCGAATAACGCGTCTAATCATAAAATGTCATTGCATGCTGCTAATGACTTTACCAAATATGTCACAAAATTTGCTCTCCATCATTATCGAGGGTCATATATCACGCCAGGGTAAAGATTGATGACCATCTTATTAATCGAGCTTTATTAACCATAATTAATAAGCTTCAACAAAAACACCTTCGGAACCGGCGTATAATATTAATGGAAGAAAATTACTGAGCAATAGAAAACTTAATTGGTAGGTGCTGATAATAGTGTGAAATACTGTCTGAATATTTTAAAAGGTTTTGAAAAAGATTTTGCTGAAATACCCTCTTTTTTTACAAAAAATACTTTTTTGTTATGATTTTATGACGTTAAAGAATGAGTTCTAAATTTTAATTAATTAATTAAAATTGTTTTCGTTATAATTCCTGTTCGTTAATATTCTAAATACCGATATCATATGCGTCACGTAGTTCATTTAAAATAATCAAAATTAAATTAATTATGCTGAACAATAATGCTGGACATAAATATTATATTTAGAGACATTTCACACATCACACCCTAGTCCCAAACTAAGCCAAGTTTTTACTACGGCAACTAGAGCCAGGTCTTATACTTTTAGCCAGTGTATGACAAAAATGAAATGTACTGTAATCTCAGCTGCAATACAAAATACATATTACTTTGTTGCCAATAAAAATCCTTGCATTGTGGCAGTAAAAATGCACACCAAACACAACACCTCTAAAAATAGCGCTATTTTAAAACTTCAGTGAGAATTCCTTGCACGTTTTCAATACTTTTGACGCTCAGTTTATCGCTCCGCTTCTGCAAGGTAAAGCTGTGGTCTTATTACAATTAATAATTTGCGACTGATTGTCGGCTGCCAGACTTGAGAAAATTGTTTACAACTTGCTGTAACGCCGTCGTCACCACTGACACCAATAAGGAGGAATAAGAAGTAAAGCGCATAATGTGCTGCAAATTGCCCGCTGATCGAAAAAGCTACCAAAAACTCGTTAGCTGTACACTGAGTATGCTTGAAATAGCTATTTCATTCACTCATAGATATAAACCAGTCAGCCGTATATTATTTGCCTAGTCAGACCACAGCTTAACGCTAAAATTTGCCTGTGCTGCAACACCTGCTATTTGGTCGAGTTTATGCGCGGTACATAGTGGTACATGCTAACCGCCAATGCAGTTTTATTAGGTTCTAGATAGCAATATAACAGTAGATATTAATAAGATTTTTAGTTTGAGATCGAGATCATAAGCCTGGAGTACTTTTAACCAAATTCTTAATTTTATATGTCAAAATACAAAATGATATAATAATCCAGTCAATTTAGCAATGTTAAACCCCAATCTGCGGAATAAATGCATAAGCCATGTATTGTAGATTTTTCTCATCTCTTAATGAAGAGCTGAATTTTTGTATACACCTTTATTGCGGCATTGTAATGACAATGCCGCAATAAAGGTGTATACAAAAATTCAGCCCACTAGGAATTATTCCGCAGATCAAACCTAAAATGACTGGACTATAATGAAACATCTCTTCATAAGTACCTAGAATTTATTGACGCGTCATTTTAAGATTTTGTTTCTGCTGTTTAAACGAAACTCGCTCTATTAATAATATAAAGTTTTTTTATGTAAATATTGTCTGCACAACTCACGCTTTTTCAGAAAACCCGGACCCCACATTTCATCACATACATATTAATAATTTTACTATTCTATTATTTTCTAGAAATTTTCAATTTAAATTTTGAAAGCACCAACTTGTTTCACATAAACACTCTTTTCCTCGAAGAGTAAAGTAGAACACAACTAACCTATGTAACTGGAACGTTTCCTGATTGCGCCAAAACTGGGGCTTATGTGCATTTTGTTCACATTTTGAAAAGTTACGTTTTTATTTAACCCGTAGCTGAGTGCGCAATACAAAGGCATGTCAACCCACCGTGTGGTGTATGTAGAAGTTGTTGTGAATGTAAGGTTTTTCTAGATATGACACAAAAATGGACTTAAAAGGACAAACTTCAAACTTTAATCAAAATTCAATAAAATCACAAGAATCACTTTGAAACTTCTTACATACTAGATGATTCTATGATGACCAAAACTAACTTTAGATTGCTCCAATTAGTTTGTTTTTTTTTTTTCAAAAAAAAATAATTATATAAGTACTCTAGTTGATTTTATTTTATTCTAATACATACAATACTATGAGGTTGATCAATTATTTGTTCTATTGGTAAGGAGATCTTATATCAAAAGTATAAATAGACACTAAATCTATTCTTGCAAAAAGATGGTCATTTTGTGACAACATAGAACACACATGTATGTTGTTATATGCTACTATGTATGCGATGTATTATCAATTCAAAAGCACGACTTTGATAAGTCAGTATTTAATCTTAAGTGCAAGAAATTATCACTTCTAATTTCAGCTAAGCACTATCTATTATCAATTTATAGCACATCTGTAATAAGTCAGTATATATTCTAAAGTTTTTTTTTTCAAAGTGCAAGAAATGATCACATCTAGTTGCAGCTAAGCACATAAACGTATGGTTATGTCTCTATGGTGCAGTAATCATGGTTTCGTCAAAAGAGCGTATATGCCGGCATCAGAGCTCGTCACGACCGCATTCATTCGCGCCGCTGATGGTGCCTGCAATTATGTGCAGCGGGAATTCACTTCTACTGTGTTTTGCGGTGCAAAGGCACTTCTAAGCACACTCTGTTCATTTACTTGGTTGTATTCAGAAACTAGAGTTAAATTGAAATCATAATGCATATTGCAACCTAATGCATAGTACATAGTTTTATATTAAGAATACTTTTAATATAATTACAAACCATTTTAGGTCTTATCACGCTCAGTTTATTGCTAATCTCGATATTATTATGTATGTGTAGCGGGAATTCACTTCTACTGTGTTTTGCGGTGCAAAAGCACTTCTAAGCACACTCTGTTCATTTACTTGGTTGTATTCAGAAACTAGATTTAATTTGAAATAATAATGGATGCTGCAGCCTAATGCATACCATATAGTTTGATATTTAAGATCATTTTAATAAAATTAAATACCATTTTATAATGATGATGATGATGATGATTATCAAGCTTAGTTTATTGGAAATTTCGAAATTATTATGTTTGTTCGATTGATGTTGTTTAGTTTAATTACAAATAAATATTCACCAAACAGCAAAATAACGTTAATTAAACTTCAATATTGACTGATTTTAATTTAATTATGTTGGAACTAAAAGATAAAATTTGGTATGTTTATAATTCAACTGCTTTTTATCCAATCTATTAAATTACTGGCTGAAATTTTATAAAACAGTTTGTCATTTCGAGATTTTTTTGCGTGAAAAAATTCCTCGTTTTTATTTACCGAGGTAATATTAAAAATTATTCCGGACTTAGCAATGTATTTGTAGGTTTTCTCTAAGGCACGTTTTCAATTTCAATAGAAATCATTACTACGGATTCGGCCGATGAAAAGAAAGATATTCGTGTGCTAATTATTTTCCACTTTGTCCACTTGAGTGCTTCATACTTCAGAGGCTGGTTCAAGATAATTATCGTCTACAATTTACTTACTAGGCAAAAGAAAATAGCTGGTTAACTTTTAACCCACATGTGAATCCTATAATTTAAGATTTAACCAATTGTGAATTATTTAATTTAATAAATAATTCACAATTAAAAATGGGTGTTAAAACATTTTATACTTTAAGATCTTTGTACACAGTTTTACAATATATTTATTATTAATCTGCCTTATTTCAACTGTAATTAGAGTAATCTAATTTTAAGATTTAAAGCAATGAATATATTTTTATCATATCTTTTAATCTTATTCCAACTAAGCAGATATTTCTAAACTATCCTACATCTACTACCATAAGTTTTTTGTCTTGAAACTCTATTGTATAGTTTAAAAAATTAGTGCATATAAACACTTCATATTCTGAAATAAAAAAGTTGATTTTATTTTGTAGGTACCTACCAAATAGAATTTTTGAACTGTTTGCAGGAAAGTTGGTCAGAGGAAAATTGGTGGTTTTCTTTTATTTTGTAGGTACCTACCAAATAGAATTTTTGAACTGTTTGCAGGAAAGTCAGAGGAAAATTGGTGGTTTTCATTTTCATGAGATTAACGCTACAGTAAAATGAGGCAAAATAACTCGAGCCTCAATTTATTTGATTGGTTTTCCATTCCGTTTATTGGTATCGAATAGCGTAACGATTATTGCGGGTTTGTTTTTAAATATAGTAAACGTGTCTGGAAAATAAAATAGGGACAATAACTGAAACTAGAACGCACGATCACAATGTGGGTGTATTCTTATTGTTGTCGACATAAATTATGTCCCTTTTCAACAATGGCATTATCATTTGAAATAAGGAATGTATTCATTGAATATTCGGTAATAGAAATTAGAATATTGTTTAATTAATACAAGTTTTCCTTAAAGTAAATAGGTACATTATTTATCGTATACCTACTTACTGTTATTTTTTGGCACACTTTCTCTCTTAATTATTTATACAATATTAACAATTATACAATGTATATTAAGAAAAATATATCCTATTTGTTTTATTTTCACAATTAGTTTCTAAATATCTATATTACAATCATAACGAAATCTCCTACAATCTACAAAAAGAAAACCTCTACAATAATCATTGCAGAAACAGCCTAAGGTTAGTTTGGGACGTGAGTATGAATTCTCCCTGATCGCGTTCCGAACAATTTACCTTCATTCCCCATAAAACGGTCCAGCAAAGCGTAGATAATGGGACACAATTTCTTTTGACACCTGAGCCGCCATTTGCCATAACGTGTCTCAGAACTCCAATTACATGCCAAAGACAATTTGCGGGCGTTTTATGATTTCCACAATAATTTCATCGTTTTCCGATTTATAATAACCTTATAAAAGCATGATATGAAAATAAATATGCTGGGTAAGCATTCCGGAAACGTACAGACTATCTTGTAAAAATAATGTCAGATCAATTCAACAGGCGTCACAGCTAGGTTGATAAAAGTTGTGGGTTCAATTCCTATCAAGAACAAGCATTGATGTCACTGTTAATTCTAAAAGCTAAGCTGAAATAAAGCTCATACTCGAAACCAGCGTGCCAAAACGTCGAGTTTTCTTCTACAAAATACTTTTAGAGCTCGTAGCATATCTAAAGTCACTTTAACTCGTATTTCAAAGCAACAAAATAAAACTTTTAAACTCCAACCTAGATTAAATGATAGATAGAATCATGACGAAGTAATTCTTAAGGCAGTGAACCCCATTTTTTATGACAGCTGGTTAAAAATGAATCGGGTACCAGTCACCGCCGTCTACGGTAAGTTCGTGTTTACGGTTGTTTATAAAAGGTAAACTTGGGTTTAAGTAAAGGAGTTATTAACTTCTGAACAACATGTTCAGGTAGATTGATTTGCTGTTGCCGATATTGTGGTTTTATTATCTAGAGTACCTCTAAGACCTGTGTAGTATGGACGGGTCTAGATTATGTTAAAACTTGGTTTCAAGACTGTCGGTGTTCATTCAGTAACATAAGTTAATAATATCTTAATTAATTAATTGAATAAAGTTTTATAACATCTTCATAGACTTTTATAGTCTTAAAATTGGAATGTAAAGCTCTTATTGGAAGATGAATCTTTCTAATAAATTTCATTTTCAATTTATTTTAGCTGTGATGTAGTAAGAAAATAACAATTCAGCAAAGTAAGATTCAGTATAAAAACTTAAAAAAACATATTTCCGTCTTAAACATTTCTCCATATACGAAAATAAACTTGAATTACAACCTTATTCATGTTGAAGTTCAAAGAAAGTTAGGTTCTAATCTATCAAAACTTATGATTACGTAAATATTTGTTACTTGTTTGAAACTTTTGCAATGTATTGGCTGTCTTGAGGCGATTCGGTTTAAAGGGCCATTTCCGTAGTGTTTTGGTCGAATATTAACATTTATACCTACTACGCTTTTGATAATAAAAATATATAAATACATACAAATGTAAAACAAATACATTCAACAGTGATACATATAGTCATGTTTTGTCATTCCATTTTTTTACGTTGTTCTTGCTGGCGATTGAACCTATGACGGAAGTAATTAACATAATCATATTATTACTGATTTTGTAAACCACAAGAAATATTAGGAACCGTTTTTATACTAAATGATTATAATTTTTTTATTTTTCTCGGACGGCTAAGAATGTAGCCAAATAAGTTTTCATGCTATTAATCTAATCTGCTATTTTAATTATTCTGTAACAATTTCTTCACGTTTATTTTATTAGTAGAATTATTTATTAGTAGAATTGTTTTCCGAAAACGTCTCAACGGGGAATGGTCCCTTAAAGTATGTACACATTGTACATGTTGTAGCTAGTTCAAACAACAATTTTTCATCGTACAATATTAGACACGATATAATATGAAAGCAACTTGTTATATACGAGGGTAATGGGGATGCTAGCATGAGCTACACGCTATCGATCTACGAGCGAGTTCGTTGTAAATAGCTGACACTGACAAGTCAAAGTATTAATAGACTGTATTGTATACCTATTATTAGACTATTGTATACTTACAGACTACCTACGTTTACAACTTAAGGTTATTTCATTTAAGTTTTAGAGTTTTGTTCATTCGTAATGTTAGTTAAATTAATTCTTTGTAAGAAGCATCATACGAAAAACGGTAAGAACCAGGCTGATGATTCTTGACCGTTCTTCTAAGCTCTAGCCGCGTGGAACTGGCACCTAGAAGTACCGTCACCTAGAGTATGAGACCATTTTATATGGTCTGTGTTATTTACTGAATAAAGTTTAATTGATTAATTTATTCGAGAAATGCAAGTTTATTAATCCCAAGAATTATTCATGACACTAATGTCAGCAACTTTGATTAAAAAGTGAATATAACAACTTTTGATTGTATTTTGTGTATGGTAACTCACTTATTTACCAAATAATTGAAGTTTATAGGTATAACTTATTTACATCAAATTATTTGTGTAACGCGAAATTTATAAATAATCTGACTATACGCGACTACTTGTTGTTCTATAGTGTAAATAAACTATGATAAAAGTTTCTGAAAACTACAATTACGTAGTAAGTTTAATTTAATTAACATATTTGACAAAAATATGGACTTATCATTAAAATTTTTTCACAAACTGGTGCCTATAAAGCCCACCGTAGAAGATATTGCTCGCCCGCTGCGACGTCCTTTTATTAAAAACATTGTTTCAAAATATTGCTGTTTATATTTTTTAGTCTAGACTCTGGAATGATATGGTTTCTTAAAAATATTTATTTTACATCCTTTTAAAGCAAAATGTAGTAGGAAAGTCGAGTTGAAGGAACTACAGAAAGATCGGGAACTTGGATAATAGTAATACTTTTTTAGAGCTGCATAATCTCAATACATTACATACCTATAAGCTGCTTCTATCAGTAGGTAGCCAGATGGCTAGAAAATAAAAACATAGCTGCAGCATAAAAACCGTCTAAATTGCATTGTACTCGTACGAATCACTCCTAACACGTTCAGAGTTGTGTAATATTGCAACGAATGAACTTTTTACATTAGAATCAGTCTACATAGTTCTGTTGCATGCACCGTATTACGTTGTAAGTATCTATCTAAATAAATATTTATCTTATCTTGTACTGTTATCGTAGAACTAAATTATAACTGCAATATTTTAAATAAACAATATGGTTTAGGATTACAGACTAATTAGGTATAAAGATAAAAATATTACATTAATATTATATTCCTCAATAGCCAAAAGGAAAGCCGCGTTGGAGTTTATTGAATTATTTCGTGGTTTTGTGAGTGGTTTTATTAACATAACATCAGCCTGTAAAAGATAAGTGTTTATTGTGTGTATATTAGGAACGGATAAATAATGTCAGAGTTTACTCTGTTGGACAAAATCTTTCTCCATAGTTACAAAAATGCTTCAATGTGGAAGTACAATGGTGATACTTAACGCTTCTTCTATGGGCCAAAAATCTTTGAATGAATGAATGAATGAATAACGCTTTATTGTACACACAAATTACACCAACAAAATACAAGAAGAAAAATAGTTAGAACAGGGAGGGATCCCCTAGGGGTGCCTCTAGGGGTCGTATGCAGTAAAGGACATGCTAAGCATGTCCTTTACTGCATACGACCCCTTTTGTAAATTTATCTAGTCCTCTCCATCCAAAGGTCGCCTGGAAAATATCGCTATTGAGCGATAAGGCCGCCCATTGTGCATTTATGTTCTAACTATTTTTCTTCTTGTATTTTGTTGGTGTAATTTGTGTGTACAATAAAGCGTTATTCATTCATTCATTCATTCAAAGATTTTGGCCCACAGAAGAAGCGTTAAGTATTACCATTGTACTTCCACATTGAAGCATTTTTGTAACTATGGAGAAAGATTTTGTCCAACAGAGTAAACTCTGACATTATTTATCCGTTCATAATATACACACAATAAACACTTATCTTTTACAGGCTGATGTAATGTTAATAAAAACACTCACAAAACCACGAAATAATTCAATAAACTCCAACGCGGCTTTCCTTTTGGTTATATAAATACGTTTTCAATAAATAAATAAGCACACTTCAACAAAAGGAAAATCAGCTCAAGTACATGCCGTCAAAACGAGTATAATAAGCAAGGAATGGAAAAGAAATTCGATTGCCTTCCTAAGGGAAAATAGGTATCATGAGATCAAAGGGAGTAATTGTATTCTGTTGTAATCTCGGCTAAAAAGAAGCGCTGTGAATTTTGTATGTGTATTGATGTATGAGAGCGGCATTCCTTTGACAGTAATCCAGATGGTAAAAATGGTTTTGTTTATTTCTGATAAAAGTAAAATTTGCTCCTGTATTTGACTGGTTTTATTTTACAAGAAAAGAAAACGGAAATATTTATTTACGCAATAACACAATAACTTTTACTCAATTTGTTAAACAATTTGTTTATCTACGAGAGATTCTTTATCTACGTGAAAAATTGTTCATAAAACCAATATTACTTAACGCTCTTGCAGCTGAACGTGAACGATCAAGTGCGGTTTTTACTGTCTTCATCATTAGTAAATAACATATTGTTCGACAAACATTTTCAATATAAAAACTTGAACTACTTATACATATTTTTTTCTTAAAAAGTGATCTTCTGACGCCGCCTGTCCCAAAGCTCAATAGAAACACATAATATCTATAACTACAGAAATGTAATAACAGCGTGGAAACTGCTCCCAATTATGTTAATAGCAGACGCCATAAACGGACGGCAAATTAATATCGTAGGTACCACAGTAAATTATTTGAACCACAACTTATGATATGCACAATTAATGAGATTGGGAAATTATCCATTATAATGCATTTACATATCTTTTTGCTTTATCTCATGTGATAATTCTGATTATAGGATAAAACACGGCACACTGGATGAATTGCATAATGTACAATAAAATAAATAAATAATGCTGGACAATCCACACAACATTATCTAGCCCCAAGCTAAGCAGAGCTTGTGTTATGGGTACTAGAAGACTGACATTACATTAAAAAATATCTATCTATGTAATCATAGATAGATATTTTTTTTCTATGTAATCATAGATAGATATTTTTTATTATACATACTAATTTATTATACATTAAAATACCCAGAACACCCGGAATAAATATTTGCAGATCGTCGAACATCCCAAGGCGGGGATCGAACCCGCAACCTCCGCGTCGAAATGATATTACAATGAGGAAAATGAGGAAACAAAGAGGAAGCTGGGGCGCTAGTAATAGTTGTAACGAGAAGAGGCAGTGACAGATTTCAACCACAGAGAATATTGCTTTCTAAGAAAAAACAATCTAAAGCTTTTTCTATCGACCGGCTTCCCGCAAATAATCTAACTGAACAATGAAAAGTCACAGTTTCGCAAATAAATAACGTAAATACTCTCGACGTGTGGTCTGATTGTGACCGATACATTGATACGTAATACATATTGCATGAGACATCCTCCAATGAAGACAGCAATTTCACACTCGAAGGGAATTCCAATTACTCCCATTAATGTGAAGTTATAACACAAAGGGATGCTTTGTACTTGGAGAGATTGCTTCAAAATCAATTACCATACCAACTGAAGAAGAACGTAAAACTGCTTGTGGGCAATATTCAAATTAGTCTTCGGAAAGAAATGGATCGTCTTGAAAAGATTTTACCGCAAATAAGTACTGTTAAATTATTAACAACATCCACCATTTTAGAATTTCACCAGCAATTACATACCAGTGGCGCTTGCATTAAACATGAGCTCTCGTACCAGCTGGAAAAATCTGATAAAAGCAGGCAATGTAGCGCGCGCCGCGCTTCCGTGATGGTACTACAAGTTTCCTCCAAGACGGCGATTTATCACGTAAGCGCTGAGCTATAACCCAAATGTAAGAGCGATTGGTTGCAGGTTCCGCTTGAATGATGCATGAGACGCCGCGACACCCGCGCCCACTACCCCTCAGATAATAATATGGCTAATTTGATGCCTGCAACACAAGCCAACAGAACTCATAACTTTCATAACGTTTATTGTCAGCGGAACGGTTATGTGCATTATCGATAGCACGCTCCGTACAAATGAGTACGACAATCGTTGTAATAAAAATTTGCGAGCTCCGACTGAGTGCAGACGCGACTTCTGCCCCATAATCGTCGCTTCAGACTTCTAAAAACCCGCCAAAGTTCTCTTCTGCGCTATTGGCGTCGCCTCTTACATTTTATAATAACAGTAAACTTGCTTCTCAAACTTTGTAAGTCGCGGCAGGGATAAGCGTTGCATTCTGCGGTGTTTGGCTCGCATCCAGAGATGGCCGGTCACGCCGCTTGTTCTAAATTATTTTATTCCACTATAACTGCAGTGGGTAATATTTAGACACTAGGCGTTCTTTTTGCACGAATCTCGTTGTTATTATTATTTATGGGCTGCTGCGAATACAATGTCGAAGCGAAATATTGTCGAGAGCACTTTGCTCCACCGAGGTAATTCAAATATACGAGTTTGCTGCTACAAATATCATATAGTATGCTTTGAAAATGTACTCGTTCGTTTCATTATTTACATTGTGTGTTGTTTTATACAGGGTGGATGTGATTACTTTTAAAAACTTTTATTGAGTCTTATTTTCCTATTTATATTTTGTTATACTTCAGTTATTGTACCAATCGATAGCTTCAAAGTTGTCGCTTAGCACTGTGCAATTCAATTTGCATAGCGCGATAACAGATCCAATATCCTGGGGATAGGTTGACAAACTATAGTTATTGGTATTAGGTATCGAAGCTTAGTTTATCTGAGACTGTCGACGTCATCAACCGTGCAAGGCGATCGCCTTGCTTGTTATTTTTTCTACATTTCTGTTTTCTAAATATTCGTTCAAAATCTAGTAGCTGTGTTAGATTATGTCGTCTAAAAAGTGAATAGGTTAGGAAACTAATTGAAATAAATAAATAAATAATCATGGACATTTCACTCATCACACTCTAGTCCCAAACTAAGCAAAGCTTAATTTGGAACTTAATTAATTAGCCCATTGTGGACATTCAAGTTTTCGCCTCGTGAATCATATTTAGAAAAAGTAAAATTCAACCCAAACCATTTATTAATAACTTTCACACATAAATAAGGAATTCATACTGTTTTTGTTCAGCAGCATTTTTTATCTATCAAAAAAAGTGAAAAGCAAATTTAAATTTTAATATAAAAAGTAGAGACAATCCATTATAAAAATAAAACGTACGCGCTTACACCGCGGTTACACTCATATGCAAAAATGGTATAGATAGACAATACAAATGAATGTGTTTTCGTCGTTGGCTGTTCAGTCATCGTCTTGACACATAACGACTAATGCTTTGGCTACATTAGCGGGCGAATATTCGTATCGTGTTGGCGCGACAAAAACATCGTGTTCTAGGCGATCTTCTTGTCTAAATACTACGCGATGAAACGATGTACCCGGCCACATACATCGCGTTAACACGAATATTCGCCGTAGCCCGCTAATCTGGCCCCAGCATTACAAAGAATGTCTAGACCTGTTATCCAACTAATGCATGAAAGTGCTAAACCAAGTTCATTTAAAAAATAGTTTATATAATATATATAAACTATTTTTTAAATGAACTTGGTTATACATATACTCTATCAGAGTATATTATACTCTGACAGAGTATATGTATATAAACCATTACAAAATACTAGGATTTCTAGTGTCAGAGTATAGATAAACCCTTTCTTCTCTCATTTTATCTTTATCTTTATACCCAAAGCAACAATGTTCCAATACAAAACATTCATTAAGCCAGTTCACACGATCCCAGTAACAGACACTGGTGCACTTGAGCTTTAAAAGATGCAGCTTGAAAGGAAATCTGTAACGAATCACTTTGACAAAGTTTGTCTCGATTCCCCTCTGTTCTATGCCAAGTTTTATTCCACTACAGTGCTGTACTACTTTTTGCTCCATTTGGATTATTACTTAAATATTATAAACAATTAAGGTATCATAATCAAATTTTTATAAATGCAACGTATATACCTATATATACCCATGTACATTTTGTAGATACTGTAATAGTCGTAAGCTTGCATATAATTTCTCACACAAGCATTTTTTCTTTCTTTACCGATTTCATCCCACTGCTGGGCTAAGCTCCCCCAACTCCTTCCACTCATCCCTGCTCCCCGCATTCGTCCATACATAATACATAATTAAGAAAAAAAATATCGAATTAAAAAACTAAAAATGAAACCAGTTTTCCATAAAAAAGATTTAAATAAAAAAATGTTTGATATCGTGCACAAAACTGTATTTTTATGAACCGTTGCCCTGCGGTTGAATTAAATCAGAGGTCATTTAATTTTATCGACGTCGATAATTACTGCCGCGCTGACCTGTAAACAGTGCGCAGTGTGTTTTTATTATTAGTTTGTTTGATAAAATATAGGCATTTTACTTTAATTATTAATCTATATCTATATCTATACTTATAATAAAACTGTAGAGAGGTCAATTCTGTACATGAAATATATTTAAAAAAAAACTATCAGGGGGTGATTAGTGATCGATACTGATGCCAAAAATGCAATCAGGAAAATTTTTGTCTGTCTGTCTGTCTGTCTGTCTGTCTGTCTGTCTGTATGTTCCTTATAGAAACAAAAACTACTCGACGGATTTTAATGAAACTTGGTACAATTATTCTTCATACTTCTGGGCAGGTTATAGGATACTTTTCATCACGCTACAATCAATAGGAGCTGAGTAGTGAAGGGAAATGTCGGGAAGTTACTCCGTTTTTTAAGCTTCCGTCGCGTTTGCAGCCTTAATGGTTAAAGTTACATAGAAATCATGTATGACGGAAATATTCTACATTAAATTGTCTAAAAAATATCCCGTAACAGCATATGTCTATCTTTTATGGTTGACTCACAATAACACGTGTAACTCCTGATAGCTTAGCAGTTCGGAGCATTCTGATTATATTTGTTTACTTTTACGTTTATAATACTCTCAGTCATACCAAATTTAAAAAAGTTAACATTATTACCTATTCAATAAAAAAAGAATCATAGAAATCGGTATAGAAACACCAAACTTATACATGAAATAAGCCATCGCGTCGTCGCACTTGAATACTCAAATCGAGTAAAGTTTGAAATTTGTTGTGTTTACCACTAGATGGCGCTACTGTGCACATATCCTAGATCGCGCTATCGGTGCGTTTTGGCAATGTGTTATAAGTCGGTCGGTATTTAACAATAGTTCCGTTAAATTGAGTTATCTTGATAAGTTATTTAGGGTTGCGTATCCGATTACCGCTTTAATGACGAATAAATACATGTATTTGAAAACAAAATATTAAATATTCAAGGGGGTGCTCATAATCTCATAAGTACAAAAACATAATTTACTTAGATGGTTTGTTCTTTTTTATATATAATATTTTATAAAAAATATATTGTTGTTGACGAGTACATTTACTTGGGCTACAGTTAGCGAGCTTCGAAAACAGGCAGGAGATCGATCGCCACATCGAGAACGCCTGGAAGAGCTACTGGTTCAAAGTCAAAGTCAAAGTCAAAAATTACTTTATTCAGTAAAATCACAAGGATCATTTAGAATCGTCTTACATACTAGGTGATTCTAGGTGCCAGTTCCACGCGACCAGAGCCTAGAAGAACGGGCAAGAAACTTACGGCCTGGTTCCTACCGTTTTTTTATATGATCCTTCTTACAAAGAATTACAATTAAACTAAATTAAGTACTGAAGTTTCAGTGCGGTGTCAATTTAACTTCATTCAGAAGGTTCATGAAGGAACACATTAAAGGCGACCTTCCACTTACGCTTAAACGCCAACTCATCGACATGTGCATTCTGCCCGTCCTAACCTACGGTGCGCAGACATGTTCACTGACTGAAGCACAGAAATCCAGACTCAAGATTTGCCAAAGAGCAATGGAACGTAGCATCTTTGGTTTCAAGCGCATCGATCGAGTGCGAAACACTACGCTGCGTTCGCTCACTGGTATTGCAGATGTAGGCAATAAAACGCGAGCCTTAAGTGGGATTGGGCAGGTCATATTAGCCGGATGGACCCAGAGAAATGGTCCAAAATCGTGACACCGTGGCTGCCTGAAGACGGAAGGCGGCGTAGAGGCCGACCAAAGAGGCGATGGCGGGACGACCTCGATGCTTTCGAGAGGGATTGGTGGACGAAAGCGTAAAGCAGAGAGAAGGATTTGGGGGAGACCTTTGCCCAGCAGTGGGACGAGATAGGTTAGGAAAAAAATAATATACTTACTTAATCTATACTAATATTATAAAGAGGTAAAGTTTGTGTATTTGTTAAATTGTAAGGGGTAATCTCGGCATCTACTGAACCGATTTTAAAAATTCTTTCATCAATAGAAAGTTACACTATTGCTGAAAAATAAAAAGGCTTTTACGTGGTAGTCCGTTTTGCAAAATGAATCGGAGAAAAAACGGTCGAATGAAAGCGTTTCTTACGAACGCTGCCTTAACTATGAAAGAAGTGTTCTAAAGAAAAGATGTGGAGATTGATAATGCCTACAAAAAAGCCACAAGTCAACGACAGCATATGTCTTACTTTTTTATGTAATAAAAATTATCCCCAACGAAGTGGGCACGTGTCAGCTAGTAAGTAATATATTCAGAAAGGTTTTGTTTTTAAAATTGTTGATGTTTAATAACCTTTGATAGGTATTAGTTACATAATTAAAAAGAACATCTTTGATAAAAATCACGTGAACTGAACAGTATTGCAAATTTGCAATTTCAAAGGGTACTTCTAATATTAGTAATGGTGGTTAAATGATAAATGTTATTAAGACTTCACTCCAGTTCATTAAACTTTTAACTTTTAAGTATTCTTAGGTACACATGAGAACAGCCGAAGAAGCCTCAGTGGCGCGTCTTGGGAGAAATCTACGTCCAGCAGTGGACTGATATAGGTTGACGATGATGTTAATGAGGTACACGTACACTGTTCTTAATTCTTTGAAAATCACGCGACAACTGACTGTGCACGAGCAACTCCGACCCTCTACTTTTACCGGAACAAACAACATCATCTGAGTGGCTTAAAGAATGAATCGGACCGGAAGTTCTTAAAGAGTACCTAAATCAGACCGGAAGTTGGTCGTGTATTTCCTTAATAATCTATATAATAAAAATGGATTGCTGTTCGTTAGTCTCGCTAAAACTCGAGAACGGCTGAACCGATTTGGCTAATTTTGGTCTTGAAATGTTCCTGGAGGTCCAGGGAAGGTTTAAAAGGTTTAAGAATAATGAAAAATGCTAGGGAATGTAAGAAAAACAAGAATTTAATTTTCCCATACAAAAAGATATTAGCTGTCATGAATGTGACATGACTAGGGGTACTGTAGACTCGATCGAAACCTTATATGAATAAAACAAAACATAAAAAAATATTGATTTTGAGTCGACAACATATATCCGGAAAATTCTAATTATGGAGCATTTAATTAAATTCCAATGGCTCTGACAAACAAACCGCTGTCGCCATCTTTTAATTGTCAGTCGTTGACGTTTCGCGAAAATATTGTTTTGACACTTCTTTATGTTAGACATACTCTTTGTTATTTGTGTTTTTTCTTTAAACCTTTTTGGCCGATTATCGTTATAATCACCATAGAAAAAAGAATACTCTAAAAGTTGAAGGTTTAGTTCAAATGTCATTTAGTTTCGTAATTCATGTAATGGCCAAATATTTATAAGAAACTGCAAGCAAATGCAAATGTGCAGTCGATGTGTGGACTGGAACAACATTATACTCGGTAAGCGGCTCAATATATTTGACTTGACCACATGCATAGCCTGTGTTGAGTTGTCATGAACACGTACAGAAACAGACTCGATTTCTGTACCATTTTTCTTGATAATGGAATGGACCCCTTCATGCGCAAGTTCAACTTGAACTTGAGAATAACCACTTTCGAACCTTTTTCCAAAAAATCAAACTGCTCCTGCTACATCCCAAGATTTATTTGATGACTTTCAGGTAAGTTAATGGTGTAAGTAGGTTACTGAGTAAAGAAAAATGAAAAATAATGCTTATTACCAGATAGAGGTGGGAGGATATACCTACACCTACATACATTCACAATGCTTATTATTATTTGAATATTAGTCTAAAATATTTTCTTCTTTAAGGTGGATAAAGAGTTGACGCTAATCCAAGGTTCACTGATGACTGATGATGATTCTTCGGACAACGAGAAAAAACATCTGCTATCAGTCAGCAGTGAATTTATTTTTTAGAAGAAGAGGAGCAAGAAAACATATCAAATGGCGGGCAGACCCATCAGTACATTCAGTTGGTTATGAATGTGTTTAAAAATGGGTCAAGGCATTGGTAAAATGATAATATTGCCATCAACTTATGTGGGAAGTCCTCGGCGCATGATGCAAAATGAAGAGATAATTTACAAGGCCTTAGAAAAGAACATAGACCCGATTTAATTGCCAGAATTTTAAAACATAAATTGGAGGATTTTTTTAATAAGGAAACATATTTTTGGAATATCGAGTGCGTGGTTTTACACCATTGAATTTCAGAAACGTGGGCTTCCACATGTGCTTATCTACTGATCTACCTGTCAAAGTAGAGAAAAAACTGAGTGCTTAAAACAAATAGATTTACAGAGAGTAAACCTTAAAAATATGTTTTGTAAATTTGTCTTAGTTTATTTTGAATGTTGATTTTTAAAAAAAATAAATTGTGTAAAAAATTTTGCAGTTTTTGTCTACAATATAAAAATAAGTCAGGTTTTCCTGCCTGACGATGAAACTCCAGAACGCACGAACCGATTTCCACGGTTTTGCATTCGTTGGAAAGGTCTCCAACGAATCTAACGAAGTCTCTAACGAAGGTCGCGTTTAGGCAAGCGTAGATAGTGTAGGACGCCCTCCGGCGAGATGGAGCGACGATCTGCGGAGTGTAGCTGGCAAACACAACATGAGAAGAGCCGAAGACAGGGCTCAGCGGCGCGTCTTGGGAGAGACCTACGTCCAGCAGTGGACTGATATAGGTTGATGATGATGATGATGATGATGGAAAGGTCTCGGGCTCCGTGACAAAAATAAATAGAAAAGCGGGAAAGAGGGAAAATATCCCGTGCGAAGCCGGGACGGGCCGCTTGATGGATGTGTATAAGTTACTAATAAATTCAAAAATCTGCTTATTTATTGTCTTTAAGGTGAAACAGAGTTCACCAGGACAGCTAAAAAATTATATTAATAGGTATAATTATTAGTTCTAAGATGATGATGACATTGTTGAGTGACTGAAGTTCGGTTTTGAAAGCAGTGTTGTTTGACTCGCTTTTTCTGTTCCTTAGCCCTATTTAGTAATATTATTCGGCTCAAATTGTGACCGCACTTGACGCAAAACTTGAAAGTATCAGCGGTAATAGTGAAGCATTCGTCGCATCTTAACAATTGTTGTCTGCAACTAGGACAGGTATTACTGTTCTTCTCCCGTTCAATCCATTTCTTACAAAACGGGCAATGCATTTTAAAAGTTATTACTTCTGAAAAATAGTTTTGAAATAACAATTATAAGAACGGATATCTATCTACAGTTAGTGCAATCCAATACTTTTCAATACTTTTTTTTAATCAGGGAAGTGTCTATAATCTCATAACGTGACTTATGTGACATACAAAATAATTATGAACATTATTATGATGAACATGTGTAAGTGATTTAACCACTTTTTCCGCACACTATGGGGCCGATACTTAGACTATCTGAGTACCTAGCATGATAGGTTTTATGCACACGTTTTAAGTGACGTTTCAATACATTTTCGCCCTATGCTAGGTGCTCTGATAATGCCTTTATAAGGCTCTGAAATACATATGGTGATACGACGTTCACCGGGTCATCTAGTTATTCATAAATTACGTCTTAATTGACACAAATTTATTAAAAGAATTTAAATATCATAATTCGAATTCTTTACTATACACCCATTTACTTATATAAAATCATAAAAACATTTAGTAAATCATGAAATGGATTCTAACACTAATATGATTTATTTCTACTATCTCCTTCATAAATAAAAAAGATTATAGAAACAACTGAAATCAAAAATCAATCAGTTTTCCTTATCTGTAATATCTATTAATGTTTTGCTTAGTTTGGGACTAGAGTGCGATGTCCATGAATATATATTTATTTGAACAGTTCTTTAAGAGTTCAAGCGAAACATGTTATATCATACATTACCCGCTTTTTCTAAGTATTTCATTATTCATTTGCAAAACTAGGTCATTGGTCTTTATAAGGGGTATTTCGATACAAGTCACGTAGAGGCAAGCATTGAGGCTCGGGCGGTATTACGCCGCAGCTCCCTGCGTGACCCCGCCGCACTACTGATATCCTGCAGAGACTGGGTCCCATTTTTCGCATTAGGGTTTCCGTATTTTATTAATACAAAAATAATGATATATTACATCATAATCTATAAATCTCGCATTTTCAGACCAATGATACTTTTACAACTAAATGAAACAAACTGATTGCCGGCCTAATTTTAAGTGTTACATGATACATATTTGACAGGCGTAACAGTTCAGTTGGTACGCGTTGGTCCGCCTTCCATGCTTTGGGTCGTGTGTTTGATTCCTAATCAGAGCCAATATTTGTTTGATGAACATAAATATTAGTTCTGAGTCTGGGTGTTATATGATTGTATTTCCAAAAAAAATGTATAAGTATTATGTTTATAAGTATATATCAGCAATCTAGTTCCCATTTCCAAACTAAGCAAAGCTTGATTGAGCTGCGTAAAAAAAAAACTAAACTAGCTGATGCCCGCGACTTTGTCTTATTATCGTCATATTTTGGATTATTCACACTAAATACATATTTATTAATCATGGTCTATGTATTATTCTGGTGTATAAACTGTATTATTGTAAAGTTTCATTAAAATCTATTTCCGTAGTACCTATTTGCGTAGAGTAACAAACATACATATTATTATACACAGAAACTTTTGCGATAATAATAAGGTAACTCTCTGATCCCGTCTATCGATAACAAGTTACTGTTATAAGTATTTTGACAATACGTCTCACCTAGAATGCATCATACAAAAACACGCTTAGAGCTACATGGTCCTACTATTGGTACGCCTTTCAAAGGACATTAGGCTGTGCTCGCGCGAGCTTTATATATGAACTACTGTGTGACTCGGTAGGCGTTGAAGTGTAGTAATTCCAGCTCGTTTACTTTTGGCAGCATAAAGTCAACAAGGCGCTACCCAGACGTGTCTATGAGATTTTGGCAACTGGCAAACAGTTTTATTGTGTTTTTTGTATAATTTATAGAACCTGCAGAGACTTATCTACACTTACTCAAGAAATAACGATAGCTTTTATTTTTGCTTCATTAACTTATAAGTTTTTACCATGTAAATAAGAATTACTTTTTTTTACATTTATATGCATAATGTTGTGATCTCACCTAGTGGGATAAGGGCAGGAAGAAGAAGAAGAAGATAATGCAGAAAGAAATTTTGGCGTTCATATGAAATTATTTTTCTACTCTTTCATTTGTTTTATATGCAAAAACTATAACTAAAATTTAATTAAAACAATTTACTGCTTGGTAGAATGGTTACATAATCATAAATAATTCAGTAGTTTTAATCCAGCAAAAATGCTTTTAATATTTTGTTAATAAAACCACCGATGCCAAAGCAGCCACAAACACCACAGGTCGCTTAATGATATTAAAATATAATGGTATTTCACATTCGTAATTACTTGGTATTCAATAACAAACACTTTATTATAATTTCCAAATTGTAAATATCTGAAAATGTTGAAAATACGTAAAACTTCAACAATGTTTCTCTACTATTATTAATATTATGAATAGATTACTAACTGTAAAAGAGCTAAAAAAATACTTTAAGATATGGAAAAAGAATATATGCAGATCCTCTAAGTAAACATTGGTGATGACAGATATTTTGTAAACTGCATGCAAAATGAGAATTATCCAAGACGTGCACGCATTCAAAGTTGGCTATAATATAAGCTAGTTTGCTTCTAATATCTTAAATGTCATTATACAATGAGGTCTGGACCCTAAGCTTTGACGTAGATATAAAACCTGGTGAGGTAAAAAAAAATTGGCACATGCTCGTATCGAGCTCCGCTGTCATTCCCGAGGGAGAATGTGAATCACGTTCTGTACCTCTACCATGAGTTGTCACAGTAAAATCGCCTGACTTTACTACAGTAGTTACGTTAATATTAGTATTACGAATTTTAGTACCCAACTATCCGCTAGAGGCGCTGTACAAATCTTCATACATTTTTTTAATTACAGACGCTAGCGAGTTTATTGTAGAGGATAAAACGAGACGACCCTTTAAAGTTTCATAGAACATTAAGATAAAGTAGCTATTTGGTAGAAATGCTACCGCCTCTAAGCGTAGAAAACATGGTTGTTATACTAAACAACATTTTGTTTCCGATCAAGATCGTTGTTCCAAAACAGCCAATTATTGTTATGCCCTTCCGTTTGCTTGTATTTGAATATTATACCAAGAGCTCAGGGTTACACTAGAGTAATGATTGTAAACGTTTTCTAATATTGACATACCTAACACTGACATAAAATATGACAGCCAACTTGATGCCTGACTTGTTTAAAACTGTTTTACAGCATCATTTAAGGCTGTATCTATCTATCCTACCTAGTGATATTATTCAAATGGATGTCTATCAATTTGACAGACCGAAGCTATAAAAAAGACGATCTTTAACTTATAAGTATCATACTTTTTATTTATGCTGTGTGTAAAACACATTTTGCGATATAATTATTGAAAATTAATTTTGTTTTAAACAACTTAATGTAAGTAATTTAAACTTTAAACTTTAAATAATGATGTTTAGGAATAACCGTTGTCTCCCGAACTACACGTTGGTTTTGGATGACCAAAAGTTAAATTAAACATTGGGTACGTGATATTATTATCTTGTTAATATTATCGAAATACCGGTACCTGGTACATATTGTTCCGGGGTTACATTACATTTTTTAACCTTTAAACCAAATTATGTAGATATAGATATTAATCTGATAAAAAGGTTTAGCGCGTAAACGCGTTTTAACGTTCATTTAATTTTGGAAAACACGTATCGTGTTATCTCAGGTAGACATCATCTAATATTTTGATACATACCTACTACCTACCAACTATAGTAGGTACTAGTACCAACACAAAGTCAAAATAGGTTAGTCAAATGCATATTTTTGGCCCAGGGGAAGACGGAATCACGTCGGAGCTCCTAAAGGCAGGTAGTCTACCAGTCCTGAGGGAAGTCCAACGTGTTTTTCAATCCGTCCTGGACCATGGGAGAACTCCAAAGGCATGGAGCAAAAGTGTGGTTGTGATGTTTTTCAAGAAAGGCAACAAAGCCTTACTGAAAAACTACAGACCGATTTCACTCTTGAGCCATGTTTACAAACTGTTTTCCAGAGTTATTTCGAACCGCCTTGCGCGAAGACTTGACGAATTCCAAACCCCGGAGCAGGCTGGGTTTCGCAGAGGATTTGGCACCATAGACCACATTCACACAGTACGGCAGATTATACAGAAGTCCGAAGAGTATAATCAGCCACTGTGCTTAGCGTTTGTGGACTATGAGAAAGCCTTTGACTCTGTTGAAACCTGGGCTGTTCTACAGTCTCTGCAACGATGTCAGGTGGATTGGCGATACATCGAAGTGTTGAGATGCCTTTACAATGATGCCACTATGTCTGTCCAAGTCCAGAACCAGCAGTCTAAACCTATCCAGCTGCGCCGCGGAGTAAGACAAGGAGATGTCATATCTCCCAAATTGTTTACGTGCGCGCTGGAAGATTTGTTTAAGACGCTGAGTTGGAATGGGATGGGCATTAACATCAATGGCGACTATATCTCACATTTACGATTTGCCGACGACATCGTCATATTGGCGGAATCGTTGCAGGACCTACAACAGATGCTAAACAGTCTAGCTGAAGCCTCACGACGGATTGGCCTGGGCATGAACTTGGATAAAACGAAGGTCATGATCAATGATCGTATTACCCCAGAACCAATAACCGTCGCCGGAATGCCTCTCGAATTTGTGCAGGAGTATGTTTACCTCGGGCAGACTCTGCGGTTAGGTAGACACAACTTCGAGAGAGAGCTAGACCGGAGAATTCAGCTCGGCTGGGCTGCGTTTGGGAAACTTCGTCAAGTCTTCTCGTCATCCATCCCTCAATGTCTGAAAACGAAAGTTTTCAACCAGTGCGTCCTACCCGTTATGACCTATGCTTCTGAAACGTGGACACTGACAGTGGGGTTGGTCCACAAGCTGAAAGTCGCTCAGCGCGCTATGGAGAGAGCTATGCTCGGAATTTCTTTGCGAGACAGAATCCGCAACGAAGTTATTCGTCAGAAAACCAAAGTGTTCGACATAGCTCAAAGAATTAGCAAAGTTGAAGTGGCAGTGGGCCGGCCATGTTTGCCGAAGAACCGACAACCGTTGGAGCAAACGGATACTGGAGTGGAGACCGCGTTTAGGAAAGCGTAGTGTAGGACGACCTCCGGCGAGATGGAGCGACGATCTGCGGAGTGTAGCTGGCAAACACTGGATGAGAGGAGCCGAAGACCGGGCTCAGTGGCGCGTCTTGGGAGAGACCTACGTCCAGCAGTGGACTAATATAGGTCGATGATGATGATGATATTTTCGGCACATAGGACATAGTAGCTTGTATTTCTTTACCTTCAAACCTGATGATGTTTTTCATCACTATTTGAGAGGAATGGTTACTAAGATGCCTGAATTGCAACTGTCTGTAGATAGCTCAACTGTTTCTTATGTATTTTATATGCCTATGTACATTTTGTAAATACTGTAATAGTCGTATGTTTGTTTCTGATTTAATCTGAATTTAAACTCAACACTTTAGGACCAAAAGTTCCTAGCGAGACTATCGGTGCTCAAAAAATAGCTAAAATTACCTCTTAAAATTCTACACAAGAACAAAAAATAAGTAATGGTACCATACTGTAACCCTTTTACTTTTGAGACTCAATAGCCGTAAAAGTATCGAATATCGTAAACTTGATCTTTGTAATAAAATTACATACCGTGAAGGGTGAAAATGAAATATTGTCTCGAACCTACGAAAAAATATAGAATTTTATAAACAAAATAATGTATTTTCTAGACTATATAGACTGGTTTCGATATAACTACGTTTCGTATCACAATACATAATTCTAAAGAAGTCAAGTTTTGTATCATCATCATCATCGACCTATATTAGTCCACTGCTGGACGTAGGTCTCTCCCAAGACGCGCCACTGAGCCCGGTCTTCGGCTCTTCTCATGTTGTGTTTGCCAGCTACACTCCGCAGATCGTCGCTCCATCTCGCCGGAGGACGTCCTACACTACGCTTGCCTAAACGCGGTCTCCACTCCAGTATCCGTTTGCTCCAACAACAAACTCCGTTTTTTATATACCAAGTTTTGTATATAAAAAAGATATTTTCGCACCAATAAAGATGTCTATCCCATTGAAACTAATTTATTATTTATGAACACTTTTTGCACGTATATTCACTCTCATTTTTATCTCTCTTTTGTATCTACGTATGCTTACGGAGATGGAAATACATATTTAATGTGTTACGATTGTTTGCAAGCAAAACCATTAGAATTCGTGCGGTCTTGGTGTTTTGAATGTAACGAAAAGTTAATATATTTTACCTTCAATCTAGTTTCCAAAGTACATCCTCGACGACCGATGTGGCGCGGCTGGCGATGGTCCGCCTGCGACACGGAAGGTTGCGGGTTCGATTCCCGCCATGGGTAAATGTTTGTACGATCTGCAAATATTTATTCTGGGTGTTCTGGGTATTTTAAGTATAATAAACATATCTATGATGTTGTTGTGTGGATTGTCCAGTATTATTTATTTATTTATTTATATTTTAAAAATAAAAAAAGAAATAATAAGCTTAAGTTAAGATAAAATGTAATAAAGGCAGAGTCGCAGACGAAACCGGATATCCGGAGGATGTGAAGCACTTTTTCAACTTTAAGTGGATCTTGAACTGGTTCCTTCTTTTTATTTTAAATGTTATTATTATATAATGAATTACATGTGTCTTAATAAATATATCTTAGTATTCTATGAGAAATTTAGTTCCCATAGCACAAGCTTCACTAAATCTCTTAAATTAGCAAAGGTTTACATTTTTTTTGTTTATTGAATAATCGCATTAGTTGCATTATTTATGATTAGATTTTGATTGTCTTTTGTTTTTAGCCTACAGTTAGTTCAATATCATCAAAAGTATGCTGTTAATTATTTAATTTTTTACTCTTATAAGCTTTACACATGATTAAAGTTTGCGTTAATTTGTAGACGTTTAAATAAACATGTCTAAACACATTTTAATTAAACGAACTTTCCGGATAAAGTTTTCAGCGAAACGAATTTTAGTTTCACACAGAATGTTCCAATTACCCAGAGCTAGATCCAAGTTCCAATTTGTGTAAGTTTGGAGGAGATACGGCATTAAAGCAAGGTTCGCCTCGACCCGGGTATAAACCCGGGTGTAATGTGACAGGCCACGATGGACCAGCTGCACGGATAATGTCCTCTACTCTTTATACTGGGCTCTGGGCTATCTAAAAACCTTATGAGACTTTTCTTGATTCATAAGTTCATTTGAACTGTCTGGGATCTGGTTTAGCTGGAACCAATTTAAACGGGTAGTTCTGAAATAGAACATTTGTTAATAAGACCACCTCATCATCAACCCTTCTACACACATTCCATGCATAACTCACCTTTACATACATACATACATACATACGTACATACATACATACATACATACATACATACATACATACATACATACATACATACATACATACATACATACATACATACTTATATACACCCTCATCTACTACAACTCACAAGCATTCTCATTCATCCTGTTAAATTGCATTAGTTAGTTTCAAATATCTCCTATCCTACTTTGCTTTGTTTATTTTTACATACTTTGTATAGTTTACTGGAACACTATTTATCTAGTTTTTTAAGGAGGTGGGCGTTGGTGGCTACGACACAGTTTTCAAACTACTGTAGTTATCATCGCGCCTTTATTTGTTTCTGTACCACTGTTAAATGTTCCGAAAATAAATAATTTTGTATTTGTATTGTATCATCCTGGCCATGGATTTGAATGAAAGGTGTGGTTGTGAATGTGCGAATGTTAGTATTCTCAACAGTGCTGAAAGGAATATTGTGAAGAGACTGATATTCCTTCACTACGAATATTTATATTCGAAATAATGGAGAAGCATTTTGCCAAATGTGAAGTTTGAATGTACATTGTTCTAAATATCTATTCATCTTGTATAGTACAAATACACCTTACTAAATATTAAAATATTTATATATATTCTATGCCTGGTAAATTAATTCGTGACCCCATTTCATTTATTCACTAACTTACTCGAAGTATAATTATCTACGTCTATATAAACTTGATGCTCTCATTGCTCTAATTTAAGGTATGGGTGCACTTGCTAGCACAGAAAATGCACGGGAAAACGTGAATTTTCATTTATATAGTTATGTCATTTGCGTTGATGATAATTTATACGAGCGTCACATAAGTGTCGCCTATTCAGTAGTGACCGCACTGAACTCTCATAAATGAAAATTCAGAATTTACTGTGCACTTCTCTCGGGTAGTTAATAGCTTAGGATATTTCTGGGGTTAGCCGCTTGACTAAATTAATGAGTGTGGGACAATTTGGGACAAACAGACGATGTGTTTGTGTTTGTTTAGGATTCTCATGCGATTTGTGACTCTGGTACAGAGCTAATACGATCGGCTTTCGGTTGAACCTGAAGTGGTCTGTCGATAACTGGGCAATACGTTGGGAATAAATAGGCTGAACCTTATGTTGAGAACAAAAAATGTTTTGGCTTCTACAACGCAATTTAAACAGACCCTCGTAAAGTATTACATAAGTTGTGACCCGTGAAAGGTTTAAAAAATATTGAACGAAATGTAATTCTAACGTATTTAAATATTTAAAAACCTAAATGTTTTTTTTTTTTTTTTTATTTAACCTATTGTGTCCCACTGCTTGGCAAAGGTCTCCCCCAAACTCTTCCATTCATCTCGATCTCCTGCGTCCATCCACCACTCTGACACGTATGAGTCGAGATCGTCTCTCCAACGTCTTCTCGGCCGGCCCGGTCGTCGCCTCATATTCTCGGGCACCCAAGAAGTCGCTATTCTCGCCCACTTCTCAGGTTGCATCCGACTAACATGCCTAAATGTTTTTTTTTTTTTTTTTATTATTTAACCTATTGTGTCCCACTGCAGGGCAAAGGTCTCCCCCAAACTCTTCCATTCATCTCGATCCCCTGCGTCCATCCACCACTCCGTCGCTAAATGTTATTTTATCAATGGAAAATAATAAGTGGAATTTTTGAAACTAAGGTTACCTTTAAGAGGCATCTAAACTAAACTCATACTAAAAAAGAAGTAAAGTTAAAACTTTATAGGATATTTTTGTTTTAAATTTCTAAATGCTGAGCTTTATGCCCGAGACGCGTCGAGTAAAACCACCCAAGTCAATAATTGTAAATTGCGGTGTCTAGGGGAAAATTTCAATTCGCACCGCGGTTATGAGTCGTGATCCGACTTGGAAGAAATGAAATATTATACGGCTTTGGGTCCTGACCCATGTCAAATCAGCATTTGCAGGTATACCACGAGTTATTTACGGCCAACTCACAGCTATGAAATTTTTTATCGTAACAATAAATCTTTATTAGCCGACTTGGAGAGTTTTTTACGAAAGCACGTGCGGTCTGGGATTTGTTCTGGTGCGGTTCTACCTTTTTAATAGGTCTTCACTTGTTTTGTCGGGTTGCAAGAAATAAATTATAGGGTAATGTTTTAGTTCACCCTTGAGATGGATACATTAGACAAACTTTAATGACAAACTATAATGAATGTATATGTAAGACAAGAACTCTAACAAGAGGTCTAACAGAGGGTTATATAGCAAGTCACCCCGACATGACGATCACAACCACTGCGTCAAACCTCAAGAGTACAACATGAAATAATAATTGTTTTGTATAAAATATGGTAGTGGTAATTTCATAGCTAAAGAAAATGAGGTATATTTTATGACATTTTATAACCAACGCATGCATAACCTCATAATGTTGTTTCACCTTGAAACATATGCGGGCTTTACAAAAAGTTAGAAATTAAATTACACATCTTAAAATTACAAAACAATATTCCAATATAAAAAAATAAGATATGATAGAAAAAAGGTAATTTATTGACAACAAAGGGTTACATGAGTAACCAAAGAATAAATACAAAAATAAATCTTTTGTTAGTATTACACATTCAAACACAAAAACTCGTTTGTATTTCTAAATTTTGGTATTACAGCATTTATTATACGAAAACAATTGTTGCTAGAAGGTTTCCTTATTTAAGTTGAAGCTTCTATTGCCTACGATTTGCTATAATCAGAGACAGGGTATCTTATCGACCCGATCTAACCCACCGGACAGCATTACGCCTATTGGCATAACTTAAGACGTGTCTGTTGCGGCTATATAGATATCGGACAAACTGCTGTTCAATCTGTTTCTAGCTTATCGAAAACAGCCTGTTTTGCTCACGTATTGAAATTAGTTTGCGAATTTGGAAGTGGTTAATACCTTGGAATTATATTAGAAAATACTATATTGAGAAACACAAGACTTTGGTAGGTTTTGTTTATATTATTGAGTATTATTAAGTCCTATAATATGGATATTTTTAAGAGACGAGTGAATGGGTATCTTCTGAGCAAGTGTGCTACATCGTAAACCGCATCATCACTTAACATCAGGTGAGATCGCGGTCAAACGCTTGCCTATAACTTGTTAAAATAAAAAAAGGTAGATTTAAGCAATTTCATTTTAGCTTTTTAATGAAATTAGCCAGTTTTGTCACTACTTATAAAAAAAATTACAAGAACCGATTATGACCATTACTTGACCATATGCGACACATATGCGAGTATATTCATCATCATCATCATCAACCTATGGTCTCCGTAGGACGAGACCTACGTCCAGCAGTGGACTGCGAGTATATTAATACATTTAAATTGCGTAGCACTAACGATTTTATTTTTTTATACTAAATCGTACATAAGGTGCGACACAAAAACCCTGAAAACAATATATGACGACGAGCTTTACCCTAAAAAGAGTTTTCTGTAGCTGATTGCGATAGTGAGCACCTAGGTTTATACCAAAGGGGACATTGTTACATCTATGCCGTCTTTCTACGTCATAACCTTAGTATTCTACATCTGCAGTATAAGTCAGCGGTTTATATTACGCTACCAGTCCTGTCCAGTCCATGAATATTACATGAGACAGTTGTGAGATCACTTCATCACAGCGGGATAAGCAACGCATGTTTCCTATCTGAAGGCGGTTTGAATATGCATGCTCAAAGGCCAAGTGGCCTCGGGCATGATTTAGCAGACCATCTCAGAAGTGACCTCATATAAAGAGCTGTTAAAAGATTAAAAAAATCATATTTACATATTATTAAAAATTTATGAAGAGGTAAACTGCCAAAAATTTGAGTCGATTTTTGAGTCTGAGTCGAAATTCAGACATATTTTATCAAAGCAAAATGTACATTTTTTATTATATATATTTTTATTTGAGCTATTAAAAAATTACCGTCATGATTTTTTATGAAGATGGTTTTAGTTTATTCGTCACTCATCAAAAGAATATGTAAATGGTGCGGCGGCAAGTTTTGTTATACTGGCTGTCGTTATGGCATTAAAAGTAGAAGTTTAATAAAATATATGACAACTTTGCTGAAAAATATTAGTTACTATAGAAAATAACATAATTATAATAACATAATGATCTGTGCCTACATAATTCGTCGTAAATTGCAGTTTGAATAAATATCGTTATCATGATATTATCAGTAACTCTACCATGAGTTTTTACTATACTATATTTATTACACTCGCTAGCGTGTGTAGTTAAAAAAATGTATGAAGATTTGTACAGCGCCTCTAGCGGATAGTTGGGTACTAAAATTCCTTATACTAATATTGACGTAACTACTGTAGTAAAGTCAGGCGATTTTACTGTGACATCTCATGGTAGAGCCACTGTAGGTATGTTATTATCAATTAAATTAAAACACTGGCAAGTATAATTCGTATTAAAAAACAGAAATTCTGTTTTAGAAATGGTTAGCTCTTAAAACAATCAATTCGATGAACTTTGTAAACTTCAAAGTTATTGTTTTAACTTTCAATTTATCAACGAGTAGAAGTTTTCGAATAATTTTAAGAACCCCTTCAATTTATTTGGGAAGAATACTATGATATTATTACGCAAATTAATTAAAATTGTCGAAATAAATGGATTTATACGTACTTTACTTTTTTATTAGAATATAAAGGTTGCCTGGAAAAGATAGCTATTGAGCGATAAGGCCGCCCATTGTGTTTTTAAATTCAACCTATTGTTCTTTTTATTAAATGTATTTAATAAAGCGATTTTCATTCATTCCTTCATTCATTATTAGGTAATAAATAAAAAATACTCTTGACAAAACTTAGACGAAGTTCCAAAGCTACTTAACCATGCATTATACGAAGCGCGAACCGAAAGTTTTAAGTCATAAACATACAAAGTAGCGAGAAAAGCAGTAAACACATACTACGACCCGTGCCATTTTAATAATCCATCCAAATTCATAATTTACAAACGAATATTAAGGCCAACACACATTGATAAAATAGCTATAATACTAAGCACACATATTTTGTTTGTGGATCAATCTTGCTGAAGTAAAGTTGGCTGATTGGCTATGTTATAATTTTTCAAGGTTTATTTATTTAGGATTGCCAAAGCCTACAAAACTATAAAGAGTTTGGGTCTTAAACTTGCTTACTTACTGCTCCACTAGTGAGGTTGTGTTTACTTTGCGTAGGTGATAGTACAAGCACACACGCACCCTCTTATCGCACCCACACATAGACACCTGAGAGTGTGCTAAACTCTTTTTCAAGAAAGCTTATAAAGTGTTTTATGAATAAATATTTTAAGTTTGTTGCAAAAAAGTAGTCAGGTTACATTATGTAGGTAAAACTGTGTATACAAAGAAGCTAAACAGCATTCATAACACACAGTATATCGTTGCCTTTCGTGATTACTGACATAAACTAGCCCTTACCGGTCATGGGTTCTTTCCCGGACCTTTATTAATGGACACAGACATAAAGTCTCCGCTGGCATTGTTTCGTTTAAAGGCTAATGGGGTCCCGCAAAGCCTCGTGTTATTCAAGTGTCAGGAAGATGAATGTCAGGTTATTTATGAGCTTGTGGAAAAATGCCTTTTTTCATACCCACCTGGGGGCTTACTGCATTGTGGTACTGATTCTTTCAATACTGTGTACACATTATGTTATGATTTAAGCAAATAATAATGTTTTGTTTAACAACTATAATGATGTACCTAATGGTCCACTTAGTATAAAGTAGACCACACCTATAACAATGCCCTTGCAATTGACGACCGATGTGGCGCGACGCGGAGGTTGCGGATTTGATTCCCGCCTTGGGATAAATGTTTGTACGATCTGCAAATATATATTCCGGGTGTTCTGGGTATTTTATATGTATAATAAAAAAATGCCTATATGTTATGTATTGTATTAAGTATGTCAGTCTTCTAGTACCTACCCATAACGCAAGCTCTGCTTAGCTTGCGGCTAGATGATGCCGTGTGGATTGTTCAGCATTATTTATTTATGCCTCACTGAGCAAAATCAAAGCCCACCTTGTGATATATAGCACATCACATTACTCTGAGAAAAAAGACAACATCTGCTTGTTACCTTAGTATTTCAAAACACAATGGGCATCGTTCCTTGATGGCAGAAATAGGTACAATGATAGTAGATACTTTCACAGACAAGGTTTTAACAAAAAACATATTTTCAAATACGGGTATATGCGAGCACAATGTTGCTGTCACAGTTCTGCACAACATTCGTAAAGGCAGAGTTGTTTCTACCAGTTTAGATTTTATGTAACTATCAGTCGGAATGTGAACTCTAACACATCAGCATAAAAGTTATTACGGTTTAAACGATAAATAAAATATTTCGATCCAATTAAAATGGCCACATGTTTTGCCGTAAAGTGTGCTTTAAACGCTCGTCAATGCGCTATTTAATTTCGGAAATAAATAAATAATATAATAAAAATATTCACGAACGTTTCTTACATAATTATCTAGTTACAAATAAAACAAAGTTGCACTATGGGAACTAATTTGTTGATAAAATACACTACATTTATTTTTGAAAATACATAGAATACATAGTACGACTTAGACACAGAACATACATAACATTATCACACAAAAGTTTGTTCTCGGTGGGGATCGAACCTACGATCCACGGCATGAAAGCTCTGCCTTCCATGGTAGAGCTTCCATTCCTTTCATTACCAACTAAGTTGCGACGCTTGTCAACATTACTCCCAAGTATGTTTCATTGTGAAATCAAATATTGTATTGTAATCTATATAATAACTTAAGTTAGATTAAAATTACTCATTAGCCTGTATCTAGGCTAGATCGTAATCTTATTTGGTGTACACTTTGTTAATTACGCTTCTTCTTCATCGTCTTCCTGTCCTGAACAATAAAAAAAAAATACTGTATTTTGAATGTGGATAATAGGATATGGTGGTAGCCCCCTAGCTTTCCAACTCCCGGTTGCATGACGGCTGGTAATGCCATGCTTCCCACGGTAATCCCGCTTAACATCCCGATTTGAATATTTTTTTTGTGTGACGTAAAATATTTTAGCTGAACTGCTTTGAATGCGGAATAAGAGTTTATATTTTCAGGATATTTTTTATCAAAGCTTGGATTTATTTTTATTTATTAGTCTGATAGTAAAATCCTACTTTTTAAAATTTTTGTTTAACTTTTAAAAAATAAAATACATGGTAAATACGCGTTCATTTCGTTTTACTGGTCAACGTTTGCTTTTCATACAAAATCGGAATTATTTTACAACAAATTCCCATTTCGTCCTTTTTTTCCCATAGGCCTTATCACACACGTTTTTTGCACTCTCCTGTTTAATGGTGTGGAAACTCTGATAAATTACACGCTAATGCCCTTTTTTGTCTCATACAGGATTACTTCAAGGCTGTGTTTCATTGTATGTATAAAACACCGGCTTCAAGCGAATAAATAGTAGAATTTGTAATACGTTTTACTATTTATTAGAACTATATTATGTTAAAGGTTTTTTATATAATTGTGTATTGAAATATAAAAAACGTATACAATTAACAATTTGGACCTGTAATATTTATTACTAATAAATGCTTACTTATTACTTTATTATTATTATTACCTTATTAATCTTGTTTACATAACACATACTTTGCTTAGTCTGCGTTGTGTTAAATATCCATAAATATTTTTATTTTTTTGTTACTTTAATAATATTATCATAAAATTACCTCTTATTAGCTTAGCGTTTCCGACACTTATACATTTACTGACGTTTGCTCAAGTTATGCAACTATAATTTAATTGAATATGTGTGTAGGAAGAAAATAAGAAACTGTATTCGTGTGAGTAATGTAAACAAGCCAGCTAGACCTGACCTGTACTACAACATCCACAAGATTTGCTCCTCATGACATTGTGAAAGAGGTGTGTCGGTGACAACATAAAATCACACTATTTATGCCCCAGAACTCCCATCTCCACGTACTTCTAGGTATGTTTAACACCTTCAAAAGCGCATACTTACCATAAACATCAATATTCAAATGCGTGGGCTGAAAACTCATACGTTTCAGGTTTTATGGTGGGCTATTTTTCATCGGCTGAATATTAAACAGAAAATCCGGGGCACAGTGCAAATTTAGCCATATTTTCACAGGCGGCCTTTGAATATTCTATTGAGGTTGAAAAGCTTTTGACCATTACTGTTTTGGTAACAGCAAACTGAATTTGCGGTACGGAGTACTGAGCTAAAGCAAATTTAAATAATCGGTTATCTCAAACAAATATGCATCCGGACTAGATAGCTAAGCCTATTGGGTTATTTTGGGACAAGACTACGTTCCCATATATTTATACCTTTTAAGATTCTATAAGATGTTATTGTGAGTGCCTAGTATAGTAGCCAGTTGTTACATTAGATTTTAAGGTTATGCCAGAAACCCGTTTTATACAGGGGTAACATTTTTTTTGTTTTAATTTATTTGAATTTATCTAAAGTGGCGAGAATCTTGTTGTGTAGTGGCTTAGTGAAACATTTAGTCTCAATATTTTAAGGGAGAAATTGCAGGTTGGAACCTTGTTCGATTATAAACCACATGGGAATGAGTTAACTAACTTGAACATCACAGCGTGACTGACAGTAGAAAGTACGAGTCCGAACACTCGTTTGAATAGACGTATTTTTTCTGTTTGTTTATACGCGAGCTCGGTCGAATCACTTTTGAAGTCGGACATGTTGTGACGGGCTATAGCAACACTTGAACCAATATTTATTTAAAGCAATGCTCGTAGAATGGTTTGTAACAATCACACTTGGAGTGATGAAATGCTTGAATCGGGAAGCTAGAGAGATATACCAAAATATAATTAAAATTAAAATAAACAAAAAAAAAATAATGCTGGACAATCCACACAACATCATCTAGTTCCAAGCTAAGCAGAACTTGTGTTATGGGTACTAGAAGACCGACATACTTAATACAATACATTACATAGATAGGTATTTTTTATCATACATATAAAATACTCAAAACACCCGGAATAAATATTTGCAGATCGTACAAACATTTTATCCCAAGACGAGGATGGAACCTGCAACCGTAACAGGCGGACCTTCGCCCGCTGCGCGACATCGGTCGTCATTAGGTCGATCATGGTTTTGTTATGGGGTAAGAAACTCTTTCAAATGTTGCAGTAATTTGAGTTTCATAGATGATCGGTTGTTAACTAGATGCCGCTTAGATGCCAAGTCTAGTGCCAGTAGCTACTCTCAAACAATGACGGGAAACATAGAAAACCAGTTAGTTGATTCCAAAATATATTTTATAATCAACGTCACGCAGGATGTAGTGAAGTGAGGTATTGTTTCTGTCAAAAGGTCTCCTACATAATTACGAAACATTCATAAAAAGTTTAACATTTGAACCCAAAAGTTCAATTCCCTCTGACACTGAAACTATACACGTTGTTCTGCCGGCTCTCACACGACGTATATCCAAATCAACTGTTCCAGAGACAGCTCCCACGGGTTCAGGTTTTAGTAGCGTGTGGTTTTTTGAAATACCAAAATGAATTTGACTCTATAAGAGAATATGAGGGGATGTCAGACTCTGTCAGTTTGAACCTGACAGCATACACCTTATAAACCCTCCGATGTACCCTCATTCACCTTAGTGCCAGTGCATCGTCAAACCATTCGTCACTTGACGACTGGCTTGACACTGTATCGGCACTTGACTGAACCACGAGGTCCCGGTTGTACCTGTGATAACCATTTTTTCTTGCAAGCAAAATACTAATTAGAATAAGCAATAACGACAAGTCTCAAGTAACTTGCTCCAGATTAAATTGTTGTCGCGGGTGGTAATTTATTTCAATTAATTCAGTAACGTGAACCGTAGACAGATTCACTGAATCATTTTTCTCTTCAGCGTAGCGAAGACGTTGACAAATGATCGAATTATTCGGTCACTTCACTATATGTCGCAAAAAGTGCTTCGCGTAAATGGCAGTGATGGGGAAACGTTATTTTGAGGCTGAGGAATGATTCGAACATTCAAAATAAAATTAAACTAAAAAAAAGCGAATCTCTCGAGGCTTCGATTAAATATTTTTACTACATGATAGGCAAAAATTTTGCTAGCGACCACACCGTTACGATTTTACAACATTTTTGGCTATGAAAAATCGAGTTTATTAACAAGCTCGTTGCTCGCCCGACCCCAGAGATATGGAGACTGAACCGCTAATATTTCAGTCTGAAAAATCACTGTAGATTTACTGCAGTGAAATGCTATAGATAAAAATTGACCGTTCTCCTTCGGCCTCCGGCTGCTGGCGATATTTCACGACTGCTGACGACGCTGGAAGCTCACGAGATATTTTAAAGACCAACTTTGGCGAAAGTTCCGCAACTTTAAAGTATTTTTGTGACCAATTCACAGCTGCTTGTGAACTTTACCAGTTTAAATATATGAAGTATGTAAGAGCGTCTTCTCTGAAATATTACATCGTTTTATTAAATAATGATGTGTTGGGTTACGCTTTCATTTCTAAGCCAATATTAAACTGCTTCAATTTATTAGACAGGATAATTCATCAGACAAAACAGCTTATTTTTCATTATCTTTTCAAGAAGACAAGGCTTGTGCCAACACAATATCTTACAAAGCCCAATATTGAGCAAGGATTTTCTTTTATTTTCGAACGAACCTAATAATTTAAAATATTTATTCAACGTGAAAAGAAAGCGTTATTATGATAAATAATTTTGTTTAGGCTAAGAGAGAAATATTGGATGTAATAATGAGCTCAGCGGACGGTCGCTTAATGAAAACAGATAGCTTTTTGGGGAAAAACTTACTAATATTACCTAGTAAGATTTACCAAAAAGAAGATAAAATATTATTTATATTTTTTAACACCTTACAAATGTAAATTACGAAAACAACGTTTTATTAATACAACAAAGTCGTACGTATGTGTAAAGATTCAAATTTATCATCAGCATCTTTTAATAGGTCTATATTTTTTTAACTTTACTTTTTTCTTTGTAATTCTTTGTAATCATATAAAAAAACGGTAGGCCGTAAGTTTCTTGCCCGTTCTTCTAGGCTCTGGTCGCGTGGAACTGGCACCTAGAATAACATGTAAGACGATTCTAAATGATCCTTGTGATTTTATTGAATAAAGTAATTTTGACTTTGATTTTACATTGAAAAACTTATTTACCGAAGCGTATTAAAATGAAAACTACCAAAATATTGCGTAGGTATCTCTGAAGTGGGTTATATATGAATTAATCAACGTCATAGTGATGCTCGTAACCCGAGGATGAATGCGACGCTGAAATCCAAGAACAACTGATGCGAATCCATTTGTTTTGTTAGCAACTCGGTATAATACAGGTATTTTTCAAGGTCCCTTTTCAAACGATAACAAGAGCAGTTCTGATAAATTGTACCGCTTCATCTAAAACAAAGCATATTTGAACACATAAGTATATAAGTCTATAGTTTATTTTTTAATGAAAGTGTGTAGTTATGCAAATACAAAACCAGGAGGCGATTCCAGGAGATTCAAGAAGACAATAAAATCAAGCTAAATGATTCTTACTTTAATTATTTTATTATCAGCAAAATAAAAAATAAGAAAATATATCTTCTCTATGCACCTATTAGACCACAAAAAGACTTAACTTTAACTTACAGACTTAACTTTGACTTAAGCGCGCCTTTGTACATGTAATACCTAGTATTACAGAGCTATGTACAAAGGCGCGCTTAACCCTAAAAAGAGTTTTCTTCCAGCAATCCTTTGAGGTTAAGAAAAAGTATTACCTACCAAGCATTTTATTCACGAAAATTCGTGAATGTTGAGTAATTCCTCGTGATTTTCCTCAGGTGATAACACAAATACGAAAGCATTTTTTCACATTCAACGTTTTTTAATAAGATTCTCATGTTCAAGTTAGGGCCCATTTTTGGGGTTTTTAGGTCATATTGTTGTTAACAATGCCGTAGTCACTTCAATACACGAAAAACCTTTTGGAAGAGTTGTTGAGCGTCCCTTCCAGTCCGTACCATACAATTTAACCAGACAAAGGAAATGAGAGCGCTTGCCAAACAATAGATCATGCACAGTACTGAAATACAAACCCGAGTTATATTTAGTTAAATAAATATTCCGGGACATTTTAATACCACGCAATCTAGACCTAAACCAAACAAAGCTTTTATAACTTATGTTTTTAGATACTTTCATAGTAGATACCAATGAAAATGTTTTAAAATAGAATCCAAACGATTTTATCAATACTTAATAATGAGTAAACTTGGATCACTTCGGAGCACAGAAATCTGAATCTATGTTTTATAAATCGAAAAACAAAACTAACGTCCGGTTTCTGGAAACCCAAATCACGATTGATCCGAGTTTGACACATAGTAATTGTTTGATTTTTTTCGTTGATCATCGTCCGAGAAACCGGCCGTAAGTCTTATTGTATACATGTTAAGAGTTATTTTGTCCAATAACCGCAAATAGTTTAGAGACTGATGTTGTCGATTTTCTTATTCTTATATAATGTATATAGAACGAAAGTATAGGCTCAAAAAGTTCATTTTACGATACAGCCTGTCTTGAAGTGAAATACGGCTGGCTTGTGTTCGAAATTCGAAATGCCTGTCGAGAACAGCTGACGCGATTTGCTTCAATTAGTCTCTGAAAAACGGGGAATGAAAAAGTTCCGATTATACAACACAAAAATAAATAGGGAAGGTGTGCTTCTTTTTGGTACGATGCCTCTCTTCTCTTCTTATTTAAGAGCTACGCTCTTGTCTGCGTAATCAATGCAAGCCACGCCATTTTTTCCTTTCCAGGGCCGCCTCCTTTACTTCCTTATACGACACGAGGGCAACCTTCATCTTTACTTGGCTCATGTAGTTTATCCTCGGCCTTCCTCTTCCTCTCCTTCTACCTTTCCTTCTATGATGTTACCGATGAGGTTGTCATGTCGTATAAGATGGCCAATCATCTTCCCCCTTCAGTTCTCATTTTCATGAGGGCTCTTTGCTCGCCTACTCTTCTCAACACTTCTACGTTCGTTACTTTCTCTGTCCAGCTTATTCTTTCCATCCTTACTTTGAAAACTAGAGGTACGATGCCACAGATTACATAATGATTACTTGAAGATAAAAAAATGAAAAAGTATTCAACTTTTAACGATAAGGCAGCACACATGATATATAAAAGTTACCAAGATTAAGGAATTTGCGTAATAACATTTTATTGGATTACCTATCTGCATTGTACACGTCAAAGTCAAAACAGGCGTTACAGCTCAGTTGGTAGTAGCTTTGCATTCTATGATGTAGGTCGTGGGTTTGATCTCCATGTATTTAAGTATTCTATCAGCAATCTAGTTCTCATAGTAGGTACAAGCTCTGTTTAGTTTAGGACTCGATCGATGTGTGAAATGTCCTTATATATTGATTTAAATCTCTTTTGCTAATTTGCTATTTGAACAACCATATCGAACATAGACTAACATAATGTTATATAAATACTTAAATAATAAATAATGCTGGCCAATCCACACAACATCATCTAGCCCCAAGCTAAGCAGAGCTTGTATTATGGGTACTAGAAGACTGACATACTTAATACAATAACATTACATAGATATATATTTTTTATTATACATATAAATACCCAGAACACCCAGAATAAATATTTGCAGATCATACAAACATTTATTCCAAGGCGGGAATCGAACCCGCAACCTTCCGCGTTGCAGGCGGACCATAGCCCGCCGCGCCATATCGGTCGTCGAAATATATCTCTAGCATCCATACAAGGTTTCTAGATTAATATAGGAACTCTAGTTTTCAAAGTACGCCGTAGGTTCTTTGTTTTGGGCTCCCCTGAATCAGAGGATCTATGTAATAGTTGGCAAGAACGCTAAGCTACCTCAACTAATAACCGCAGACATCCTCGCTAATACCCAAAGCTTCTTAGAGCTTATCGTGTCCCTAACTCTTTATCATAATGTTGGGATAGGTGCGTCACAGATAATAGATAATAACTAGTTTGTAGTAACCACACGACTGAAATTGCAAATTTATTTTAGCATAAAGTGATAATTTATATCCTTTTATAGAAATTCTCTTTTAAAATGTAATGAAAAAAGAATATTGGATGAGGTTCGTAAATTAGAGTACCAAGTAGATAATTCAATTTAAGAAAGTATTAATTTTTTCATCTATTTTGATCTATCATATCCTATAAACGAAATTAAGAAGTCGAAATTAAAATAAATTTCACAAAGTTAGTTGTCATCTTAGTTTGGAACAATACTATTGCTCCCTAAAAAACTAACGGTCTATCTTATAAAAAGTTAGCACAGACTTGAAGCATTGATTACCATACGTAATGACGACTTAAAGTCAACGTTAACTTTTTACGGTCTATCTTATAAAAAGTTAGCGCAAGCTTGAAGTACTGATTACCATACGTAATGATGACTTAAAGTCAACGCTAACTTTTTATAATATAGGGGGTAAAACTGCAACTGTAAAAAGAAATTTATAAGGGTAAAACTGCAACGGTAAAAATCTACCTACAAAATGTAGTGTACCAGCTATTTCTCAATATGCTGTGCTCCAACCGAGGGACTACGTAAACTTTATATAGTTTCTTTAATACCTTACTTTACCGCTTTTGTCCTTGATTAAGCGCTAGCTGACTTGGGTACCTATTTCAGAAGATTTTATCTCTGGAAAAGCTTCAGTTTCACGACATTTTAGATGTTCAAATTCTATTACATTTTCATTCCTTGAAAACTTTTCAAAGTGCTCCCAGGCATTTGGTGAAGTAATTTGTTGAGTCAGTCTTACAAGATGAAGACTGTAGATTTACCTCAAGACTGACAAGTTTTCAGACACAACATATTTTTTTAAATAAACTCTGTAGATTCACTTGGAAATTTGTGACATTACTTATGTTTATTGCATATATTCAATAGATACTCGACCTGTTTAATTGTATAACGTTCTTCATGTAAAAAGAACTTTGATATTATACATTCAGATGCTTAATACTTTCGTTGTTTTTATAACGTCAGATTTATAATAGTTCTAGTAACACACTCATTTTTTTTGTAAATACATACAAAGAATACATATTAACACCCAGACACAGAACAAATATTTTGTCATCACACAAACATTTGCCCTGGGTGAGAATCGAACCCACGACCGACAGCATCGAAGGCAGAGCTACTACCAACTGAGCTGTGACGCCTGTCAAAATTAATATCATAAATAATACCATTGAAATACGTTTGTGACATATTACAGAACAATTTGTCACCACAGACAGACATTTGGTAAACCACATTTTAGGTATGATTAAAATGGAACAATAGAAGCTTATAAAATAGTTATTTATATTTTTTTGTTTCAAATACACTATTCCGTTTAAGTTGAATGTTTTACAACACTCTTTAAGATACGAACGTGAACGAGTAGGTATAGATAATTAGTATTCATGGACATTTCACACATCACACTCTAGTCCCAAACTAAGCAAAGCTTGTACGATGTGAACTAGACGGCTGATAGAATACACAAATATTTTTATTGTAAATACATACATAGTATTTAAATAGTATATAAATACAGTATTAATTCACAAACAAACTTACGACTATTACAGTATTTACAAAATGTAGGTACATAAGCATATAAAAATCATAAGAAAAAGTTGAGCTATCTACAGACTGTTGCAAACGATCTATAGATAGCTCAGCTGGTCCAAATCAGTACCAATCAGAAGCGTACCCAAGATACTAACTGCATTGCTGCGCTGAATAGCAATGCTGATACGCGTATTTAGATATAGTAACATACTAAAACAAAAAAAGAAAAAATAAAAGTAGTTTATTATAAACAATAGGAGAACAAACATAGCAGTTAGAATTTAAAGGAGCGGTAGAACTCGGAACATTGACCGTTTGGTTTCACGCTGTCACTGTCAATGTCATTGTCACTTAGGCAGCGTTCCGCTACAAAACGGGACCAACAGGTAGTTACAAAGATTTTACAGCACTTGAATATACAAAACTAAGATATCTTCTTCTTTCGTGTCAATGATCTCAAACAGTGTTTTCCCAAAACTTGGTCACTTGTATAGCAAAAAAACTTAACTTAGAAAAACTATATTAAAACTATAATATAATAAAAACTTTATTCACAAACAAACTTAAGACTATACAGTATTTACAAAATGTACATTGTCATATAAAATACATAAGAAACAGTTGAGCTATCTACAGACCGTTGCAAACGATCTATAGATAGTTCAACTGATCCAAATCAGTACCTACCAATCGGAAGCGTACCCGATATATAAGCGTAGATAATATATATAATTATAATACACAAATTGAAAGAGTCAATATTTATGTTTATAAAGCACTATAAAGTGTGAACGTGATGCTAATAATGATAGCATATCGTAGTTAAAAATTTAGATACATTTTAGCCAATAAAATAATGGGGTGCATGGAAAGAGCCTCCTCGTGGCGCACACCGGTAACAGCTAGGCACGGTAAAGCAGTGTCTAGTCTGGCTAATCTTTCCAACACGATGCTACAACAAAATTCAGTTGTAGCATCGACACGATAAGAAGAAGAAGTAAAATAATATATTATTTGTTCTACCGTTTTGGTTGCTGGTTCTGTGTTTGTGATGAACTTTACGTTGATAACTAATTTGGTAACCGTGCAAACTGTCTAGTTATGTTGAAACTCGTTGCATGAATAGTTAAATGTTATAAAGGTTTCATACGAACTTTTGTTCATAAAATACTAGTTAAACTGCATCGCGTTGGAACAAAATTATTTTGGTGTTTCGTAGTTAGAAATAATTTGGGAGCTAACGCATAAAAAGTTTACAGTGCGATTTTAAATAGTTGATATATCTAAATAGCGAAGGGATGTATATTGGAGTTTTAGAGGGATTTTACCTCATGGTATAGAGGAAAGTGATACTTACAAAATCAGCAGTTGTTAGAGCGTTTTCATATCCGATATCGGTCCGGACAATATGAAAGACAGGTACATATTTCATACATTTTACTTACCCCGATATCGGATCGGCGTCAGACACCGATGTCGGATCGGATAATGTGAAAACGCTCTTAGAGCGCAAAATGTTCTCAAATATCAACCACGAAGGCTCATGATTCTTTCGCGGTGTGATAAGCGTCACAGTACAATGATTTTAAATTTAATTTAAACTAGAAAAAGGATTTAGACTGATAATTACAGTCTCAGCCCCTCCTCCTCGCGTCGTACTCCTCATGGCTAAGGGTCGTGATCCCGCTGCAGAATCTTACTCCGGATGATGTCACGCCAACCACTTCTGTCTTTGGCGGCGTGTAGAGCATCATGTATCTTGACGTATTTGTTCGGTCCAACGAAGTCGGCTGCGCCCTCTTGATCGCTTTCCGTCAACCTAGTGAAAGTTACGGGAACGTGTTGAATGTTTTAAAAAACTAAACTTTATTTCATGAAAACTTTAATTCATTGAAATTAGTTACAATAAATGAGACGTCAGAGGCAAAGGTTAGCCTCTAGACGAATGATTAAAACAAACTTACTAACTAAGGGCCACAAGGCACAGACGCGTGGGTGGCAGAGATAAGCAACCGACGGCAGCTGCGAGACTGCAAGCTTGCGTCTAGGCATGATGCGTTGTTATGGTCAACGTACTGGCCGGTTACATAACTCCTCCCTCCTTAAGAGCGAAATTATCGGTTCTCGCGGAAGCTACGATCCGATCATTTCGCATAAACATAAAATGATAAACAATTAACACAATAAAAGCAATGATTAAAACTAAACACAATAACAGTGTACCTAAACTAACACTTGTAACTGTTACGCCACTGATATCATTTTCACTTTCACTAAACACACTTTCCTTTAGGTTTAGGATTCGCGAAAAATGCTTTAAAGCCTCCAAAATGATGTTCTTGATGTTGGCGGTACCTAGTGAAGTCGTATTTATCGACTTTAACTCCGGTAGAGTTACTATCGGAGTAATCATAATCTGAAGATTTTCAGCAAACTTGCACTTGTGAATTTAACAGCCTTCTGTAGTTGTCAGGGAATAAGTGACCCATGATGTGATAATTTGACGTTCGAATCCGTCTGGAACTATAGAAGCTGCTCTGCACAGGTCGGTATAGGAAACGTCGTCGCCATCGCATAGGAGATTGTTATCCGCAGCAATTTTCTCGCACGCCTTAGTGACCGGCAGGTACTTCGAATCTTTTACCAAGAGGTATGGGAATTCGGGAAAAACTATTACAGTTTTGTTACTGGATTTTTAAAGATCAATAATGATTAAATTTTAAAATAATTATGAATGTTTTTATCTGTAAGTGCAAGTACTTCCATTATGAACGTTGTCTGGTTTACTTTTACATAAGTTTTTATAATTTTAACAAGTTACTCTCTTAAACTAAGTAATTTTTTTGCTCTATATATTTTAATAAGTATAACAGTTTGGTTAAATTTATTTAGACTGATGTAGTACAGATACTTTACTGAATGCTAAATCGGTTTCTATTTCGTTTAGCGTTACTTAGATTGTTTCGAATGTACTTAAAATATATCAAACATAATTTACACGTAAGTTAGATAGAGACAGGTGTTTTCTTTAAATCTTGATTTTTTACTATTTCTATACTAACTTTTAATCGCTTGTCTAAATTAATTAATTGTTATGTAATGTTTCTGTACTATTCACAAAGCTATGCAAAATGATAGTGATCAAAGTACTCAATAATTTTATCTATATGCATTACCTTCGAGTTGATTCGCGAAATAAGAGAATCATATCGAATGGCGTCAGCGTTATCAAGGTTACCTGAGATTGCCCTAATTAACAACCTAAGGTAATACACTAATCCTATTTTATATCTAGATATCGAAAACGGAACCAACTGCCGGAGTTTTACGATAGTGGTGTTCCGCATGTAATCGACTTGAGATCTCCTGCCAATAAATTCATTGACAAAAGATTTACGACTATGTATTTACTCTTATATAAAATTAAGATCACTTAATAGATACATACTGATCTTGCTTTGCATTATAGTCACATTTTCTTATAAATAAGTTTAAATGGCGTTTGTTGCCATAAAAATTGGTATAATGCATACAATTTCTTTTAGAACTATAGTTGCTGTCGTCATTTTGAATACCTACTCTAATATTTTATTTCTGTGACAAATAATCACATATTAATAAGTTTAAACACAAATTTTATGTATTTAAATACCTATTCTAATATAATATTTATGTGAAAAATAATCATCTATTAATAAATTTAAACACAGATTTTATGTATTTAAATACTTACACTAATATTTTATATAATACGTGAAAAATAATCACCTATTATTAAATTTAAATATAGATTTGATGTATTTAAATACTTACTCTAATATTTTATATATGTGAAAAATAATCACCTATATAATAAATTTAAACACAGATTCTATGCATTTAAATACTTACTCTAATATTTTATATAATATGTGAAAAATAATCACCTATTAATATATTTAAACACAGATTCTATGCATTTAAATACCTACTCTATTTACTCTACAAGTCTCTACTTGCGTGAAAAATAATCACTAATTATATTAAACACAGATTTGTATGCATTTAATATCAACTTACACTACTTTTAATTCCCTACAATAGGAAACCAGAAAACGTTATAATGGAAAAAGTTTGATTCCGAATATAACAAAACAATAATATAAGCATAATGGAAAGGAAAGGATGGCAAAAATTCTACTCACCAGCCAGTCACCATTATGCTCGTTCGCTCTTCTTATATCTTCACAAATTTGTTTGGTTCGAACAGATCCGATCCGTTGGAAAACTCGAGAAAACTCGAGATATACTCCGCGGAAAACTCGGAAAATCTGCCCCGGCTGCGCCAGTGAAAGTTACGGGAACGTGTTGAATGTTTTAAAAAACTAAACTTTATTTCATGAAAACTTTAATTCATTGAAATTAGTTACAATAAATGAGACGTCAGAGGCAAAGGTTAGCCTCTAGACGAATGATTAAAACAAACTTACTAACTAAGGGCCACAAGGCACAGACGCGTGGGTGGCAGAGATAAGCAACCGACGGCAGCTGCGAGACTGCAAGCTTGCGTCTAGGCATGATGCGTTGTTATGGTCAACGTACTGGCCGGTTACATAACTACCTTTCCGGTAACGATCAATTCAAACATTTTCTGTAAACTCCTTTAAATCAGCAGTTTAATTCAGAGAATCCAATCCTCATTGCATAAAACATTTTAAATTCCACGCTTTGTAATTGCATTGCATTGGATGTCAATGACTACATTATACATACCTACATGATTTACATAGTTGTGTTGTTAACTCGTGCAATTTTGTCGTATACAGCTATTGGACGAATTTACACAATACGCAGGTGAATAAACAAGTACAACTTGTTAACCTCTGGCATCATAATATTCTGTTTCCAAAGCATTAAATAATGTATTGGTTTGTTCACCAGATAGTAACCAAAACTAGAAGCTAGTCAAGCAATTTTCTTTACTGAGAACGTGGCAATTATTCTGCGACATAAAGTAGGTATATTGCTTGCTTGTCTTTAATAATATTGACCCAGACTTGGTCAAGGTTTGCAATTTGAGACGATCTTACTTACGAGTACAATATTTTCATGAAACAATACAAAGCGTGGACATGTTTGAAATAATAAAAATAAGCCAAATCGTTGAGTGACATCAATAAATAAATAAATATTCACGGATATTTCACACTTCACACTCTAGTCCGAAACTAAGCAAAGCTTGTACTATGGGAACTAGGCAATGTTGTTATTCGTGTTACAAAAAAATATGGTGTTATAACCAGCTTTCAGTGTAAACTCAGTCGTATGTATATCTATAGGTATACATTAGTTATTATTTCGGTGTCGCTGGTCGGTGGCCGGTAAATATATCGGGGTGTTATTCCCAGCATTCATTCTGTTGAATATTGCATGAGGTTGATCACCGCCAGCCCGCAGTGGCCTTTGTACTTCATTTGTAGACCGCTCAATCTTACTCTTGTCAGGAGTCACTTTACTTCGTGTGCTAGTACACCTTACCAGAATACAAATAGGGTGCTGTTTAGTTTAACTCGTGTGATTTATTTAAGTCTGTATCTAGTTTATGTGCTCCGTGTCTCAGGATATAATTCAAGAGCAGGAAACATCAAAAGGAAGCCGGCGCTGTCATACAAATTGGGAACATTACGGGAGCAGCAATCTGGGTGTTGTATTACAACAAAGTTGATTTTTTTAGGGATTTTGTGTAACATAATCTAATTTTTTGTAAAACATAACTAGACTCGTTAAGTATCCAAAATGTTGTATCTACTATATGCAGCACTCAATGTTTAGTCAATTTAATACTACCCGTACCTGTTTACAATAAGAACCACGCCCAGCGTTAACATTTGCTACACGAATAGATATGAATGTATACTTCCCAGTTTGCCAGCTGTGGCATAAAAAAGTGTGACTAAACTAACTATGAAAAAAAATAATTGCAATAACTTATTCGTGTAGTTGATAAGTAAGTATTATAAAGTGTTGCCCCTAAAAAAATATCGTTGACATTATGTCACCATTACGTATGATCTAAATGATCCTTGTGATTTTATTGAATGAACATTTTTTTTTACTTTTACCTTATGGTAATCAAGACTACAAGTGTGCGCTAACTTTTTATAAGATAGACTGTTAAACTTCAAAATTGTTGTCCTATGAAGAAAACAAATAACAAACAAATAAATCAGTAGGTACAAAAAACAAAACTATAAAGTTTCGAGATATATTTGCGAAATCCTAAAAAATAGTATTGTAAGTTCTTGTTGTACTTACACGATTAAATTTCAAACCGTGTCCATTTAAATAGGATTACTGCAAAAAAACTCATTAACAGAAACAACTTTGTTCAGCAAAAGCAATGGATCTCTAAGATATGTCGACCGGCATTATACTTACGTTTACGGACTTTTATGTAATCTTTTTTTACGTCTCATGACGCAAAACGACATCTAGTTGTAAAAATTGGAACAAACTATACTTTGTCGAGATTGAAGTCAGTTTTGTTCATGTTTACAAAAGGTCTGTATAGACTTATCACTCTTATTCCAAATATTTGAGACAAGAGTAATAATTCTATACAGGCCTAAAAAATCATCAATGCTTTGAAAAATAGTTACTTAATTATCGGACGTCAAATGACTGTCGCCGCTTTTATGGCAGGCCAAAGTTTGATGAACTTTTTCCACGCAAAAGTAGACTCGACGTGCTGCGACCTTTCTATATCTCTGTTTCATAGTTTGCGAACTTGGATTATAAAGTTGCATTAAGATTATTATTCGTATTTTCTTATACAATATTTACTTTGTGAAAATAATGAATTGCGTTTATTTATTCAGTAAGTTAAATAAGTAACAGCGTATATAATACAGTTTAGTTTTGATCGAGCGTTGTGTACATTCTATTACTTTTATTACTATTGTTTTTACATGCAGCTTTGTTAGCTTTATAATATCAAATGTTAGCGCAGACTTGATGTCGTGGTTACCATACGTAATGGTGACATAATGTCAACGCTAACTTTTTATAAAATATGGGGTTAGTATTTTAAACAAAAGTTAATATTATTAATGTGTTAACCCAGATACTTAATATCAAATCGAACTAGTAGTTGCAAAGTGAGGACCATACATTCAATCACCTTTGTTGACCTTTATTACTTTATTAGTGGAAGATTCTAATTCAAACCTAAGTGATATTAGGTTTATTATATTTATACTTGCATTTCAATTGCTAAACTCTAGTTTCAAAGAAGCCAGAACTAATCAATGGTGTTAACGCAACAATAATCGCGAGGGACCAAGCGACCGTTGGATCTATAGCAGCCGCTCACTCACTATGAATTTCATTTCTGCAGATCCCGAGGGACCAAGCGACCGTTACGTGCACTGTATAATACAAGAACCGTGGAGGTTAGCTTGAACTGTTTAGTTGTCTAAGCTATTCTACACTTATGCGCATTTCCGCATAATTAGTAAATAAATAATGCTGGACAATCCACACAACATCATCAAGCCCAAGCTAAGCAGAGCTTCTGTTATGGGTACTAGAAGACTGACATACTTAATACAATACATAACATAGATATTTTTTATACCTATAAAATACCCAGAACACCAGAAATAAATATTTGCAGATCGTTAAAATATTTATGCCAAGGCGGGAATCGAACCCTCTCGTCGTCGTAAGATATTTATAAGAAAAAAATATAAGAAAATAATAAAAAATGAAAAGATAGTATAAGAAAAAAAATATGCCGCATCTACTGGTTACAAAAACCTTGTTATGATATATCCCCAACAGAGATACTTTATGATATGCAACGTGATGAGGTATTAGATATTCGTGTCTGATGGCTTCTCGTATTTTGTGGAATTCTAGCTACGAGTATTACTTTATTTTGAACGGCATTTTACGTTGCAAAATATTTAAAGCATGTTTAAGAAATGTAATTGTAAGTAGAGAGATTATTAGAGCTAAAAACAACAATAAATTTAATATCATAAAAAAATAGTAATATTCATCTGTAATTTTTTGCCCTTCCCGTATGTGTGTAAAATGTCCGTGAATATTTATTTATTTAATTAATAACTCTATATATTTGGTAAAACATTTTGTACCAAACATTTATTGACCACGGCTTCAGAGAAATTAGAGATTAATTGTGCTCTCAGTTTGCATTCGCACTAGCAAAATTGAATCAATAACAGTCAAACATCCGTCCATTGTTTTCTGACCTGTTAATGTACCATTAGTGTTCACAAATCTATGTTCATTGATGTATCGATCACCAATTAGTCACAGCTTATTCAGAACTTGCATTTACTTTGCACGTTAGCAGGAACCGGGCTGTAGTTTTTTGTCCGTTCTTCTAGGCTCTGGTAGCGTGGAACTGGCACCTAGAATCACTTAGTATATAAGACGATTCTAATTCTTTGTAGTTTTTGTATAAAGTTTAATTGATTTTGATTTTTAAGCTATTGCATAGCTTCTATCGCGGGTCTTGAGCGTGAAGACCGAATCCAAACATTCCGTAACGAAAATACCGAACGAAAGTAACCTAACACTGCGCATGTGTAATCCAGCAAAAAATGCTATGCAATAGCTTTACCGCGGCAGTCCCCGAGTGCCACATCCTCTTTTTTGTTTGGAAATAACTTGTGTAAAATCCTCATTGTAAACATAGTATAATTTTTATACTGGTAAAAATATTTGTCACCATCAGATGATCAGCTGCTTTTTCTAAGCTGTTAGTACAAATCGGGGTGATTTGATGGAAGCATTAAAGCGAAAAACGACGATTTAATAAAACTAATGGATCTAACGGAACGGAAAGCTATTACATTGAGTGATTTTAAAAGTTGAAGCTGACTTTGTACCGATTGACAATTTTGTTTTATATATCTTTACCACAAGCCAGCCATTGGGCCACGTGCTATATGGCTATATATAATCCTTCAAATATTGAATTCAATACTAGTATTATTATTAAAAATATGAAATATCAATCACTGCATGCATGTGTTGTTATTTAGGTATGTTTTTTTTTTACAAGTTATAGGCAAGCGTTTGACCGCGATCTCACCTGAGGGCGTAGTCCGAGCTTGTATTTTAAAACTCCCTACTCTCGAGTCGTCTCTCAGATGTCTATACATTTTTGTATGGCTATCCGAGAGACGACTCTCGGCTCGAGAGTAGGGAGTTTATAAAATACAAGCTCGGACTAAGCCCTCTGATGTTAAGACACGATGCGGTCTACGATGTAGCACACTTGCCTAGAAGATAGATACCTATACACTCGTCTCTTAAAAATATCCAAATGTATGTAAAGTTATAATAACCTTTTATCAATCTAATAGGTAGCCTCATCTTATGTCTCACGTTGAAGTAGATACCTACTATGTAAGAATATATTTTATGTCTTAGCTACATATACATAATAAAATAAACACACTTTTACTTTACTTTAAATATGTTAGTTCCTCGCGTTTGATATTTATTCTTGAATTGTTTTTTATAGATATTGAACCCACGTCTCACAGCCTGTCAGGTAGCCACTAACTGCAACGCTTATAACAGCTACAAACTTGAAATACACCTATAGCACGATCAAAGGAAAAAGCGTCGAAGCGAATTGACTCGGTCAGGAAACCAATTAGAGGGTGAATCTATTACAAACCTTTGTGAGGTGCAGTTCTTCAGTTCTTCGTATAATCAATTATCTCACTGAATAAAATGTAATCAATGTCTGGATATGATAAAATGAGCCTTATTAAGTTACGTTTAAGAGTCATATTAGAACGTTAGATATCGTCCTTTCAACCAAGCTGACGTTATCTACAGAAAAATACATACTTAGTTAATAGGTCAGTAGCTGACTATGGCGCAGGCTATCGGACGATGTTTTCTTTCATCGTATAGGTATATTAACATTGCATATCTAAAAAAAGTATAAGTTATTGTATCTTTTATGTTTAATTGATTTATTACTGTCCAAGTAACATGATCATATTTCGTTCAGAGATTATCATTTTTAATAGTGGTTTATTCAACATAATTTGCGTATATGTAGTACAAAATGCTTACAAACTATGCTTAATAATATTTTGTGATTAATTAAGTTCTTAGGAATATAAAAAGTAGGTGTTAAATTTTAGAACCAGCCCTACTTTATATAAAAACTATACTTACCCCCACACCATAGCATAACAAAAGCATTTTTTGTATCCATAGTTACAACCCCAGCCAGCCTCCCCTCGTTTGCTCCTCGTTGCCATGGTCCCGATTTATCCCCCCAACGACTGTCATTTGCAATTTTTCCACTCCAATTTACGAACAGCATTGTTCTGTCAATCAATTTGTGTAGAAATAGTACAGTCAGCGTGAGAAGTAGATCATTATTTCGAAATACCGAAAGTAATGATACGAAAAAAAAAGTATGCTTTTGGCCCCAACTGTACATTATGAAGTCGTACAATGAACCCATAATTACAACAGTTGGTAATTTGCATAATGACTATGGTAAGATTATTTAATAAAAAAACTTATGCACTGTATAAATGATGTTAGAGAATGAATAGAGATCATTAAAAAAAAAATATCGGCGCGTAGGGAAGGAACAAGCATTCATCACAGTTTCACAGCTTTATAAATTTCATGTTATCCAAGATTAACTATTTTTGACTGTATCTACTTGCTAATAGGGTCTTTTTTGTTATGGGTAAATAATAAAACAATTATATTTGAAAGTATACTGTTTTATTATAAGCTGCTTTACAACTCATAACAACACTGAGTTTCTGTGAAACTTGAATGATCGTCACGTTAAAAAATATTTACACTAACACTAACAAAAAAGGCAATTTGATTATAATTTGCCGTAGCCAAGATGTTCATACAGACTTCTTCGAAGCTAATTGTTTGAGTTACAGTGACAACATAATAATTAAATACTTATTAAATACTTACAAATAATCTACATTTTTTTACATTGTAAAATATTTTGTAAAAAGTTTAAGCTGATTTACTATGAAATACAACTAGTTATTAGCTAAAGTATATAATTATCGATTTTAAAATAAGTTGAAGATAAAATAATGTGGAATGTAGTTAACCTAACATGAGACCATTACGAACGTTTGCGGATTCAGTCTTTCCTGGTTTGATAAAATATACCATTGTTTCCGTTATGAAAAAAGTGACCACTAAAAGCACCCATAGCAAAGTAATCCAGGAAGACGGAATCTTTTCCCGGCAGGATAACGGTGTGGGTGTCGGTGTACTCAGCTGGGTCATTGTCATGCCTCATGCTTTTGAAATCTTCAACGAGACGCCCGATCTTCTGCAAATCAACTATCTTAGAAAACTTTTCCCATAAGTGCGGCTCGTTCCAAACAACTGAATTCCTTATATCCCTTTGTTCCTTCAAGAACGTGTATATTGAATCATCCGGACCGATATCAGCGAATACGTACACAGTATTTTCTGCTTCTTTCATCACGCTCAGTATATTAATGATGCTAACGTTTGTAAACTGAGCTTGTAGATAATTCGGTGAAAAAATCACTATATAACTTGGATCTCTATTCCTACGCTTCAGTTTATTCTTGAATTTATCTTTGTTAGTAGATATGGTAACGAGGCTTTTGCCGATCGGAGATTCACTGTAAGTTTTCAGAGCTGGGAGGAATTCTTCGTAAACGAACCCGGCGTCTTGTTTGTCGTACGCTATCATTAATCCGAGGTATTTCTTGTAGCGCCAATACGTCATGTAGGAATAACATTTTCGTTTTATTAAACTGGTAATGGGCGACATGAGATGGTTTCTGTACACCACAAATCCTATGATGACGAGGAGATAGAAACAGGCGACGGCTATGATCACCGACATGATGATGCTGTATCTTGAATAGCAGGCCCTTCGTGCCCATAGCGGGCATCCTATGTCACTTCTGTCATAAATCTGTGAAAAAAGATTTTGTTTACAATATGAAAGTAAGTATTAAAAAAAGTATATTATGAATGAAGTAAATGTTAGTTTACCTAAACTGCATCTTTTAGGTACTCTAAAAATCAATGTGTTCTAAAAATAATGTTTGTCTTACCTCGGTTCCAGAATTTTCCATCAGAAAATCAATGAAAAGGTAATTCCAACATTGACAATACACAGGGTTTCCTGCTACCCACAATGTATTCAACCTTTTTTTTATCACATCACGGTAACTTTTATTCAGATTTTCTTCCGGCTGGAAAAATAAAACATCTCGTTATATATCAAAGTACTTACCCGACTTCGTTACATAAAATTACTAGCTGATGCCCGCCACTTCGTCTTATTATCTTTATATTTTGGATAAGTAACACAATATCTTTATATATTATAATCTATGTGTTATTCTGATGTATGAACTACATTATTGCAAAATTTCATTAAAATCCATTAAATCGTTTTTTTGAAAGTGTAACAAACATACATACATCCATCCATACAAACTTTGGCATATTAGTAGGATAATACTCCAAAAGCTGACGGCCTCAATTCACAAAGTTTATTACTAAGTTTTTCTTTTTTTCTTACCCATAGATATCGGATATGGTTATAAGAAATGTCCAGATTATCATGTCCATTGGTCCACCAGTCTTCAAAGCTAACTTTGAAGTTATTATGACTCAAATTCAGCAGCTTCAAGTTATATGTATGTACGAACGGTGAGCTTTTGTTTGTAGTTGCATTGATTTCCAATTCCTTTGTCTCGAAGTTTAGTTTATTATGTGCGAGGGAGATAACCATCTTTTGTCTATTATTGCTGAACAAGTATGAGGATATGGTTTTCAAGGTGTTGTGTTCCATGTTCAGGAACATTAGACTGAGAAGTGAGGAGAATGTCGAACTGAAATCAAACTTTAATGTTATTGAAGGTAGACTCACTCACTTCGGTGGAACAAATTGTGACATACTGAACTGTTTGTCGCTATTGAAATAATTTATTGAATGTTTTCTATGATTATCATTGGTTTTGATTTTGATCGATTATTTCGAATAACAATAACGTAACCAAAATTAACAGTTTTTTGACATAATTTCTAAGTTATTTGATTGATTGTGATATACTATTACATAATACTTATGTTTGTGATATTAAGAAACGTTATTAAAATAAGATAATATTATATGGAATTTTATCGCGTATGAGTTCTAATCGCGAAAGTTTAAAAAATTCTTCGTTAGATAAACATTTAAAAATGTCTAAAGAACGTGTAGTTTCTTTTTTTTCAAAGTCGTTTTTATCCATATTGTACCAATAATACTAATCATTTGACATTTTACAATATCAATTTTATATCATTATTTTTATTCAAACACTTACCCACTCATCTTCACCAGCTTGTTATGATTTAAATACAGTCTCTCCAAGCGTACTAACGACGAAAATATTTTTGGTTCTAAACTGTTCATCTTGTTATGACTCAAATCTAATTCCAAAAGGTTAATTTGATCGTTGAACACGGCCTCCGGAAGAGTTTCTATATCATTATAAGCCAGCGAAATGTTTGTTACTTTTGGTGAATCCGCGAACACATCGTAAGGTAAAAACTCGAGCCCACTCCTCTGTATATATATTTCTTTCAAGTTCCCTAAACCACCGAAAAGGTATTTTGGAAGATCTTTCAACTTTGCATCGTTGTTGAGAATGACGACTGTTTCTAGTTCCTCATTATGCTCCAGAAGGTTATGTGGCAGCGTCGAAAACTTGTTGGAGAACAATGTTAGTTTCTTTAACCTCTTTAGAGGCTTGAAAATCGATGAGGGCAGCTCGTTCAGCCCATTAGAACTGAGATCTAATTCTTCTAGAACGTCAACTCCCGCAAAAAGATCCTTAGAGAACCAAGTAACGTTGCTCTGCCATAGGGAAAGTTTTCTCAAGTAAGACAAATGTGAAAATAAGTTCGAAGATATATTGGTCATGTGATTGTGACTTATTTCTAAAGTTTCCAACCTCTCTAACGGCTTAAATAATTCTTCGGATAAGTTTATAGTATTTGATCTTATATTCAACCAAGTTAACTTATTTATATCCGTGAAGAGATTGTCTGGTAGATGTGTGATTCCATTTATGGAGAGCAACAGCTTTGTCAGATCCTGTAGACCAGCAAAATGCTTGCGGTCGAAATACCCAGCCAGCTTATTACCATTTTGAAAAATCAATGCCATCGTTTTCGACACTCCCATGTTCATCAAAACATCTTTGAAAGATGACGATGGTAAAGGACAGTCTTTGAAGCTGACCGATTGGAAAGAGTTCGTCCGATTAGCACATTTTGGCATTTTGCTGTAATCGAGACTTGTTGCGTTCTCGCATTTTATGTTCATGTACGTGTCTGGTAGTAAATTTATTTTTACTGTCCGACCTGAAAACGAGATTCGCATATAAAAGCCGTAAAATGAAGTTCAAACGATGGAGGTTTGATCAGAGGTTTCGCGGGAGCTAGCGTTTAAGTGCACTCACCATCAATGTTGCAATCGAGTTCCACAGCGAGCGTGCCGCCGCAAACGCAGTTAGGGTCATTCGGACACAGCACTCGCGCTGCGCCAATTATCTGTAGTGCCAGCGCCACCGCCGCGACACACACTAGTTTGTGAGCCATCGTTAGCGCCGCATCACATCTGTCCGTCAAGTTTATTTCACACCCGTCAGTCTCGCCACATTCAGTTTCATCCTCTTGATTTTACACGTCCCCTTTATCGGTACCATATTTCATCGAAGCTGCGAACAAAAGATTTTTACAAATGATACAAACAGTATTTACGATTTGATGCACACTGTGATTCGTTCGATTTGCGCTGCCAATGCTGGAATTGATTACGCTATTCATAGTTTACAAGCATCGACAAAAAGCGCTGGTAGATAAATTGCTACGCCAGGAAATATAATGGAACTGTCTGTGCGATAGCCAGTTATCGCGATCCACTGCACACTACTATTTCAGCTGATTATTGTTTCGCGAATTCTCAATTTTACAATGGCTGAAACAATCATGTTTTACGTGAACCTTGGCATGCTAACAAATGCTTTATTTTTCTGTAAAAAAACGATATCAGAGGGCGCACCAGATGTTTGTTTATCAATTGCAAAGTCTATAACAATGTATCACGGTATCTTTTAATTAAAGTAGTACTACAAAAGATATAGAATGGCTATTTCTAATACGTTTGCTAAATTAAAACTCAGACAATAGATTTAGTATTAATAATTCAGTCATCAACCCCTGCGATGTGGGGCAGAGGCCAGACAGCCGGGTGTCAGCATGCGGCTAGCAAAGACAGACGGCATCCGCATTAACGGGTGATTTGTATTCATTTTAGCATTATTCTTTTTCCATACAACATTTGGACTATAAATGTATATAAATAATGCTGGACAATCCACACAACATCATCTAGCCCCAAGCTAAGCAGAGCTTGTGTTATGGGTAAGTAATAGAAGACTGACATACTTAATACAATACATATATAGACATTTTTTATTATAAATTAATACCCAGAACACCCGAAAAAAATATTTGCAAATCGTACAAACATTTATCCGAAGGCGAGAATCGAACCCGCAACCTCCGCGTCGCAGACGGACCTTCGCCCGCCGCGCCACATCGATCGTCAAATGTGTATTGTTTATTACATTTTATTTATTTGCACAAAAAATCATATTGAAATCAATCGAAAATAACAATCATTATTTTATGCAGTTCCCGCATACAAAGCGATGTTTATTGTTCCATATGTATTCATTTTATGAAAGGCCTAATGGCATTGGATTTTATTAAAATACATTTTTTGCCGTTTTTCATTCATAAAACATGTATAATATACTCAACATAGTAAATATATAAATATATGTAGTAATACTACTTACCAGTAAACTACTTCTAATGTATTCAAATGATGTCTTATTACCTATGTACTTATTAATTAGGAACAATAAATTGCCCAATTAAATTTATATTTAGAATTGATTTCGTTAGTCATATATTCCATGGTATAATTATTCCTCGACTTTCGGTTGTAATATTCAGTATAGTCTCCGGCATCAAGGTAAAATAATAACAATAATTTTCAGCTATTTAAAATACTACTAAGTCTAGTTATTCCGGGTGTTTTGGGTATTTTATATGTAAGTATAATAAAAAATATCTATCTATGAAAAGTATTGTATTAAGTATGTCAATCTTCTAGTACCCATAACACAAGCTCTGCTTAGCTTGGGGCTAGATGATGTGTGGATCGTTCAGAATTATTTATTTATTTATATATCAGATGAGATCGCGGTCAAACGCTTGCCTATAAAAAATATATATATTAAAACCATCTTTCAATATATCCTATAAAAGAAAAAGCAGAGGAAGCTAAAGAAGAACTTTGAACTAATATTACCTAAACCTGTTTGTATTTTGCAAATGTACTCTAAGATAAAGTTAATAGCTTATCATAGCGAAAACTAGTAACTTTGTTGGTTTATGGCATTATAGATATTATAAAAAATGTTCGAAGGTTTTTACTGCTGTACCATAAAATTGCGGGTTCCGCAGTCGAACGTGCTAAGCATCCATCTTAGTTCGTCTGCAAACACGATCATAACTCCAAATCTTTTCATGTGCTATTGGAATAACAACTTTGTCTCATTGTAATAAGGCTTGTTTAAAAAAAACGTGTTTTAGATTTATGTACGCTTTGGGCTCGGTGAATACACTGTAGGGTTGTAAGGCGGATTTAAGGCTTCACATTCTAGGTGTTGCATTTCCTGCTACACGTACGTTTAGTTTGGTATTAAGATAATTGTGGTGTGTGTTTACAAACACTTACAAGTGATTTGAAGCTCATTACGTCCACAAATAGAGAAGTTTAGAAAAGAGTCTATTGAAAACAAGCGATGGATCACAACCATTTTAAGTAGAACTCACAAATAATACGGTTTTCTATTGGTGAAAGATTTTTTAAATTGGTTAAGTATAGAGATGAATGCCTATAACTTTATATTTTTAAATGTAGTATAGAAGAATGACTTCTTGTCTCTTATCACCTGTTGCAAGTATATTGAGAAACTTTTTTTCAACTTAGTGCTGTCCTGAGATAATATTATTATATTTATACTAATAGAGATTTGAAATGTTGTTGAATGAAAAAGTTATGGTAGTTTACATATTTTTAATAAAATGTTACGTTAGCGCCATCAAAAGGCAATCAAATAGTTTTTTATTTATTTTAGTTTAATCTCATTGTAAGGTAACTTTGGTTTGTGTAAGAATAAATGTCTTTAAACATAAATCTGTTTACACATAAAATACCCAGAACACACGGAATAAATATTTGCAGATCGTACAAACATTTATCCTAAGGCGCGAATCGAACCCGCAGACTCCGCGTCGCAGGCGGACCTTCGGCCGCCGCGCCACATCGGTCGTCAATGATTTTCCATCGCACAAATATTTGTTATTTATGGAAATCAAACCCACAACAGCATTGAAAGCTGATACCACCAGTACCTCTACCATGAGTTGTCACAGTAAAATCGCCTGACTTTACTACAGTAGTTACGTCAATATTATTATTACGAATTTTAGTACCCAACTATCCGCTAGAGGTGCTGTACGAATCTTCATACATTTTTTTAATTACAGACTCTAGCGACTATTGTATATATAGTTTATTAAAAACTCATGGTAGAGCTACTGAGCTGTGAACCTAATTTGACTAAAACATGTCCTTAGTAAGTTTTGTTTCAAGAATAAACATTCTACCTTCTGAGAAAAAGCATTGTTTGTTCTCTGTTTTCACACCCTTGGGGTTGAATTCTATAGCATTAGAGGGCTTGAGTTAATTAATTAGCCCTTTTGATGCCAAGGGTCTTCCCGACCTCAAACAAAGCTTCAACTTTTTATACGACCTTATTCGAGCTTGAATATTTGTTCCATTTATAACAAGGAACGTTTTGGGAATAACTTAGGTTTTTGTTGACCTCAGAGAAAAGGATCGTTTGTGTAATTTCGTCTTTCTTTTCTGTCATAAATATTTTTAAAAGACAATGTAGAATGAACTTTATTTTTTATTATCACAAGGGTCATTTGGAATCGTAAAGTATCTTTTACTAGATGTATAAAAAACTGTATAATCTTTTTAAGTTTTAATTTATTACAAAAAATATGGTATTTAAGTTTTTACGCTTCTGACTATACTTTGAGATATAGAACAATTGGATAACCTAATATTGATAATTACAAATATGGCAGCATTAAAAATATAGATCAAAAAGATCATTAAAAATCTTCCTATATACTAGTACTAAATGATTCAAATTACTAGTTCTTTGCGATCAAATAGTAGAAGAACGGGTAAGAAACTTACATCTTAGAACCCACAGTTTTTATGTATAGATCATACAAAGAATGAATATACATTAATATTTTACATAACATCATCCAATCACAAATCTAAAAACTAGCAAGCTTGTAAAGGAACCAGGAACATTGTTTATTTATTTATTGTTAACTAGCTGACCCGTGCCCACTTCGTTGGGCATAATTGAAGTTTTAGTAAGGATTCCTATTTTTTTTGAAAATATAATATGACACTCAGCAATAATGTGGCTTTCTATTGGTGAAAGAATTTTTAAAATCGGTTCAGTAGATACCGAGATTACCCCTTACAATTGAACAAATAAACAAACTTTACCTCTTTATAATATTAGTATAGATGAAATTCTTGAATACATTAACACTGTTGAAATTCTTGAATTCATTATTTTTTGTAAAAAAAAAAACAAGTATAGGTTAACTCAAAACCACATAGCATGATACAAATATCTGAAAATTAAATTGACGTCAAATATAAAGGCTACATTACTAAGAGTAATCTCTTCCAGTCTCTTAAATAAACTGAAAGGTTGCCTGGAAGAGATCGCTCTTAGCGATAAGGCCGCCCATGGTGATGCCTATTACTACTTGTTTAAGTTCTTTGTTTTTATTTGTGTGGTGAACAATAACGAGTTATATATCTATCTAAAAGCGCAACAAGAGATCTGTCTAAATAAAAAGTTTAGATGTATCCTTAAATACCTTTTTCTTCGTCAGTATCAAGTAAATTAAAATAATACACTCTAGTCCCAAACAAAACAAAGCTTGTACGAGAACTAGACTGCTGATAGAATAGATAGTTATATAGTTTTTTTTTTAGATACATAAAAACACCTAGATACAGAAAAAATATGTATGTTCAACACACAAACATTTGCTTGTTGGGAATCGAACCCACGAAAGTGTTTTTGAAATATATCTTAGTCAAGTCAGTCAATCGTCTAGTCAACTGTCATGACTAAAATATATTTTTGAATATAAACACTTGACAGTGACAGAATTGTGTGTCATATTGATATACAGAAACCATAAATACGTTTAAAAGTACATGTAATATATCTAAAACTGAGAACATGAAATATGTTTTTTTAAATTTAAGTTAAAAAAACATATTTATATTAAATTTAAGTTTTGTATAAACCAAATTAAAACAGATTCTTGACAACTGCTTTAAATCTTTACATGCGCCAGACGAATAGTCTTTCCCATAAGATTCGAGAATTCTTTATTACACATAAAATAGCACTAAAACGAGCTGAAGCATTGCTTTGACTTTAACTTGTTCAGATAATACTGAAAATATTTTACTGAATCAACATATGTTACTTTAAAACCCAGAACGTGTACAATAGTTAAAATTTTCTAATATATGAAACATTATTTTGAGTGGCGACAACCATACAACCTTACAACGCTCTCATTAACGTGTAAAAGCGCTTGTAAATAATTAAAATAGGCCAAGGAACTTGTAGTTTGGTTACTACGAGGATTAATTAATATTTTGACCTCAATATACATACCGAAACATGCGGTTATAATTATTGATTTCTGCAAAACAGTACCCTAAATTATATTTATTTCAGTATCTGTAAAAAGATTTCGCTTACCTGATGACGTAATCCGTACACAAACTCAACCAATCACCAATCAAATTGTCTGTAACTGTAACAAATTGTCTATAATTGTAACAAATTGTCCAATGATAAAGACGCAATAAAGTTCAATATACAATGACGTTTTGTTTGTAGCGAACGTAGAGCCTCTACGGTTGTTGTCTACGAGTGCTACGACGCGACTGCCGTGCTACGCAAGTTGAAGCTACGAGAGAGAGACAGACGACGAGAGACGGAGAATGACGGATATAGCCGAACGGAAAAGTTTTAAGGCTGATTACACACTATGTTTTTGTAGTTTAAATTAGATAACTAATATGCTGTATGTTATGCAAATAAAGCTTTATTTGATAAAATTGCAATGTTCATTTAGTAAATAAATGTAGTATAAATAGATATGATCAAGGTCATATGATCAATCATATACGGTCCTGATTAAAGAGTTAAGCAGAAACGAATCTTATAGTAAACAAAAATATGTTATCAACTGGAAATGATTACAGTAATTAAAGAAATATAAATAAATATTGTGAAATATCGCAGCCATGTGTATTTTTATTTATTTTAATGTAAATTTCATATAGTTATGATATTTCTTTGAGCTACATTAGATTTTTTAGGATTTTATGTTTTGAACAACATTTTATGAATTAAATTAAACATTGAATACATTATAGTAGATTTGTGTGTCTATTTAATATTTGCACTTCATTTGCATTTACTGGCATTTTAATAATTATACTAAATAATTAACTTGAATATACTAAAATCAAAACCAATTCTCACAAATGATTTATGTTGAACATAAAACTGGAAACCAAACTATAACATTGAGAACTGCAAACGATAACGTTTGCAGTTCTCAAACGCATGAACAAGCGTAAATTTTATTTGGTACCTATAAGTCTATAAACCCATGGGATTATACTTTTATGACACCGATGCTTAGAATGTACCATGGAGGTACGAAATCCGAAATCAAGTATTTAAAAACATTACTACTACTTACCAAAAAGGCCAAAAAGGCGATGGTGGGACGAATTCGATGCTTTCAGGAATTGGTGGACGAAAGCAGGGATGAGTGGAAGGATTTGTGGGAATGCCCAGCTGTGGGACAAGATAGGTAAGAGGAGAATAGATGCTCTTTTGTTTTCCTAAATATTTTACTAATGTAAGGACGAATCTCAGGGGTGATCACAAATGTGAAAGTCGTAAAGTAAACGTAACGCGGTGTATTCGATTCCCATTGCGTGTCAAACGCCAACTCGATAGCCAAACGTTGTAACGTCATCGCGCAATGTGAATCGAACTATATTTCAAGGCACCAAAAGATATTTCGACTCGAAGATTCGTTTTGCTTTACAAAATTTGCGTTTTAGTTTTCGGCTCTTCAGCCTCTTTCAATACCTCTACCATGATTTGTCACAGTAAAATCGCCTGACTTTACTACAGTAGTTACGTATAATATTAGTATTACGAATTTTAGTACCCAACTATCCGCTAGAGGCGCTGTACATATCTTCATACATTTTTTTAACTACAGACGCTAGCGATTATACTATATATAGTATAGTAAAAACTCATGGTAGAGCTACAGGTTCTGTTGCGCTGACACCTGTCAAATAGAACCATGTAGTTTGGTTGTTCAAGTCTATCGGCCGGTTTCTGGAAACCCAAATCACGATTGATCCGAGTTTGACACATAGTAATTATTTGATTTTTTCGTTGATCATCGTTCGAGAAACCGGCCGTATAGTTTCGTCGTTGGATGTACAAATCCGATTGTCGAGAGTAACTGGGACTTCCATAATCTGTTTTTGTCCCACGATGCGTCCCCAACAGATCGGGGGACACTATAAATCATATTGGAATATTTTGCGGTTTTTATTCCGAGTTTACGAAGGTTTATCTTGTTTCACTAGGTTTTGTGGAACACTTAACTTATTTTACCATTCTGTGTAATATACCTATGAGAGCTATGCTCGGAATTTCCTTGAGAGATAGAATCCGGAACGAAGTGATTCGCCAGAAAACCGATAGGAAAGCTGTTCGATATAGCTCAAAGAATTAGCAAGCTCAGTGGCGCGTCTTGGGAGTGACCTACGTCCAGCAGTGGACTAATATAGGTCGATTATGATGATGTGTAATGTAATATACCAACTTTTTAAACAAATAAATAAATAATGCTGGATAATCCACACAACATCATCTAGCCCCAAGCTAAGCAGAGCTTGTGTTATGGGTACTAGAAGACTGACATACTTCATACAATACATTACATAGATAGATATTTTTTATTACACTTATAAAATACCCAGAACATCCAGAATAAATATTTGCGGATCGTGCTAACATTTATCCCAAGGCGGGAATCGAACCCGCAACATACGATGAGAACCGTAAATGTGCTTACAACTTAGGAAAAGCTACTAAGAAAATAATATATTATTAAAATGTGATTCATGTAAAAGCCTGTAGCCGAGTTTAATGAACTGCGAATTAATTAGTCAGTCTTCCACTGTTAGCTTAGTACGAGCTTGTTTTCAGTTTATATTGTGACATACAAACTAACTTAAAAGGTTTGTTTGAACTTAATGTATTCTTCGTAAGAGGCCCTTTCGTTCTTCGTAAAGGGCTCAAGTTACTCGCAGACCAATATTGTATGTAAACCTTTGAATGTTAAAGTATTGAGCAAAAATGAAAGTGGCTTTTAAGTGAACATATGTTGTTCATGACTTAGAGCACTTATGTAGTTGACTTTGTACAGTTACTAGACTAGAAATGGTAGCCTTTTGATCGTAAAGTAGTCGGTTCAAATCCAGTCATTTAACAATGAATATTAGGTAAACTTATGTTCGCAATGCTCAAAAAACCTTGAAGAAATACCTATTATTTTTTGTCGGCTTTGACTTTACACTTGATTATCCACATTTTGCCTTATAATAAGGCCGGTTAGGCTTATGGACCACTTTTTGTTAAAAAATAGTCCTTGAAATCGATTTATCCAGTTAGAAGAAGGATTTATTCAAAGACAAGTACAATATTAGATAATTCATTAGGTACCTAATCAAAATAAAAATGACATTTGACATATCAGCTTGTCAATTTGACAGGGTGGCGAACCTTAGCTGCTGTTTCGACGAACCGTTTACGTTACAATTTAGCACGATCGGGGCTCTTGTCAAGTAGACAAGTACAATGCCATGTCATGTTGTGTATATTAACAAAACACGCCTATCCGAGTAAAACGACTTCTTGTGAACAGGTGATGCTTAAGACCTTCATTACGTTTCCTCTTAAAGCGAAGAAAAAAGAACACCTGAGACATGAAATCAACAAAAATATTCCTTCTCTATATTCTTAGAATTTCTTGAATTATAATAAAAGACATATTCTGAGGAAATTGTACCTTTGCTTATATTATTACCGTACGCCAAATATGCGTGAATATTTAAAAGTCATGCACGAACACGGAATATTTTTTTGCTCAGCCACTATTTGGAGGACTACGTTATCTGAATAAAAATTTTCTCTATAGAAAAGGTTACATTTCCTTACAGTTTTTTAAGAAGCCTACCTCCCGAGATGCTTTAGTGGAATCACTGTATTGCATGTTCTGTGTTATAAGTAGCGTCATCATCATTATTATCAGCATATACATGTTCATAACTTGACATGGGTCCTCATAAATTACCTAAAATAAAATTTTGTCTCTAAAAATATATGGGGTACGCCACCATAAGTTGATATAGGATTATTCCTTAGTCCGTCTGAAGCAAAATAGGTCTGTATCTTTATATAAACAAGCAAAATCTTGCGAAATGTTCAGAGTTTAAGCAAACTTTGCTTACAAGTTAAGCCATCTATATAACTGTCTGAGGTCCTAACTCAATCAACAATTCAAAGACCTTTAATTATTTTCTGAAGGGTAAAGCGAAGAAAACGACCGTTTTTGCCCGACGCTAACCAAAAGGATGGTTATAAGAAGGGTTCACGAATCTATTATGGTATTCATGATATTGTTATAAAAAATCACCGATCTTATACCCTCCACAATACACCGAAAATTGAATTCAGGAACATAATATAGGTGCCAGTTGTATTGTACAAGAACATACATCATCTTGAGTATACCTGCTCGAAATTCAGTGGAGGATTTGAATAGATACCCCATATCATTGCTTCGTGAATTGTTCATAAATCTTCCTATGCTCCGTCTTTTGTTTAGCGGGGACAGAGGGACAGAAGAGGGGTATGGAGGCGGGTGTGAATACCCAGAGACACGGGGGAGCTTAGGCAAATTCCAATCCCAGCTTTTACCAAGCATAGGACTAAATAGAACGCAGCGAATTTCGGTGCATCTGTATATTAATGAGCGCGCTCCTTAGTTTATTGTTGAGTTTGCACCCGAACTTTGTATTGTAATTAGTTGCTTGAAATATTTTAGCTTAACTAACCTAGGCTCTAGCAACACATAAGTTCTTATGTTGTATAGGTACAACGTATGTATATATAAACTAATTATTTTACTAGTTATAGGTACAGTTGATTTTATGTACGTAATTATCTTTGTAATTACTTTTGTAACTTATTGATCCATGTCATTATCTATTATTGTTTACATAAATAATGATGGATCAATAAGTTACAAAAGTAATTAAGTACAAAAAATCAACTGTAAACATAAATAATAATAGATAATGACATGGATCAATTAATTCTTACATTTGAATGTCATTATTTAGTTATGAAAAAATAGTTTTTTTTTCAGTTTTCATAATAAGTTTAATCGCGTCCTGGATCCACATTCTTTTGAACTATCAGCCGGCATCAGGCCACCGGTCCTTTTATTCACTCGGTGTAATTCATACAAGAGAACAGTAGATAATTTAACGTAAACGTAAAATGGTTATCGCTGAGACAACTTCAAACATTCAAGAAAAGAAACTGGAGCGGAATGGAGATATGTTATATTATATCCATATGTTAATTTTCTGTAGGTTTGTAATAATCACCTAGAAAGTGAAAGCTACTGGCCGCATCATTGTTTTGTTTCTCGCTTTGCCGGTTATATTTACTTCATAACTGGATTAGGAACGTCAGTCCCTTGTGTATGTGTGTATGGCTTAGAAAATAATACAGAAACGGGATTTAGTAAACTGTGACTTAAGTTCCTAATTTATGAAAGCTCAAGATGGATGAAGTTAGTATAAAATTATTATCATAATTTCTCACCAAAAACTTCCGGGTGAGTTGGCGTCATGAATATGCAAAGGGAAAGTTCAACTGCGCGCACTTTTTATGGGCTTTGTTGGATTTGATGTAATTTTGTTGTAAATTCTTTTTTTTGTGAGAGAGAGAGCCACTCGTTACAATTGTGCTATTTTTATCAAAAGATTACTTTTGCGCACCTCGATATCACAAAATTTTTGTACTAATTATTCACAATTATTCATAAAATATTTGTATTTGTTACCATACGATACAAAAAATAAAGTAGTTTGTAAAAAGTTTTTTTTGATAACTTTCCAAACTGTTTTTACAGAAAATCGATCCCGCTATATTTATATCTTTGTTAGATCATACACAGAAAACCCTTTTAGCATATTTCAAAGCACAAAATATCGCACATTTGTGACATACGACACGCAGAAAACAAGGTTTCAAAAGAACGATCCGACCCCGCCTGCATCGTGAAAACATACCCACAAAATAGATCCTTTTACATATCGCGACAAGACTTGGTACGTTTAAACTTGATGAAAATATGTATTGATACAAAAAGTCCTAATAAACAGGCATTTAATCTAACAAGATGATTGACCTTTACAAAGTGAGAAGCAAGATTGTTGACAGTACTTCTATTATCCATTGTTTTTTTAGATTGTGCTTGCTTTGTTGTCTTATATTTTGATCATAATCTCATTGTTAGAAAAACTAGACTAGATCAAGTTATTAAATGTGTAAACAACTTATTACAGTGGGTCATGCAAGAAGCCTACTACGTTATTTGAGATAAGGCTTACTCAAAAGTTTGTTATCTTGCTACAAAGAAAATTATAACTACATAATATGAAATGTGGGTCGTGACGTTAAATATAAAACTGTTGGCAAAGTAATGCGTAGATACTTTTGCACTTTGATCTTGATGTATAGAGGGTTTCTCTAGAGGCTAAAATGTCCTTTCTCGTACAAGACAGATGTGTTGGAAAAATGTCCCAAACGAAAAGTAACGTGGTTCTTTTTGCGTCTTTGTTTTGTATTTACTATACTACTTGAAATTTAGTATGAACTAGTAGTACGCCCCGGCTTCGCACGGGTAGCCTATATAAAAAATATCATTATAATATAGTCTATGTTCAGCGCAGATAATGTAGCTTCACAACAGTGAAAGAATTTTTGAAATTGGTCCAGTAGTTTCGGAGCCTATTCGATGCAAACAAACAAACAAACAAATCTTTCCTCTTTATAATTAGTTTAGATAAAACACAACTATGAATTATAATTGTATTATAAGCTGAAATTATGCAATTTCGTGCAAAGCATACATTTAAATTCAATTTTGTAGACTATAAAATACTTTATCTTTGTATGCACGTTTATTCGTGGTTTTTAAAAAGTTCTGTTGCAATTGCACAGAAACTTGTTAAACTTTGACCTGGTTTCAACGTCTTAGTTGATTTATGGTAAAGAGGACGACTTGCGTGCTAAGGGGTTATGAAAATTTGATTTAGCAAAAGCCTGCAATGCGAATTTTCACGCCAGTTTTCAGACTAATGATGACATCAGCACTTTACAACAAGGCTGTACAAAGAAGGTATTAATGAACAATCTAAGTAACCTATTAGTTTTAGACCTTATTATTAGTAAGTAAGCAAAACGGAAACATTAAGAATTTTTTGAAAGTATTTGCTCTGTCAATAATTTTGCTAAATAACTTATACTAAATCTATCTACTTACTTCAAAAACATGTGCACATACTAACAAATTGCCGTGTACTGGTGTGAAAAATGTCAACATCAGGTATCTGAGTAAACAAAAAATTTTTTGAAATTATTTTTTTTAATTGAAAAATTAAAAAGTTGTTGAAATTTATAAAACTTTACTGAACATGCGTTTAATTCCTGTAACAAAAAAAATACATTAACTTTATCAGTTGAATTACTAACATTTTACATCTAAATAAAAGTCAGATATGTTATACATTTATAAATCAAAAAGGGCATGGACTATTAAAAAAAAACAATATCTACATTATCCCTACAAAATATAACGTATTTATTCCATTAATAAATGAATCCATAATATCCAAGCGAAACCGGGACGAGTTGCATGTTACAAATACCTCAAAGTGGTGCGACTGTGAAACATTTTTCCGTCAGTTGATGTATGAAATCAATAGCATGCACTTACTCATTACAGAAATAAAGACACCCAGTAAAACGCAGACGGTTCTGGCGCCAATAATGGTTTATATAGCACAAGTTTCTCACTTTTTATAGTAATAAAACTACCCCATAGTTCAGTACGAAACAGTAATATATCTAAATAATAATAAATAAAGAGTAATTATCTCACTAGATATTTCATATTTCACTTTCAGATTCACTAAAACAAAGATCATGATTAATGATCGTATTACCCCAGAGCCAATCACCGTTGCCGGAATGCCTCTCGAAGTTGTGCAGGAGTATGTCTACCTCGGGCAGACGCTGCGGTTAGGTAGACACAACTTCGAGAAAGAGCTAAATCGGAGAATACAGCTAGGCTGGGCTGCGTTTGGGAAACTTCGTCAAGTCTTCTCGTCGTCCATCCCTCAATGTCTGAAAACGAAAGTTTTCAACCAGTGTGTCCTACCTGTGCTCTGACCTATGCTGCTGAAACGTGGACGCTGACAGTGGGGCTGGTCCACACGCTGAAAGTCGCTCAGCGCGCTATGGAGAGAGCTATGCTCGGAATTTCCTTGAGAGATCGAATCCGGAATGATGTTATTCGTCAGAAAACCAAGGTGTTCGACATAGCTCAAAGGATTAGCAAACTGAAGTGGCAGTGGGCCGGCCATGTTTGCCGAAGAACCGACAACCGTTGGAGCAAACGGATGCTGGAGTGGAGACCGCGTTTAGGCAAGCGTAGTGTAGGACGCCCTCCGGCGAGATGGAGCGACGATCTACGGAGTGTAGCTGGCAAAAACTGGATGAGAAGAGCCGAAGACCGGGCTCAGTGGCGCGTCTTGGGAGAGACCTACGTCCAGCAGTGGACTAATATAGGTTGATGATGATGATGAATTATCTCACTAATCATGTTTACCTACATAAAACCTATACAATTTACCAGTTATTGGTATCCTGCACTTAGTCAATGCACATCCAAACGATGCCGCACTTGCGCGTTTGTCCCTTGTGCCCTACCTGCATAAGGCTTGACTCATCAATGCCACATAGGAGGGAAGTGAAGTGAAGTGGCGAAGTTCTATTCGAACTTCATGTGTCATTGACAACAATGTCACTAGTATCGGTTGACATTTATCCGGCTACGCGAGGAACGATTGCCATGCGTGCTGAGATGCCGTAATAATAGCGAGCGGTTCAAGCAATATTGTCATGAATTATTTATGTCATAGCTGAATTTCATTTAGCCAGGCCCAGTGCGATTTACAGCGATGCAATAAAATCGAATAAACACTTTTCGTTCCACTCAAAAAAGGGATTGGAAAACGGGATTGCACTATTTAAATGATTTGTTTTGACAGCTCTGCGTTTTTGGGAATGGAATGATTTGGATTTGCATATCCATCAAATGTAAGCGAAGTGATAAAAATCATGATAGTAAAGCTATTGCTCTATTCTTGGATATTGTAATAATTTGTAGGGATGGGCAAAAAATATCGATATATAAAAATATCGGCGATATTTTTTCCAGCGATATATCAATTTTTGATATTCATTTTCAGATATCAAAATCGATATATTTTTAAAGCTCTAAACAACGAGTGCTCCTGATGTCAATATCAGACAAATTCTGTTTTGAGTAATATTATGTTTAATTTGTTTTTTTTTAAGTCAAGCAATGAAAAACCTGTTTTTTTAAATAAAAAAACTGATGTCACAACAGCCAGATGTGTATTTGCTTTAAAATTTTGAATATTTTGGCAATTTTTATAAATAATTGCATATTGGGCAAAAAATATCGATATATCGAAATATCGATATTTCTTGGATGATATAATCGATATATTTGAAAAATATCGATACGATATATATGTATATATCGACATTTTTTTTTCATTTGCCCATCCCTAATAATTTGTACATTGATTCAAAGTAAAGGCGATTCTGGGCAGAATAACATCTTGGTGCGTTAATAAAATCGTTAAACGTTTACATATTGTAATAAAGTTATAACTTTATTATAATATTAAAACGTTAAATCCATTTAACATCCTCTGTCACCGATTGAGAAATAAATTAATTTCAAATTAGAATATGCCCGATATCCGCAAATATTCAATTATATAGACACGAAAATTACTAAAGAGTAAAAAAACTGCGGTGGTAAATGATATTATAATAACCTTGACAAAGGTTTATTCTATTATTTTCTATTTGCTATTTTGTAAGTAACTTATTACGTTTATATTTTCAAAAAATTGAAGATTGAGTAGCCTCTTGATAATTCCATCAAAACAAAGTTCAGCAACCACTAACCCTAACATGGCACTACGAACAAAGTTGTTCAGAAAGTTTACCACAAGTCGTACCATCTTGGCAGTTCTAAAGTTTTTCATTAAGATCGTTAGGAGCTCAATCACACTTGCAATTCAGACAACTTAATTTACTATGCTCGACTGAGACTCTATCTTGCATAAGAGATCTATAAAATGCAGTTTTAACTTTATGGTAAGCCATTATGCAGTTCTGAGTTCTACTTCCCCTGTTTATTTTTTTAAAATACAAACTTTATTATTTTTTTATTTTATTGAAAAACTAACAGAACAATGGTGCTTACATGACGAAAACTAATTACTAAGGGATAATCCAAAAAAGTTTCCACTATTAATTGTTACACACCCGTAAAAATCGGTAGAGAAAATGAAAAATAATCTAAACATACAAATATACGCATTATGAACAAATAAACAGATTGATTTAGAACTTAAAATATGATTTGTCCTTATGATTTTTTTTAAAGAATTTAGTTAGTATCAAAACATTGATTGACTATAAATAATAAAAAACAGATTAGGTGGCTAATGCAAATAAATTCTCAGGTTTTTAAATGTGTGTTTGTTTATTTAAACAACCCATCGTAGTTATTTGTTTGCTGTTTTATTTATTTGACGTCTCAATATTTAAATTTCATCTAGATTTTGCAATTTGCAAACACGTCTTGAGCGTTAACTTCTAAATAAGCGCATATCGTTACATGTAAACTAAAAACTTGCAATGTAAGCGTTGTACGTCTTTCAGATAAATAAGTTAATATTCACAGACTATTCACACGACGCGCTTTAGTCTCAAACTGAGCGAAGCTTGTATTATGGTAACAAGATTGCTGATATAATATTTAGGTACTTATATTATCTTGCAAGATTAGGTACCAAAAATTCAAGAGTTGCTATACTGATCCTTGAGACTACAATCTTAAGTCTATTTTGTTTAGATTTATGAGAATAGGGTACCTGAAATAGTTGTATTTTAGATTCATAGATAGATAGAAAATACTTTATTGCACACCACAACTAAAAATAAACATGTAAAAAATTAATTAAAACTAGAGTATAACATACAATGGGCGGTCTTATCGCTAAACAGCGATCTCTATCGATGTTTTCATTAGTATGTTCCCTGACATGAGTTACCATCATTTTGTTGCATTTAAACGACACTTAGTTAAATTGACACCTTACTGGAACTTCAGCATTACAAAAAACAGTAGAAAGGCCATATTTTCTTACCCATTCTGCTAGATCACGTGCTGGCCAATAGAATCACGTAATAAGACGATTCTAAATTATCTCTGTGATTTAGCAAAATAAGGAGTATTTGAGTTTAAATAATTACTCCGGAGGGATTAAACAGTCACAAAACGAGATACTGTATATAATCGTACATATAGGGCCAAAGTAAGCGCTCTCGGTAAATCAGGCAGTCTTCTATTTAATTAAACTAAACAGAAGGCGTGGAGACGTATGCCACAAAACTTTCTTAAAACTTTTTAACGATGATGAGTTGTAGCTCCAAGCGGCAATTTAAACTTTTGAATTTATTACGAATTCCTCAACACGGTGCGTTGTGCTTTTGTATTGTGATGATCTTTTGGGATATTGTGATGATCTTTTGGGATATTTTGATGATATTTTGGGATATTGTGATGATCTTTTGGGATATGGTGATGATCTTTTGGGATATGGTGATGATCTTTTGGGATATGGTGCTGATCTTTTGGGATATGGTGATGATCTTTTGGGATATTGTGATGATCTTTTGGAAGATGTTTAGAATTATAAAGCTTGCACGCATTAAGCAGTCATGGTTTATTAAGGGTAAGTAGATAAATTCGTAAACTGTTTTATCAGATCTAGACAGTAAAGCAGATATATATTACTATAACAATAGACTTGAACCTTTTATTTACAAATGATTTACTTATTAAATACTTTTCTGTGTCTTATTATAAGAATAATAAATAAATATTCATGGACATTTCATTAAACGCCATTACCAACTGAGCTGTGACGTCTTTCAAAAGAATAAAACGCAACACAAAGCCATTTGAAAAATAAAGATTTAAATAGAGCTCTCAGCTTAGTACCTAGTGTCAGCAGAGCTTTGAAATAAAACCTAAAAGTGCAATCAAATTTTCATCTCTTAAGAGTTTAAATAAAGGACACTACTTATTCTAACTTAAATAGGGAAGTGTTTTTCCTTGTTGGAGCACTAGACGGTCTCAGTGCACAATTAAACATGTCGTAAAGCTGTTTCACTACAAATAGGCAGACTAGCCGCCTAGCAGCGCTTTTTGACTAATTTATCTTCAAAATAACTATTATTACTTTTCTTTTAGACTAACTTAAAAGATAGACCTATTATTATTATATCGGTCTATTTTATAAAAGTTAGCGCAGACTTGATGTCTTGATTACCATACGTAATGGTGACATAATGTCAACGATAACTTTATATAATACGTCAATATGACAGATTTTAAGAGAATAGAGAAGTTCGGGAATAGTTTGAATGCAAGCAAAAAAAATGCTTGTGCTTGAGCTTTGATTTAGCCGTGATCATGATGTCGATACACAATCTACTGGGCATAACTCGATAATGCGAATTTTACACAAATATTATTTTTGTTTTATAGGTAGTTATATCGTATTACGTTATCGAGACATCCATGATCGCAATGCAGTTCAAGAAAAAATAATGTAACAAGTTAAAATAGTTTGAAGATGTTTTGTTTTGGCGCTTGAATCTGTTAAAACGTCACAGTCATAAATTAGACACAATGCGGCGCAGTCCCATTGTGATTAATGTGTTCGATTATCGAACAAACGACTAAACTGGAAAGCGTTTTGCCGAAGTAACGATGTCATTAATATTTTAAAACGGAGACAAAACAATTTTTTTCCATTCGCGGGATTGTTTTCCATCCGCGCCGCCGGATAATATTGTCGAGATAACTTTGAATCGTTTTGTTGTGAACTTTGAAGTAAATTATGGCCGCGTTTTATTTAATTGTTTTTTTGTGATTTATTTAAGCTTGTAAAGGCTTATTTACGTATGGCTTTTATTTATTATCAATGCTTCTATAAATCAGTTATAATTCTTTGGGATAAAAGCTTTTTTCAAAATCCTTGTTGCAAACTACAAGTAAACTAAACTTAAAATGAGATAAAATTAAAATGAGACAGTAGTTTCAATATGATCAAAAGACAAAAATTTAAACATCTTAATTTTCATAACATATTATATATTGTACTTAATGCATTATACATATACATAATCATTGTTGAGCTTTTTATAATCGCGTTGTTTATAACAAACGACAGTAACCACAAAATTCACTTTACTTATTTTAATTCCCCAAAACGTGCCTTATCCTAAATCAAAGAAGAGTTCGTGTCAATAAAATCCCGTGTATTTGAATTACATTTTCGCTGATTTGAAACAAGCGCGATGGAGAGCGAAACAGAATTTTTCAATTTCTCCTAACCGGTTTAGAGAATTACGACTGTAACAGATTTATTTACAAAGAATACTGATTTACAGAACTGCTCAAATATAAAAAACCTCTATTTGGATATAACATAACATGTTTTAATAACCCTTGTTTTGTATTGTAATAGCTTGCCATTTTATACAAAAGTACCTACTTACCTATGTATCTTTATATAATTTTAGTTTTCTGAGTAATACTAGCGTTGGATAGTTCATTATTATAGTCTAAAAAGAGCTTTTATCTAGATATATGAACGTTAGTACGCTAACAGAGCTCTTTTAAAAAGGTATTTACTACTAAAATGTAATTTTTAAACCATAAATCTAAAGAAATAAAATTCTACCTTCACCCCATTCTCTGTGCACTAGCGGTCGGAATTATTCACGTCGAACAAAAGACCTACTTTGGCGCAGGTGTCTGAAAATTCGGAATTCATTGCGTCGTAAACAAAGGACATTTTTTAAGCCCCGCTGTGAAGTGCTTGTCCCGGACACGTTCTAACTCTCGTATATCAATTTGGTCGCTGCTAGTCCAGTCAAAATAGACATTCCAGTTTGCATTAATTCCCAACAAGCTGGATTTTTGTACAGGCCTTGAATACGTCATTACAAATGATATGTCAAAAGTCCCCATCGATCCCGCTTGTGCGTTGTTTTTTATTCGAGGTCAAAGGTCATAAATTTGCATTTTTTGCGTATATCTCTGAAACAACGAAAGCTATCGAAAAGTGGTTCAGGCAAAGTTTGTACATCGTAAAATTGTCTACAAAAACACCTCAACACTTTTCTTCTACAAAGCATCGTTTTCGAGATATAGTGACTTTAGATCGCAGGAAAATCGTCGACGATGCTGCGTTTTTTTCATTTCAGCCGTTTCATCTGCTTCATTGCCACAGAACAAACAGTATTTCTTGAAATTTACTGAAAGGGGTGATGGGTTCTATGGGTTAATCCTCCTCCAAGGTAATGAATCGTCTTTTTGTTTCAAGAAATACTGTTCGTTCTATGGCAATGAAGCAGATAAAACGGCTGAAATGAAAAAAAAGCAGCATTTTAGTAGATTTTCCTGCGGTCTAAAGTCACTATATCTCGAAAGCGATGCTTTGTAGAAGAAAGGTGTTAAGATATTTTTGTAGACAATTTTACGATCTACAAACTTTGTCAGAACTATTTTTCGATAGCTCTCGTTTATGACTTTTAAACGCAAATTTATGACTTTAACCTGGGTATTTGCATTTTTCGCGTATATCTCTGAAACAACGAGAGCTATCGAAAAATGGTTCAAGAAAAGTTTGTAGATCGTAAAATTGTCTACAAAAATATCTTAACATTTTTCTTCTACAAAGCATCGCTTTCGAGATACAGTGACTTTAGACCGCAGGAAAATCTACTAAAATGCTGCGTTTTTTTCATTTCAGCCGTTTTATCTGCTTCATTGCCATAGAACGAACAGTATTTCTTGAAACAAATAGACGATTCATTACCTTGGAGGAGGACTAACCCATCGAACCCATCACCCCTTTAAGTAAATTTCAAGAAATACTGTTTGTTCTGTGACAATGAAGCAGATAAAACTGCTGAAATGAAAAAAACGCAGCATCTTCGACGATTTTCCTGCGGTCTAAAGTCACTATATCTCGAAAACGATGCTTTGTAGAAGAAAAGTGTTGAGGTATTTTTGTAGACAATTTTACGATGTACAAACTTTGCCTGAACCACTTTTCGATAGCTTTCGTTGTTTCAGAGATATACGCAAAAAATGCAAATTTATGACCTTTGACCTCGAATAAAAAACAACGCACAAGCGGGATCGATGGGGACTTTTGACATATCATTTGTAATGACGTATTCAAGGCCTGCACAAAAATCCAGCTTGTTGGGAATTAATGCAAACTGAAGTCATAATTTTAGTCTATTTTGACTGGACTATGCGTCATCGATTTGATTTGATGGGTTCGTATTGGTTTTGGTCGCTTTGTTTTTTCGAATAAAAATTATTGGTAGCTTGAATAGTATTGCCAAATTCTGTGCAGATACATTTTTTATTGACGTTAAAACAATTGTTTGGATAGAATGATAGTAAAATTATAAATGGCTTTATTTTACCTATGTTGCTAATGTTTGGCATATTCTTAACTATTTTAATAAGAACATATGAACCACCATTCTCACAATCAAATCAACATAAATACTTTTTGAGCTCGGAACTATTTCCCGATTATTGTTAAATTCATATAAAAATCTTGTAAGAAAAATATGGCAATAAATAAATGTTAAATTTGACAGGTGTTTCATTGCACTACCTAGATAGACTACTATATAAGAAGTTTCAATATTAGTTTGTGTTTGTCATTAGAATATTATTTGAAAACCACCCGCGGCTGTCAGGTATATCAAAACCAACTACCAGTATAAGTTTCCTCAACCGAAGAGTAAACTACCTGATATCCAGTCCTACTTACCTACTTAAAGTTAGGTCTATCAGCTCATAACAGGTATCTTCGGTCGGTTTTGAAATGCGCTACCTTATTCCAAGGTGCTAAAGACTTTTTTAGCTTAGTTGAACTGGTTGGATTGTTGTTAAATCGAGTCGATGTTATTGCCTACGTGCCCGTTTGTGGACAGACAGACGGACTGACGTTACATGCTCTTTATTGGACTTGAAGTGACTTGCCGTCGGGAACGTTTATTTTGAATTAAAAGTAAACAGTTTTTTATAGATTGTGGTATAAATCTTTGTTGTGATTTTAGTTTAAATAATTTACTTGCATAAGTCTTATATTGGATAGGAAGAGAGAAAATACTTAATTATACATCTCAGTTACTAAACCAAATTGTATAAAAGTATTAATTAACAACTAAGTCCCAATAGCTAGTAGCATAAGATAGTTTTTTTTTAAACAATGATTTCAAAAAAACAAGTGATACAGCTTTCTGCAGCTATTATTTTACCGTAATAATATGTATAATAATATATAAGTTTTTAAACGACTCGAAAGTACTTATTTTTCAAACTTAGTCCGAGCAACTTAGAAACTTAATCTAGAATAAACTGTTTGACCTAAAGTACTTTTTAGCACGAACATACCGCATTTGATAAATATTCTACTAAATTATAAAAGAGCTGGTTCACTCCATTTAATTAATAAAAATATATATCACAAAAACAAACTCCTGTAGCGAGTACGAGTTTATTCAACTTTGTTGTTTTCTAGTTCGTTAGCATAGATTTTTTTGTTAGCTTTCTGGGTGTGCCTCTATATATAAACTACACCACTGTACTCTCCACTATAACCTAAATCAAAGTACCTACTAAGAATATGATTAGGAGTATATTCTCAACTTGATTGAACTATAGGTAATATAAATATAAATAAATTATGTAATTTATGTACGCTGTATGAAACGGCGAAATGTTTGAAACCAGACATTTATCTTAAAAAATTACATGTGAAAAAAAAAACATTTCATTTCATTGCATAGACCTTTAATTTTAAGTTTTTTCGGTGTATTGTGTATAAACTGTTTTGATGAACCTAACAAAATAAATTTCAACTACATATTTTTATTTTAGGTTTGATCCAAACAAATTTAGCTATCAAGTACGACCAACACAGGTTAATTAAAGCTAAAATTACGTACCGTTCGCAAAATTAAGTGTGTTGCATTTACAAGCTACTACAAAATTACAGCCCGTCATTTTCCAAATGGCTTAATTGGAAAGTTTCTTACGTTCAGTTAATTTTCAAGTAAAATGCCGCAGAACGGAACGTTTTTTTGCGTGTTTCACCCATGAAAATAGCCACGTTTTTTCAAGTATGAATAATTACGTTTACGTACGTCAACTTGGGCGTTAAAACGTTTGTAGGTGGCGATCACTTATGTCGTGTTTTACTTTTGTAGTTGATCGATCGTTAAATACTTTTAGAATGCTCTTTGTTTTAACATGGCAGGTATTAAAATATTTAAGGCGTGAAGAGCTTTGAACACGCAATGTGAGCTTTACTTTGTTTTTATAAGAAAAATTCTAAATTAAGGGTGGATTAAAAGTAGGAATTAATTAATTTATTATTTTAATATTTGACACGCACAATATAAAATTCATTCAAATTACGAGCGCAATTTGTAAGTGATGCTTGTTATCTGGTAATTGTGATTTTAAACTTGTTATATTTTCACTCATAAATCATTTAATAAACTAAATTCTATGAATCTAAGTCAATACAAACTTAAAACAAAATCATGAATGAAATAAGAACCAAACAAATCTAAATTCAGTTCAACTCGGTGGGTGTGGTTTCAGTTCAGCTTGATACTAAATTTGCTACCAAACTTATAGTTTTCTATTTTATACCAAAGTTTTCTGAAAAAGTTCACCTATAGCGATAAGACTTCGCTCATTGTATTTCTCAGTTCCTCTGATTGTTCAATTTGTAATTTTATCATGTCTGTTGTAAATTCGTAATGTGTAATTAAATGTTTTTCTATCTATATGACTACTCGTATACTGCAGCCCTAATATACAGCCAATAGTTTTTCAGTCACATAATACGTTTTCAGAAGAAAGTTTAGGTTCCTAATTAAATTATCGATTAAGTTTAAACTTAGGTAATTAACAGAAACGTGAACCCAAAACTTAGATAACCCTTTATAAGTTCACGTATTAATCTAGGGACAATGAAAACTTTTCGAAAGCTAGTACTTTGCTAGACTAGTTGTCTATGAAGAGAACTTAGAAAATTATTTGAAAGTCGTGCTTGCATCTGTGCAGTTCAAACTGCATCAAAATGAGCTTCACATACAATACTCTGAGTCAATTATGTAGCTAGAAAATTTTGTATAATTTGAAAAACATTTTACCGGTAATCGCTTATTTAGTTTTTTGTAAGGGCTGAGCCAGACATCGTAAAAATGCAAAGCTTTTTGTATAAGTTTTCGAAGATAATATGTATTCTTAGTGTCTAACATTTTAAAGTATTTATCATACAAGTAAATATACTTTAGGGGTGGTAAAAACTGTCTCAAAAATGGCCTAAAATAAATTCACAGTTTTCTGCTGATCAGATTATCCCTGAGAGTTGTGTCCACCTCATCCATGTAATTCCAATCCCCTAGCTTAACGAAGCGAAGTGAAACTTTTTCGTCTTTGTGTCCGTAAACAAGTCTATCAATCTCGTTAACCCAAAATGTGTTCTAATCTAAAGGGTTGGATCTCAATTTTGCTTGGGAGTAGTATAACATCCTGTTTGCGGGGTCTAATACACTTTTTGGTCCTCGTTAGTACCTTCAGTGGGGCTTTGCACCTAGATTTTCGTTTTATCCTTTTACAATGCGTATCTGTAAAAGATTCTAGGCACATAAAATAAATAAATAATGCTAGAAAATCCACACAACATCATCTAGCCCCAAGATAAGCAGAGCTTGTGATATGGGTACTAAAAGACTGACATACCGCAAGGCGTGAATCGAAAACACCTCAAATGAACAAATTCACTCAAGTAAAATACATTTGTAAACAGAAATCATGAAATTTCACACCGGTTGATATAGATTGACCTGGTTTCACAGGATTTACTAAACCTCAATTGATTAATAGCGCTCCAGGGCGTCCGAATATCAGAATATTAGTCACTAGCATTTACTGGTGGTTCGGCGTAAGTAATAAGGGTATCAAGTAGCTGTATATAGTCTAGGTAACTTCAAAGTGTTTTCGAAGTTTCCTATGTTCAAATAAGCGTGAGGTTCAAGTTTTAAATAATGACGTGGGAAGTTTGCAGGTATGCTACTTAATATTTTCTTAGAAAAAGTTCTAGTATTCATTCTTAAGAGCTTAAGAGCAAAATAATACACGATATAGGTAGAAATAAATAAACAAATTTTAAATTAATTTTAATTAAGATATCTTCAATACTTCTTTTGAAAGATGAAGCGAAGTCAATTTCTAGCTACTTTTCCTGTAATTAAGTGTACGCAGCATTTCATATAAACATGGCTCAATATTAATTTGGAGATTAATTATGGCGTTATTAATATTAGCTAAAGCAATAATAATTTAATTTCACGGTATTGACGCTGTTGATGCGCGATGCTCAAGTGCTCTGTGTATTTACGTAAATCACTCTGTAAAGAATTCACTTTCAATGAAATTATTTAATGAAAATTCTAATTATTTGATGTCGTACCTACTTAGTTGTTTGTAGACAACAAAAGAAAAGGCAAAATTGAAAAGCTGCAAAGAATGCGCTTTGCCGTCAGTTCTTGTAAAACTAAGCTCTACTTTGTGTACCTAATAGCAAGTAATTTGTTCTATGTCTAGGTTTAACTAGGTAGGTATTCTGTGTGGGTATCAAAAAATCATGATAGAAGGATTTGCTTAATATAAAAAGTAATGTCCATAAATATGTATTGTTTTAAATTATCTAAGCGCTAATAAAGACTGGATTAAAATCATTTCCCAAAAGGGCAGCCAGCAGTAAAAAAGAGAGGTCAACCAATAAAGACAGATATAAACAACATTATCTCGCGAAAGACCTTCGTTTAGAATAATGAAGAGTTACGATGGTTCTCCCTTTGTTTATAACGCTGTTTATTTGGATATAAATCTTCGTCGCCGAAGTTTTCAAGTCATGTTCCCCCGAAGTTACTTATGAAAGTTTTCAGTGAAAAATTGCAGTAATAATTTCACTTGAGCTAAGCTTTAGCTGTAAAGCTTGTACACTTTGTTTTATGCACACAATTTTAATAGTAGCAAGAGAGGATTTTGTTTTTTTTTTGTTATAGCACCTACTCTATACTTCTATACTGTACCACAATACAATAAGTCTTCATGAAACCTAGTAACGATATAAGTTTCTACTAAAATGTTTTTATTATAGGTAGTTTCTAGTAAAAAGCCATATAACTATAAAATTTCAGATTTTATTCAAGTTTTGACCACAACGAATACCCATGAATATTTTTTCACTAAAATAAACTGTTATTTATTTTTTGTTATTATTGATTACCAATATTTCTTAATTTAGAGATGAAAAAACCATTCCTACATTACACATGGACAAGAAATATTGGTAGAAGCCGTAATTATTACAATAAAGATAAATATGAATAAGTGACCCAGCTGTGATCACACCGCACTGTGTCAGAGCTGTGAACTGAAACGTCTTTGTAATTAGATCCAAGTCTGAACTTTTCCAAGTCTTGCGCTTAATAGCTTTGTTAGTAACTTATTTTAATCATTCGGTATCACTGTGCATCGAGTTGGAAATATTAATTAGTATAAATCTGTTTTATCTACACGTACATCTTCTACGGATAGTTAGGATTTTAAAGCTGCAGGCGCACTTGCGGCTTTTCTTACTTCCGCAACTTTTTCAATATCTTAATTCCATTAAGTTTCAATTTCAGATTCGTGGTTAGCATTTTAATTGCAATACTGAAGCTGCCTATTCAAAAACAAAATTAATTAAACATTATTCAGTTAATAACAAATATTATTTAGAATCGTCTTACATACAAAGTGATTCTAGATGCCAGTTCTATGCGATCACCAATAGGTGATCGCATAGATGTAGCAATAGCTACATCTACTGATTCTAAAAGATATATTCAAGACCTAACTAAAGTAGGCTACTGTTTAAAAGTGTCTTCATTTTTCGTTAAAACATTTTAAAATAATCTATACATTGTTTTCTCTTACAAAGATACAAATTATTATATAGGCACTAAGGTTCGGGGTAAATGAAAACAGTAAAATTTATTGCTAGACAAGAATTTGTATTTACAAAGATCCCGATTATCTTTGACATAAATTCTGGGATCCTTTTTGTAGCGAATAATGAAAATAGCGAATATCGTTTAAAATAAATCAATGTTATAAGTTCTGGGAACGCCTTTATTGATATTATTATTATTGATATATATATATTTTTTGTCTAATTGGGTCTCGATTTTAACGCATGCCGTGGCACCCTCTAATTGAAAAAACACATAGCTATAAGCCCACTTACTTTAATTTTTAATTCTGATTGTGATTTCTTTGTTGGTTGTCCTAAATAAATAAATAAATAAATAATTATAGGATAGGCCTATTGAAACCTGGCCTCTTAAAACCTCATCATCATCATCAATCTATATTAGTCCACTGCTGGACGTAGGTCTCTCCCAAGACGCGCCTCTGAGCCCGGTCTTTGTCTCTTCTCATCCAGTTTTTGCCAGCTACACTCCACAGGTCGTGGCTCTAACTCACCTGAAGGCGTCCTACACTACAAAAAAATAGTGCGCTTAACTAAAACTTGTTGAAAATCAAAATAATCATGAACTGAATAAAATACATATTTGTAATGACGTACTTAGTGACCGACCCACATTACCCCTGGCGATACGGTGCTCGTAATTTTCCTGCGTTTAATTTTATTGCACACTTATTTCTGAGAATAATTTAGATAAGTAGGTACGTCCTTGAGCTACCGTCGACGTGTCCTTGGTTACAGAGTTTATAAGATGCCCGGAGGCACTTTATTTCGTAAGAAGGATTATTACATTTTTGTATACATATAACATTTATAGAGGGTATGATTGTAAGTCATTAAGACATATTGCGGCTGATAAAGACAAATAATGTCATATCGGTTTTTTTTTATTATGAGTTTTACGCCATCATTATTGAAGTAGCCGCAAATGCGCGTCTATTACTATAAACACATTATAGACTTGATGTTTATGCGTGTTCCAAAATGAGTGCAAACCGATATGCTGGTGACCCTTGCTTTGGCACGCCGTTTGAAATGACAACGTGTGACAATGTAACTTTAAATCGCACGGCATAACAAAAACAACGTTATGCATGAGTGTTGCCGCAGTTTGAAACGCTAATAAACACGCAAACCTAGCCAGCTTAGACAGGCATCACAGCTCAGTTGGTAATAGCTCAGCCTTCCATGATGTTGGTCGTGGGTTCGATTACCACCCAAAATAAATGTTTGTGTGGTGAACATAAATACAGGTTCTGTATCTCGGTATGTATGTGTGATGTGTGAAATGTCCGGGAATATTTATTTATTTAGAATTTATCAAGCATGAGCGTAAATCGTCTCTCGCGTTGATGAGATCTAGTGTTAAAGTCGCGAATTCTGGCTATTTGTTGGCTTCAAACACAGCCATGTGTCGCATGTCGTATTTCAGTCACGTCCACGCTGATCACAGAATCCAATTTGGTGTGCAAAATAATGCAATTTGACTTGGTCCGGGTTCGCAGTATCGATTTAAGCCTCAAATGAGATTGTAACCTTGTTGTAATGCAATTATATTGTCATGGTATACGCATCGGTATGGCTCGCGTTGAATTTTTAATAGTAGAATATAGTATTCGAGAAATGTCACTCCTTTGTTGGAAGTATTGTTACAAAAAAGTAGCTACAAAAAACAATAAGTTTTATGAAGGTGAGGTTTTGCTTTAATCTATGTATTTATTATTTCGACAAATTAATGAAGTCATCAGTTTAAGTATGAACTGATATCTATGATATTTCTATTCAAAATTTTATATAAATACTTACTATTTTTTTTTTAAATTAGATATACTTACTAGCATTTTTTGCTATTTAATATTATTATTTAAGGAAATTTAATTTCCATTTATGGAAAGAGTGGCGTTTGAGAGACGAAGCTTATACCCAGCTGTGGGCTAGTACGAACTGCCTGTGGTGCATTTTTAAAAAAACATTTTTAATGCGAACAGACTGAATAGAACTCAGAAAACTCATAAAAGTTTTTACACAATAATTTAGTTAAAAGTGCGACAATTCCCAGCAAACATAAGTAACGGAACACGGACGAAAGCGTGAATTTTCCTTTTTGACAACAGTAAAACAACTGTCGTTTAACTTTTCGCGTTGCGCCGTGATTCCCTCAAACCGGGGCTGAGCAAATAATATTATGGTTTACGTGTGGTTTGTCTTTGTTCGACGCTCCGTGTGTGGATATAGAAATATTCTTGTTCTTGTTCTAATATTTAATACCACCCTGACTTCTTCTTCTTCATCATCATCATCAGCATCATCATTTCAGCCCGTTGGCACCCACTGCTGGGTATAGGCCTCCTCTTTATTATGCCATTCTTTACGGTCTTCTTCATGTAGTTAAAAAAATATATTGTAAACAATCACTAAGGTTAGACCACCCCTGGCCAATAGTTAGCTACATTGAGTGCGTCAGTCGAGCAGTGCATGAGGTCAGAGATAGTACAGGTGCTCAGGCAAGATGGGTAGTTCAGTAAGTGGGACATGGTCTGTAGCCACAGAACATTTTATATGTTCAGTGTCTGTAGCGGTTCTTCACATGCGCACCCTGTGTCATCGTCGCCAATAATGCCGCACCTACTCAAATCACACCTACAACCACCCTGACTGAGATCATAAGACAGAAATATGCTACAAAGTTTCTGTGAGCAGAGTCTAGCGCATTCAATTTACATTGCGTGATGACGCTCGCGCGGCAACTATCAGCTAGCGTTTGACACTCAATGTGAATCCAATACGTTTGCGTTACGTTCACTTTACGATTGTCACATTTATTCGTGTACTTCTGTAGAATATTTGGCTTATCGTTTCTCTTTGATGTATCTACTTTTGCTTTATTTATATTTGAGTAGAATTAAACTTTACAATTCAAAATATATTTTCGATTAATATGTATTTTAATGAAGCGCTGTGAAAATTCAAGGAAATTTACCTTATTTCATACAAAAAAATTAAGATACAATTTTGTTAATGAATGTATTAGCTAAACGTGTAAATACTTTATTATTTTTAAAAGCTTTCAATGTTTCAGAATAAAAAAATGTAAAAAAAGAACTTCTTACCGTGAAAACTGTAATATTCATGTCAGAAATTCAAGACAGCGTACGAATAACTCTGGAGCGAGAACTTTCTAATAACATCGTGCTTTTAGATTCATTGCACCTCGCGGAAAAAATTAAAACTTTCCAAAGGACTTAACAGATAGTTCTGCGGGCGTGTTTTATACTACAAACACAAAAACCCAGCTTTTGTTTCTTGGAGTCGGGTAAATATTAAATTAAGCAGGCTATTAGTTATTTTAAACATACATACTCATGTGTTGTTCCTAAAACTAAAATGGAAGAACTTTTTTATCATTTTGAGTGGTGATTTTCGGCATTCATTAACCAATAGGTACCCTTTGTATTGGTTAATGCCGAAAAAAAATTATCTAGTATGAAAATATATATTTTTACTTTAATTCTTAACTATAAAAGATATCATTAACACAGTAAATTTTAAACAAAACTTTCGTAAAAACTTTCTAGGCTATAAAATAACTTAACCAAAACTTTGTAACCTCTACTAAAACTACAATGCTACTCTTTGAGTAGTTCGGTCTGAGAAAGTCAAAATGAAAGATGTTCGCGAGTCAAACTATGAGTTAAATCTATTTCAGTATTTACAAAAGACAGTTGACTTGACAAGTGGCTGATTTGACAAGAAATGATTTCAAAAATAACATTGACAAAATATTACAATGATCATAAGAATCTCTTTGTTTGACAAATTTCAATTAAAAAAAAGGTAAGGAGACAAAATAAATATTGCACAATAGAATCCATAATGTGTTCCCTGAAATGACCTGAGAGCAAGTGACAAGAGCGTAAACAGGAACATTAGGTTTATCGGCGAACATTTGGGCGGAATCGCACAGCCGGCGAACATAAGATTTCCCTCTTAACTGCGCCACTTAACGTTTTATTTGAAACAAGCTGTTAGAGAATTCGTATTTGTAATTCGTGTATAAAATTGCGGGTCTACTTTGAATGAAAATCACGTATTTATTTCCATACAAAATTCGTAAGACAAAGTATTGTGTAAACTTTATTCTGTAAAATCTTACGAATAATTTAGAACTTATGGAATATAAAAAATAGTTATAAATGTCAGAAAACTCCTTGTATTAAAATGATACTTATAGAAAATCTTTGTTTATGCTAAAATAAATATTGTACTTAATAGTATTTAATGATACATTAAAATAGATTGAATTACTTAATTATTTAACAAATTAGTAGTAAGCTATAGAAACCATAAAAAAAAGTGGTTAAAAAAGCGCTGGTTTTCGTTGAATTATTTTAGGATTCGAACCTAAAACATCACAGAATTCTAAAACCATAGGATACATTATCTGAGTTGGGATTAGAAATTACCATGTTCACCACCAATGCGTGAACCAGAAAACTGCTTTCATGTTACCGATAAGACACCGACACGATATCTTTAGAAAACCAAATATCATACATTTAGCACTAGATTTCGATGATAAAGAGGAAATCACTTTTAATGATTAGTAATGGTAATAGAATTTTGAAACCGTTAGATGGATACAACAGCTATAAATAATATCTCACATCTTTTCCTTAAAAATGATCGTATACTCACCAACAGACCTTCACAACTTAATAGTATCTATTATTACAATATAGTATGTATAGCTTATATTTATTTATATAGACGTCAGGTGTATAATTATATTATTATATATCCGGTGCAATTAATCACTGAGCGTTCTCATTGGACAGGTTACCACTTAACATCAAGCCATCGGCTTATTGTGACTAAATACATAAATATGTGTTAGTAATTTAAGTAGATGATATTTACTACTATAAATACTTTGTAAACCTTTACTAGAAAATAAACATTTTTTGTTTTTTTTTATTGATTGATTTATTGTTTAAAAAATCCGTGTCGTGTTAGGTCTTAGATATCGGAGGGTATACATTATCCCTGTGTTGTGCAAATTGCTTACATAATGTAAACTGTAATTACTACGCAGTTTACTTTGTGAGAATTGGCTGGTGGTGTTCATCTACGGGAAAATGAATTCATAATTACTTGTACATTCAACCAATCTGAAATTTAACTTTAACAATCTATTTCAAAAATTATATAACAATAATATATTTTGATATAGTCACAATTCTTGTTTGTAAAATCTTATATCTGGGTGCAAATAAAGTTTTTATATATATGTCTAATTCTTTTGGCTGAAAAGATTTTACGTTCTTTAATTCAATAAGGATTTTAAGCATAGTTTTAAGCTTATTAATTTGATTAAAAAAATATTTTTGTACCAAAATGAGTCTATCGTCAAAATAATATCTAATCTTATATAAAGTAAAAGTCCGCCGAGTTGCGAAAGAAAACCTCATTATTAAATCATTAGGGTAATCAAATTAAAAATCGTTGAAACTTCCACTGACTTTGTTTCTTAATGTTCCCAAAAAGAAACAAGATTAAGTAACAAAGAGTATTCACAACTTTAGCACAGACCCGAAAAGAAAAAGTTCAATTAGAGGAAAGATTTTGCCTTCAAAGTTTAGGCAAAACTACTATCTTTACAAACTTGTTACTAACCATGTTTGTATAAGCTTTATCTTGTGTACTATTCTTTAATGTACGTAAATGTTCAATTCAAAGTGCTTTTATTTGATTTATAGTAGTAGGGCACTTTGGAAAAACCTCTATCGGAGCCAACCACTTTATTATTATTATTACCATAGAAGCAACAATACATTTGTAAGGATTACTCAAAAAGTAGTTATCAGATCTTGATAAAAATTATATAGAACCTTTAAAATATTAAACATCAAACAAAGAAAATCATCGAAATCGGTTCACAACTAAAGAAATAAATTAATTAATAAATAATAAATCGCGTATCATACAAAAAAAACTTACAGTAGAAATGAGAGCCTGCTCTTTTGAGGTCATTTTAAAAAACCTATCAAAATTATAACATCAAAGACAGCCGTAAGCCTACATTAATTTTCGTCTGACGAGAAGCAAAGCCAAAGTAATAAACACGACAATTTACTATTTTATACTGGGGCCTTATTCTCTATGACATAGGAGATTCCTTCCCCAAACGTGCTACGTCACAACGCGTTCCAAAACGCAAACTTCAAAAATGATTGATTTGTATATAAATTATTCGAATCGCGCATGACACGTTTTGAAACGGATAGTTTTCATAACACGGCAGACGTCGGCCCGATTAGTTGACAGTTCAAATTGTGGCCAAAACGTAACGTGTCGCGGTGGGGAATGAAAACTAAGGCTTACGCCATACAGTTTTTTCAGATTCCACGCTCTTGTCTTGCCTAAGCCAAGTAACGCGCGTGGTTAGCAATACAATAGAGAATAATGCCCCTGGAAGTCTTAAGAACTCGTGTAATAATAACGTCGTCGCCTTGTGATGCTCAAATATTTGTGTTTCATTTCGTACGGAGCCACTTAAGCCTTTGTAAGTCTTATGTAGAATGTTACTTTGTATTTTCACAACAAACATAGATGTTGAATACGACTTAAGTCCCTTTTGTATTTGCTAAATTAATAAGTCAGCTGTGACAAACATTCGAAGGCTCTTAACAAGTAAGTTTATTAGAATAACTGGTGCCTGCAAATGTGTCGTACTACCACTATATTTAGGACAATACGCATAACATAAGTACTTTAAGTTTTTGTTATTCTGATGTATCAACTACCTTATTATTATTATATATCAGATTAAGTTTCATGAAAATCTGTTCAGTAGTTTTTGCGTGATAGAGAAACAAACATTCATCACACATCCATCCGTCCAAACATTCGCGTTTAAATTATTAGTAAAATGAACGTAGAATAGAACAGTTGACAAGTAGCGAAGAAGCAAAATCAAATGTCATAAATATATCTATAGATACTTATGTAAGCAATTATTTGGTCGCATTGTTCTAATGGAAAACTTCGTTAACGAAACTTACTAAAATGTTCATGTGACAATTTGTTCAGAAATTTAATTCCATACATAATTTACATATATATATTTAATACATTTTTAATAGCTAACTTGTCTAAAACTCTTGTTGACTTAGAAAGATATTTTCGTTGATCAAACAAAAGCTTTTCTAAAGCTTATTGATTCGAAGCAAAGACGTCATAGCGCGCCTACGTCATCAGCAATCTATTTCTATTCTCAGAAATAACTTAGCTGGAAGGAATAACTTGCCACAATCACAATAAGGTATATCTGAACAATGTTATTTTAAAAGATCCCGCACAAATTTATTCACATTTCAGTATTAATTTAGATTTTGAAGTTACATTGTATACCTACTTAAACCAGAACATTTTAAATTGCATATTATAATGAGCTTTATTACTAGATCGCAGTTGCTACCACTATCAGCTATCAATAGCTGTAGGTCGTGGGTTCAAATCTGATTGAGTGCAAATGGATTATTATAATCAGTTTTTTTAATACCATAGCTATCAAACAGTTTAAATTTTTTGAGAAAATCTGCATCTAAGGCTGCTCAACACTTTTTTTTGTCTATGATATGATCGATTAGGCTGTGAAAATGGTAAAGATACTTTGTAAGCCTACTTCAAAAAACATACCTATTAACGGAGTAGGTATACCTAGAGATGTATCTATACTAATATTATAAAGAGGTAATGTTTGTGTATTTGTTAAATTGTAAGGGAGAATCTACTGAACCGATTTAAAAAATTCTTTCAGCAAAAGAAGCCACATAATTGTAGGCTATATAAAAAACCGAAAAATAAAAAGGCTTTTACGTGGTAGTCCGTTTTGCAAAGTGAATCGGATAAAAAACGGTCGAATTATGCCCAACGAAGTCGGCCACGGCCCACGGGTCAGCTAGTATGTTATATAATTGAAGTTTTAGTAAGTTTCCCTAATTTAATAAAATATATAATGTAGCCTCTTTTCAGCGCAAATAGTGTAGCTTCACAACGGTGAAAGGATTTTTAAATCGGTTCAGTGGTTTCGGATCCTATTCGATGCAAACAAACAAACAATCAAATCTTTCCTCGTTATAATATTAGTTATAGTTATTAAGATATATGTGCGATAAGATACTAAGGCCCATTATAAACTAATAAGCATGCAGGTACAATATCTCTACTTAAAGTTGATGCTGGAAGTTTATGTGTTGAAGACTAGAGGAACATTTACTGGGGTCAAAGCATAGTTTACTAAGTGTGATCCTTTGGTAACCGGATCCAAATTGTTTAATAGTTTCTTGTTAATTATTTACCTGATCACAAAGGTACTCGTAATGCTTGAACCTGGATAACGAACTATGGTGAGTGGTTAGAACTTTTTAATAGATAATATCAGAAATTTCCTTGTTTTTAAAATGTTTTCCAGATAATTTAGTAAACCATAGGCCTTTAAATGTTAAACAATCAATTATAAGTAACTGTACTATAGGAGGACCACTGGTTCCCAAAATTCAAGTTATTACTTATGTAGCGCCATCTATACCGCTACATGATGAACTACATCGTAGTCTACGCAACAGACCAACAGATGGCGACAAATTCCTAGATCGCGCAAACGAAGTTATCACGGAGTTTGAACATAAGTACCTAATAGAACCGATGACTATCCATCGGTCCTAGGACCCCGAGCCAAAGGTGGAAGATCTTCCCTTTTCGTAGGAGATACCACACCTATCTCCACACTTAGTTTGAAAACAAATGAGCCCATATTGTTATTTATATGTACAAAATAATGTACTTAGTTTTAGTTCATAAATTGTAATAATTGTATGCTCTACTTTAATAAACTTTTATTTATTTATTTTATTTTAAGCAATACCCATTAAGTATACAGCTTGCAATATTTAAATCAAAAAACTTGTTTATCAAAAACATTCCACTTAAACTTGACAACGTAAGTATAACGTTTGTTATATGTTTTCAAGAGGAGAGTGAATAGGTTCTATCTAGGCTAACGCGTTACACCGTTTCACCGCCTTTACTTCATAAAAAAAAAAAAAAAGACGATGGCTAACCATCAAAAAAATGCTGAAATAACTTCAGTTTATGTTATATTATATTATGCTTATCAGCTTATGTTATATTATGAAAATCGTATGCAAACAGACAAATTGAGTTTTCCGATCATGATATTTTTGTGGATCTACTATTTGCGTAGGATAACCTGAACACATAATACAAAACCAAATATTTGTATATTTTTTGTTGGAGGCTTGTGCTATATATCTACATAGGATATAATTCAAATATTTGATTACAGGACACCACAACATGTAGATAATTAAAACATAGTTTACTTGAGTTTTAATCATCTGCATGTTGTGGTGTACTATAATTGGGGAAACACTAGATTTAAGTCCTTTGTTTGTATTTTTGTATTTTTATGTGTTTTTTTCTGTTGGATACCCTTAATAAATAAATAAATAAGATAACAAATACTTGCTAAAATAAAGTAAGTACTTACATATTTTTACACAAAATGTCGGGTCTACTAAAATTTTCGGATAACAATGAAAACGCGTACGGCTTAGCCCTTAGCTAGTTCGACATACAGGATGTCTCAAGAAACAGTGTCCAATAGAAACCTTGCCTCAATATGTCTTACATCTTTCAGGGACATCTGAATAAATAAATAAATAATACTGGGCAATCCGCACAACATCACCTAGCCCCAAGCTAAGCAGAGCTTGTGCTAAGGATACTAGAAGACTGACATAATACAATACATTACATAGATAGATATTTTTTTATTATATGTACATTTAAAATACCCAGAACACCCGAAACAAATATTTACAAACATGTATCCCAAGGCGGAAATCAAACCAACAACTTTCGCGTCGCAGGCGGACCTTCGCCCGCCGTGCCACATCGGTCCTCGAAATAATACTTGTTCAGGATCCTATTCAAAAGTTTCCCGTTAAATTTAACTAAATCAATTGCCCTACATCCAAACCAATGAGTTGGAACTAGTAAATTGAAAAGTTACTTACTTGGTAACAAACTCCCGGCAATAAATACACCAAAATCAATAACCTAGTGAACCGAAAGCCTCCCTTCCTGAACCAATGAATCCTTCCAAGTATCTTCAAAGGCATCGTAAAAGGGAATATAGCACGCAATAGATACAAAACGTGTCAAGGCGGTTTCTGGAAATATTTACGCCTGGTTTTGGATGTTTTACAACAAAAGAGGCCGTAGCATGAATTAATTTGACGTTTAATGTCATGCATACTTCTTCTTCTTCTTTTTATTTATAATTTCAATAAAAAAAAACTAAATGTAAAAGACAAAGGGGGCTTTTACATTTAGTTTTTTTTATTCAACCTATATTTTACAAACTGTTCAAAAATATAAAAAAAGTTTGTGTAATCACATTATATTTAATCCACGCACACACACCCAAAACTTTTACCTGACACATGTCACGGTGACATTGATCACGTGTCGTAAAACGTCGGTCACAGTTGAATTAGCGTTTCGATTACAAAGGGCAAAGGTGGGTCACTAATAAATCTGCTCTACTAACCCGTCCATAACCCAGTGGTAGTAAAACTTTACGCGCCCGTGAAAATAAATTTCCATATTTATTACTTGTGTTGTAGCAATTTTACAACTTGTGACTTTGGCATATGTTTTGTTTCTGAGCGCAACCTAGATTATTTTTTTGACGTTTTTGAGTTTATTAACGTTATTTTAAAAAATGTGAACTTAAAGGAAGTGCTGCTACCTAATTTAGGTTTGAAAAACATGGAATATGTATGTATACATATCAAACTTTTGACGAAACTAATCTCATTTAAAAATTAAAAAAAAATATTTGCTCTTAAAAGTTGCTATTTATCTCAACTGTTAAAGGCAAAGAACAATGCTCGACTTCTGGTAAACGTTGTACGTTTGTCTTTTTCAATAAATAATGGTTTTAACATTACCTAAAACAAAAACTTTCATAAGCTGTTTCTCAGTAAACCCAATGGCATAAAAACAACATTTTCAACTAAAAACATTTATGAAATTATTTTTCTAAAATAACTAAATCGAGTTCGTTCTTCGAACTTGGAATAATAGATGCGGCGCACAGAGCAACATAATCATAACACGAAGGATTTTGAATTAATCATGTTATTCCCTCTATTTGGACTCTGTACACGTATCACATCTTTAATTTATGAAAGAAACGAGATAGCTCTGTAGATGGAGCCATTTTAGCAGGAATACTAAGATATTTCATTTTAATTTCATCTTGTTTGTTTAGTATTATTTTGAAGATGAATAATATCTTGTAATAATATGAAGGTTCACAATTCAGTTCGTTCTATCTTTATATTATTATTTTTTTCTTTTCCTAGCATATACTTGTGGATCGTACCTACATTAGTTTCCCTTTAAATAACGTTGAAATGAAATGAAACATATATTTACTCAAATACAGGTAGGTACATAGAATTATTAAACATTGAGAAACAGACAGCGAAACAATTAAAACACAAGGTACAATAAGCGGCTTTGTCGCTATAATTTCCACACTTACTAATTATATTTCCAATTCGATCATTTTTTAACTTACAATCAGGTAATCTCAAACCAGTAACTTAATTGAAGGAATCGCCTTTGTACATAGCTCTTTATTACCTAGTCTGTAACTGTGTGTACAATAAAGAATTAAGAAAGAAAATATCCACTTCGTTTGCGATAATAAAAATTTTGGGATATTTTAATCAAAAACAAACATGTGCGTGCACTAATAACTCCAACATATAGCATGTGTGATAAAGACATTTCGCAGTACTGAATATTATCATTGGATATTCCGTTAACCCCAAACGAGGTTCCACATCGACTCGATAGTCTTTTGACACGAAAGCGTGTAAAGATGGAGTTTAAGCGATATTCACCCCAAATACACGGATAATGCTAGACGTGAGACGTAAGGCTACAATTTTGGAGCAAGATTAGGCGGTGGGGGCTGTAATAATATATTTTATAGGGTGAGGTTGAGCGCCTTATAAAGCAATGAAACGAGTTTCATTCCGAGAGCAAGTTCGTTATACTTATACTTTTTTACGATCGAGCTTTGGGAAATTCTGTTATCATCCATTTTCATCTGATACTTGATTTACGTAATAAACTCACAGCTAATTTGAAAATGAGAAATTGATCGCATGCGACTGGAGACATTAAACATCTTGAATCATCTTAACATCAATCATCACAACATCGAATAAAAGTTTTAAAGTCAGATCGGAGTTACGTACGTTGCATTTTATATTCGATATTTTTTTTTTAAATTACCCGTCCACGTTGACCGCTCCGCTTGACGCTCCGCTGCCGCTTTAAATGGGAACTTCAAACGAAAGCGTTATCGTTTTGTCGACGGTTGAGTACACGTTGAGAACAGGTAATGACGTCATCTGTATCGATCTGGACCTTAAGTTTTATGGCATATTTATGACTTGCCTTGAGCGTTTTTGCTAGAACTAGGAGGTGGCTTGTTGATGTTGGCACCGTTTTAATATGAAGATTTGGTAAACCGTTTGCTAAATATAAATTAGCAACGTCTTAAGAAGAGAAAGAGTATGATTAAAATTTATCGTTCAATTGCAGGTCAATGAAGTCATCTCTGGTTTTCAATCTTTGTTTAATAAAGACGCTCTTAATCTTTTTTATACCAGTAATTACCTACTATAAGTCAAAATGACATTTACAAGCAATGTTTTGAGTGTCATATAATATTTTGATTTAAAATATACTGTTCATACTGTGCATTCTTTTCCTAGCTTTGGTTAATTGTCGAAATTCTAGTCACTAATGCTGGGGCCACATTAGCGGGCTACGGCGAATATTCGTGTTAACGCGATGTATGTGGCCGGGTACATCGTGTCATTGCGTAGTATTTAGACAAGAACATCGCCTATACCCAAACACGATGTTTTTGTCGCGCCAACACGATACGAATATTCGCCCGCTAATGTAGCCGAAGCATTATATTCAAATTGTAGTGGTGAAGCCGACTGTCATTTGTTTTCAACCTTCATCTGTCACGATGACAGCTGTTTCTATAAAGGCCGGTGTGTATAACAGTACCTCTACCATGAGTTGTCACAGTAAAATCGCCCTACTTTACTACAGTAGTTACGTAAATATTAGTATTACGAATTTTAGTACCCAACTATCCGCTAGAAGCGCTGTCAAATCTTCATACATTTTTTTAACTACAGGCGCTAGCGAGTATAGATTGTAAAAACTCATGGTAAAGCTACAGGAGCAGTTTCATATAAAACTTCAGCTTAACTTTACTCAGAAGCAATGGTGATTTAACGCATGCGAAGTAATGGCAGGAATTCCTTTATTTCGTGGTTAATGTAATCGCAAAGGCAATTTGGTTTAATGGTTCGCTAAAAAGCGGAGTTATAGCTTTGTATGGCTTATTAACATTTTTATTAGCTTACAGTTCAACAAGTTCGAAGTTTCGTGTGACTGACCTTTTTTTCGTGTGTTTATGAAACTTATAATTTACGACTTCGATAGATAAAGTATATTTGCGTGGTATCTGGATAGAGAACATTAAATTTAGCTGGATTCTGCAGAAAGACGTCACAGCTCAGTTGATATTAGCTCTGACTTCCATGGTGTGGGCCGTGAGTTCGATCTCTAATGAGAACAAGCGTTTTATAATAAGCACGATTTATGTTCCTTAATATTATATAGGAAAAAAAAGAATATATAATATATAGGAAACCGAAATTACAGCCTTTCAATTTAACTTTAAGACTCAAGGACTGACGACATTAACACTTTATTAAGTAAAGTTATACTTGGTAGTGATTAAGTAAGATAAATTATGTGTTAGTCTAGTCTAAGAACATCATAAAAATTTCGAAATATATTAGAGTTTTTATTAATAATAATCACTAGTGCTCGTTACTCAAACATTTAAACCCATAATTTAAAATTAAGAATGTAATAACCATGTATGTTTGTATGTTCGTGATACTATGAGTTAACTTAACTTTAAAAATCCGTAATAATAATATATAATGACTGTTCGCTCAATGATTTGATTGATAATTTTGCATGCACCGTGTTAAGTGTATGCTAGCATACAATTTTGTGGTTTTCATACAATTTTATAAAACGACAGTTTTCTCAATTAATACGATAGAAACAGCTAATTTTCAATTTTAAACCAAACTTTGTACTATGGGAACTACATTGCTGATAAAATACTTATATACATTTTTTTTTCATTGTATACCAATATAAAATGTATAGCATTATGATTTTTATATTATAGATATTACTGCAACAATACAAAATAATTAGATATAACTCATTAATAAGTCACGTAAACAAAACAAAAAGTTTTCATCCTTGTTAATATAAATTCATGCGCGCACATAAAAAGGTTTCCCCAAAACCAAATAAAATAACTTATTCAAAACTTTTTAATTCAAAATCCTCGCAAAGTTGTCATCACGTCTGAATTTTTTTCACAAAATGGTAAACAAAGTACAGCGTCAGTACCTAACAAAAGGAAGAATTTAATATCCACGGCGTGCGGAATGTTGGTAACAATTTGGTTTTCTTCCTACAAACATTCTGTTTTAGGCATTGTTTACACGATATCATATCACCGCATGTATTTATATCATATTCAATACAGTTAAGCATCGTCTATATAGAATAGCTCTTTAAAAAATTATAACCAAATTGGTGATTTGGTCTAAAGGCACTGTTTACACGATTTTATATTACCTCAAATAAGATATCTCAAATTCAATACAAAACATCGATATATGTATGAAAAGCATTAAATAAATAATTACAAAATAGGTGAATTGGTCTATAGGTAAGTACTAAAAAAATAAACATAAACACTAAACTGAAGTCAAAACAGAATAAAATACGAATGTTTCTAAAAAATCCACGTCCACGTCCTTGTTTGTTTGCACGTTTATTATGAAAATACTGCAAATATAAAAAAAAATACCTTTCATTGCGAACCAAACAATAATTGGCGAGCCATATTCTAAAACAATTATATTACAAATAACTTGTGATCTGATACTGACGTTTCATTTCATTTAAGTTTGGATTACTTCGAGGCTCAGTACCCCAAGTGCGAGTTGTGCACAAGAGTGCGTGCACAAACTCGTACTTGGGATACAGATTGCTTGGAACTGACACCTAGAATCACCTTGTATATAACACGATTCAATTATTTGACTTTGTAGAATTGTATCATGTAAATACAGCTTTAGGGTTCCACATGCTTATCGCTTTTTCTCATTTATTTGGTGCGGTTCAGTAACCATCTTTGATGACTGGTTCTGTTACGGAAAACGTTGTTTTATTCTGCATAACAATGTTTTGCATACTCTCTCTTTTTGTCTATAAATAAGTCATGAGCTTGTATTATTATGTACCTACTTTGTATGTAAGTTACATCTTGTTTCAGTACACAAATATATTCAAACATATGTATTTGTTAAACTAAAAACAAATACGTATTTTTGGGACATACGGTGTTACTATTTCACATATTATTTTAGATTATTTTGTGACGAGATGGTTAAGAAAAGTCTATATACTTACTTACATTTGGTTATTTATTCTGCTAGCCGTCTAATTTTCGTGTGACTTTTTTGAAATTTTATCGTTCTCACCTTCTTTTTCATTAAATTAATTAAAACGTTTACTAGGTGCATCCTATAAAATATTGCGGATTTTATTTATATATATGTTAGTAATTGCAATCAAAGTTTTTTAATCCACTTGGTGAGTCTAAAATACTTAAATTTTTACGATCTCGTAAATTGTTACGTTTATGTTAAACAAATGACAATTAGCTACGAAAATAGCTGTAGTTAAAAATTATCTAGCTTTTTAAGTATTTGACCAAATCGAAGCTCGTTAGTGTTAAATTGGTAGAAAAGACTAAATCCAAATCAAACACGTCTTTGAAAGTTTCAATCTAAATCTTTATCAAAACATTTATTCTGCCCCAAAGGTTGTTTGAAGCTAATTGGTTTCCAAAACTTTATAATCGAGTTAAACGTTTTCGTCTACAATATTTCGGGAATAGACATCTTTGTAAAGTTTTTTAATCATCCTTAAATTTCACTTTATAACTTGTTTATGTTGAAATTAAGGCAGATTAAGTATTCGAGTCCTATTTCTTTCAAAATGCGGGACTGGTTTTCAATAACAATGTCATTTGATTACCAAATTACAAAACCACACAGAATATAAATTACCTACTGTATTAACAAATTGTCGTAGAACCCGATTCTTGTTCTTTCATGTTATTTAGAATCATTGAACATAATGTCACATTAAGATTATTACATATATAAAAATAAATAAAGGTTATGATAATGAGCCGTTTCATGCTTACATGCTATTAGCTATATCTCTGATATTGGTAGTTTATATAAATATTGTATAACTAGTGGATATCCTATAGCTGAAATGGTCTTAGCAAACTGAGATGCAGTTTATATTTTTTATATCTCTATTACTTAGGAAATATTAAAATTTGTTTTTTAATAAAATTTTGGACACAATAAGAAATCGAGACAAGTTAGTTTAAGCGTACATAATATACTGTGTAAAATAGTTTTGACAAAAACGATTTACAACCCTACGTATGTGGGTTTGCAACCCACTCGATTCCTATTCAATGGAATATATCTGAAGAAAACAAGTATTAATAGTTTCTATTTAGAAATCCCTTTCCAACGGATCATAGCCCTACACAAAGTTTTCACACCCACACCAAATCCAAGAGACTGATAGATTTGATGACTCTTATCTCGGTGTAATAAGGTCACTATTTCAATAAAAATAAAATAAAATATTTAAATAAATAGCGTTTAGGAAAGCGTAGTGTAGGACGCCCTCCGGCGAGATGGAGCGACGATCTGCGGAGTGTAGCTGGCAAACACTGGATGAGAGGAGCCGAAGACCGGGCTCAGTGGCGCGTCTTGGGAGAGACCTACATCCAGCAGTGGACTAATATAGGTCGATGATGATGATGATGATTTCAATATATTTTTTGTAGTGAAAATAAATATTTTTCTGAATTTCAAACGCGTGTTTTAAACAGAACTTACTCCCTTGAGTTAACATTGCATAAAAATGCAGCCATTTTTAAAACAAGTTTTGAGTTAATTCAACCGAAATATATGTTTAAGTAAGCTGTTTATACCAAAACTAGAATAAAAAGACTGGTGTCAGTGTCAAAGTTATGAATTGACTCGAACCTGCGACTTTCTGATACAGATATGTGTTTTCAATTACGCTACTTCGTAATTACACGCAACGAAATCAAAAAGTAGCTTAAGTATTAAAACCGTGTTATGATATGATATAATCATCATCAACTATCGATCCACTGCTGGACGAGATCTCTTCTAAGACACGCCACTGAGCCTTCGGCTCTTCTCATTGTTCACGCTACATTCTGCAGATCATCGCTCCATCTCGCCGGACGGCGTTATACACTACGCTTGCTTAAACGGGATCTCCACTTCAGTATTCGTTTGCAACAATAATCTGTTCTTTAATAAATATCCATGGCCAATTCACCTACTAAGTCCCAAACTAAGCAAAGCTTGTATTATGGGAATTAGATTGCTGATACAATACTTTTTTTTTTTTTTTTTTGTAAATTCATAACTAGAATACATAGTGAGACACCCAGACACAGAACAAATATTTATTTTCATCAAACATTTGCTCGAGGTGCGAATCGAACCCACGACCCACAGCATAAAAAGCTGAGCTACTACCAACTGAGCTGTGTCGTCTGCCACATACATCAAATTTCATTTAAATCTGTTGTGCGAATGAATAAATATATCGAGTGAAACCGTGGGTTTTATTAGTGCAAAATAACAATGAAAGCGACACAAACTCGACGCCGGACTGCACTTACAGTGCAAATCCCGGCACTAGATAGAAAGGGGTATTGTCTCGTACGTTTTTACCGCACTCCGTTGGTTCAAATTTACATCGGGATTTAAACAAAGCTTTCTATAGGTACATATGAAAAAGACTTTATTTAAGTACATAAAACTTACTTTTATTAGTATGTACCTAATGGAACGTGCAGATGGCACACATGATGCTTGGAACCTTATGTTCACCAAATCCTTTTATATGCATTAAATTTTATGATAACTCAAATAAAGTCTTCTTCTTCTTCGTGCCAACTAGGTGGGGTCGGCACAACATGTTATTTTCTTCCATTCTCCTCTATCATCCGTTATTACAGTATATCCATAATTATAATTTTCACACAATCCATCCATCTTTTCTTAGGCCTATCTCTTCCTCTATATCCATCCACATTCATACCTAGCACTCTTTTAGATAACTAAAATAAAGTATTATATTATATTCTATTACGCTCCCAACCGTTACACAGCGAGGCGAGTATTAATCCTTGGTGGCAGATGTACGGTAGCAGTACTTCCCCGGACTAGATTCTTGAAAAGCTCGTTTTTTTAATACACCAATGATGAATACATATTTTCAATTAACGTACATTTCACTACTAGCTTCACAGTAATCCCACATCGGTCGGAGATTACTTCTGTTAATCTATCTTTTCGTCGGGAGATGAGAGGCATTACTTTTGCTACAAAAAATGTTTTATTATTATTCTCTACCTTCGATAGTCGTAGAGTATTGCTACGGCGTAGAGATTAGAAGAGGCTACGACGTAGAATATACGTTCAGAGACTGGTTTTCAAAACTAATTTATTTGTTTAATCGTATGACTTTGTTTAAAATTGAAGTCATACGGCTGGTTTCTGGAAACCCAAATCACGATTGATCTGAGTTTGACACAGTAATTATTTATTAGATTTTTTTGTTGATCATCCGCCGTAAATTAATCAAAAAATATAAATATTCTTAACTTAAAAAAACAAAGATAATATTTCTCAAACTAATTAATACTATTTCGTCAATTCTCAATAGTTCCCAATCTATCAAGTATCTAGCACGTAACAAATTAATATTAAAGTAAAGTCAAGTAAAGTAAAAATTTGTTTATTCAATAAAATCACAAGGATCATTTAGAATCCTCTTACATACGGTGATTCTAGGTGCCAGTTCCACGCAACCAGAGCCTAGAAGAATGGACAAGAAACTTAAAAACACAGTTTTTCAAAGTTTTAGAATAAAATATTTCCTAAACAAGAAAAAATAACGACAAATACAATTCAGTATTGAGGTCGGCGGTTTGATCGCATCGATCCATCACTCAGCGAGTTGCGACTAGATTTGCGCTGTAAAATTCAATTTTGCTTTGGCAGCTGAATGATCGAACTGCAGGCGATAAGCCAGCTGATTTTCCATTTGTAGATGACGTCATTACTGAATGGAATAGAGAGATGTAAAATATAACAAATAAAACTCTAGTGCAAGATGCAGTATGGTTTTTATGGCCCTGTTAGGATAGTTAAACCGGTTTTATTCTGAAATATAAAATAAAATATAAGAGAATATCTCTGTCCTTGGCAGTGTCCCACCAATCCAAGTCAAATACGTCAAGGTCATTCCTCCAACGCTGGGGGGAGGCCTTTGCCCAGCAGTGGGACAATGTAGGCTAGAATAAAAAATCAAAATAAAAAATAATAATCTTACCAACATGTTTTCTTGTTTATTCAACTAGCGCTAAAATTTCAGGATCTAAGGGTACGATTATACGAGATTCGATTCTGAAACTTGTCGGTATCGAATAGTGTAAAAGCGCCCAATATCAGATTTTGGTACAAATTTGTGCAAATATACGTGACGATCGTAAACCTGTCGAATTTGAAATACACTGCGTGGTGACGCTGCTATATTTAACAGTCGAGCTGAAGTTGACGTACAATGTAACTCGAAAAAGTTAAATCTTCGTAAGGCGGTGACTGATTTGTTTGTGCTTTCCATAGACATAGAGAATGAACTGAGAATAGCTGAAGCTATTTTAGTTTCATTTAGTGAACAATTTTCACTTTTTTTCACAATAACCACGTGACTTAGCGGCTAATACTTGTCTCTTTTCTGTAGGCTAATAAATCATTTAGAAAGAGACAAATACTGACCGCACGATTGTGTTGTCTCGCCGCTTGTATTTAATTCATGCCTAAAATATATTTTTTTTTTCATTTTTTTTTCATAAGGAACGCTCAGTCTATTGCGTCTGTGGTGCTTACCCCTAGTTTGAAGGATCTAAAGGGATAATGTGATTGACACAAAATGCTTTGAAACATGCTATTACGCTCTGACGTCAATGGTGTGCCATTGACGGCTGACGGCTGCTAATGAAAGTGACAGTGACGTCACGTTACCGTTGACTACAATGCATGTAGAAATTGAGGGAAAATTCCGCTCAGTAAAAAAAATCCTTTTACTTTGCTGTGTTGTCGTGAACCATACATCGATGTATGGTTCAAGACATCAGTTTGTCGAAGCTTTATATAAACAAAACAAAATGTTTTGTCTACTTACTTAATAAAAAATATCTGATATCAAGCAAAGTTTTTTATTCGATAGTAATATTGTAGACTTATAATTAAGAAAATCAAAAATGTCATGTTAGATCTTGATTTTTAAACGGGAACACTAAATGACAAGTAACTTCTTTAAAATATAAGAAGTATAATCAAAATCGGTTCATCTAGACAAAAGCTTTGGTATTTTAAAGCCTCGATTTTATAGTTGGTTGAAAAGATATAACTAACCTCTTTACAATATTTCCCAAGACACGATATTGTGACAATACAAGCCAGACCATATTCTAAAATAAAAAAAAATATTACTTACAAGGAGCATCCAATATTTATTTTTTAATCTCGCTTTCATAAACCTCAGTTTCAAACAGCTTGGTAAGCACATTAATAATGTACTGTGTAGGCTCTCAAGAAATATGTATGACTTACAACAAGCAACATATGAAAACATTATTTTATTTTCCTCGCTCTCATATAGATTTCCCCAGGCGGTAAGGTGGTTGAAAACCAAAATTGTTAGAGCCCTCCCAGCTGTAATACAAACTTTCACGAGTACAATTTTAGCAATATCAAAGGTCAGAATATTCTGGTCCGTCTGGTGACTTAAGACAACTCGTAGTGATGTTTACGATATCTATTACCGGCGATATCACTCACTCCAAAACTATCAATAAATACGATCGGGAGTATATTTCATTTCTTTTCACGACAGTTATTGACAATCAGCTGAAGTACAATGCAAATAAAGGTTATATTGCTACTAAAAAACGCATAAAAATAGGAGCCAATCAATGTTTTATCGCCTCAACACGCAAACGTTATCACAATGCTTTTATATTTCGGTAACAGCTAAAGTTTTATATGAGGTCATGCGCCCAATTTTATCGTAGAAAACATGTTATTACGCGGTGGCTGATATTACTAAGCTGATAATATTTAGTAAAGAGCCTATTTGTTCCCGGCAATATATTGTAGATAATAACGCTGTGTCTACGGAGACACCAGGCCCAAAAAGTATTAATATACTCCCCACTGTTTCCTAACTGACCCTATCTTTAAGGCTACTTACGAGGCTGGGACGTTAGCCTTACTGCTATTTGCAGCTGCGATCTTTAAATTGTATATTTAAGTATTAGTATCTAATTTATTTTATATACTTATGTTATAAGTAGATGTAGGTATGTGTTCGTTTTAATTATTGTAATTGGCATACTTAGCCATTTTAATTGAAGTAAATAAATGTACCTAATCAATCGCAGTCCTGACTTACCTAAATAAAAAACAGTATGTGATTATGCTTTGTCGATCAATTATTATGACATTTTTACTTCAGTTGTAGACTATTTTCTCAGTTTGAAAGCATACTTAAAATAATCAGCAAAATAAGTAGAAACATTACCAAAGTGAAACATTGCCAGAAAGCTCTTAAGTACTAACTGAAAGCAAGAAATAATTACCGGAATCTGGCTCCAAAGACCCTGAAACTATCACTCTGTTGTCTCAATAGAATAAAATAAAAATGTTCAAGCAATATTGAACCTAAACACAAACGTGTAAGAGGCTAAATCTTTAATCAAAGAATAAAATATGCTGCAACACGCATTTATTCCATTACCTCTTTGCCACTAGCACATTCGTTTTCATTAACATAATCTAAATGAATTGTAGATTCTCAAATAAGGGATACAGAGCTTATTTTCCTTTGCAGTACATTTGAAGTGGTGTTCAAGCATAAATTATGCATCTCAAAGAGTATTGTCTTCAAGATCCTACTTCAAACTTAAAATTGGACTTCAAGTTGTTGGCAACATAATAATTGATGGTACTGCTAAAGTTGGAGCATTGCTTACCTGATTATTTAGTTTGAAGAGTACTTACAGTTTTATTGAGTTTTGCTTCGAAAGATAACCACAAATTCAAAGACTTGAAACGACATTTTGAAGAAAATACACGAAGACTTAAATAACTGTACGGTCTATGTAAAAACATCTAGTTTTCCACAACTTTTTCAATTTGGTCTAATGTCTTACACTCATATTTTTGTAATTTTGCAAGCAAAACCTAATAGACACTTTTGCCCATTTACTAATAATTATAAACACAAACATATGCTCGTTTCTTTGTTTATTTTGAAATAATTAATTTTTATTGAGCCACTGGACAGTAAACTAAAGATTGATGATTTTAATGTCAAATGATCACTAGTTTGTTTGTTGTTTGTTAAAACGGACAAATTTAAACAGAATATTTTTTTTTCTAATTTATTGTACAAAAAATATGGTTAAAATTGCAGTAAATAAAACAAATCAGTTCAAAAATATCAATTTTACAGTTGAAACATCTTAGATGAGATACTCTGATGCGTAAAATAAAGTTTTACAAACTCGTAATAAAATATATTTTCAACGAGTTGTTCGAGCTAGCTTGTAAATAACGTTGTCTTATACCAACAAGCAATTTTTTTTACATCATCAGCGAGATGACGACTGATGGAGTAAAGTGAAAGGAGAAGATGTTGTACCGACCCCACATAGCGTGGGACTAGGGTAGGAAGATGATGGATACATTAAAATATTATTAAAAAAAAAAGTGACTTCTAAAAATATTAAGCGTAAATATTTAAAACGCATCTCAGATTAGAACTATCAATTGTTTTGTAGAGATCATCATTATCATCATCATCGACCTATATCAGTCCACTGCTGGACGTAGGTCTCTCCCAAGACGCGCCACTGAGCCCGGTCTGCGGCTCTTCTCATCCAGCGTTTGCCAGCTACACTCCGCAGATCGTCGCTCCATCTCGCAGGATTAGTAGAGATCCCATAGTTTTAAATCTGATAAAAATATATTGAATTAAAAACAAAAAAATAATGCAAATTAAATGCAAATTCCGATGAGATACTGAGTCCTACAATAATCAACTAAAGTTGCCCGTATGAGTACGTTTAAAGTACTCCAGGAAGGTGTCAAAAGTTGCCAAAGTAGAGACGTGTTGCAACTTCGAGCACCCAAAACTTGGAGATCTCTCTAAATCTACGAACTTCTCGTCGACAGCATTTGAAACATGACTTTTGAAGAACGACATGTTAGGTTGATTGTGTTATTAGAGCAACTTTTATAAAGTGTATTGCAGATGCATCCTTATGTTATCCATTAGTTATTTTTTTACTAATTACAAAAAAAAATGTTGGAGGCTGCACATAAGGGACGTCGACGAGTTCAAACATGTTTGGTTTTTTTTTAACCTTTGCATCTAAGATAGCATATGTTAATTTTTAAACAATAATATAGTTTTTTCTATCAACAATTACATCTAATCTAAGACTACACAGTTAAACATCCTGCCTGGATATTCTCTCAGTCCAGTCTACAAGTTAATATAATGAGAATATGTTACCAAGAGACTGGAATATGATTTACTAAGCTCATTCATAGTCTCAAACCCACAGACACTGCATAAACCCGATATAGTTGGCCACAAGTAATCAAAACCCAGACAATACTAGTGCCTTCGTTCCCTTTGTTCCAAAAGCCATCAGAAAGCTCAATCAAGTAAGAAATTGGTGATACCCGGTGAATACGAATCCTTCATAGAGTCTGTTATAACAGATAAGCTCAGGGGGGGTATCCTGACAACTGAAATGTTTTTGAACTGCTATTTGATCAAATTGCAGTACAGTTTTCTTCTTCGTCTTTTATTGATATTTTGAATGATCGATTTTCAAACGGTTTGATAGAATTAAAGAAAATTCAGGTAGGCCTTGCTCAAATCAGGTAGGCCACGTGCTAAACCGCGGCATTGACGTCATTTTTAACAGCTCAGTCATAATTTTATAAAGCTCAGTCACGTCAGTACCCAAAAATGCCACGGAATACTGATGAGTTACTATAGTAAAATCATCGAAAACTGAACTGCTACTGAAAGGATATTCGGTCACGCAAGTTTCCTCTTGCTGGATAGCCCCCCAGGATACTCGAGTTTGCTTGCTAGGTGCCGAAATGTATGGATTTGTTGAGGAAAAAACACGCTGAATATTAAGGTGGATTACTTTAGTTCATTCGCTGACTGGATTTGGCGTAAAAACCCCAAATACTTTGAGTCTTGGGGGAGCAAATTGTACAATTTCTTACACAGGCACGTTTTTTAAACCTTTTAGTTTAGTAAGTAAAATACGAAGTAACTAATATAAAAGAATAAGCAAGTATAGTTTTGTCTTGTGCCGATATAGATTATTGCGTAGGTATATTTGACCTGACTGTGACACGGCATGCAAGAAATCCATTGTGCAGAATATAAATAATAGAAACTCACAAATATATCCAAAAAAAATATTTATAAATAATCCGGAAACAGAATTTATCAATCGATTGCCAGCAACTTCCTGCCTACGCCGTAGATATAGCTTCGTCGTAGACATTCACCAACGCTGTATGTTCGCCAATAAAGTGGTTATATTTAATCTGGCAACTAACTTCTATTACTCAAGATTAAATTGCCAGCATCTTCGCCGCTGCCAAACACATACATCAAAAGTCAATGCTCGACATATCGCAATTTTCATTTTGCGATATCAGATACAAATCTATGAACATAAAGCGCAGACGCTGCGAGAAATGAAAGACCAACCTTTCTAGATAATTGTCGAGATACGGCGGGAACAATCCGTTTTATCGGACCGGGTATCTGGAGACATACAGAATTGCTTGAGCACAGTATACACATCAAACAGTAGAGAGTGGAGCTTGGGACGAACTAGCTCCAACTTTATTAAACAATTGTAAGAAGGATCATATGAAAAAAACGCTAGAATCCAGGTCTAGTTTCTTGCCAGTTCTTCTAGACTCTGGTCGCGATGAACTGGCGCCTAGAATCATCTAGTATGTAAGACGTTTCAAAGTGATCCTTGTGATTTTATTGAATAAATGAAATTGAAGTTTGAAGACACTACACTCGAAGTTTAAAGCCAAAGTCAAAGATTTTTTATTGCTTGCAATACATGATATAGTAGATGTCAAATAATATAAAGTATCAATGTATTTTGCTTATGACTATGCATGCAACAGTTAAATTTACAATTAATTACAATTATATAAATGTCAATCAGTTAGTTTATGACTAAATAATTGCACAGTAAGTTTTGTTTCGAATAAGATTGCGGTTAGTTAATCATCTCAGGACATGATTCCTTAATAATATTTCTGCAATAAAATATGAAAAAAATAAACAGTAATATATAGACATTTCACACAACGCCATTTGTCCCAAACTCAGCAAAATCTTAATAAATCGTATAAGGGAATCCTTTGAGACAAAAAAGTTTCTACTTGCACAAAAGACATAATCAATTATGAGCTAATTGAACAGAATACTTAATCAATTTGAATATAAGCTGTTTATACGAGTTAGTTAAGTGTATGGCCTAAAATTATTAATCGGATATTTTATAAGTTTGTAGTATTACTACTGCTATCTAAAATACTGTGGCCGGATAAAGAAGGCGAGTGTGTTTACCTCGTGTTTTATTTCTGTTCAGAAGCCTTTACCTGTTTTTAAGCCAATATTTTCTTCGTAAACTAGAAATGTATTTTTAACCACTCTATCTCATTAAAGACAATCTCTTTCTATAAAAAAGGTGCTTTATTTGTTATATGTCATTAGATAAAATAAATAAAGCATTAAGTATTTTTTACAAGAAAATCTATTTCGAGCGTTAGTTTTCCTAGAAAGCTTCGCTACAAGTTGTGACTGGTAGAATGTAACTGATCTCTGTCCTTAAGTACATTTAAGACTAATTAATGTTAGCTCTTACATTCAGAAAATAAAATATATAAAAAAATCACGGATTTTCCAAACATACTTACTCTAGTCCCAAACCAAGCAAAGCTTGTACTATGGGAACTAGATGGTTGATAGAATACTTTTTTTTAAATACTTTTTTGTATATACACACATAGTAATGTTTCTGATTTCTGAATTTCATCGTAATGATGAAAACAAGACGATGGCCTATCTGTTAAATGATAACCACTACCTATAACGATCCATGGCGCCCATGTCTTTGAGACATAATGATGTTAAGTCTCATATGCGTATTGCACCCGCACACATACAACATGCAACATATTACGTGATTGATTCATACATACAAAACTACATTTATAATATTGGTTAGATTATAGTTAGTATTAGCTGCAAAATTTGACTGTCACTGTAAATTTCGCTTCTGTATTTCATTATCTCACGTCGTCATATTCACTGCGTGATACGCAGTAAAATTCTGAACACCCAACCAGGGACCTTTGTGTTCATTTTCAGCGTTTTAATCGTAAAGTTGGAAATTAAGCCGTCAGCCGTTGACTTAGAGATCATTTTAGAAGGTAGTTGTTTCAGGATATATCATGTCATGCTTGATTAGTCACCGGTAATACCACAATACTTCGATCCCCGTCCTCGTGGGGGAACGTTTGGGCGGCCCGTGACAATTAGGGAAGTGAATCGCTATTCTAATTATAGTAGTCTGGAATATAGGATTTGATATACGGCGGGAATATCCTTTTGTTTTATTAAAATGACTAAGTTTTATCACAACAACATGGCCGAAAATTCGCTGCGCAAATAATGGCAGTGCTTTTTTGTTCGCTGAGTAATCGTGATAGCGATAAGTAGAGAAAAAAATGTTGTTTAATTAATGAAATAAATATTAGATATTACTTTAGGTTTAAGTGCATCATTTTACATTCAGGTTTATCAAACTAGTTCCTATAGTAAATATTAGTTTCACTTAGTTATGGAATTATTAATATTTAGCATGAATTTATAATTACATATTTTGTTTCGCAGAGAAAAGGTGAGTACAAACAATACAACGACTTCCCAATATTTCATTTTAAATTTATTAAACATAATAAAAAAAACTTTTTCTAGTGCTATTTTATTTCACTGATGGGAAAAGACGCCTGTTCTCTCAAATCATACAATCGATTCTTTGGTCGCTACACAAAAATCAATAGTTTTTTTATTTTCTTTATTGTAACTTCCACTGATTAATCAATAAATAGCTGTTCTGGCTAAACTATAGTCATACATCAGATAAATAGCAAAGCAAAACTTACTAGTTTTACTAGTTTACTTTTGCGATTGAACTCAAGCGATCCATTAGTATTATTACAAAAAAGTGTATTTATGGGATATGCACGAATAAACAAATTGTAAACTGATCGTTTCTGGAGCGTAAATGAGTTCCATTGCGTATTGACGCTGCAACGTTTGATAGTCAAGCTGTAGTTAACGCGCAATGTGACTCAAATGAAATGGATTAATGTGAATTGTTGTTTTTAAGATTTTGTGCTGACCCTCGATTCCAATAACTCTGCGTGAATTGCCTGAAATGTTCTGACATTTCCAATTTCCGTCTGCAAAAGGATGCCAGTAATCTTTCCGAGATTATTCTCCGTTTAAAAGCACTTGTACTGTCAGTATCAGTAACTGATGTTAGCTTTGCGATAGCTGTAAATGTCGGTAGATTTTCTGTTTGAGGCTTTTATCGATTTTGATAAATCTTTTTGGTAGAGTTTCAATTGATGTTGATGCTATACATTTTGTATTAAAAACAAAGAAAATTTTTCGGCTTACAAGAATGTTAAAAATGTAAGATTTGTATTTTAAACCGATTTCAAACAAGGATCTTTTTTTAATTGTTTTAAATATATTATCATTTCCGGTAAAAACTGGGATTTGTTATCCTTTTTGTTCCTTTAAGCAAGTCTGTGACTAATTAACATATCATGTTTTGCTGATAAAATGAATATTATTCAGGACCATTTTAAACTGTGCTTATAACAAACAATTGACTATCAATACAGCATTTCCCTATAATAAAACATAAATGAAAATAATAGTTTCATGAGTGGACCACCCACTGTGGAGATAGGGTGTGGTATCTCCACCGAAAAGGGAAGATCTTCCACGCCGAGCGACCTTTGGCTCGGGGTCCGAGGACCTATGGATAGTCATCGGTTCTATTACTTATGTTCAAACTCCGTGATAACTTCGTAAGCGCGATCTAGGATTTTGTCGCCATCTGTTGGTCGGTTTCGTAGACTACGATGTAGTTCACCATGTAGCGATATAGATGGCGCTACATCACTCCCTTTCCAGACCGGAGGTCGATCCGTCGATAGCAGCGTCGATGATGTCCAAGTGGTGCCAGTAGTATTGCCCATTGTCTACGGTGAGTCGAGACGCGGAGGGCAGGATGCGATGCGAGCGACGCGTTCATTGTCTACGGTGAGTCGAGACGGAACGAGATGCGCTGGTTGTGGCTGCAATCCAGGAGGCGTGAATCTGGCGGGTCTGCGGTGAGTCGAGACAGGTGCTGTGATTCATGTGATGGATGCAACGATGAAGATGTCGCGGTAGCCTGCAGGTCCAGGAAGCTAACAGTTGCGGCTGCGATGGAACTGCGGAGGCTGCTGGCTGATGGATGCTGATGCTGCTGCTGCATGGCTGATAGAAGCTGGGAGGATGAGAGAAGGTAGACGAGATGATGCGTAGCTAGATCGGCTTGATTGTTGAAGAAGGTTGTGCGTGTTCAGGAAACTCCAGTCATCAGGCTTCGGCAGCTGTTCCGAAGCTGTGGACGGCTGGATCACGTCGGGTTGTCACCACTACATTGAAACAAAATAACAAATCTTACTTTTTAATAAAAAAAAATAGTAATTTCTATTGTGAGCACACAAAATAGAAGCACTGAAGAAAACCAAGAAACCAAGTATTTTCTATGAATAATTCATACCATTATGTAGGTATAAATAGAAACACTTGCATCTCAACAGTGGGCTGTGACCACCAGTATCCGTGACGTCACGTCGCTACTCGCCAGTACAAGTGGGCACTGGAGTCGAGACGCTGGCATACTCCCATCTTTCCCACCAGGTTTGTCCCACAAGTGGGGAGAGGAAGAATATGCCACACTTTGTTGCAGCTCACCTTTCTCACCTATCAGAACATATAACACAGGTTGTATAAGTTTACTGCAAAGCTGTAACGAAGTTTAGCTTTGTTAATAGGGCAATAAGCAATATTTTTGAGTGAGTAATAGAACAAGCAAATTGCCCACTTAATGTAAAGTAAGCTTCTATTTCTATTTCACGAATAATGTAAGTTGGTCAAAATAAATTTCATTTCATTTTAGCTTCAGCCTATAACAATGTAACTCACCAAATACATCAAAATTGGTTTCTGTGTGTCCCGTTAAAACATAACTTTTTTTTTTCTTTCACCTCCATATTGGGACAGACATGATGGATATAATAGGAATAGCCCAAAAGACATTGAGCTGGCTAGCTGCCAGACGACTCTGCGTTCTGGACTCGAGTAGGCGGTTGAAAGAGGCACTATTCCAACCGGTCTTTGTTTTTGCGTCTTAGGTACTCGCCCTAAAATGGAATGGTTTCGATGCTACAGTATTGAAAGCTAGAGTAGTCTGTCTTGCTCTAATGGTGTACATACTTCTGCTCGCAACCTTATTTTCCATAAAATTTGTAATACATTTATATCAAAACTATTTTAAGTATACGATAACTTTACCAAACAGGCGTCACAGCTCAGTTGGTAGTAGCTCTGCCTTCCATGCTATGGGTCGTGGGTTCGATTCCCACCCAGAGCAAATGTTTGTGTGATAAACATAAATATTGATTTCGTGTCTGGGTGTTGTAGTTACAAAAAAAATCTATCTAGTTTTCATAGTGCAAGCTCTGCTTAGTTTGGGACTAGAGTGTGAAATGTCCGTGAATACAAAAAAATACTCCTGACAATTGTTGTTTTGGTTTCTACAAACAATCAGAAACATCCAAACAATACTCTTTGTTTAAAACCCATCTTCATAATACAAACAAGAATGAATGATAATATTAAATGCGCATCCAAAAACACACGAAAGCTCAAATTGAAGTCAAATAGTGAACCAGCAACTTTTGAACCTAGCTTATTTGGAACAAGCTCGCTACGTCAATGTCACCTGTCAACAATCTACAATTGCGAAAAGCCACTAAGAAAAGAAGAAGAATCTACAATGTAACATTTTTAAAAGTAACTTTGAAACGAAGTAGGTACTCTGAAACGCTTCTTGCACATGGAATGTTATTTTAGCAATGATTTACTTATAAATTATAAAGTTTTTACAGAAATAAATAAGAGAGGAAAAACTCAAATATTTATTAAGTAATTACATTAAACAACAAGAATCATTTAGAATCGTATTATTTATGTGATTAGTAGGTTACTTATACATGATTCTAGATGCCAGTTCCACGCGACCAGAGCCTAGAAGAATGGACAAGAACAAATATTAGCGTTTTATGAAAAGAGTTAACCGTTGTGATATTGTATTTTAATTGTTTACTTGGACTTATAAGAGCTATATCTGTCAACACAGGTTGTATTTTAGTAACATAGCCATACCTTGAATGGGATATAAAACTTCAAAGTTTTTCTCTTAGTAAAATTTGGTTAGTCACTTTACAAAACGCGGGTTTAGATGGTTTTTGACGTGACAACGTCTTATAATTCGATAGAGCCGGCTGCACGCACGAAAAAACATGACTCATGAGGCGTTCTGAGGCGTTCCATGAAGTGACGTTGTCACGTTCAACTATCGTCAGTAAACCGACTTTACAGACAACCATTTTTTTTTAGTAAGTACAAATTAATTGAAAAGTTAAACAGCTGTTCCCAGGGGACTGCAGATCAAACTCGGGATCAAACCGATCTGCAGCCAGAAGCCAATTAGCGTGTTGACTGAACCTCGTTATGAATGCTCGAGTGCATCTCGCAGTGGACAAGCTAACAATGTTACCAGTTCTATTGTGGGTCAACGAACTTTGTTATCGGGTTACATTTTGAATCATTGTGTTATGTTTTGGCGCCTAAAATCATCTAGCATGTAAGACGTTTCAAAGTGATCCTTGTGATTTTATTGAATAAATGCAATTGAGTTTGAACGCGACGCTATTACAGACAAAACTCTTCAAATCAATTCTATTTTCAAATTCTGTAGCTCTGTGTATTCTTTAAAAATGCAATTGGATTACCAATATGCGACAGATTCAAAATTCAAACTAGGCAGTTCTTTTTTTTAAACTAACAGATTAGATTGGGGTATTATTATTGGTTGAGTTTTTTTGAATGTCTTTACTATTCTGTGGCCTTAAACTTATTTTTTTTTTGATAAAACTAATATTTGTGTAAAAACTTTACATAAGCAAAGTAAACTAATGCGTGTCTATCCAAATCCTTAATAAAATAGAAAAATCAACTAGTATTTTTTGCACAAAAATGGAAAAATCCAACTGGATTTAAGGGCCCCCGTAAACTGCAGATTTTTTATCGGCCGATAGTTTGGTCGGCTTCTTAATCAGTATGAAGATGTATGCAGATGCGCACATTACAGTGATTCAGTCTTCATACTGATTAAGAAGCCGACCAAACTATCGGCCGATAAAAAGTCTGCAGTCTGCGGGGACTCTAATAAGACCTACTAAAATAAGAACTACTAGTACCTACTTTTAATTGATATTCATGTTCACTTAAACATGTATATCAAAAAGGCCAATTTAAAAGCGAAACTATGCTTTTACGCTATACCACAACATTCAATTATGCATCGACATAGGATTTAGCAGCATTCCTCGAAGTAAGCTTGTTTAGCGACTTAGAGATTGATTAGCAATTCTGCGTCACTGGCTTACTAGTAACTAGCAAAGTGCTAGCTTAAACAGCATTTCCAATACGTACTTTAACTTGAATAGCAAATGAGTTTCGCTGTGCGATTACATCAAAGTGTAGCATTACGATCATTAAAGGGGAATTTACTCTCTCGTCTTATTCAAAAGCTTGGCTGACAGCGTAATTGATCTATACAGGTGTTACTTCAGTAACTAGACATTCTTATATTCTTATATTAATAAATATTTATTCCGGGTGTTCTGGGTATTGTATATGTAGGTATAATAAATTATCTATCTATATAATGTATTGTATTAAGTATGTCAGTCTTCTAGTACCCATAACACAAGCTCTGCTTAGCTTGGGGCTAGATGATGTTGTGTGGATTGTCCAGCATTATTTATTTATTTATATGACCTTTTGTTTTTAAAGGAGTACCTATTAGTATGTATTTTTTAGAGATTGCAAAACTAGTTACTGTATATCGTAAAAAATAGTTCGTTTTACTTTTCGGATTAATAATTACAATTTTTTTCGATATTCATATGAAGCAATTAAAATAATTAACATCACGAATACTGCCTACTAAAAAATATCTTGTAAAAATCAATACAACTTTCCATCAAAAGGTTTAAAAAGATTGAGTTTAGTGTATTAGTATTACGATTTTTAGTACCCAACTATCCGCTAGAGGCGCTGTACAAATCTTCATACTTTTTTTAACTACAGACGCTAGCGAGTATAGTATATATAGTGTAGTAAAAACTCATGGTAGAGCTACTGTACCATGCACTTTACCTAGTCAGATTTAACCACAGGAAAAACAAAAGCAATACGAGCAAAGTTGACTAAACCACTAGTTTCCTCACGTTGTTTTCCTCCACCGTTTGAGAGCACTGGCATTTGTAGATTAAAAGGTAACCTAGTGGAAACCCCTATTCGATTTTCTTGCACCAAAATCTGGTAAGTACTTTAATCAAAATGCTAAATGATTCGATTTTCATACTGTCAACTTTTGTTGAGAAATCTTTTCGGCCCGAGATAAATAACTTATTTGATTTTGGGATTTCGGTGGTAACCCAAGATCACAAAAACTCGATTTTTCCCTACAATTTTTCATCAAATATCCCAGCGCATAAATCTAGTATTTCATTTCATATTCTGAGATACAAATGACTTACTCGCTCGAATTCGTCCACATATCGCGTTTTTTGCAGATCCTAATGATTGCTCATTGCAATGCAATTTCTACTGGTTTTATTTATTCGTTATGTTTCTTCTCGTGTAACTCCTAAAAAAATATCTTACGATAAAAAACAACGCCCCTCAAACACACTTCACAAAACAAAGAGATCGAAACCCTAGAGACAAAAAAGAATAATTATTTTTAAGATATTTTTCCATGCTCGACGCAAGAACGCGTGAAGGGTCCACTTGGCTATACTCTGCCCTTACTTTTATTTAATTGTTCATTAAAAACTTAATTAATTTCCATTTTCACGACTGATGTGGCGCGGCGAGCGAAGGTCCGCCGGCGACGCGGAGGTTGCGGGTTCGATTCCCTAGTACAAACCTTTATGTGAAGACAAATTTGTGTTTGTTCTCTGTCTGGGTGCAAAAAAAAACACAGTGTTTGTAGTATTTTTTTAAAAAGCATTATATTATAGCGCTAAGCGCTACTAGTATTTTTATATTATATTTTCTTATTACACAATTGAAACAGTCTGGTCCGGTCCAGATCTATTGTAGTAGAACTTGGTAAATAACAATTCCAGATCGTTTAACAAGAATAAAGCTATCTTACTCGTAATTACAAAAAAACACGGTTTAATGACCTCTTAATTCTAATTGATGTCGCTGAACACTGATGTTGAACCCTCAGATGTTTTTCTTTGTCGTCCTTTAAGAGTACCGTCTAGAATATTCGAAGCTAAAGATAATAATAATTATAAAAATAATTTGAAACCCCTTCTTTTGAAAGGGTATGTTAAAATGTCTATTTTTATGTAATAAATATTGCGTTTAAAAAAGTGTAATTACCTATATGTTTTGAGTCAAAAAAAAGTCAAGAGTATTAAAAAGCTGACGCAATTATAAATCAATATTGTGAAGTACTACACTCGAGAGCAATGAATCCGGGTCACTTAAAGAATCCTAAAAATCTCGGAAACTAAAAATGCTAGGTTAATGCAATAAATTGTATTTAATAGACAATGTAATACTCCTTAAATGAAGGTATTAAAACTTCTTAGTTATTGTAAAGTTATATCATAAAAAAATCAAATTTGAAAAAGGGCCACTTTCGAAGATGGAACTACGAAATTACAGCATTTGGTTTTGCTTTTGTTTGTAATCTGTCATTTATGTGGGTACATAAACCATGTTGATAGTGCTCTATATTCATTATTCAAGCTGAAATTATGTCGCTTACGCCTGAAGAATGCACCAGAATACTTACAATGCTGGAAACCGGCCGGAGTCAGCGCGATACAGCCAGGACTGTCGGTGTGTCGCTGTCAACAGTACAAAGAGTTCTCCGACGTTACGAAGAAACTGGTTCTAACCTACGCAGACCAGGAACGGGCAGAACCAGGTGTACCACAGCACGAGAAGACCGATACTTGGTGAACACCATGCTTCGAAATCGCTTTCTCACAGGAACTGAACTCACCAATCAGTTTCGACGCCTCGGAGGAAGTAACCCAAGTGCATGGACAGTAAGACGTCGGCTTGCTGAATCTAACTTAAAACCCCTTAGACCTGCAAACGGCCCTAAACTGGAGCGTGGGCATCGTATTTCGAGACTAAGATATGCCCAGAGCCACGTAAATTGGAGTATTGAAGATTGGTCAAAAGTTATGTTCTCCGACGAATCAAAATTTATGCTCTACAAGCACGATGGAAGACACAGAGTGTATCGAAGACCAGGGGAAAGATTCAAGCAAGCATGCATCGAAGAAAAAGTAGCCTACGGTGGTGGGTCTGTACTTGTGTGGGCCGGAATTTCTTCTGAAAGTCGCACAGAGCTGGTGATCATAGAAAACGGCTCTTTAACTAGCGTAAGATATGTGGAAGAAATCCTCAATGATCACGTTGGTCCATTTATGGTCAATTTAGGTGAGGATGCTATATTTATGCATGACAATGCCCGACCTCATACAGGTAGGATTGTGAATGACTACCTTCAAGAGATGAACATTACTCGTATGGAGTGGCCAGCGCGCAGCCCGGATATCAACCCGATCGAGCATGCTTGGGACGAGCTAGGCAGATGCGTAAAACAACGAAACCCTCCCCCAATCACGCTTCGTGAGCTCAAAATTGCTCTCACAGAGGAATGGGAGAATATTCCCCAAAATCGTATAAGGAACTTGGTGTACAGCATGCCAAACCGCGTAAACGCAGTAATAGAAGCACGAGGAGGCAATACGAAGTATTAAAATTCAAGAAAATCGTAATAAAGTTCAAAAATTTCATGTTTCCTATTTTTGTTTTAAGGAGAGATCAGCAGTTTTTTTCTTTATGTAATTTTGTGTTAATAAAATGTATGGTGACTCATATTTTTTTTACTTTCATTTAAGGAGTATTACATTGTCTATTAAATACAATTATGCATTAACCTATCATTTTTAGTTTCCGAGATTTTTAACATTCTTTAAGTGACCCGGATTCATTGCTCTCGAGTGTATTATAAAATAATAAACAAATACACAATCCGTTCTAATCTTGTTCATTATATTTGATAATTAATTGTAACAAAAAAAAGTGTGTTGCCTACGCCACCTCCTTTAAACTCCTTGAACGACACAATGAACTGAAAGGTTGTCGCTCAAACTGATTGCCATCCCCGCAACAGATGGCGCTATACTCAACTTTTAGTATACTTAACCCAAAACAGATGGCGTTGTTACCAACACTAGAATCGTGAACTAATTGGAGTTGAATTTGGAATTTGAACATCAAAAATACCAACATGTTTTGGAAAATGTCTGCTAGGTGGCGGTTACAGTCTATAATTTTTCTTGTTTTTCCTATAGGAATACGTCTAATTGAATATTTTATACGGTATCACTACACGATAAATGCTCTATTCTATTTATCGATAGCGATATACTATAATTAGGAACTGTAGCGTAATTTATCAATATATTTTGACTAAAATTTAGAGGTAAGTACACCAAGAACTTTCTACGTAAAATGAAAAAAAAACAAATAAAATTATTCTTTTAAACAAGCACCACTGCATATATGCACTGTTTTTTGCATAATATAGCATGTTCTAAGTGTGTGTTTTTATGAAATACATATATATTTTTTTTGTTTGCGAGGTAGTTTATCAATTATTATGCGTAATTCCGTCATGGACGATGCTCAGAGTAGGTATCCCAGGCAATCGCCATTCCAAGCAATTATGCTTGCATTGCGATAGCCCCCAACTCGATTAAAGTTGAAATACTACCCCTGCTCTTATAGCTCGAGGGCTGGGGTTGAATTTCTTACTTTATATTTTCAAGCAAAAGATTATATCTACAGCCTGACTGCACCCACTGTGTGTTTGTAAATCATCATGATTTTAAAATGTGCTTTTCTTGTGTGTAAAAATATGCTTTACATTTTTATAGACTGTTTACGGTAGTCGAAGAAAAACTCATTAATTGATAAGATATTTAAAAAATAATGATGCTTATCTATCCCTGAACACTAATCTCTACGTCCTAGATTTCAATATGATTTTAATAATCACATAATATAAATTTTTATTCCCCTGTTTTTTCCCCTGTAAAAAAATTTTTAGTAATAATATTGTCAGTGACTTTCGGACTACAAGACATACTTCAGTTATAACTTGGAGGTAGATACGAACTGCTTAACCAGTGGAGTATGAGATATGACAATCCAAGTGCATATTGCATGAGTTAGCGAGGCTTATAAAAGTTAAGCACTACAGATCTATTAAGTAAAGGAGATAAGTTAAAGCTATTTAAGTTAAAGCTGTGTTAACTATTGCATCTTCTTCTCATTGTTCCAATTTGAAACGACTCTCACAATACGGAGCTGTCTTTTCCAAATGTAACTTAACTTAAGTTTTTCAAAGTTAATCAAGACTAGAAAATAGTTCATTTTTATAAGGCATAAAATTTTACGTGTTTTTTTATCTACAGGTCCCATTTATGTATGTATTTTATATATTTTTATAAGGATCCCATAGTAAGTTAAACTAAATAGACAAATATTTTACCAAAAAACTACTTACATCGTGCCCACGCTTCTTTACTCTATCTCCTTATTTTATATATCAACGGTATTAAGTAAAGTTATAGGTTTTGCTATAACTTTACTTAATACCGGTAATTTGCTATCTATTTCAATTCACCCAAGTATATCTTTCTCTCTCATTCTTAAAGGAAATGATTATTAGAACATTCCAACTTTGTTAAACAATTGTAAGAAGGATCATATGAAAAAAACGCTAGAATCCAGGTCTAGTTTCTTGCCAGTTCTTCTAGACACTGGTCGCGACGAACTGGCGCCTAGAATCATCTAGTATGTAAGACGTTTCAAAGTGATCCTTGTGATTTTATTGAATAAATGATTTTGAAGTTTGAAGTTTGAAGTTTGAAGAATAATTTCCACTTTGCTGAGTAGTGGTGACCAAATCAAATTAGATTGATATTCTGCATCAGACACCAATTCCATGTGAATCGATAATTACTTTACTGGGTCCTTAGACTGAAGTTGGTTTTTGTTTTACGGTTGTTTGGAAGATATCGTTATCAGCGATAAGCCCATTGTAGGTACTTAAATATTCTGAGATTTGTTGTTACAAACACTTGGTACGTTTATATAAGGTAACATGAATTCCTTCAAAAGGCGGTCTTATAGATCGATTTCTTGCAAACAATATAAAAGTATAATTTGCACCAAAATTTAAGGTTTTCTTGGAATAACGTCAAAAACTTAACGAGTAACTCACCCCGATTATTCTATAACAATTGACACGTCTAGACGGCGCATACAAAAACATGAGTCAGAGCATTACTCGTTAATTAAAACTGTCTCATATGCACCGAAGTCATAAAACTCATTAGCAAAAACTTTAATCAAGATTTACATTATACTTTAAAGGTCTATAGAAAACAAATGGATATAACATTTTTTTTTGACGCGACAACGTCTTATAATTCGATAGAGCCGGCTGCACGCACGAAAAAACATGACTCATGAGGCGTTCCGGCGTTCCGGCGTTCTGAGGCGTTCCAAGATAAGATACGATTGACGTTGTCACGTTCAACTATCGTCAGTAAACCGACTTTACAGACAACCATTTTTTAATTTAGATTATAGACTTCCCACTGCTGGGCAATGCCTCCCAAACTTTTCCACTAAAATAAAAATAGGATATTTTATATTTAAAGATTTGTGTTACATTTATTTTGTTAGTGACGCAATATCTAAATAAAACTGAGGAATACTTATTATAAATTCAAAGTGCGCATAGAACCACCACTTGATGGATTTTATGTCTGGAAAAGGAATAATAACCAGTTAGGTATTTTGATACGCAAAGTTCATTCATAATTAGATTGGAAAAGTCCGTTGAATATAGTATTACTAACTCTCAAACTTTATGGTTATAATTTCGCTTCAAATGCTTTTTCTATTAATTTATAGGGTGAAACAACATCGACGGCTATTGAAACGTAGCCGAAAAGTCGGAAAAAAAGAACAATAAAGTACGCAAAACCCTTGCAATATATCTCCTTACTATAATATATCTCTTTAGTCCTAACCGCAAAGTTTGAAAAGTTCGATAACAGTTTTTTTTTCGCGAACCGCTTCGCACCAAAATACAGCAAACAAATGAGTATGAAAAGGAACGTCTGCGTGGGAATGCCAGAAAGCGTCGAATTCACACGCAGAGAATGAAAGAGGAATCGTAAAAGGCTTTTGGATTGAGAATGCTGAATCATCGCGGTGTCGAGTGGTGTCGCTTCACTAGTGATGACGTGCAATAACGAGCTAGGGAGGGGAAAGTGTCGATAAAAGTTGGGATACAAGTCTATCATACATGCGAAATTAAATCTAGTTTTATAACATCTATGTACACAGTTCCTCCGGCGAGATGGAGCGACGATCTGCGGAGTGTAGCTGGCAAACACTGGATGAGAGGAGCCGAAGACCGGGCTCAGTGGCGCGTCTTGGGAGAGACCTACGTTCAGCAGTGGACTAATATAGGTCGATGATGATGATGATGTACACAGTTATACAATAAATACATTCTTATTCTTGTAAAGATAAGATATATTAAGCGTTCATTTTCGGTGGAAATAAAATAAATATACAATTGTACAACTGCCTAGCACAGCTTAAACAGTCCAAGCGTGGACTATGGTTCCATAGGGAAATGTTATTTCGCCAACTTTAAGATTATGAAAACATTAATTGCTTCAAAATTTGATTAGAAAACTAATTTAGAGCTGTCAGATGTTTATTTTTATTCTACTACAAACTTTATAGCTACAAAGTTTTGTGTAATTCATAATAACTACATTATAATTTAATGCAACAAAAATGTACAAGCACTGCCTGGCTTATTATGTATTCAGAACTGGACTGGCTTTCATTATAAAGAAAAAACTTCGATAGACTCTTCAGTCTACATCCTTACTACAAGAACTAGTGCCTAATCTTGCGCGGGATCTCAAAAGGAGGTCTGAAAGCGCACGGTGTCTGCCTGATGAAAACCCAGCTCAAGTGACGCCCAGCCCTTTAATATTCACCCTTTGCTTTGTTTCCAACGATTGACGAAAATCGTGGGTAGTGTGAGCCGCCTCGGGCGCGACGCTGCGATATGTTTGCATAGGACACTGTACATGGAGCATTGTGGAGCTTAAACTTAAAAAAACGGTCCTTTCCTTCTTCTTTTTTAAGTGGTTTCTACCCATCAGACAGACAGTTCTACTTTATGACGCTAGAGAAAACATATATTGACAAAATTGTGACATCAAAAGAAAATAAAATAAACTCGTTAATCTGTAATAGGTAGAGTTTGAAAAACAAAGGTGGAGGTCGATTGTCGTAGTATAATAATATAGCGATATAATATTTGCCTGTTCACTCACGAAAGTGTCTTCACTTATTAATAACACTATACTTAACCACAAAACAGGTTTTTAAAATCATTATACATAAATTAATCTACTCAAATACTTAAACTCCCGTTTATTCAAGAAAATCTGTGACAAGCTACCGCAGTGGTTTCCAAACTAAAGCAAATTGGCCAAATTGGCAGCGTTTTGTGGCGTTAACTGAACTTTGTTACACAAAAGTTTCACGCTGACCGAGCAATCTAAGTTGGCTGTGTAACGACTTATCTACGGGCTATTCTGTTCAACATCATTATCATCAAGCTGTAACGGTCCACTGCTGGATGTAAGTCTATCCTGAGACGCGCCTTTGAGCCCGGTCTTCGGCTCGTCTCATCCATGTTAGCTAGCTATATTCCGCAGATCAAGTCAAGTCAAGTCAAAGATTTCTTTATTCAATAAAATCACATGGATCATTTAGAATTGTCTTACATACTAGGTGATTCTAGGTGCCAGTTCCACGCGATCGTCGCTATATATCGCCAGAGGACATTCTACCTAAACTGATTATTATGAGACAATTAAGTTATAACATTGCTTTGTTCGTGTATTATAAAATATAAGTAGCAAAACTGAATAAAATAACAATTTTAAATGTTAATAAAACCAGACATCAATCAAGCAGTCGTGGTTGCCTGAAAAATGGGGTATTCCATTAAATAAAATTGTGACCGTAGTTCAGGTTGGTTCAACACGCGACGCCAAATTGTAATTGCAACATTTAAATGGCATCAATCATCACATTCGGTAGTTTACGTAACCTACAGATTTAAAAATGTTTTATAATTTTAGTTTTTTATTCATATAACAAGAATTGGGGTAATTTGTCCGCAAAAACTAGTAGAAATTGCAATAGTAATAATTTTGTGGGAAATTCAATGGCAACACTATAAAGTTATTTACTTGTATGGACTGAGGTAAACGCTTGGCATTATGATTCATACGTTCACTGCTTTTTTTTAATGAACAAATTGTGTAGTTTTATCAAACAATTTTAAGATTTTATGTCTCTAAATTAATTAAGATCTGCTTTGGGATGTAAGTATATTGTAAGCGTAAAGTAATTCCATAATATGATCTTTGACCTATAACTACTGCGTAACTGAGTCTTTAAAATATAGGCCATAGTTCAAAGAGTTGCAACACTCCAGTACTTGAGGGGTGGCTCTGGTGGCAGCCTTTGAGTAATAAGGGTTGAACTACATGTAGGCACGCTGTATCATTAAATTAATGATACAGGGTGGCAACATGGAATTCAAGTCTCCTGAAAAATATATGAATAATAAACTGAAAAATATTGTTGTGTTATTTGCCCCAACACAGGCTTGCACTTTTGGTGCTATTGCAATTACACCTTTGTCTCTAAGTTATGGAGACAATGTATACGCCAAATATCTTCAGTGGACGTACTCAGTGAAGTATTTGTTTCTTATTGATAGTGATTACCATTTTACAACAGGTGAAATCACCTGATTGTGTACAAAAATGCTTTTATTTTGAACTGAAAAATAAATAGCTGGTGTAGAAAGTTCATGATATTTTTTTAACAATACTAGAGATACAGAAGTTTGTCATTTTTACTACGTGTTGTACTTTTCAGTAGTACCTACTACACACAAGGAGGAATAATGACGCAGTACTTTGAATGCTATTATATCTAGTTTAACCTTAAATTGATTATGGCAAAGCCTAAAATAGTTTTCACTTGATAGTTTTTATTTATGCGACTTCAAAATAATGAGCACACCATACTTTTATAGCAATCGATATTGTTTTTTAAAAGAACTAGTAGTCTGTAGTTTTATTTTAAAAACTTTTGCAATTAATTTAAGTACTATTAGAATGACGTATACGATTATATTATATTTGACGTTATAAAAAAATATTTCCTCTCATCTAAAATGAGAGGATTTTTTTTTTTTTGAGATAATTATGACATAACCTTTTGTATTCCAGCAATAGTATTCGAAAAATTCTAACCAAAATACATATTAAAGTTTCACAGCACAGCAATAAAGTAATTTTAGTTGGTAACGAAGACTTATTTAATTTATCTGATGTTATCATATTCAATCGAATTTAATATAATTTAAAACTTAGTATTCTGCTAGAGTTTAGATTCACTTAAAAAATTAAAGATTCCAGTCATATTTGACCTCAACGGTACACCTTTAGTATTCAAAATAGCCAAGACACGACAAGCAATACTGAGCTTTATATTCATGTACATAAGACAGATGTGTGGTGGTTACTTTGAATAGTCAGGTACAGTCGCTTAGTCTACGAAGGCGTTTTCGTGTGTATTCTTTGTCAGCAAAACGGTTTGAGAACAAAGGTTGTAGCGAAAAATCGTGTTCTTTTCAAATATTCTCTTGTGATACACACAGTTCATTTGTTTTATAATATAATCTTACTAACACTTCTGACTCCAGAAATAAAATATTGAAATAACGTCAAAATCAAAAGCCCCGAACTAAACTAGCTATGAAAACTAGATAGACAGGCGTCACAGTTCAGTTGGTAGTAGCTCTGCCTTCCTTGCTGTGGGTCGTGCGTGGGTTCGATTCCCACCCAGGTCAAATGATTGTGTGATGAACATAAATATTAAAATTTGTTCTGTGCCTGGGTACAGTCTGCATACTATGTATTCTACGTATAGGCTAATACCAAAAACGATTATTTTTTGCACACGGTGACGTATAAAACAAACATCCAATACCATAAGAACTTAAACAAATATTCAACTCGCAGTGTATACAAATTGTACTGCACCATAGAACAAAGGCTAACAACGGCTGATTGATGGTATACACATGCATGAAGCACGTCGAAGTATGCTTGCATTCAAGATGTGTATTCATGTCGTAAATCCTATAGATCCAGAGATGATCGTATCTTTCCGATCCTTTTGTATGTGATTGTATCAATACTGAAAGAAAATTTTACACGGTAAAAAAAAATTCTTTTAAATTTTAAATAATTATATTTACTACCATAATGAACAAAACTACTATCGTCACATACTGTTAGGGTCAAGTAGAGCAGTGTCAAGGATCTGAGTAGAGCAGGATTGGAGTGTCAGAGATCTGAGTAGAGCGGAGTCGGAGTGTCAGGGATTTGAGTAGAGCGGGCTTTTCCCTCGGCCATTCACTCGTCTCTTAAAAATATCCAAATTATAGGACTCTGGAAACACAGACGCCGGCAACGAGTTCCACTCTTTGGCTGACCGCATTATCAAAGTAGAAGCAAAACGCTTGGTGCGGGCACGTGGAATGTCAACCATGAATGGATGTCTCATTTCTCGTTTGTTGGCGTTTGACACGCAATGTGAATCGAATACGTTGCGTTAGGTTTACTTTACAATTGTCACATTTATTTGCGCCCACCCCTCTGATGTAGGGTAGGAACCCTATCAAACGAGCTCTCGGTCTAGCTCGCTTGAACTGCGCCCCGTGTTCAACGAACACAAAGGCGCGCCGACTTCACCGCCAATTTGTTAGCACCTCTAACAAAAGCCACCTCTTACACTGAGTATGACCCCAAATTAAACGCTGTAATATTATATTGTTGCGGACGGTGGCGTGAAATCATTTTATTCAGTATCTACCCTCATATTTTTGCTTCGGCTTTGTTTGGTTGTATGTTTTCAATGAATGGGACCGCTTTCCCCACGAATATTTTTAGAAAATTCCTTTCATTGGGGCATGAGAAAAGATATTGTTTAGATCCCTGTTTGAATTTAAAAAAAACAGTTTAAAACACACGCAAAATATGGTGGACCAAGATGACGTGATGACTCTAAAAATATTTCTTTAGGTCTATGTTCAGTAGTCGTCTATAAGTAGATATGATTTACACAATTATACACATTGTGTATTTTTAAATCAGAAAAGCTATATAATATCTAAATATCATTAAAATATATAAATATTTTCTTGTAATTTTGTCATGCATGAAACAGATGAAATTGTGAACGCTTCATAAGCGCGTTCACAATTTCATCTTGTCACTAAAAAGTTGCTGAAAAACACAGACTTTCTCGAACATAAGTGAAGTAGAAAACAAAAATGCAACGAGAATAATCGTAATTTGAATCTCCCACATACTAAGTAGACCCTATTCAGAAAAGTGAGCGAGGGTTTTTTATTCAAGTCCTAACGTTTTATTCAAGAAACAAGTGTCTTTGAAAGAGGCTATTAAACCCTCATAGTGAGTGTAAAAACTACCACTTTTTGTACAATACTTCAACTATCAGATTTAAAGGAAAATAGACTGTAATATCACTGCGACAAGAGTCACAAGTTGTTGTGTTACAGGTTGCACTACGACAATGAGAGGTCGAGAGACCTGAATTCTTTCTAGATTTTTTTTCTTAAATTTCACCTCTGGAATTTTCATTGTGGTAAATTATAAAAGTTTGTAAACTTTTAGAAATAAACTCGATTTTTGTATCGAATTAAGTATTCAGTTGGCTAAACTTTTAAAGTACTTTAACAGGTTACAAGATTTTTCAAACAACTACTTAAAAGAAATTAAATATAATTTAAACAATATTATGTTCTAAACCCCTGAAAATAAACCCCATGCTACTTTTCTGAATAAAATCCCCATGACGGTACCATCAGCAACAGTAGCAAATGTACCGGTAATTCGTTACATGAACCTTTGCCCTAATCTGTAAGGCAATATATCAGTGGCCAGCACAATAGCAGATAGAAAGCACTGCGAGCAACAGTTAACCTAACTGTTGGTAATTTGGACTCGTATGAAATAGAATAAATCGGTCTCTCTTAACATTAACCCAAAATCGACCATCAAGCACCACAAATAAGACTCAATATTCTTTGTTTGATTTTTTTTTGTTACCACCTTTTGTTTTTCGATAAATTTAGCAAGCGAGAAAACGCTGTTCAGATTTTGAACCGTAACTAGCTTGATACAAGGCTGGAATTTGACTGGTGGTTGCTTAGGTATGCGGTGTACTAAGCCTGATGTGTGTTGTGAACGCAAGAGTTAATGGTGCAAGTGTTATTGAAGCCAGATATTGCTTCAGAATTTTGGTATTCTACACGAATAACTGCGGTTTGGTAATTTAAAAAAAACTGATTTGGATTTCTATATCAAAAATTCTTCATAGAATTATCTAAGGCAGAAACTGATTCTTCATAATGGTTGTATATTTTTAAATATACTCACTACGGCCGTTTTACACTATGACTTAAGACTGTGTTCAATTAGTTAGTTAAATCTCAAAAATCTGGATCGAACCACTCGCAAATTTTGAATGTAAAAATATAGTTTTCAATATTTTTATAGAAAAATACCTTTTCTCTCAGCAGTCAGTCACGTTGGGTTTTAAACTTTAAATAAGATAATATAGAGATGATTTTGCCGAAAGGGGTAGTTAACGTAACAAATATCAAAAATTGTGATGGCAAGTCCGGTATTTGAGAAAAGTATCAATTCCCATAAATTTATGGAGCGATATCTTGTTTATAGCATCGATAGCCGTCGGGAACAAATAAAACAGCTTGTTTTATGCTTTACTTTACGAGCCATTATTTATAAAAATACGGGAACAGCTTTATATCTCACATAAACGGTATTTTTAAAATATTTTATATATTTATACAATAGGACAATGTTCCAGCACCAAAGTGCAAAAGCTTGAAACACAAACACGTAACCTAAGGTAGGATACCTGTCTGTGTAAAAAATATCGATCTTAAAAATATTGAACTTATCCATCATATGATTTTTTTTGGCAGTATGTTTCAAAATTGCATATCCAGAAGACGAAAAAGACTCATAAAAAACATACGTTCCGATTATTTGTATACTTGAAATATACTTAAAATGATTTTGAGAACAGTGTAAGATTTTCAGAACATAAAGAGCAGAAAATAGTGTAAAGATGGTAATATTTTTGTACTACACACTCTCTCGAACTAAACGTAATATTCTCAGTTCTTATTTCTAATAAGAGTCATTTCAACATAGTACATTCTTTTACGTAACAAGAAGCGAGGTAACTCGTTATTGTACTAACTTCCTTTCCAGAAAGACTTCGTTTCTTTTGTGCTAGAATTCCAACAAAGAATTTTCGCCGATAAAAAGATATTGCCAACAAATAGGACAGTTTTAAAAATATAGGACAGCGGGAGGAAATTATAGAGAGTCATTTATCTAGGTTCACTACAGCCTGTATAGATCCTTTGTGCGCGAGAATGGATAAGATAGAACGAGCTCTGATAAATAAAACAGCTACGTTTTATTGTACTAAAAAGGTAAATATACGAGATTCAACTCAAATACCCGAACAGTGTTACTATGTATTCTATTTATGTATTTACAAAAAAAATGTATAAAATACTTAAGTATTTTATCAGCAATCTATTTCCCATAGTACAAGCTTGTGGCGTGTGAAATGTCCATGATATTTATTTTATTAATGAAATCCTACGAAATATGAATTGACGGATACCTGGATTCAAAGAAAAAATATTAGTGTATTGTTCTGGAAAAAAGCAAGACAACCGTAAGTTTGTGCGCAAATAAAAAAATCTAAAAAGATTTTAATAACTTATCGCGTATAATTCATAAAATGTAAAATATTAGGTAGTAGATAAATATGAAACAAATAGTTTCAAACGGGATATTTATTTACAATGATTTTCGGGTTTGCTTTTATCCTGATATTTCGGCACAGTTGCAAGCGTCATGATCACGGGTCGAAGACACGGGTCGTAAATATTCCGTTTATAAACAAAATTATGTTAAAAACCGTGATAATTTAAAATATTATAAAGTGTTTCAATTCCAATTTATTTCGCCATAATTATGACGATAAATGCCATACAAGGCATGTTTCTTCTCGTTCAACTAAACAACGCTCGAAAGCTCTTCCTTGTATGTTAATACATAACAAATAGTCAACCCTGAACATAATAATCGCGTATTACGATGCTTTGCTTCAGTTAACTATATTTTTTACAACGTTCTGTCACCGTATATTATGTATAGTGTTTCCTACTTCGGCCTCATCGATAATTTCAGTAATTTATTTCGTTGTATAAGATAACTGTTTAGTTATCTTAGGAGATAACGAATATTTATCAAAACCTCTGAACTTAGCAGAATACAACGAATTAATATATATACAAATGAATACGTCGATTTTTAATTCGACGAGTTTATTCTTAATATGACTATCTATTAGGCATATTAGGTTTTATGTTAGTACAGATAAAAAATATAGCAATAATATTTTAGAAAAAAAATTGTGCGTTTCATACATTGTTTACTGACAGTATTCTAAAAAATGTCTTATAAAGCTTAAGATATAAAAACTAGGATAAAAGTTTTCAGTTTGAGTGCATTTTAAGATTAATCGATGACAGCTCCAAAGAGCAGCAAATCTTTAAAACCAATCTATAAAATATATCACAAAGAGATCTTAAAACCCGCGTCACAAATAATATAATTCTAATTTAGTACCTACTGTTTACAAACAGTTAATAACATTTTTAATAACGAAAAACTGATTAAAATCGTTCCACGTAAACAATCTCGAAAAATATGAGCCAAATCTGAGTTTCAAGCTAAATTAAACCGCGAATATCACAGAAGCTGTATTCGTTTTAAACCGGACGTATTCAGATTTGCAAATGCAGTATTTAAATTGTCACACCTTTTGACTAAAAACTCAGCACGTGATATGACTTTGTGGCAAAAACAGAAAAAAAATGATAATAAATATATTTGATATGCCTATGTACATTTTGTAAATACTGTAATAGTCGTAAGTTTGTGAGTGGATAATGACCCATTCATTTCGTAAAATAATAATTAATTACTATAAAGTATATACCTGTAGTTTTGATGTCATAATCCAATTTGTCGAGCATTTCAGAGTACTTAATTAACTTTTTCACATTTCTTCTTCGGCGAACTTCAACATATTATTCTATTCTATTCATAAAATTCAACAGTACCAGGCATAACCTCTCGATAAAGTGATTCATAACATTTTTTTTATTGAGAAGTCATTTCGAATAATGTAATCGATAGGACATAATTCAACGCAGAATCAATTAAAATTCAAAAATAGGCCACAATATTTGAATCTATAAAGATCCTTCATGTGTGATTCCTACTTCGTTTGGCGTCGCTCACACGTTGAAGGTGACGTCTGAGTACGTCCACAAAACCGTGCAATATTACGGACAAGGGGGTCAGCACGAATAAATGTGACAATCGTAAACGTATCGAAACAGTGACGAATTTGAGATACACTGCGCGTCAACAATAGCTTTACTGTCGATCGCTGCAGCATTAGCCCGCAGTGTATCTTAAATATGTCACGTTTACGATTGTCGCATTTATTCGCGCTCCGACCACAGGACCGCATAATAAGTTGTTTACGTAAATCTGGATACCGATGAATGTATAATGTAATCAGCGACTATTGCCATCACGGTAATCTGATCTTCATAACCATGAAGTTTTTCTTCTCTTTATAATTTTAATTCAAAGAGGTTTTATGCGCTGGCTTTTCTTTTGCTTTACAAAGCTCTAATTGAAAAAGGCACAAGACCAAAACAATTAATCAATTAACATAAAACCTAGCAGTCTATTGACAAACTTACTGCTACTAGTACCTACTCAGAACTTATTTTCATGATTTCTTTCAGATATTACTTTTTAGTTAAATTATGAAAAAGCATTATTTTTTGTAACAACAATTAAGATCTTTGTAATTCACATATGACACGCTATGAAAACATTAAAAACGCATGTGAATGATCACGTGACATTTTGTTCTGAACTATTATTGTCATACTATTTTATCGTTTTCAAAAAAAAGAATTCCAATGGCTTGAACATAAAAGCCTGGAAAAAATAAAGATGGAAATTGAGGAAACTTAAAGACAGAACTGAATCAAGCACTTCAAGCAAAGATTTTTTTAATACACCGATTACACAGAGCAGAAAAAGCATCGATTTACAATCATACAAAATATTTACGTACACTATAAATCGATAAAAAACCCTTATTCTCTCAAATCTCAACAAAAATCAAACAATTTACGACATAACATATAATAATTATAATTTTAATGGCACATAAATTAAATTAAAGTTGAAAGTAGGGATGAATCATGAAAATGCATCTGAATAATTAAAACCGAATATCGGCGTTCTTTTCACGGAAATTAATTATTTAATTAGCGGACATTAAAATACCATGCTTGGCGCCGTAATTTAAGGTGACGGGTATAGCCAAATGCGTGTTTTTGGGGAAACCGAAAACTGTTTTCAGAAAAAGTGATAGCATGTGGAGTTGTGAAACTTATTATTTCCTATAACACATATATTGAACTAGTGTATTGTTACTCAAAATTTGTGCTCTTGGATATAGTTTACTTTTAAATGTTAGTTTAGTACCAACACCTTTTGCAAAAGTGTGGTTTAAGATCCCATTTTTTATGGGTTTGGCAGATTTGTTTGGTACCAAACTCAGCACAGCTATTCTTATGGTTCGTATCTTGTGACTCTAAAGAAAACATTTCTACATTAAGGTGTTTAAAGAAGAAGAAGAGTAGCGCCTTAGGAATTATAAGTGTTTGATTGCTGTGTGCTCGCAAATATACATAAGGCACTGCTTTAGAGTTTGACTATCCGAACTGTGCGCGGCTCATTATGTGTTTTGCGCCGTTGTCAGCATTTTTGTTGAAATTGAAATTGTGACGTTGCCACGCTGACTGTCTAGAGTTTAACCACCACGGCAAAAACTATGCCGTGTTACAAGTTTAACGTGTGTATAGATATAATAAATAAATAATAAACTTGGAAGTTATTGACATTTTTATTTATTATGAAAAATTTCACCCTACCCGTCGCCTTAATTAAAAATACTCGCGGCGAATGAGAGTAACAATATTCAGTAGCGGTAACATTTTATTAGTAGATATAGAAGTACAATATTTCACGCACTGTATTGTAGAATCTTATAAATGTTTAAAAAAAAATTACTTTAAAACCATAAAAAACTGTTAATCAAATAAGGTTTTTTTATTAGTCCGTTTAGTTTTCTAAAGTCTTAAATACTTTAGAGTAAATGCGTGCTACAAAATTTGTGTGTTAAATACTCAGAACAGACAACATAATATATATGCCTGGAAGGAATCGCTGTCATGAATAAGGCCGCCCATTGTACTAAATTAAGTTAGTTTTAAAGTTTTTTGTATTTTCCTTTGTGCAATAAAGTGTTATCTATCTATATATCATACAAATAACATAAGAGCTAATCCAAAATGGCGTACGTAGTGTACTATAGTGTACTTTACTGAAGTAAAGTAAGGGATACGTTCATCCTGGATTAGCACGAATAAATGTGACAATCGTAAACGTAACGTATTTGAGACACTGCGCGCTAACGCTGCAAAGATCGACAGTAAATCTGATGTTGACGCGCAGTGTATGTCAGCTCAGTTGTAGAGTAGTTGTAGTAGTAGAGTTACTATTGAGCCTAGAGAGCCTTCCGTGTATGGGTCGTGCGTGGGTTCAATCCCCACCCAGAGCAAATGATTGTGAGATGAACATAAATATTTATTCTGTGTCTATGTTATATAATAATAAGTATTCTATTAGCAATCTAGTTCTCATAGTACAAGCTTCACTTAGTTATGGACTAGAGTGACGTGTGAATAGTCCATGAATATACATTTATCCTTACTTAAAAAACGTGTAGCTTTTCAAGGCTACCTACTTATATAGCTCTGATAAAGTAGCAGTACATACTCGTAGTAGACGAAATAAACCATAATTAAATACGCCCGAAACAGTTACAGATAATTTAAACAAATCGACAGGTTTAATCTTTATTTGTAATCTTTACGTATGGGAGAAATACCAAGTTTATTTGATTGAATTTATTGATATAAAGTAATACACTGGCCTGCAAAACTAAGAATCACACTTTTAGATTTTTTTTTTCTTCTAAACTATACAAGTTAGAGATCTCAAATAAAAAAAATTAGTTTTATAGCCATAGCTAAGCAAGAATTTTATCAGCTTTTTTTAAAATATACATTAGTAACATTTTTAACTCAAAAAAAAATTAAACAATAAAATAGTATTTTTTAGGTTAGTGTCTAAAAACTCATCTAACATTTTCTAAGTATGTTTTACATGTTATTTCATTCTTAATAACTGGTATTGCCCCCTTGGGCTCTGATAAGAGCTTCAAGCCGGTTTGGCATACTGAACACGAGGTTTCGGAGCCGATTTTGGGGACCCATTCTCTTCTATCAGGGCCTGTTTTAGTGCCCTGAGGGTGGTAGGTGGTAGGTGGTGGTCTGCGGCTTCTGAATAGCCTTCGTAGCTCGTCCCAGGCCTGCTCAATTGGGTTGAGATCAAAGTATATCTTGTTTACTTAAAAAGTTATTGCAATTTAAAAAGTGTGATACTTAGTTTTGCAGGCCAGCGTATATCATTTAGTATTTTATTGAACTTAACGGTTCCATTATTAAATCATAAATCTAATACTAGTTTTATTTAAGGTTTAATTAAATTTATTTCAGAATGTAGTTAAATTGTTTGAAAAAATATGTATCATTAAGTACTTTTTATTTTTGAAATGTTAATTTAAGTAAAGTTGCAAATAAAAGCTATATTTTATATATATATTTTTTTTTTCGCGAATGTACCAACTCGCTTTGCTTACCTAATTACTTACTAGTTTAAATATTTATTTCATTACCTTAGTTGTGAGACGTTTACGTTTACTACGCTTACTTTACTTTGGTTATTTTAACATCAAATATGAAAACACCACAATTTTTAACGTTTTGCTTATTTACTTGTATAAAAATCACGCAACATTTCCTTTGTAAGTACAAATGATTCAAAATTAATTAGTGGTGTAATTAATTTTCCCAAAACCTTATTTGAAACTTCGTTAATAAGATTCTCTTTGTATGTCGAAAAGGCTGTGGCTTAGAGTATTAAATTACAGCTATGGACTACGATCAACATTACTAAATGTGGACGACCGATGTGGCGCGGCGGGCGAAGGTCCGCCTGCGACGGGTTCGATTCCCGCCTTGGGATAAATGTTTGTACGATCTGCAAATATTTATTCCGGGTGTTCTGGGTATTTTATATGTACTTATAATAAAAAATATCTATGTAATGTATTGTATTAAGTATATCAGTCTTCTAGTACCCATAACAAGCTCTGCTTAACTAGGGGCTAGATGATGTTGTCCAACATTATTAAATATATTATTTAAATACACAGGGGCCCGATCGTGCAAAATTGTAACGTTAACGGTTCGTATAAGCAGTAGCTAAGGTTCACCAACGTGTGTACGTAGCGTGTGAAACTTCGTATCGCTGTAAATGGCTAACCGCTCATCTTTTTTCCTTCTTGTGACATCGGTTGTATCATAATCTCCGACTCACTATCGTTCGAATGTTGGACGTGTTACACGTTTATCGCGATCCCAGAATACGTACGTTGGTGAACCTTAACTGCTGCTAGACGAACTGTTTACGTTACAATTTAACACAATCGGGGCCCAGGCATGATAGCTCAGTTAGTAGCACATGGTTCCATGGTCGCGGGTTCGATCCCAACCGAGAACAAAGGTTTGTGTGATGAGCACTTATGTTCATATCCTTAGTCATTTATTTATTGTTAGGTACATGTCGAAGAACCGACAACCGTTGGAGCAAACGGATACTGGAGCGTTTAGGCAAGCGTAGTGTAGGACGCCCTCCGGCGAGATGGAGCGACGATCTGCGGAGTGTAGCTGGCAAACACAACATGAGAAGAGACGGATCAGTGGCGCGTCTTGGGAGACACCTACGTCCAGCAGTGGACTAATATAGGTCAATGATGATGATGATGAGGTACATGTTGGTTACAAAAGGTCTTCTAATGGGTATAATGATCCAAACACGACCCACTAAAGATTAGACTAGATTCTTCTCCATCCAAAGGTTGTCTGGAAGAAATCGCTTTCTTAGCGATAAGACCGCCCATTGTACATTTAGTATATTAATTTCCTAACCTGTATATTCATTTAGTATTAAAGGTGTACAATAAAGAATTTTCATTCATTCATTCATTCATTCACTAAAGATAATGATTTTCTGTGTCTGTGTATAATATTTTTACTATGTACCTATGCATTTTTTTTATTATGTTCACATACACAATCTTAGTCAATACGCGCAATACACAGAAGATTTTCGGAGCGTTATTTTTGTTTGATTTTATTAGGACTATAAGTTAAAAACGGACTGCATATAATAGGATTTAATTTTCAGATTTTGTTTGATATATTTTTTTTATTAGTGTTTTCTTGTTTAACAAAAATTATATGGGTATAACACTTTTATTCTTATAGGAGTAATCAAACCCGCTATCATTCATTAATCCCAATTCCGTGTAACTCAACAGATCTTTATTTTCATGAAAAAGAGATTTCTCATAATCCCTTTTTGAGCTAAACTAACAGGAGTTTCCATTATAACTAACTAAATACTAGGAAGAAACCATCAAAAGTCTAGCAAACTAGAAATTCTCATTATGCAATGGGTAATGGGTACTTTAATATCTCATTTCACTTAAAAAGGTTCTATTATACAGCATTTGAAAAGGAAGCCACAAAGTATTTCACTTTGAGATATTAAACCGTATAGATTTAATTACTCGCGTAGCTGCTTCGCTACCAACTGCGTGGAGCGAGAGCTCGTCGCATTCATTTTACTTTATCTTTCTCTCTGGCGATACCTCATTACTGAGCATCTCTTCTTCACCTTCTCCTTGATCAGATCTTTCCGCTTCATCCTTAGCAAATGAAAAGCTTTATAGTTTTTTTTATCTACAAGTGTATGTAAAATAATAAGTAATATAATGTTCTTATACAAAAAACGATAAAATAATTTAGATGCGGTTCTTTTTTATGGGACCTTTTATTGTGTTTATGATTTTTATTGATCTTTTGTATTTAAGGAATATAACATGTAAACCGAACTGTTCATCATTTATTTATTTCTAAATAAACTAATTTTTAAAAGCTATTTAAATAATGTTATTCTAAAAATCATAAATTTGATTTTCAATTCTATTAAGTATTAAATTATTTTGTCATTAGATAAATGTCCAACAAAAATATTATAAGAAATGAAACTAAAATACTTCTTTTCTCTTAGGTACTCGTACTTATTCGTAAATCAGCAACAGCTGAATTCACTTAAGACATTCCAAAATCCCAGAGCCCACATCACATATAAGTATCCAAACCAAATATTACGTGCATAAAACAATGTAACATCTGTACCCTCAGCTCCCAGAATACTTTGTAGCTCCGTAGCCTCGTAGCAGTATTTCGTAGCTTCGTAGCAACAGTTGCATTCGGATTCGGCTACGATACGCACGCCTTTCGGTAAATGAAATTACCTATAAAACTTTTATAATAAAAAAAAGTTGAGTGATAAATTAAAATGCATTTTGATGAACTTTATTGTGTAAAAGTTGGGGATAAGTTCAAGTTACGTGATTAGTGGTGCAATGGATCGCGTTGATATGATTTGTTTTATTTTGTTCGCGTTTGTGAAAGGTAATCTAGATATTAATAAAAAAGTTATTACCCATGCACTTTTTGCTAGATAAAATAAATAATATGAATGGTTTTTAGACATGGGTTTAAGGTTTCGACTATAAGTTTGATTCAAAGTGAATGATAAAAGTAAATAATAATTATTATTAAGCCTATATTTCACACATCTTTGGTAAATATTAAAGTACATTTTTACACATTTTTTTATTAATTATTATTGCCAGTGCGTTTAAAAAATAATCCTTATTTTTAAAAAGCGTATCGTATTAGATCGTATAACTTAATTATTAAACTATAAGCACTAGCAGTATTGATAATGATAATTTAGCGTTTCAAAATCAAACAGTAAGAATAAAAAAAAAGTAAATTCAAACATTTATATAACCTTACTGCTAACCTCAAAACTATTCTTGACTTAACACAAAATACCTTGAATTTACTAAAAACAAGTTTCAAATTCAGTGTTTTTTTTCTTGTGTTTAGTGTCACAATCCAGTAAACGTGCATCTTTGGTAAAAACTAACGATGAAACAGAGGTCAAAACAACTCAATTGAAAATAAATTCTCCGAATTTTTCAGTAATCGGTGAACCTAAAAGATTCAGACAAATTAAGATCTTTCTTCTCTTTCGGAGTCGGTTAAAAACTATATTTATTATAGAGCTTATATAGACTAAGAGCCTTTTGACTTTGTACTTAAAATTCATTCTTTAAATTTGGTACATATTCTTTGCAGTGTCCGTTTGTCTCCGTGTGGTCGGCATTACTGTCCCAGCACTGAAACAGCGAGGGGAGTCAGTGACCCTCACATGTGACTACGATTTGGAAGGAGGTCGCTTGTACTCTGTGAAGTGGTACCGCGACAATGAGGAGTTTTACCGGTACATGCCGCGGTTACGGCCGCCACAGCATGCGCATCGACTTGAAGGGGTTAAAGTTGACGTAAGCTTTCTTTTCTACACTTATATTATAACGAGGAAAAATTTGATTGTTTGTTTGTTTGTATCGAATAGGCTCCGAAACTACTGGACCGATTTCAAAAATTCTTTCACTGTTGTGAAGCTACATTATCTGCGCTGAACATACTAATAGGCTATATTATAATAATATTTTTATATAGGCTACCCGTGCGAAGCCGGGGCGTACTACTAGTAATAAATATAATAACGAAACAAGTGGAGAGAAGTGTCGAATATAGAACTAAAACTAAATAGAAAATAGTGAATACGAAATATAGAGAAATGTGACTAGGTGCTTATATGTATCTGCATATATCTTCATATTTACAGAATAAAAAGTATACTAGTTCTCTATCTACAACCTAGTTCCAATAGCTTTCTTTAATTTGGGAGTGCGAAGAGTGACATGTCTCTTCTGTGTCTATGTTCCGATTTTGATTTGGGGGTATTGGTGAGAACTGGCAGTTACAAGCACATTAAACAACAAAAGGAAAATAAACAAAAAGAAACAAAAAAATGGCATTGTTTTATACAGACATTACCACTGAGACAGGTGGTGGTAATGTAATAGCTTGACCTCATTAACGCCACTGAGGAGGGAATTAAAGTGGCGAAATTCTACTCAAACATGGTGTGAGGTTGTTTGCGTTATCCATTGACACGATAGAATACCACTGATACTTCCGCTTGTTCCTACCAATTCCAAAAGTAATGCGGTCGTCTCTTGTTTTAGTTGGGTTTTATTTAGGCACACATTTACCCATTAACCCACCAATATTAAACAAATGTTGCCTGGAAGAGATCGCTTTCAGCGATAAGGCCGCCCATTGTACCATACTGTTTACCGCATAGTTTCTAGTTTTAAGTTTTTGTTTCATGGTGTACAATAAAGTATTATCATTCATTCATTCAATACTATCATTTTTATTTCTAGTTAGAGAAGTCGACAGCTCGCCGCGTCCACCTTCGAGAGCTGACGCTGAAGTCGCGAGGGCTGTACCGATGCGAGGTGTCTGAAGAAGCACCTTCCTTCCACTCCGCACAGGCGGAAGCATTCATGGAAGTTTATTGTAAGTGTTTGCCTTCAGCTAGAGTGCAGCAAATATAACATGAAAATTCACCACAACTTTGATGTATTTGTGTTTGTGCAAACTTAGCTTGGTTAGACTACATATTTACATCGTAAATAGTATGCGTAGGTATAATCGTATCGAAATTGGTATGTCATTTCGTAGGTTTCAGAAAATTTTCAGATAAATCATAATAAATAACATCAATATAACAACAACATCAATATAACAACATCATAACAAATAAAATCAATATTAAAGTAAGTAGGTATAGGTATATTAAAGTAATGTTAAAAAATTTTGTATTTGTTAATATGTTTAATACCTAGACGAATTGCTGGCCTCAAGTGTAAAGATTCTAGAGACGAAAATAACAGCGGTTGAAAAATGTTGATGATGTGAATATAAATTCAAGACGATTTGAAAAAGCCATTTGCTCAGAACGAAAGGATAAGGTTTATACAAAATCTACGAGACATATCTTATGGGATAAATTCGCTGCAATACCCTATTGCCATAAAATCAGGAATCTGTACGTAACACCAAAGATAATGTTTATTTCTCCATTACACTTACGTAGATGGCATCTTAGACTAAAGTTGCACATAAAACAGGTTTCCGGCGCCGGTTTTTTGTCTAGCGCTGTTAGAAAGTCATTTTTATATCTAACGTACTTACGTTAGACATTTAAACAATTAATCACATCTTCAACCAACTTTGGTTAAAGATGTGATCAATTGTTTTTGTCATCAATAAAAATTTGTAACGAAAAAGCTGTTTCATACAATATACCTACTTGAATTTGTAACCTAATAGAGCTAATTATGGGCATTAAAAATACCTTAATTATGTAAAAGCTTAGTTAATTTGATGTGTTTGTGTGTATCAATCTTATAAGTGTGCGTAACTCCATAGTCTACATAGATAATGATTTGAAACTCTCACGGTTTTGAACATAGTTTTATTAACAATTCGACCCGTGATCGTGCATACATGTGCCGATATATCGGGAAATAATTCTAATTCACAAATCATGGTAAATATCCCTTTTAAAAAATTTTGCCTTATAGACTATGTCCATATGCTACGTTTATCCCGAAAATTCAACAAATGAATGGAAGGTAAACGAAAAAGCTAATATCAAAATAAAACTTCTATTTTTTCATGTTGCGGTCGGTCACATTCGGCGCTGATAACCTGCTTTCTGTACAAAAATTCTCAAAATCTTTCCACGAAAAAAGAGAAGGTTTCCAAAGGTTATGATGTGATCACGATTTAACGTTCCGCACGATGTTCCTTTTTAACGTCAATCGGCTCTCAAGCCCGATTTCAATTCAGCTAACAAAATTGAAACATAAAAGTAATGTCTCATCATTTTCGTTTACGCACCGTCATTTCCCTTTATGACGTAAAATTTCGAAAAAAATACTAGGAAGTTAGTTTTTTTACGTTGTGGTTATGTGTGAAGAAATTTCTAGATGGAAACGAGTAACTGCCGTTAATATTAAATAATAGTGCCGAATCTGCTTTTGCCAACTAATTTAATATCTCGACTCGAAACCGTGTAGCTTTTCGTAGCGGTGCTCTTTACGCAGGACTGGAGTTTAGGTACAGCTCACCGCAGCATAAAAGAATATCCAATAATATCCATAATACGCTACATTGTACTTAATCAGTATAAAAATAGATACATGGTAGGTATGGTATGTTCACGCATAACTAAGAATTTAAGTTAAAAAAAATGCCCACAAACTCACGGATTAGGTACCTAGGTACTTCACCTACCTTAGAAACTTTTAGAATAGATTTCTGAACGTTTTGAGCGCTAAGTCTAACGTATCTAAGTAGATTTACATGATGACTGTTGCCCAAAGAGTGTTATGAATTAAATTAAGTAATTTTTCGGACTTTGAAAATTGATTGTATTGATGACGTAATTTCAGATTTTCCAAGAGAAAGTCCTCGTATCACCGGCCAGGATCGAGGATACGTGCTTCAGGATGACCTCGACGTAAACTGCTCGTCAGCCAAGTCCTTTCCCGCGCCGGACCTTCACTGGGTTATTGATGGACAAAAGGTAGGTAATCTTTTGTTCTTAGCATGGTTTTATGACGTTAAAGTATCTAGGTGCCCAAGTATTGTACCTAATATAAAAAGAAAATTTTACCAGACCTTCCAGAGCCCTAAAATAACAACAAAGAAGCTTACATCAAGGTTTTTTTACAATAACACTATAAAAATATTTACCTAGGTTACCAACGAGACAACACCCAATCTAGTGACGTGATTTATAAAAAAAATAAATAAATAAAAAATAAAAATATTTATATAGATAGGACCTAAGTAATGTCACTTTACTCTTTACTGTACCTACTCACTCACCATACTTCCGATAAAGGTAAAAGGCTAAGCAAATTGAAGACCTCGACCTTGACCCTAAACCACAATAGATGAACTAACACGAACCTTTTCATCGCCAGGTCACCGATAGATCTTGGCTGATCGCGTACGGAGCGAAGCCCGCGCCCCAAGGTCTTCTTGTTTCGACCCTCGGTCTTCGGGCGCCGACAAAACCTCGAATGAAGCTGAAATGTGTGGCCAGCATCGGAACTCATAGACGAGAACGAACTGTCACAGTTGGTGAGTTTTTCTTCTGCTTAGAGATTAGGACGTTTCTCATTCTGCAGCCTAATTCTGGCCTAAATCAATGGCTATAATAGTAACCTTATAATGACTTTGAATATGGCATTCTGATACCCGTTAAAAATTACTTCCTGTTTATGCTATGATGTGACATCAACCATCGCGACTTCAGATGAATCATGTAAAATTATTAAAGCTATGAATAGGAATACCTACTTAACTAAAAATTTGAAGTAGCGCAACGGATTTTAAGTAATCTTAGAAATAGCCCATTTGAGCAACTTTTCTGGAGATACTGAAAACAATCGAACTTAAGACATAAATAAGCAATAGGCTACTTTTTTTTATTATATTCCAATTGAAACTAAAATACTTATACTTTTTTTTTTCAGAAATGAACTCATCTGTCTGGGGAAAGCCTTCAATCTTATTAATTATCTGGATAAGAATAACAATTTGTTTGTTTTAACAAGTGAATGGTTAGGCAAGCTAATGTAAATAAATGTAATGTAAATGAAACACTTATCTACATATAAATAAACTTTTCTATCAAGAGAACGTGTGACTTTGATTTGATCATCCTAATTCAAAACCTTTACCAACTAAGTACTTATCCTATTTAACAGTCACTTCAATAATTAGGTACTACCTAACTAAATAAAATAGTATTCATTATTTAATTTTATTTAATTTCTTAAATAACAAAAATTATAAAACAAAGAAGGGATATCATAAATAATTAAGTTTGAAGTTTACAAGAGTTCATATTCAGACCTAATTATATTATAATTATTATATTCTACATATTGGTAATAAAAATATTTATTATGTAACTGTAAATATGTAGCTCTTTATGAAGCCCCTAAGTGAAAACCTTAATTACGACGCAAAAACTTTATCACAACAATTATTTTATCTATTCAAGTATTTTTACTATTTTCTTTAACATTATATTTTAGTACAAAGCAAGCTACAACTGTATAAAAAGCGATATAAAATATATAATTGTAACTTAATACAAAATAGGTATTTAATAAAATTGACATGCAGATAAAATACAATCAGGGTCATTTAACTTTTCCTAACTGGTAAAGGGACTCGAAATCTGTTGCTATCAAATTTGTCATTGTGAAGTTAGAGACAATTAGTAGGTATGCACTTTTAAACTGCTTATGAAGTGTTTTTAAGAAAATTTTATTATACAGTTATTTCTTATCAAATGAATATTTTGATTCAATTCATAAACACCTAATAAAATCCTGAGTAAGACAAACTGCATAATATTAATTAATTTTCAAAGAGGATTGTATATTTCAATCAGAACAAAATGTTATGTGCTCAGTTAACAACACACTTGAGGTGTGTAAGATATAGGCACTGTGCTTCATAATAACATTATATATAATCGTAAATAGACAAATTCGGTGACCATATATACCTAGGTATTAACCTTCTTGTCCAAAATCTTCCATGAACTTCCTTAGCTTTGTCATGTCCTCATCGTTGACAGTTGGTTTGGAAGTTGCTAAGGAACGCATCATATCCGACATTGTGACCGGAGGCTCCCCAAGCTTGTCTCCGGGAACTTCCATCCATGTCATCTCTATAGCTCCAGCCTCGCCCGGGGAACATGGAGTCAACAGATCATTCACAATGGTATCAGGGTCGGTTGGACTAGGACCGGTGATTTTCTTGAAATGTGTAGCCGATTGTACTTTCCGTACCGGCTGCATCAACGCATCACGGACTACAATGCTGATATCAGCTCCGGAGTACCCTTCTGTCTTTGCTGACAGCACTTTCATATCCTGCTCGGATAACATGTGCCTGGTGTTACCTAAGTGGAGTTTAAACATGTCTAGTCGAGCATGTTCTTCAGGCAGAGTGATGTAGATTCGCTTTTCAAATCGCCTTCTGATAGCAGAATCCAGTACCCAAGGGATATTGGTAGCTCCCAGTACCAAAATTCCATCCATATCATTCCCAACCCCCTGCATTTGCACCAAGAACTCAGTTTTGATCCTACGAGCAGATTCCGATTCGTTATCAGAACGTGAAGAGCAGAGAGAGTCAATTTCATCAATGAATATGATGCTTGGTTTGTGCTGGCGAGCCAGTTCAAAGAGATTTTTTACCAGTTTCTCAGATTCACCAAGCCATTTTGAAACAAGGTCAGATGATGATACTGAGAAGAATGTGGAGTTATTAGCTTCAGTTGCTACAGCTTTAGCTAGGTAAGATTTACCAGTACCAGGGGGTCCAAAGAGCAAGATACCCTTCCATGGTATTCTTTTACCAGTAAACAGATGTGGGAATTTTATAGGTAGGATCACAGCTTCCTTCAATGCTTCTTTGGCAGCTTCTAAGCCCGCCACATCGCTCCATTTCACATGAGGTTTCTCAACAACAATTGCACCTTCAAGCTTTCCCTGCAGTTTCTTCTTTTCTGGGTCATCAGAGTCACTGTCGCTGTCACTTTTTTTGTCCTCATTCTTAGAGTTAGACTCGCCATCTTTGACAGGCTTCTTTTTTTTGTCTTTCTTAAGGTATTCTTTGAGTTTTTCAGCCCTGTCTAGGTATTGGAGACATTTAGCTCTTATGCTTTCCTTGGCTCGTTCACCTTGAGCCTCATACTTTACTGCATGGAGGAAGTACTCAACACCATGCTCATAGAGACGCAGGGCTTCCTCATAGTTTTTATTCTTGTCTTCCTCTGTAGCTTTTGTGACCAGATCGATAGCTTTTTGTAAGGTGTTAGTCGATGCCATTGTTATTGAGCACTAACCTGAAAACGAAAAATGCTATGTGTTAATAATGGAAGCTACAACAGTAGAAGAAGAAATTACACTAAGGGGGGCTAAATATATAGACCGACTTCAGTGTCATGCGAACCCGTTAGCTAGAGCACTGGTCGAAAACCCCACGGAAACAAGACGGTTGAAAAGGAGCCACATCCTGGACAATCTTAACTAAAGAGGGGAGAAAGGACAGTTGTGTCTGGATCCCAAACATCACCCATAACCTTCAACTCACCTGCCCATAGTACACCAACTGATAGCAGATCAAAAAGGAACAAAAAAAAAAAAAAAAAAAAAAAATGTGTTAATAATAACAAATCGTAGGTAGACATTATGTAAACAGTTTTGTACAATAGATTGTTCTAAATATGTATGTCATGAAAATGGAATCACGTATCATTTTTAGATGATCCCTTTTAGAATTCAGATCTGACAATCTGGATCAAGGCTATATTGGTGTATATGGAGGATGCAAAGTAGGCGCTGCCAAATAAACCACATATAATTATTACTGTGTCACTTTTTAAAAGCTTTATAACTTAATGTGTGGACTAGTACCAATGTCTTATTTACAAAACAAGGTCTATAGTTCCTCATCATTCATGGACCAGGTGGCTGGTCATGAATGATGACTATTACAAAGTGTTATGAGTGACAGTGTGTAGAAGACTAAACCTACTAAAACCAACTTAAAAAATATGCAAAAAATAACATTATAGTTTAGTTTCTCTGTCAAAAGAGATTCTTGCGTATGGGAGCTACGTACCAAGCAGGAAAATGAGTCATGGAATCAATATTTTTATTCCTTCAGTATTTTGATTTGTACAAAATATAGAAGTTACTTGGCCGTGAAAGTTGAAAGGACAAGACCCTACCACGACTTGGATTCGTATGATGCTATGAGTTCTTCTTCTTCTTATCGTGTCGATGCTACAACTGTATTTTGTTGTAACATGCTATGAGTAGAAATGAGAGAAGCTATGATCTCATAGCTAATGGAGATCAACATGGAAAAACATTCATATTGTTTTCCACTAAATAAAGCAAAAAGTTAATACTCACCGTGCTAAACACAGTTATCATAAGGTAGCACACCTACTTCGCAATGATTTATAATCATAGAAAGCTTGGAATCGTTACAACTTTTGTTTTGTCGCAAAATAAAATAATCTCCCGAACCGAATTCCTGTTTGTCTTGATTGATTGAGAACGTAATGAACAGTTAGACATTGACAGATTGAAAATGGTACTAAGTGACACTGACATTTATAAGTTACAAGACAGTTTTTATTTTTTATCCTCATCGTCAAACTATGAAAGAAGGGGTAAATAAGGTACATACTGTTTTTTTGACTCAAACAAAACTACAAACGTTATTCTAGTATGCATGCACTGCCAGCTCTAGAGATAGAGCATAATCATCATACATCTAATGAGGTTGGATTATGAAATAAAACACACTTTCAAGGCAAACCACCTGTTTATTATTGCTTCCTTATCTACATAGTAGTAAGTAGCTATAGAAACTATCGAGGTAGGTACATAATAAATCTAGGCCACAACTAACTCATAATTAATACCGTTATTAATTAGTCTGTCTACGAGTTTGGTTCCACGAAAAGCCGCCCCTACGTTTACCACTCCACCTCTGCAACAAAATTAAAATGTAACCAACGAGATCGTTATACTTAGATCAATAGACGTGATATCAAGATTTATTAGGAGTAAGGCCGTTTGTCCACCGCCGCCGTCACCGTCACGTCACCGAGAACGAGATTATTTCGGGCCAAGTTTAATATGGCGGCCGGGATGACGGCGCTCGGGTGACGGATGTGCGGTGGACACGCGGCTTAAGTAAGAGCGGGGGCACACGATGCGTTGCGGCGGCGGTGCGGCGCCGGAGCGGTGTCGCTGCGTCGTCTTACATAGAAATATCTGTGGCATGTCACACGATGCGCTCCGGCGCCGCACCGGACTTGCAACCACCAAGACGAGGCGGGGAGGGGCGAATGCGTTGCGACGTCGGAGCGGCACCGCTCAGTTGTTTTATCAATAGACGTCTTTTACGATTAGTGTCCGACCGAAATTTCGGTTTCGGTTTCGGTTTCGGCCGAAATTCGGCCAAAATTCAAGTTTCGGCTTTAGTTTCGGTTTCGGCCAAAATCGGCCGAAACTTTTGCCTAAATTTACTTATTTCGAAAGTTGTCGTGCACGCTCGACTAACTTCGTTTCTCGCGGCAACGCTTTGGCGGACGGTGGTGACCCTGTTCAGGAATTGTCGTGCGCCGTTCAGTTAGCTCTGTAGCATCAAAACTTAGTGCGTTATCGCACTTATCGCCCGACGCAAACATTATTTAGAGGCTTTGTTTAGGTGGAAATGATTTTATGTCACATTTTGTTTCGTTTCTGTACTTGAATTATTTATAGTTCATTATATCTTATACATATATAAATATTAAGTAACAGTAACTTCGTTTTGTTGTTATAAACAAATCAAGTCACATAAGAGACAGTAATTGAAAAATGTATAAGTAGTGTTTAATTTGCTAAATTACGTTGTATAGGTAAACTTATTTAAAGATTAATTATAAATAATAAATAAATACATGTTCATGGACAATTCACACACCACACCCTAGTCCCAAACCAAGCCAAGCCTGTACCATGCTAACCAGATTGCTGACAGAATACTACCATACAGTTTTTTTTTGTAAATACGACTCAGAACTAATATTTTTGTTTATCACTGGGTGTTACTATGTAAGTATCTATTTACAAAAAAATATGTACTATAAGTATTTTACCAGCAACCCTGCTCCCACAGTATTAGCCCTGCTTAGCTTGGGACCTGAGTGTCATGTGTGAAATGTCCATAAATATTATGGTTTTATTACAGTTAGTTTTTTAATTGTTTTAAAGTAAAATTCAGAATACACAGTTGGTAAAATGTACCAAAGGAGAATGTGTAATTTTCTACGGAGCCACGACTAACAAAATCGTCCCTCACGATTGCCATAATACGTTTGAAAGGGATTATGCAGGCCTATCTTTGCAATTTTTTTATTGAAAATCCATCTCATGGAAGTCGAGATGTTTTAAGAAACTATTTTTTATTTAATGTCGTATTGCCCCGAACTCCGATGTCCCACAAAAATGCATGTGATTGGTTGCATTTAAATTAATACTAATTCAATCTGTAGAAGTTGATTTATTCCTGAAAATCATGTAGTATTGTAAAAAAATACAATTTTTCAGAAATATCTCGATTCTTTTTTAATCAATGTAAGAATCAAATTAAGCTCTTTTAATGCCAACTAAATCCATTTTTATCCTCTTCAGAATTCTGAAAAATACGATGTTAAATTAAAAGATTTTTTCTGAATATCTTTGGGATGGATTTATTTTCGTAATTATAGTAAAATGTAGGCCAATAAAAGCCTTTTCAAACGTATTAAGCAACTCCGAGGGATTTTTTTTTTGTTGGGGGACCATTTTTTGTATTTTAGGGAATTTTATACTTGACCACGTGAGTTTCGGTTTCGGTTTCGGTTTCGGCCGAAAGTGAAGCCACGGCCGAATTTCGGTTTCGGTTTCGGTTTCGGCCGGAAAACCAGTTTCGGTCGGACTCTATTTACGATCCATTTTCATTAACAGACTGTCCAACGGTGCTACGGCGCGGCGCCGCTGCGACATAACAACGTTACAGCGCCGCACCGCTCGTGTGCCCACTGACACGGTGAAATCTTTGCGGTGCGGCGCCGCAACGCATCGTGTGCCCCCGCTCTGAATGTATGTACCGCTACTTCGGCGCCGTCATCTCGTTCTCGGTGACGTGACGATGACGGCGGCGGTGGACAAACGGCCTAATCCGTCAACTCGTCTAGCATATTATTAAATATGTAGCTAAGTTCATAGGAGGTAACCTAGACTTATTTGATACAAAGTTACCTAGTTACGTATTTGCCTACGGCAGTTTAAATATTTTTTGGGTAATCAGGTACCTACCTACTATAATAAAACGCATTGCTTTGGAACTTGGGTCCCATCATGCGATCCCGTTAACCCCGAGTTCAGAGGGCTTAGACCGAGCTTGTATTTTATAAACTCCCTACTCTCGAGCCGAGAGTCGTCTCTCGGATAGCCATACAAAAATGTATGTACCTATGGACATCCGAGAGACGACTCCGACTGTCGGCTCGAGAGTAGGGAGGGAGTTTTAAAATACAAGCTCGGACTACGTCCTCTGGCCGGCGTCATACCGAACGAACTTGGCCTTCTTTTTCACAGTTACTTAACTCGTTTTTGTTGTAGGTAGGCAGTACGTACAGTAAAAAAACCTGTTACATTGTAGATGCAACACGCAGCACACTGCACTCAATAAATATTCATCGATATTTCATAACGGCATTTAGCTTGTCCCAAACTAAGAGCAAACTAACTAAGCTTGGAATCTAGATAGATTTGGGGATAGATAGAATAGGTACCTAAAAAGTGGGTACCTAAAGTACCTAAACACCCACTATCACACTAGATAATTTAGAAAAAGGGTTAGTAGGTATATTTTATTATACTTAAGTAGGTACTATTTTTGAGGAAAGGTTTTAAGTCTAAACTCGTTCAAACAACGTTATTCTCTCTTTTGGGGACTTTTTTTAATGGACTTAATAATGTTTATTGGGAAACTTACTTTGGCATTAAAGTTCGATCCTTTAATAGTGTTATGGCGGAAGTTACCATAGCTATTGCCGTTGTTTTGTAGCCATCGCATGAAGACACCTTGAATAAAACATAATCTTACAGCAATCAAAGTTATTATAATAAGTTATTATAACACTGCGTTCCTACAAACTAGGTAGGTAGGTGCTCTGTACCACGGTCACATTATGTTTTGTTTTTTATCTTTACCTTGTAGGTACAAAGGTAATTTTTACTACACCTTACTACGTAGATTAGCGTAAGTAGACAAAGTTTTTTTTTACACTGACCTCGACATATCTCATACGAAAATAGTTGGTAGGTAGGTACTACTACCCTAAAGTACCTACTTAATTTAATGTAAGGTCAGTGTGGGTAAGTCCGTCTAGGCCCTAAGTCCGTCTAGTGGCAATAACTTCCGTTTTTGAATAGCTAGAGCCATATAACTCGGTTGGTAAAACAGTATCATTGAGTTTGTTCGAACTAGTGATAATAGATGTCGCTAACATCTTAATGTTGGAAAAAATGTGACAACCAATTTTTTCCGCGAATTTAACTTGAAGTTGAAGTTTGACGTCTCGTCGAAAAATGAAAAAAAAGATGTGAAATCTAAGAAGTTTTCTGAGTAGGTATCTGTGATAACGTAGACCATTTACAGATTCGGGAATGTATATCTGGTGTCCGATTCAAAAATAACGCATTAGTTTCGTAATTATAACAAATAGAAAAAATCCAAGCTTCGAATGTTATAGTTGGGAAGTCCGTCTACTATACATAAGGCAAGTCCGTCATATGCCGGTCTTGCCTTAATTCCAGATATTGTCAACCTTTTTAGTAGTTCAAATTTTATAATTATTTTATACTGTTTTTTCAACTTGTAAGTATTATTCGCCTGTCTACGAAAGTGAACTCTTTTCAGGGTTAAGCTTGCCTCTGTAAATCTAATCTATTAACGTTTATTTTTCTGTATTTACTTTGTGTATAATAAATAATTAAGTGAAAGATGCACTGGTATGTTTGCAAGAGGACTAGCATCACCTATAAGTATTCTTTAAAAGTTTATAAATTGTGAATACATATTTTGAAAGCATGGAACTATCCAACCTTTTTTTTTAATTTCTGATTTTTTATACCTGACTCATGTAGCATGGCACATCATGTCGGACTTTGTGAACATTTATCGTTTTAACAAAGATCTGGTTTAGAAAATTATCCCATACTCACTTATTTCGTACTGGCAGAAAGTGTTATAAATGTAGCTACAGATCCGGCAATAGTTTGCCACACCATTTCTAAATTCATACATTACATTATTAACGATTACTTGTTTACAAATAAAGATTCTTGTGTATTGATTTGTATGTTATTGAAAAAAAAATCGTAAGTGGGTACTTTGTGAAAATGTTTACAACCACTGAAAGTACATCATCAGCAAAGATATGCCGGACTTGCCCTTGATTTTAATAATTTTATTTTTCTTTAAAAGTATACCTTATAATCACACGTTTAAAACACTTATTTCAACGGCAGCTTTTCATCATTTATCGATAAGGTTTTCATACATATTGGCTCACTAGTTACGATTTTATTGCTACTAGACGGACTTGCCTCAAACTGGTTGGGAAGTCCGTCTAAATGCCTACTTTACAAAAAAATGCTATAAATCTGAAGACAATTACAATTAACCCTACTTTTAGATAGATATGGAAAGATAAATGTAATACCAATATTTTCCGACTACTTAAAGTAACTAATAAATTTTATTTCGATTTTTAAAGTTAAATTGAAATTCAATTTAAGAAAACTATGCCGGACTTGCCCACACTGACCTTACCTACTTACTTAAGTACTTACTTAATACTCTTTTATTACTTACCTTGTATTTAATAACTTTGTTTGTTGGTTTGGATAAGTCTTCTACACTACTATCCCAACCTTTGCCGATCAATGTGAAACTGTATTTGACAGCCTGCATCATCTTTTCAGAAGGTCCTTTATGCGACATGTATCCTGCCGTAAAGAATCTCGGGTATCTCCTTAGCAAACTGCTAAAGCAATTAAAATAGCACAAGTAGTAATAGAGGTAGATCAAAGGTATAATGATGAAGTGAATCAGAAGTGGCATCGTTGTGTACTTACATCTTGAAGTGAACTGGCCTCTTATTATGGTGTTTGTGCATGTATCTTTCTGAAAACTCTATAACAGTTTCATCTGGGCCAGGATATGGATACCATAGCCTTCCTAGATTACAGTGGAAAAACTTCCTGGAAATGCAAACATACTGATATTTATACCTAGATATAAAAGTGTACCTACAAATTTTGCAAAAAATACCTGGAAAGTTACCTGTTCATTTCTTGCGGCATTTCTCCTATAGACTCCGGGAAGGTTTCTTGTTTCAACCGAGTGTATTCTCTCATATTTTTCAGCACGTAAACAAGAGATTCCCATGTGCCGTAGTGTACAAGACAGTTGCCAGGCCAAGGGAAATATGCTCTTTTCGGTAAATCCAACTCTAGGTAACATTCAACAGAGTTCAGTGTCCCTGAAATCAACGCCAGTTTGAACCTTGCCGCGGTAAGTCATTACAGCATCAGCATTTCCCACTCTATGTGCAGTGCATCTACCCTGTTCTTTTTTTCATTAAATATTGTAAAGAGGAGCGCTTTAGCGAGAAAATAATAAGAGACTTAAAGTACCTACCTTTAAATTGTTCGTCTAAATGCAATAGCCCAGATGCAGCAGGAATTGAGGCAAAGCCACACGACGGAATTATTAGCACGTTAGCATTCTCAGCAGCTTTATGGTGGTTCTGATAGAGATTCAATATATGCTGAAAAGATAATTTAATATGACATTATATGATTAGGTAGTAAGCGTAGGTAATTTACGTACTCGACTACTTAAAACGACTTCGACTTCCAAAAATCGAAAGGATTGTGGTCCAAAACCTTAGACTATTCTGAATCTTAAAAGAAAACCACTAAACTACGTGATTCAACAGGTTTCTGAGTAATTAAGTATAAACAATAGCGAAATAAATGCCGCACGCATGTTTCTGAATAAATCCACGTTCTACTTACGTTTATTTCAGCAGATATATCGACATAATGAGTCCTCGATTCGATACATGCTTCAACTATTTGCTCACTGAAAACTGTATTCGGCCCAACGCAATTTAAAAGAATCTTTGCTTGACTGGTTGTTTTCTTAAGTAAATCGATGTCATCGACGTCAACATTGAAAACGGGTATATTTGATACATCCAAACCTAAAAGTACAATATATAAAAATCGGACAGTAACATAACTAGCCCAGTCTAAAAAGGTAACCTACCGTTATTTTTTAAATCGTCTATTAACTTTTGAAGCTTTTCAGGTGAACGTCCAGCAATACCCCATTTCAAATCAACTGTTTCTGCTAAGCACTTCACAACAAGAACACCTGTGAAACCGGTCGCGCCGAGGACAACAAAATCGAGCTTGGCCACGTCCATATCGTCTTAGCTCTGCGATGGATATGGATTTAAAAAAAACAGAAATACCGGGTCAATTCACACCAAAGATTACAGTGGCAGCGAGCAGTTTCAATGGCATGTAATATAACGGTGTAATTTGAGCCAAAGTTATGCTCGTTCTACCAAAGCTGTACTGTAGGGGAACCTGTTGTACCTTGGACAGAGTTGTACCTAGGACAATCGTGTTTTAAAAAAAAAAAAATGGTAGCACTCCGGGAGTGCCGGCAGAAGTGAAAACTTCAATATTAACGTTGTGTTTTCACTTCAAAAATATAACCACAGTCGTCATAATGACAATTGTGATTGTGATTGTGTCATGTCATTGTGTCACATTCGCGCAAGCGCGAATGTGACACAACGACGAAGACAACGAAGACACAGACACATTCGCGCAAGCGCGAATGTGTCTGCGCCACAACACTATAATTGTTTGAGTCATACGTCGCGTGACCGCAAGTGTGTTCTTTTGTCGTCTCTTGTTTTACGAGCAATGTATGAAAATTAAATAAGATCTTACGCTTTTTCGACGTCACGTGACCCTGACGCGAGTTTGAAAGTTTTTACCCACCCAGCGCCGCTAAAGAAGTTTTCACTTCAAAATGCGTTGGTTTTAGGAACTGTTGTCTATATTATTTAAATCATCATTGATCAACAATTACGTCAAATCAGTTGTGGTTTGCCAGCTCTAATGGTTACAGCGTAAAAAAATAATTTCGTTTTTTTTCATTAAAATGTCAGTTTTTTAGGTTTTTGTTTTTGCTATTTTTTTCAAAATGATGCATGATTAAAAAACGGTTTTATTTAAAAACTAATCTTAGTATATATAGCTATTGGACAACATATGTCTCAGATCCTACCTCCAATCACAAGTGGGTGTACAAAGCTTGTGAAGTAAAGTAGTCGCGATGTTGTACCTTGGCGATCCAAGTTACGTTGTACCTTGGCCACCATCATTTGGTCGGCATTTATATGCATATTTTTTTTGAGTGCTAATTAATTGCAGAAATGGTAAAACTTATGTTAAATGATAAGAAAATAATGAAATAATTAGGTTGCAAGTTAAAATTACGTGATTAGAGACCAAAATATTGTCATCAAAAATTTGCTATAAATCAATTGGCGAAGCTTTTTACAAAAACAACCTTTTACCTATATTTAGTTGTTAATAACTGTTCCTTTTGTTAATTGCTAATGCAAATATGATTGAATAATTATTATTTAAACAAAAACTAAATAAATTACAGCTGAAAATATTTTTTATGTCGATTTGAACCTACACTGGCCAAGGTACAACATACACTGTCCAAGGTACATCTGGTATGTTGTACCTTGGACAGTTTTGACTTTTTTTTTCAAATAGCTAGTGGTCACAGGTTTTTGGGAAAATACATAGTTTTATGATTGAATTATGTAGGTAATTGCATGGTCTTTACATACACATACACTGGACAGATATAGCTAGCACCATTATTTAATTAAAAATCAAAATTCAAAAAACTGTCCTAGGTACAACAGGTTCCCCTACCTAATAATATTCTACGCACATGGGAATTTACAGTACCTACCTACTTTCTTACAAAGGGCCAAAATAATTTATTCAACTTTCGCTTAGAAGGCGTAGGTACTCAATTTTGAAGCAATATCTTTAAACGATTGAGCTGATTTTATTTATACTTACGTATAGTTAGGCATATCTCGCGTGTAATTAAGTTATAATTATTGATAGTAAACATTTCAAGTTAGTGCGAAATTAAAAAAAAAGTATAAAATAAAAACAGTTGTAGGCAATATATTTCATAAATCTCCATACATTACTGAACCATCTTATATTTTTGCTATCTATATATTTCTTCCTGCCCTGATTACTAAGGCAGTGATCACTCATCAATGTATTTTTTTATGTTAAATACAGGTATGGGTGATTAAATACCTATGAATTATGAAGTAAACTTTTTGTGGATATTTTATTAAAACTTAGGAAAGCATAGACATAATATTATGATTGCTTTAATAAAACATTATAAAATAAAATTAATGATTAATTAGTTTTCAAAACACATCAAACTAGGTAGGCATGTATAGGCGACAAAGAAATTGGTTTACCACTCTAAGGCTGAATATCATTTGCACCTACAAAACGTCAAGGACTATTTTCGCTTGACAGATTAATAACTGCTACCTCAGAATCTGTCAATATGTAATCCTTAGCGAATAATTATGTTACTGGGAGATGTCATCAAAAGTGGTAAACCAATTTCTTTGTCGCCTATACCTAGATAGATCTTATTGATTTATTTTTCTTCTAGCTATGCAAAATACTTAAAACCTGTTACTACTTAATTAAATTAGATTAAGAGTGTTGAGTCTACCTACCTAACATTTACTACTAGGCAAAGTTTGTTTATACAATTTGAACTTTCCCACATATTTCTTCAGTTGATCCTTTGGGTAAGGTTTGATAGCTAAGCAAGTTGCAATATTTTCAGGCTGCTCTATCCATAGATTGTGTAAAATTGAGTTTTCCTCTAACTTTTTTGCAGTCGCCCGTAATACATCTTCATTTGGAACCTGTGGAATTCAGAATAATTTTTAATTTTACCTACATATTTAAGGTAATAAAAATTAACAAAATAATGTTGATATAATTATTAAACATTGAGTTTGTCTACCTATAGATATTACACAGCAGAAATAAGTACCCACAACTATATTATTATGTGTGAAGTTTAGGCATAAAATGTTAGAAATCAAAGCTCCCAGAAGATCAATAATTCTTTTTCAGAAGTCTCAAAGCGGACTCCTACTACAAATGTATTCCTACTAATATCGATAGATCATTCTTCTTTGACAATAATGTAGATCCTTGAGTCTAGTTGGAGTCTTGAAGTCAAACAAAATTGTAGATAATAAATCAAAAGATCTTACCTCCAGAACCACTTTGTGCATATCATACATGCCGTCAAGATATCGCTGTGTTACTTCGTCTTCTCTGTTCAAATGCATACAAGCTGTGGCTGCATGACAGGCCTGTGAGACTAGAGCTCCAATAGTCCAACCCATGTCACTCAGAAGATCGCTTCGCAGCAAAATGTATTGCACGATGGTATTATTAGCCATCTTTTTTGTTTTGATTTCTGAGAATTATTTGTGGTTTTAGTTACTTACAGATATTTAACTTTTAAGGTAAGTAAGAGGCAGTATTCAGTATGTAGGCACCTTGGTATTGAGTACCAAGTCACGCTTAGTCTGTCCGTGGAAAGTGTAGACTGGAATAGTAAAACGCTAGAGAGAGTATTTGAAGATATTTGCAAGTAGAGAAGTTTAATAATATTGAAGTTGTTTGAGGTTAGGTGTTTTGTGTTTTCAGCAGATGTAAACAGTTTTACATTTACATCACAACAAACAGCTGACTTGACTACCTGTGCCGTCTGTGGCACATTTCTTTTTCATTACAACTTATGTCATTTACAAAGATCTGTCCCCGTCATTCATCTAATAATGACAGTAAAAAAGAAAGAAACCGCACGCACGGCACAGCAGGCAGGCGCACATGCGCACACACACTAACAAATTGTGTGTTTTCTGTTTTCGTTTTCAAAGCATTTGTTTTTACTATTTACGCAAAAATACTGTAATTATATATTACCATGGCTTCCGGATTAGAAAATTACGTGAATCAGACTGTGTCAGTGATAACTTCTGACGGCAGGAACTTCATCGGCACATTGAAAGGATTTGATCAGACCATAAACATTATATTGGATGAATCCCATGAAAGAGTGTTCTCCTCATCCACTGGCGTAGCGCAAGTAGTGCTCGGACTTCATATTATAAGAGGAGATAATGTTGCGATCGTCGGCCAAATAGATGAATCTATTGATAGCAGATTAGATCTTGGAAATATTAAGGCTGAACCCTTAGGAGCAATAGCTCATTAGTAATAGGTAATAATAAATTTATTTTTTAAGAAGCTGGTGTTTTATTTTATGTAAGTAATTGAGTTTAACCTAACTAAGTACACTGTTTAGCAAGCATTGTTATTATACCTATTATTATCTTTATGGCATAGTCCCGTGGGCACAATTAATATGTATTCAAGATTATTGGGATGTGTTTATTCATCATTAAAACAAATCTTTGCATTATTATAATTTCATTGCATAGTAATACAACAGACATTTTAAAGGCTTTTTTACATAAATGTGGAAAGCACATATAATGAAAATTCATTAATTTGTTTAACTCTTTAGATTAGTTTTCATAATAGAACAAGACAAATCAATTATGTCTAAAAAGTTGATGATGATGATTTGCCTTTTCAGAGAAGATTAAACTTAAATCCATATGACGAGATATTAGCTTGGAGCTCCTCAATAGTTGTGTTAATCTCAGGCTTAGAATAGTTACATCTTCATTTGTCTTTGTAACGACAAAAATTGAATTGGATGCAGAAAGAGACTAAACATAGTAGTATAAATATTCCAAACTTATACATCGGTATAGTATAACATTATTGGTAAGTCCTATTTCGTTATAAGTTATGTACTTTATAAAGTAATCTACTTACACCTTTACTGTTAGTTCATTTGATAGTAACAGTTCATATTTCAGTTTTTTTTATAACAAACTTAAGTTAGCTAAATTATAATGCAAACAACAAGTGCCTTTTAATTACTACATTATATTATAGACATTATTCTAGCTAGGTATGTAATTTTATAATAAAATATCAGGAATGGTTATCCTAAAATAAATATATTAATAACAGATTTATCACAATAATACCTACAACATTTATTATTTAAATTCTGTTAACCTAGAGTCCGGCATACTAAAAAAGCAACCCTCATTTTACAATCAGCAGTATATTAATCTGTGATATTATTTAACAGTACATACTATTGTCAGATGTACATAGTATTCAAATGTATACAATTATCACAATAAATATAACAATTATTGAATCAAAATCAATTACCTAGTCTTTATCTGTAAAATCACTGATATCATTGATCTCGATTGATCCGAGTTTTGACACATTCTAATTTGACTTTTTGGTTGATCAACGTTTCAGAAACCGGCCGTAAGAATCGTCATTTATACTAGGTGATTCTAGATGCCAGTTCCACACAACCAGAGCTTAGAAGAACAGGCAAAAATATGTTATATCATAAGTTTTTATAACGTGAGGGTAGTTGCTGATTCAGTACCGTTATACATCAGTGGATGTGATGTAATGAAAGTCTAAAGAGTGTGGTTGAAGTTTGAACCAAGATTCAACTATCTTATTTAAAAAAGTTATTAACTAATAAGAGAAATGTAGATAAATTATACTATACTTGATATCCTTTTCCAATTGGATGACTACAGAATTATATTTAGGGTGTGCGCACACCAATGACAAGACTGCTAAGACGTCACTCACTTCAAATTGTTTTATTTGTACTTTGGTTTTTGCTGAGCCCATTCAAAAAATACAAGTAACAAGTGCAATAAATTATTATAATCTACTACAATATTGTAATACATATTTTCCCATCTACCTACCGACATAATATTTTTTTGTACCTTGTATTGTTTGTAAAATAAGACCCATAGTTTTTTTTATGAGTAACCATTGTTATTGGAGGGCTGGATAAGTATAATCTCCTGATGCCTGAAAGAAAAACAAAATTGTTTAATGCATTAAATATTTTAGATATAAAAATCAGATAACATACAACCTTCTTTGCTACTTCTAATATTATTATTTACTTGTAAGAATTTCATACATGATCGAACAGAACACCTCTATGCAAGTATGTTTATTACCAACTTATTAAGTACTAACTGTTTCCTCTAGATTTAAGAAACTACTTAGGTTGAATACCACTAAACTAGTACTACTTATATAATTTTACAACTTAATACTCATAGATAATTTATTCACTAAAGTGAATGTGAACTTTTTACGCCTAAGTTAATGATGGTACCTGGCAAATTCCATGCACACTACTCAGGTTTAATTATCTTAACTTTTATGCCTTTTCTGAAAGAGAAAATGTAATAGAATGGTTATAAAAGATGCCACAAGCGGGGGCTACTTTACATATTCGAGGGAAAAGTCCTGTAAATAATCCTTTAAAGCCGTGGTTTCTATAGATATTTCTCGCGATATCTTATGTCGTGTACCTAATCGTAGTAAGTGACCATTGCTTTTAAAAATACATTGTCACCCTAACGTCGCACTATGTCTATCACTCTAAAATATAAAGAAGTCTCATATGTCTCCAATTGCAAGCACACCCTTACCCCTAAAACCGGTAGACAGCAGTGCAGCCATCATTTCATGGTGGCAAAAATAACTATGGTGATACTGCTTTTCCATAAAACTACTACTTTGCTGTACTATAACTAGAAAAAAATCTTACCGTTGCATTTTCTCTATATACTTCTGAGTGTTATAAACTTGGAAGAATTGTTTGCCATATTCGAATGTTGCTATCATGATGGCACAAGCGGGGGCTACTTTACATATTCGAGGGAGAAGTCCTGTAAATAATCCTTTAAAGCCGTGGTTTCTATAGATGTTTCTCGCGATATCTTTCATGTTTGAAGCTCTCTGCTTCGCTTTATTGCGATCTGAAAGAATTGAGTAAGAATGAGACAGGTAATAAGTACACTAGGGATGTTAGGGAGAGCTAGATTGTGTCAAAGGTACTATTCGAAGTAGTCATATGTTCCGCTTTTCAGTGGTCGCCACTCAGAATATGTATTTAAATTTAGGTTTATTTTCTACATTATTACCTACACTAAGTATTATTATGTACTTAATCATGTAATACATGTAAATTTGATTAATATCTACGAGTTATACAATTAAATAACTTTTATGAACCTACAATACTTACAGAAATGTGTCTTACCCGCATATATTTCTTTTTCGCCTAATTCGATCTGCTGATGTGTTTTCACGACATCGAATGGTAGTGTTATTAATGCAGCTATCTGTAGATAAGTACATAAAAAGTCACATAAAATAATAGCCTAGGTAATCTAGGTATACTAACTTAGGTTATGATACCTACTGTAATAATTATTAGCCTAGTCGACATGATTGTAAGATTGATATATTCATTCAGTTACCTACAACACGTGCGACTTAACTGCGTATCTACCTCGGTGGAATACGTCCACATTTACTCGCCCGCTCGCTCTCGTGCGACGAGGACGAGAGCGAGCGGACGAGTCCGTCACTGGATGACGTCACAGCAGGTAGTTTAATGTGATTTATGATATTTTAAAATAATCTATGCAATAATGTTTTAAACTTACACTGCCTGCTACAGATCCACAGAAGAAGTTGAATGAAAACGTGTTCTTTTCAGAGTCTGGTTTGTCGAAAGCCTTTTTCGTTGATTCAAACGTCGTCCAATATATACCTGGAATTATATGGTACAATTAATTTTCTTCACATTTCACTATGTTTGTAATTATGTAAGTATTAATAAATATTTAATATAAAAAATATACAATTCTGCAATGAAAATACCTGAGAATGGTACATCTCTTAGTAGTGTTGATCCTAGACCTCTGAAAAGTCCTCTATAGCCTTCATGGTTAATTACTTGACGCAGCGCTATATTGATTTCTGTTAAAAAGAATATCATGTTAAACAGATGCCATTAGAAATACTCATACAACTAGAAAACTTTTTATTTGTAGTATAAATTGTACTAAGCATGTACACTTGTTTGTCCCTTCACTGTTCGCCTTATTAGAACCTGCTAAAAGCTTAGCGCTGAATAAAAAGAGACAGCAACAACATTATTCACACCAAAAGATGTTGGTAAATAAAACGTGATATAATCACATAAATCTATCTACTTATACATTTTAAATTTTAATAGTAGGTAGTAAAAGTTAGGTTAGAATACAAACAAACCGGAATAAGTCAACTTCTTTGATTGCATCTTAGTTCTGATAAGTTCCAATGGGCTGACTATAGTAACTGCTGTGGTTCTGGCAGTGGCACCTGCTATTAGTGGTATCCACATAGGTTGTGTCACTGTAATTATTAAAATACAATTTTGACTTAGAACTTTTCAATTCATACATAGATTATTTAGTCAAATCCCAATTTGACTTTGACTGTCTAGGCAGTTTTTCATCATAAAGAGTCATATTTTTTTTATAAATAGGATATGTTTGACGACCGATGTGGCGCGGTGGGCGATGGTCCGCCTGCGACGCGGAAGGTTGCGGGTTCGATTCCCGCCTCGGGATAAATGTTTGTATGTTCTGCAAATATTTATTCCGGGTATTCTGGGTATTATATGTATAATAAAAAATATCTATCTATGAAATGTATTATATTAAGTATGTCAGTCTTCTAGTACCCATAACACAAGCTCTGCTTAGCTTGGGGCTAGATGATGTTGTGTGGATTGTCCAGCATTATTTTATTTATTTATTTATTTATTTATGTTGCTTGGCATTTTACAATAGGTGAGGCCACAAGAAAATTTAATATTTGTTGTTAGTGAAACTTATAACGAAAAAAAACATATCTTCATTCATTCAAATTATACAATAGGCTCATGTTTTTCTAATTACCATGAACCTTGTAGTCAAGGCCTAAACCACTATTTATAGTTACTTTCCATGTTTACTTCTGCATATCTTGAACCTTAACGTATTGACTTTATGGTCCATATTTATTTTGCATTACAAAATACAGATATATTCAAATTTTGTAGCTGCTACTTTTTTGCCAGTCCTTATGTCATTGATAGTATTATCTTTACTTACTATCTCCAGTCATTTTATTGTATGTGGTCTTCATTTTATATCTAAGTTGTTCATATGACACAAAGTATATCACAGTGCATGGTAGTGCTAATACTAAAGTTGGACTAAGGCCTGACCATAAAGCAGGAACTCCTTCCAGTTTAGCTATTTTGTAGAATGCATCCTGCAAAAAACAAAAGATAAAACATTACAATTATGTAAATTATCACATTAACATACTATTCCGGAAACCTATGACTTGATATTTTATCCCTTTTTTTATGAAAAATAAAAATACCAGAATAGCTATGAATGTAACAATACAATAGCAAGCCAATTCAATTAGTTAAATAACAGTTAAATTCTGTCCAACAACTATACCTATCAGTTGACAATAAGGTGGCTATGTTTTCAACTTTTTATTCACAAACTGTCGCCACCTGAAGTGACATTATGTTAGACTTATGCAAATAGCTTACAAATGTGCCGTGAAAATGTACTCGTCGTGGAATCCAGGCTGTTTCTCCACAAGGACATAAGTGCTCCATTAGTCCATTGCAGTAGAGGTAACATTTATTAGAGAGTAGTGCCTTCTGCTGCGCTTGTAATCGTATCTTCACCACATCAAGTGGAGTCACTATAAAAAGTAGGTAGGCTATGTAGTTAACGGAATACTTAATTATCATAAAACTTGATTTCATCACTTTGCTGTCTATTATTTACTTACTGAACAGTGAGGTTATAAGAGCACCAGAACAAGCTGATGCCATTTGCTGAAACGGAGTAATCCTAAACTGAGGATCGTCTTCGCGGATCATTTTGCCGTGATTTGAGTTTCTAAAATACAATTCGAGATTATTTGAGAAATACACCCGGTTTCACAAAACAACCAAGCGAATGTTTTCTATTTTTCAAGGTTTTTAATATTCTAGCCCAGCTGTCTTGTCCTATCTGTCACTGTCAATGTCAAAGACAGTCAACCATCATAATGATGTTCATGTAAAAAACGATACCTTTTTCGAAAGAACAATAATGTCGTAGTGTACTATCGATACTTTGTGATTAAATCGTCAAAATATTGTTTGGTACGTGTCTATATGAATTAATATTAAATACATACTAATAAGTAATAAAAAAGTCGTTACCTGTAGTTTATAAAACACCTACTTATAATAAGCTAAATTAACATACGTACTAGTTTTCTGAACTGTTAGAATCGCTCTTAACGTAGACATTAGTTGTGAATAAAAATGAAAAGGAATAATTTTTATAGCAATCTAATAAACTACTAAACCGAGAAACGAGTTTGATTTTTAGTTGTTTTTTCACAATTATTGTTTTTAGTCGATTAATTTTAAACAAGACACACTTTGGGTCGCTGAGCCAGCGGAGTTCCAATTTTAAACAAGTAGAAGAGATTTTTTACTCAAATGTTGCACGTAACAGCTAATGTATATGAATTAGTGAATTACTTCCCAGATTGCCTTTACTGCTGCTAGTATTTATATTCCATGAATGTATTCACAAAATTATTATGTGTGATAAGCAATACTTCATCGACATCTAGTTTACATGACATAACTTAAAAAAAATAGTCGATTGTAGGTAGTGCTAATACTACTTTCAGTTTACCATGATCTACATAGCATGTAACTTGTATACACATCACTAATTCCTTCGATCAAAAAATCAGTCAGAAAATCACTGCCACATGGATGGAGGGCGTCATTGTAGTTATTTTACAAAATTAGAATCAAATCGTGTCGTAAGAGAAGACCGTGTTTTCCGTGTACAGTTCGGTAAATGAAAGATTTTTAGAAAATGTTTTCCAACGTTCCCCGATCTTTGCTGTGAGTATTATTACTATTTTAATTTCGGGGTTTACATAACGTGTCAGTTGTTTTTAGCACCCAATTTCGTGCTTGGCTACTGAAACAGCTTGATCTGGATTTGCGTGTTCTTTTTTTGAACATATTTTTACTTGATGTGTATCTATACAATCGCATCCGGTGCAGTTACACTAAAATCTTTAATCTCACAATAATGCAGGATGTTTTATATTATATTTTTTAAAGTCTATAGTTAATCTCAAAAGCCCCTAGTAGAGGTGAATAATCCTGTTTTATTTGAGATTGAGAGGAGAGGATACATTTTTCCACAGACTCAAACAGTACTACACAATTGAAATGTAAGAAACTATCTACAGTCTCTGAGAAAAAGTTACTAGGAAACCAAAGAAACTATGTAATTTCTTCAATTTTTATTGTGGTTTATGCATAAACTCAAACCCATAAAACTACATAATACATACAGTGAGCTCCTCTTTTTATTTTCTTCTTTATTTTATGATGTCTCACAAAGATAAAACAAAGTGCAGACTTACATTTATCAAATTTCAACACAGTAGGTACTTATCTCAGACTAAATTTTTGCTTGCCTTATCATATTCTTAATAAATTTCCATTCTTTGATTAATAATTAAATCTTGCTCAAAAATCAATAGGTACTTATAGCTTTTGATTAACTAGATAATGATAATATTTAATACTATGTTGATACAGATATTCTGAATTAGAATTGATTTGTTTATTTTGGACTACAATCTAAATCAGACATAACTACATAGTTAGATTATGATATCACAGCTTTATTATCTATCTTAGTCTATGAATGTATATTCTGACAAAATTGATAACAAAATCAACACAAGAACCTGCCAATAATGATCAAATTATACCAAATCCAACATTTCACACTCCGGTCCCAAACTAAGCAAAGCTTGTACTATGGGAACTAGATTGCTGTAAGTACATGATTAAAAACCACTTTTAAAAAAAATGGAGCTTTGTAATTAATGTCATAATATTAAACTAAAATGCTTTGACTGTTGTTAGTACTGATGGAATGTGTGTTGAACTGATGAAACGGAAACCTATTTTTTATTTATTCATATTTTCATGTCTATTTTAGTTAATCATTTCCATGTCTACATAAGTGGGCATATCCCATAGTGTAGAATTGTTGCAAACATTATCTGTAATATCTTCATTAAAATGTCAATTATATTGTTATCTGTTTTAAATATCTTGTCTTGTCTAGAGAAGAGTATGATGACATAATACCACTCATATTAAATATTTTTAAGTGGCAAACAACACATTCTAAAATTATAATTATTCACAAACAACAAACAGTAAATAAATGCTTGCAATGCTAATTTTAGCCTGGTCTCTTTCACTGACTTGGCACTCACTGAATTTGCCTGAAATTATATGTGCACTTGCAAAATGTTTGCTACAATGAATTGGTTCTAATTTTCTGTAGGTTTTGTGAATAATCCTGATTTAATTTAATCTTCATAAGAAAATCATACAAGTATATATGACAAAAACTAAGCTACAAGATTCTTGCCATTTTATGTATGAATTCAACCTTAATTCTTTGTAAGAAGAATAATGCATAAAATTGCAAGAACTAAGCGGCAAGATTCTTGCCAGTTCTTCTAGGCTTGCAAGAAACTGACTAGAGTTGCCATTATACAGGTTAATTGTCTCTTTTTCAAATAACTAAGGTTGATTTTCTCTTGAACTAAAAGATTTATGATAAAACATAGTACCTATGAAGTTATATTGTTTTTTTATGAATTGATGGAGGGCATGGTTCACAATATTTCTTTAAACCTACTGGTTTTTGACTGCAGTAATTGCAGAAGCTAGAGTTTACTGAGATAGGTAATATGGTAGACAAGTTTACAATCAAAAAAAAATATGGGTTTAATGAACATCATAAAACAGTCAACATTTATAAGGTGATATTAGATATTCATAAATATTAATGAGTTCCTTTCTAATATTATTATACCTATTCAAAGGTAATTAGAATTCTTATTACTCAATTAGATTAATTAGATATTTAAACAGTAGATATAAGTACTTTTATAACTTTAAATGCTATTAAATCATTTAAGATTTTAAGATCATTTCGCGAAAATCTTGCAAATCTTATCTGTAATATCTTCATCAAAATGTTATGTCTATTATATTGTTAAATGTTTGAAATATCTCGTCTTATCTAGAGAAGAGGACGATGACATGTTTGTCTCAGTTCTGTGCCAAAAACATATACCTGGGTACTACAGCATTTTCTATAAGCAATATAGGCCCAGTACATATCATATCAGTAGTAGGTATAGTATTGTATAGTAGGTACTTATACGTGTACGTAGATTTTGGCATGGCCACGCGGGATTAATTAAACTGAAATTGTCAATTGCCGGCTGGTTTTAAAGCTTTAAATCGCCTCGAAGTTTTTAATACATTTGGGCATCGCCCCTTGTCAGCTAGTAAGATATGTGTGTTGAAATTGGCACTTTACGTAACAACCTAGCAAAGTCTAGCGTAACCTAATCTCTATGCTTTCCTTTTAGCTGCATGCAGCGCCTGCAACTCACCTTTGTGAGGTGCAGCTTCAAATCTGGTCTAAGTGCTATTGTGAAAATACTCTCAGTAGAGATACCTGCCCACATTGCAATGATCAGCATAATAGCTCTGGTGCATTAATACTTAGTCGGTTAATAGTCGTCTAGTTACTAACCATGTAACCAGTAATTTTTAAATTGATTACATAATATCAACTCATTCAGAAGAATGCTAATTCCCACTCATATTGTAGTAATTATACTTAATCGTGCAGTTCTATGAATGAAACAAGGTTAGGCTGATGTTACCGCGAACTTGAACAGCCGACATTGAGCGATTCTTCGAGTATTGATTTCCATTGTTTGTGATTATACATACGGATAACTACTATGAGCAGGCATGGATGGGATATGAAGGCCGGATCTTTGGCACTCAAAGAACTAACTCACATAAAAATGTACATTTTACAGAATTCTGTCTATTTATAACTGTGAAGGTATTTTAATGCTTTTCATGACAGAAATCTGCAGTGAGCGTATTAAATCTACTTATTTCAAAATGATCCATCCATATCCGTATAATATAAACACTGTTACTGACTCAGGGTTGCAAAAATAACTAACAGTAAGATTTGTATATAGTTTTTCCGTGTGAACTTCATTGAGTTTTAATGTATAAAAGCTGTGAAGTAAACTGTTTGATTCTTTTAACGTTTTACTTGGTTTAATGCACTAACTAAATCAGAGGACAGTATTCACTGTGTAGGCGTGGCAATGGGACTGAAAATAGATGGTGTTTGGAACAATACACAGCGTACGCTTAGCGTCAGAAAACTCGTGAAATTATAATTATTTAAAATTGTATCATAAAATACAATTTCCGGCTAAAATAATTAGCACAAAACGTTTTATTTACCTAACAATTGTCACACAACTCAATAAGGTTCTAACAAATTGAAAATGAATGGCAGAAAATCACCGTATAATGAGAATAAAAACGTTAAGTTCGTAAAGTACAATCAACCATTTACATTATTGAATGTATTAAATCTCTGTAAATAGGTAGCCTGATAATCTGCATGTCTGTAATGAGCACATTATCCGTAGTATTATGTCCATCTAGGTATGATAATGCTACAATTCCACTCCGTTTATGAAGTAACATTTATATATTTGAAGATTGTATAAAAAAACTATGTAAATAAAATAGTTGACGTGAACCGCAAATACTTATTATAATTGTGTAAAGTGGCTACTAACGGCAATGTTTATTTCACCAAAAGCACCTACCTACTCTATATTTAGCTAACTGATGATACATTTGCATATATATTAGGTGGAAACTGTGGCCATAGCTTTGTCGGGGCCACATCTGTTAGTGCGGTTTCCTGTAATCTAGTTTGTCAGTTTGAATTCATAGGTAACCTAGCTTTTCGGTTTACACTAGTTACAATAGTAGGCTACTATTCAATAGCTCGTAGTAGGATATAATAATTACAAACAATTAATATTAACAATAATATTAACAATAGCTCTGGATAAGCTACCACTAGCTAAGCTAACGCTAGTGGTAGCTTATCCAGAGTATCTACAAACTATTGATTAATATCGTATTTCGTATTCGTCACATTTAAAATGATGACCTTCAGACGTGGCCTTGTCCAGAACGTTATTTGGGAGACTTAAATAGAATCGTCAATAAAGTCAAAATGGTTTTCAAACACAGTTTTACTCTGTTTTTAATCTAGTTTACGCGTTTATGTTATAATTATCAGTTACATAAGTAAAAAAACACATGTAATATTGTCTATTATCATGCGTTCTATGTTTATGGTTTTAAATTTTTAAACAAAACGCAACATGCTTTTTATCGGCTTCTAACTTAGGAGCCATTATCAAGGTCTAGTTCATGTGGTCAGCAACGTAACATCATATTCGTCATGGTAATACCTACTGACTCACACTTATTTTGCGTTAAATTATGTAGGTATGGGTAAATGATGCTATGAAGTTTACTATGATGTCATCGTTATACGTATTTTACGCCAATATTCATTGAAAGTCCAATTTTTCCTACAACAAAGCCAAAATATTTTTTTAAAATTAAGTTTTTTCGCAAATTAAACTGGCTACACAAAGATTATACCTATTGATAATTTCCGTATCTCGTAGATTGTGTAAAAACAACTTTTAAACTACTAACACTGTTACGGTATGTATCCAAAAAGTATTGGATCAAATACTAACGGAACCTACGTTTGAAAAACGTGACAATTTGGCAAAACCATAGCAAAGAAGTTAGCTATGAGATGCGAATGAATCACGTGCGAAAGACGATTCGCACAGTGATTCAGGGAAATGATTGAGGTGGCACGACTCACATTTACTTGACATTTCCTATTATAGTAAACCGTATTATGCAACCAGTTAAACATACGACTTCTACGATAGTAGATTTCAAATATACGTCTAACTACAACTTTGTTTCAACTACGTCAACGCAATATTTAAATTTATATTTTCCAAGATTAGCATTTTGAACAATCGTTTTTCAATCCAGCTCGATATATTTGAGTGACATTGAAAAACTAGCGCATTTTTTGCTAGTATCCCTATTGTTTGCTGATTACAATCACGTTTATCCTTGATTATATTCATTCTTTCAACTTCCTACGAAAGCATTGGTCGCGTCAATGAAAAACTGTTGTTGAAAACATGTACCGATAGCTTGATTATGTTATGATGCAAGCTGAATAGTGGTAGCGCATTTTCCGGCCGTATACTGATGTTTGTCAATAAAATTCCCACTTCCTGAGCCTAGTGACAGTTTTCTCTTGAAACTTACCTTCTTGCAGATGTTGCACGAACGCTATAAGCTCGAACAGAGCGTTGGCGTACGCGCTGACAAAATGCTCAGCGCTGGAGCCGTCATCCCCGGCCATGACTTTCCGGGAGTACCACGAGGTCACCGGGAACATCATCTGTCCGAACATGGTGCGAGGCATCGACCATTTGAGAGATCCTCGTCTTAATAAGGTAAGAAACTATGGAATGGTGGTCACTATTCCGTGCAAAAACATGTCATATCTAATTAAAAAAAAATGAGTATTAAGTTTCTTCTCGTAAGAGTAGAGGAAACTATCATCAGTCTAAACTTGTTCTTGCAACCTTAATAGTACTTACTTGAATAAGTTTAACAATTACCACAAGGGTTTACTTAGTGGACGAAAAAGTAGGTATAAGGACTATTATGATATCGACTTGGGTTTATAACGCAAGTTATACATGTACAAAATACCAGGTTCTTAAAGTCTAATCTCATGAAGTGTAAAAATTGAGATTCAGAAAAGCAGGTTATGTATGGAGTAATGGTCCTCGAATTATCCCCTAAGAGCACTTTTGAAGACTATAAATATTTTTTATTTTTTGAAAATCTGTTTAAATTGAAGCTTGGACTCGTTATTCGCGTGTTATAATATTTATTGTTGTTTCAGGGTCTCGCATTCACGTTAGAAGAACGCCAAGCTCTTGGAATCCACGGTCTCTTAGCGGCGAAGTTCAAATCTCAGGAAGAGCAACTGGATATTTGCCGGATATCCATCGATAGATACGAGGATAATCTTAATAAATACCTCTATCTCGTCGAGTTACAGGTGACTAAACATGATAAAGGTACTTGTTTTAACGTTTTATAGGTAACGGATACGGGTGTAAGGTTTAACCTGTTAATAATAATAAATACGACATTGATTCTTCATAATCCCCACCTTGTAATGTCCATAAAACTTACCTTGTAAATTTATTTATGCAATAATCTTCAGGATGGGAAAGAATCAGTGTCACGTTTGTTTTATCTATGAGAAATAAGGAAAATGGTACTTAACTCGGTTGGATAAGGTAACACAAATGGATTATTTCTTAATAACACTATCTACATCCTACGTTGACGTACCTACTTGGGAATTACTTACAATTTGGGAATCACAAATACCTTAGACGTCATTTTGATGCTATACCTACAGATTCAGATTATCGATTTTGTTTTTTTTTATTCTTTTGATCGAACTCATCGAAAAGGATGATGATTTCTTGGAAGCACGGGAACCAAAAGCTTTGAAAATACCGACATCAAACGAGAATTGAGTTTCTCGGGTCGATGTTTTTTTTATCAAATAGGTACTGAGTAAATCCACTTTTCAGCTTCGATTTTAATAACGTTGCGAAAGAGTATCGAAATACGATACGCTTTTCGTGAATCTGATAATAAAAACTTTTTTTTTATTCTGTTTATTTTTTAAATCACAACGTTCCTTTGTTTTAGTTTAGACGTAACTGATTTACAAGTGATAAGATAAATATTATGTTTATCAATTTTACTTGTTATCTACAGAGATAAGTTACTAAGTATGTCATATTTAGTTAAGTAATTTTTTTTAGTGAAATATGAGACCTAATGCACAAGAATATAAAATTTATTTTAAAGGTATTCTTCACATCCATACCTATATCATGTAATTTTTAGTTTCATTTTATTATATGTACCTAGGTACTATAAGTTATATTATTTTTTTCCCTATGAGAATATTTTCGATATAATAAATAAAATATAATAAATATATCAGCTCAATTATTATATTCGCCTTAATCGAGCAATAACATTAATTCCCCCCCATTTTCATCCAAAAAAATATGCAATAATATTTACAGTGATATTGACTTATTGCAGGACAGAAATGAAAAGTTATTCTTCAGGCTCCTAGCGGAGAACGTTGAAAAATATCTGCCGATTGTTTACACGCCGACTGTCGGTTTGGCCTGTCAGAGATTTGGACTGATCTACCGACGACCCAGAGGGCTCTTTATCACAATTAATGATAAAGGTCACATATTCAACATTCTTAAAAACTGGTAAGCCTAATTTTACACCCCAGATACTTTGCTGTGCGTTCTGTAGTGGAGTTTTTATCACCGCGCAGTGTAACTCCAAATTTTTTTTTATTCGACATTTCATATAAAAGGTGGCTATTTCGACCTATAAGATTTATTAAGTACTTATCTCAAACATCCTATTACATGTCTATACATGGGGTTTTTATACTTTTTTTAACGAATTAAGAACACATTTTTTTCTCTGAAAAAACAAATATTATTTTTATTTTCTGAATTGTCAAACGACCTTCATTAAATGTCATTATCGGAATAAAACATGAATTACGAGAATAGCTAACACGTTACGCGTAAAGACTAAATAATAAAACAAGTTTCTAATGACATAGTTTTCTATTGTATGTTCAACATCAGTCTTCATATCGATCCAGTATAATGTTTCCATTGTGCTATGAAAGAACTATAAATGACGTGGTCAAGGCTTTGGGCAGCAAGGATTCCCCTAGATTTTAATAAAATGTACTAGTCAACCGATTTGGATGAAACTCTGAATATAGTTTGTAACTAGAATGCCCTCGTGATTTTTAGTCTCGTTCTATTATTCTGATAAATATTCGTATATCAATACCATTCTTAAACCACCATAAATAGCCTGTGATAATCATATTATAACGTCATTAAGTCCAATATGCTTGTAAACAAAAGTACCTACAACTTAAAAGGTGTACTCAATATCGTTCCAAAAATACTATAAATAGCTTGTGATAATCACAATAAACAGCCTGTGATAATCACATATCTCTTTTAAATTAAAGGCCAGAACCAGACGTGAGAGCAGTGGTGTTCACAGACGGTGAAAGAATCTTAGGTCTAGGCGATCTTGGGGCGTATGGAATGGGAATTCCAGTCGGAAAACTGTCTTTGTACACCGCCTTAGCAGGCATCAAGCCTCATCAATGTCTACCTATCACTTTAGACGTGGGCACTGATAACCAGGTAACCTAATATACTTACAGTAATTTAAAAATATTTATGCATAAATAAAAAGTATTACAGAGGAAAGCAAGTTCTTCCAACTTACCTGTAATGTAATTTAAATTGATAAATTTGAAAATTATATTACGGTGAGAGAGTAATGTAAGTACTTAAAATTCTCTGTATTATAAGCTTATGGACAAAGCTTAGCCCATAAGTTACAATGATAAATGAGGTATAAGGCCTAATTCTTTCATAGAAGTTAATTTTATATACTTAGTACTTTTTAATTTTTGAAATTTCACTTCTGCATACTTACAAATAAATTTATCTTATCATTAATGTTGTATACTAGACTTAATTCTACTTGACATACATACATACTTACTAAATAATAGTTGCAGTAGTTTCACACTTCAAGGTGTAACAAATATAAGCCCTAAACTCTTGTTCTGTTTGAGCATCGATCTCTATTCTACTAGTCTATGCACTTATTTTAGAACTAATAGCATCAACTATAACATTAATAAATACTTCTAGGATTTACTCGAAGATCCCCTATACATCGGTCTGCGACAAAAACGGGTCCGTGGCAAAGAATACGACGAATTCATCGACGAATTTATGGAAGCTTGTGTACAGAGATACGGACAAAACACTTTGCTTCAGGTATGATATTAATTTAATTCTGATTCCCATATAAACATTTCGGATTCGCATATCACTTCCTACACCCAAACTAAGCTATGTATAAATAAATAATAAATAATGCTGGACAATCCACACAACATCATCTAGCCCCAAGCTAAGCAGAGCTTGTGTTATGGGTACTAGAAGACTGACATACATAATACAATACATTACATAGATAGATATTTTTATTATACATATAAAATACCCAGAACACCCGGAATAAATATTTGCAGATCGTACAAACATTTATCCCAAGGCGGGAATCGAACCCGCAACCTTCCGTGTCGCAGGCGGACCTTCGCCCACCGCGCCACATCGGACGTCAAACTATGGGAACTAGATTGCTAAAATAATAATACATTTGTTTTGTAAACATCCAGAATATAAAAAACGCTAGGATCCAGGTCTAGTTTCTAACACTCATAGAAAGCGTGCAAAAAGTCTGCGTGTGATTCGATATTGTTGACCAAATCAGTTAGCATAATCTCATACAATTACTTGATATATCATATTCCGATACCCTATCAATAATATCAGATAAAATCAATCAAAGTTGTTAAATTGTAACAGTAATGACGCAAATAACGCCTTATCGATCTCCCTGTCTGCAATCTTATAACCATCAGGGCTGTCCAAACTAGATTGTGTCTAGAGCCAGTTAATATTTTTTACTTTGTACATTTGGGGGGAAGGGGGCGCAAGATAGTAATTAAAACAAAATTCAGGTAAGTGTGTTTTTTAATATAATTTTATTTATCATTTTATTAATATAATTTTACATAAATTTATCTTGTAAAATTCTATAAATGTATCTTGCATGTATGTATATGTATATGTATATGCATGCAAATAATTTGCGCTAGTATCAGATATAGATAAAATACTTTGTCTTATTGAAAATTTGCTCATCAATTTATTTTTATTGAAACAATAAAGATTGAAATATATTTTGCAGACCGCGGCTTGGACAGCTCTGATCTTTATGATACTGTTGATTATAGCTACTTCACGTACTCACATTACTGCATAGATAAAAAGATTAGATTACTGTTTATTAATGCAACATATGTATATTTTTAAGAGACGAGTGAATGGGTATCTTCTAGGCAAGTGTGCTACATCGTAGACCGCATCGTCACTTAACATCAGGTGAGATCGCGGTCAAACTCTTGCCTATAACTTGTAAAAAAAAAAAAAAAATGTAATATTTAATATGGTACGTAATCGGTATCGACGGTTAAGATGCGATTTTCTTTAATACAAATTCAGTTAAATTGTAATAAATACATGGTTCTATATACACAAACAAACATAACACTATTACAGTATTTAAAAAAACGTACATTTTTAAATAGTTAAGCAACTTGCAGACGTTTGAGCTATTCACAGACTATACGATCTATACGGTACTGATCGAAATCAGTACCAATAAATATAAAAATAAGCTCTCGCACATTGATGTAATAATATTGTCTGACAAACAGTAGCAAAGTGAAAATGAATTTAATTCGCGAGAAACAGTGACGCATCTTGTCATTCAAAGGGCAATGACTCGTCTATTTTGGTTTCTATAATATTAGTAACACTATTTTAATAAGTCTCTAAGGAACGTCAAACTAGAGCCAAAGTATTTGTTCCAAGCATATCTTGCCCAAGAACGAGATTACTGAAAGGAGCAAAGGGAGGCCTTTGCCCTGCACTAGGAGACATCAGGCTTATAAATAATAATAATACCTAACTAGACCTTGTGTATTACGTAATGTTTTAGGTGGTTAAGTGTACACAGTGAGCCTACTAATACATTGTTGGGTTTCACTAAAATGTAACTGACTCGTGATGTTAATGGACATAAATGTTATTATTTTATAGCTAATGGTTTGGCTCAAAGGTTTCCTCATATGAGACTATGTATTTATACATGGATAAATTATATAAGTACTTAATAGTGTCAAAAATAAATGTCGTTTGGTAGGTTTCAGAAAATTCTAAATAGCACTAGATTCCCTCAACTAAATCGAACATTTTCAATATTATACGCATACTGCGTACGCCTGTATTAAGATATTGAAACATTAATGCATTCACATTGAATCTTGAAAATATTAAAAATATTATTTTCTGATTTTCAAATAGCGTCAAGTCTCTCTCTATCCATTCTTCAACAAACATAACTTAGTATCTGATGAAATAAATTTATAAATCCAACATTACTGCTTGTACTTTTGGCTAGATACATTCCTACATGATCTTGGTAAACGTGTAAAGCTCTCTAAGGCTTTAAAGCTCTTTAATGACAGGTTTTTTTTAATTTACTCACAATTCGAAATTTACAGTTCGAAGACTTCGCTCTCTTAAACGCTGGACGCCTTCTGAAGAAGTACCGCAACAAATACTGCACGTTCAATGACGACATTCAAGGCACGGCCAGCGTCGCCGTCGCCGGACTAATGGCGGCCGTCAGAGTCACTAAACGGAAACTAGGAGAGAATATCTACCTGTTTCTTGGAGCTGGATCTGTGAGTATTGACTTAAATCATTAAATAGATTATTATTTAAACAAATAATAAATTATCATGGACATTTCACACATCACGCTATATCCCAAACTAAGCAAAGATTGTTGTATGGAGACCAGATTGCTGAAAGAAGAATGGGTACCTACTTCGGATCGTGATAAAAAAAAGTACCTTAGTCACATTTTTAAAGAGCTGCAGACTCGTAAATGAAATGGAGGCCCAAATATTTAAGGGAAAAACTCCATGATTTGTGTGGATATTACAGAGTAATTTTTAAAATAGTATTTTTTTTTATAACTTAGCATGCTTCACATTTTTAAGGTCTTTAAATGCCATTTCAAACACAACTTTAGCTGTTTTGTTGAATAAATACCAAAAGTGTTGACATTCAAAAGTCACTTGATTTAATTCTGAAATAATCGAAAGCTTTTCGCATCCCTTGCCTGATTCGTACCTTTTCCTGATTCAAACTTTGATGTTCATTCACATATCAATAATTTCTAGTACAAAATCATCAAAGTATTTTGTTTTACAAGTTTTAGGCAAGCGTTTGACCGCGATCTCAATTGATGTTAAGTGACGATGTATTTTTTATACTTTCACAGGCGTCCAATGGCATAGCAAACCTAACAGTCGCCGCTATGGTGGCTGAAGGTCTTTCCGAAAGGCAAGCCCGAGACCGTGTCTACATGTTTGACGTCGACGGTCTGTTATCTACAAGAAGAGAAGGTGGTGTCCCGGAACACGCCAAATCCTTTGGAAAGGACATCGAACCTGAAAAGGACTTTGAGAAGTGCGTCGCTAAGATTAAGCCTAGCTGTCTTATTGGTGAGTTTAGAGATATGTTTTGATGTGTATGGTTGACAGTAAGCTAAGAAAGTGTATTTTGAAACGTTAAGTCATTTGTTATAAATTGTTCTAAGTCCACTATAACGTTTCTAAAAATAATACCTCTTTAGAAGAGCGCGATAAAGGTAGGTAAGGGTAAAACGGGACCCTGTTATTAAGACTCCGCTGTCTGTATGTCTGTTCTTCTGTCACATTACTGTATCTCATGAACCGTGAAATTTTCACAGATCATTGTATTTATTATTATATTATATCTGTTGCTGCTAGAACATACAATAAAATGAATCTTTAAGAGAGTTCCTATACGAAAACGTGATTCTTTATTTTTGTTAGATTTTAGTAACAACAGCAGCAATAGGGTAAAGAAACATAAATATTGTTAGTTTTTACAATCTAATCAATCTTACTCATTTACGTTATAATCTTACGCCATCTCACAGGTCTTCCTAGTTTGGGTACCTATGTCATCCATCCTGAATTGTTAAACTAAGGAAGTATCACCTCATGTTAGATAATAATGATCCTGTAAAGTTTGTCGTTAACAAATAAATTTATCTTTATTTTGCTCATTTATTCCAGGTTGTTCAACAGTCGGTGGTGCATTCACCACTAATGTGTTGAAACAGATGGCTCAGAACACAGAACGACCGGTCATCTTTGCACTTTCCAACCCGACGAGCAAAGCCGAGTGCACCGCACAAGCTGCTTATGATAATACCGAGGTAATTATACTAGTATCAAACATTTAGTTTTATACTACTGTGAGTAATAGTAGAGTTTTGTGTAAAAGGGACTGTAAAAAAGGCCTATTCTTCTAGGTTTCTTAAAGCCACCTAGTATATGACAATTTACATCATCCTTCTGATCTAACTTCTTCTTCTTGGTGTTGGGATCACAACCACAACTTTCCAATTCTAGTAGAATTTCCTTACTTTTGTCCCGTTGTCGTCTGTATGTTTTTTTTTTTTTTTTTTCTGCAGGGCAAAGGTCTCCCTCAAATTCCTCCATTCATCCCGATCTCCTGCAGCCATCCACCACTCCGTCGCGTATGAGTCGAGATTGTCCCTCCAACGTCTTGTATAATGTATAATGGTCTTGTATAATGTCTGTATGTTACTAAAATACCTGACTCATACTCAACTTTCTACTTTCCAGGGTCGTTGCATCTTCGCGTCTGGATCTCCGTTCCCGCCGGTAGAATTCAACGGTCAGCAGTTCCACACCGGCCAAGGAAATAACTCGTACATTTTCCCTGGAATAGCTCTGGGCGTGATTGCTACTGCTACTCATCATATTCCCGAAGGAATGTTCCTTACTGCAGCTAGGGTATGTATTTTATTCATCATCATCACCATCAACCTATATCAGTCCACTGGTGGACGTAGGTCTCTCCCAAGACGCGCCGCTGAGCCCGGTCGAAGAGCCGAAGACCGGGCCGGGCTGTATTTTGTTATTATCACTCAATTTAGTTCCCATAGTACAAGCTTTGCTAAGATTGGGACTAGAGTGTGATGTGTGAATTGTCCGTCAATATTTTATTTTTTTAATTTATTTACTGAAGTAAATAAATTAAAAAAATAAAATATTGACGGACAACTTACTTTTGAACACTGAAGTGTTCAAAAGTACGTATGAAAATTGATAACTTATGTTTAGATCTCATTGTGACGTTTAAGTGACGTCATTCAAAATCCAATATGGTGGATAACTCAAAATGTCGGACTTGATATTTTTGTGTGAATTAAAATGGGTATCAAAAGATGCTAAAACTAAATGATTTCACACTAAGATTTGTATGGCGAAACGTTCAACATAAAATGATTCTCACGTTAGTTTCTATACCGTAACCTGTTCCTTCCAGACTTTGGCTAACTACGTGAGTGCAGAAGACTTGGCTATGGGCCGTATTTACCCCTCTTTGGCTGAAGTGAAGGAAGTCTCCGTGGCTATTGCTATTGAGGTCGCCAAGATGGCTTATGATGAAGGTTAGCTACGTTTTTATTCATTTATTTGTTTATTATTATTTTTTTAAATGGACCAGGCAGCTATGTTGTAGATTAGAGACAAAGAACTTCCAAGTATCTAAACATAATCCTCCTTATTTATACGATAAACCGATATTTATACAATAAGTTTATAATAAGTCAGTCCAACCCTAACCCTATCATATCCTATCTCAGGTATTGGTTCCGTATACCCAAATCCTACAGACTTTAGCATTCACATCCGAAAATGCCAGTACGATTTCAACTATACCTCCTACTTGCCTGATCGTTACTCTTGGCCTACGAATCCTCAAGCTAAAGGCGAAATATCAAGAAGTGAACGATGGTTACTGCCTTGTCACACTTAAGGCGTGGTTAGCAGTTTTTTGTTTTTTGATAAAGGTTATTGTTATTTTGTTGATTTAGATGTTTTAAAATAGTATAGATACTTACAGACCACATTTAAGTAATTTATTTGTGGTCAAAAAGTTAACATGTACATACCCATGTTAACTTTTTGACATAAAGTGGGGGGCTATCGCTAAAAGGTTTGAAACAGTTAAACGATTTTTGGACAACTTTCAAATAAATTGAGTATTGTAACTTCCATCAACAGTACTTCATGATAAATTTTAGTTAGAGACATGAAAAATATATACAAAGTATCCCATTATCTCTGTACTAGTCATAATTAATATCTACTTTAAGTAGCTTTTTAGTATTATTTGAAGATGATAATGTACTATTAGTTTCATTTCACTGTAGTTAAACAAGATAGCATTGAAATTTTGCTGAGGAATGTTCATACTATTTTTCGTATTAAAATAAAAAAAAATCGCTTTCGACTCGTAAAAGTGACAGTGACAGTGTCAGTCAACTTCTATCGCCTTTTCTGTCGAGCAAAATAAATGGACAAAAAATGATTCTTCGTGATCAACAACCCCACTTTTCTGATTCTTCCAAACTTCCTTCAACTCATCCGAATCGGGCGTTATCGTTTCTTTTAGACAGAAGTTTAATTTCCTTTTCTTTCCAGGACTTGCATCTGTTTACCCAGAACCAAAAGACCTCTCAAAACACGTGCAGAATCAAATGTATAGCTACCATTACGAGAGCTCAATGCCAGTGGTTTGGGAATGGAAGCCAGAAGAGACTTTCAACGTTAGACCTATCCAGCCGGTACCCAAAAATATCTAAATGTTAGTTTATCTGCACAGTACTTCAATCATAAAATATATGTGCATTCTGCTTTACAAGTTTATTTATAATTTAAAAAAATATATACATCATACAAGTGTATTCGGTTTTTCATGGATGATCGATCATAAGTCGATTTTTTACGAGTATTGTTATAAATTATCAAAATTCATGCGTTTCAAACGCAAGAATTTAGATAATTTATAACCAATGTCATGCCGAGAACTGGTAACGAATTATTTTTGTTTTTTTAATTATAATTATGTATAATATAATTAAAAAATTATATTATGTATCAATATTTTATGATTGAGGTACGTACTAAATCTACCGATCGTAGGTACAGGCAGCGACAAAAATAGCTCGACTTGAAATTCAAGTGTTCAACAAGTTGTCCAATTGTATTTACAAAATATTTACGGTTCTGCATTATCGCGTAGTAAATTATGTCTTATGCTATCGGTCGTAAGAACCAGGTTCGTAAAACTATAGTCCCAAAGCATTTACCAATGTAGAATGGAAAAATATATAAGAAACTGGGTTTATTCATTTTCATGTAGAGTAGTCATATTAAATGTGTATGTGAGTGTATTGTGTAGTCAAATTGATACCTTCACAATAAGTATGGTGTTAAAATTATAACTGTGGTGGCCTTTGAGATATTGCTATTATTTTCGAAAGAAAAGATAAATTTCTGTAATACACAGCAATTTTGTATGTTGCATTAAAAAGTAATATTATTTTAAAACCTTAAACTACAGTATACCTAAGTATTTTATTTTTGTATGTCATTATTAATTTTAAGTCAAAACATTTTCTCATGATTTTTGTATTATTTTTAAGATGAAATGCGTTGTTTTGGCGGAATGAATCTTAACTATGTTGTGAATATTTATTTACAGTATTTGAAAGCACGTATTAATTATAACGTAATATCCTAAAAAAATAACTCTAGTCACCGCAGCATTCAATGTTTTAAAATAGTATTATGTATACCATAAAACAGTAATGTATGCATGCATTTTACATCAACGTATTACTAATAATTATCTACTTATTAAAATAAATTAAAGACATTAAGATGTTAATTCGATAGATGTGTTGCGAATCGAATTTGTTTGGAAAATTATTCTGAACAATTCTTTTTTTTTTTTATTAATCATGTTTTGAAAAACTAACCCTTCTACTTATATTTTTTTTAATCTTAACAATATACTAAAACGAAAAATTACCGAAGCTCATAAAGTATTAATTTTCTTTAGAAAAAAAAATGTTATACGCTTTTCACTATTGTACTGTAATCGACTTAAGTTTTTTTTTAAGTATTTTGTTTTGAATTCAGTATTTTATAGATAGTGAGACATTCGCTGAGCGAAGAAAAAATGTATTTTTATTTTAAGTAGTATTCAGTCTTTTAATTTATGTTTAAAATTGTGAAAGTATCGAATGATACGATGTGATTATGTTGCTGTGACAATGTATGTACGTGGTTATAAATATCGTCACTAGTGGTTGTTCAAAAGAAATTATTGCACGAGTCAAAAATTTATTTAAAAAAAAACGTGTTGTATTGAAATAATGCGAAAAAACTAACGTTGATGCTTTGACCCGTTTTCAAAATAAAAACTCGTTTTTGATCATGAAAAATGCACTAATGCTTGAAAGAATGGTTTAGGTAATTTGTTGGTGTTTTTGTCAATTATGATCTTGATTTTATTATCAGGGTTTTATTTATTCTAGTGTTATTAGGTCAATTCCTTTCCTTCATCAGAAATGACGCTATTTGGATTAAATATGTTAATCTGTCGTCAACAATATGTTGATTGAATTGTTACAATAAAAATATGGATGTTACTAAATAAACATGTTCGAAATATTATTTTTGTTTTATTTACAATCCTCTTATATTAAGCACTTATGCCTAGCGGTAGGTAATTGTTTGAAAGCAAAAGACGTAATTATCGATTATATCTTCTATTGAATTGATTTTAAGGCATAGCCTATCAATGGGTTAAGGTTTATTATTATAGCTGGGAAAACTAATTAAAAATTGCTTTCAGTCAAGTTTTTAGTTGTAGCATTTTAGGAACCACTCGTTGCGTACCTACCTACAAGTAGGTACCTACTTGTGACGTAGGTTACTCTTTATATTGTTGGCCATATGAGGGTGGTAGTCAAATCAATTAAAGGTCGTTAAGGGGTGGTATATTTTATCCAAAAATCAATAGGTTTAAAAGCAACGTAAGTAGGTAAATAGGTTCTTTTTTTTATTACATTACCAATAAAAAAAATACAAAAGTAATTACGTTAAGTACTTATATAAAATAGCATTAAGAAAAATCACAAGGTTTGTAGAAGTAATGCTAATTGAGTCTTCAATTAATTTTCTTAATATAAAATCTTAAATTATAAAAAAAGTTATAATTTTCTACAACCTGTAAATGCACTAGGCTATGTAGTTTAATCTTTTATACCTAGGTACTTGGTAGGCACTATACACATAAGTACAAATCTACCTACAACAAAGTAATACCTATTCATAGTACCTAGCGAACAACGCGACGACGTGGCTGCGTAGATAGCTTTTTGTAGGGTCTAACTTTCATTTCGGAATATTAGAACTTGTTATTGCTCACAGATGTCGCATCGTGCGAAGCTAAAACTCGTCAAAAAAGTTATCTCTGAAACTAATATTTGTCTGAAACAAAAAGCTATACAAAGAAATAGTGGCCTAACTCGTAAAAAATAACTTCACTACTCGCATATTAGCTCGATAAATTAGCTAACCTATCAAATTAGAAGTCTTTGCTAGAAGCTAAGTAAACTGTTCAACAAAAACCAAATTTGTAAGACAATATTACCTACCTACGTCAAATACTTAGATCAAACATGTGATCCATCAGCTACCTAGTTCCCGTAGTAGGTAGGTAGATATATGCTTTGCTTAGTTTGGGACTTAGCGATGTACTGAATATTTATTTATTTCTTTGGTGCTTGTCGCAAACCTCGGTATACATAACCATAGGCGTGTATTGATGTAGACTGAACTATGTCGTCTAACTGGCACAAATATCCGGCGCTACGCCAGCTGTTCCCCGGTCACTGGCCCGTTGCCATATGGAGGCTCAGTCCATATGGCATCAGACTTTGCTAATAGACCATCCTTGTCTAGCCACTAAAACCTAGAAATTGAATTAGGTCATTGGGGTATTCTTTTGAGCTGTGGCCTACCTTGTATACCTAATAACTTGTTTAGGTCGTTCCTACTCTATAATTGCACTGCACACCAACTTATGCGGTATGCTGTAGTAGACCTAGTAGAGCTATCTTAACAAAACTCATTTCAGTTTTCCCAAGTCATTTTCAAGCAAATGTGAAGTCTTTCACTACAGTGTAGTAAACAGTGAATAGTGTAGTGAATAGGGTACACTGATCATGAAATAAATGGTCCCGCCTTACTTTTACACTGAAACGTACCTACTTTCAAAACTATTTTTGTGCGCGTTGTATGGTGTTTCATTTAAGCAGAAAGCTCTGTTTAGAACCTTTTATTAAGTATATTGAACTGTCCGAATTCCTAACTAAAAATCTTAATCTGAATGTTTTTTATCCTTTTAACTGGTATTTTTACAGGTACCTACGTTCTAACATGTCACTATATTTTGTTACGAAAGCTTAGCTAGTTAGTATCAAAAAATAAAAAATGCCTACAATTACTTTTATGTAAAAACTAAACTTTTAGAATCCTCAATTTAACCTTGAACTCTCGTTCTAAACTCAGCAGTGGGTCGATTTCTTTGTTTACTGTGTATTTTGACAGAAAACTTTATAACAATAAGCATCCCGTCGGAAAAGACTCGGTTTGTATTCACAAAGGTGCGAGAATGTACGATCCTAGACAGGTGAGAGAAGATGTATGACTACTACATGCTCTTTGTGGAACGCGGAAATAATGAAATCGTGAAGTTTAAATTTCATTTCTGTAAAATAATGGTGCAGCTAGCAGCTACTAGGTACCCATATAAAGGAATCCAACTGAATTTATGATGCAAGCAACGCAAGGAATTATAAAATACATCCTAACCTCTGCACTGCTGCTATAATAACTTTCTAGGGTAGAACAAAGTTTAAACTGGTTGTCATCACATTCTGTGGGTCAGAGAGATAGATTTATAAGTTTCTTGGTTGCCCTCAGCACAATACTGTCAGAGCCTCGTAGTCTACTATGATTTTTGTATGCTTAGTTAGGTATAAATATTTTAACCCTACCTCTTTTTATTGCGTAAGTATCTGTAGAACAAGATCATAAATTTAAACTTGAACGGAACACCGGTGCAAGTTGTTTGAGGACTAGCTAACTGTTAATTACGCCGGAGAGACCGACCGTGATAAAAGTACTCCTAAGATAATTCCTCAGGTGCAAAAAAGTGCTAAGAAAGTTACTCAGTGAAAAATGGCGGGAATTTTTACACTGAAACTCTGAAACCGTTCAGGTTTTTATATTTTACTGTAAACATTACTTGAAACTTTTTATTAAAGGCGTTGTTTTTGGAGTTACGTTGAAATTTAACTTAGTTCATTATACTCCAGCATAATTTCCCTGTAGACCGGAAGGGTCCCACACGTCATGGTGAACAACGTTTGTCAATGCATGTCAAAATGTCTCTTAAACTTTTATCAAAAATGGCATGGCTCTCACACGCGTATAATATTGTATGTAGAGTGTGCACTACACTAACAGCCGGTTTCTCGAACGATGATCAACGAAAAAATCAAATAATTACTATGTGTCAAACTCGGATCAATCGTGATTTGGGTTTCCAGAAACCGGCCGTAAGATAACAAATCGTTTCTATCGTATTTTAAATTTTTTTGTAACGTTTATAACATTTGTTATTTTTCATATTAGTTGTACCTAAATAAAGCCATGTGGTTGGTAGCGTCAAAACCCAGAAACAGTTTTTATGTCTGTTAAACCTAAACGGCATGTAGAGCAGAAAATACTTTTGTGTAGAGATGAGGCTTAGTATATTAAAATCCTTTAAAACAATGCCGTTACCACAAAACTCACAGAATAGTTTTATTTTAGCTGTTACTCGACCAAAACTGGAGGCTTTCACGAAGTAATTATTATTATAGAGCACTAATTCGCTGCCTCACGCTATTCCAAACCAACGAGTTGCAACAAACTTGTGTAATTCGAATCTTATGGTTTAGTTTAGTCACAAAATAAGAACAGCTGGGTAACTGAAACACTCTAAAGAGCAATAGCGCACTAGCGGCCAGGCCGCACGGCCAGGCCGCGCGGCCCGGCCGCAAGGGTTGCGATTTGCAACGCGGCCAAAACGGTGGCTACGATCGTCAGTTGCACGCTGTAGTACCACAATACGTGCGGCCGCCGCGGCTAGTGCGCGCACACTGGTGATTTAGCTACAAAACAATTGATCTCAGTGGCCGCAGCGGCCAGCGACCGAACACTGGCCGCAAATGTGTCGCGTCGATCTCGCTGGCCGCTGCGGCTCGGTGTGGCCGCTGGCCGCGTGCGGCAGGTGCGCGTGCTCTATGGCGATTTCATACTAATGTATGTATCTCGATGGCCGCTGCGGCCTGGCCGCTAGTGCGCTATTGGGGTTTGTATCAAATTCATACTACCGTGATTTGTTAAAAAACTTAGTAAGCTTATAATTTAAAAAAAATACTGAAATGTGATGTGTAGAGAAAAGAAACGAAAATTAAGAGTGATATACATTTTATTTTTATAATAATGTAATAGATGTTAAGGTACAAATAAATAATAAGCATCTACAACGAAGGCTGTCTTTAATCTCGATGCCTTTGCACAACAAATCATCTTTTACATTTTTGGGCTCCCATTGCTCACTTCGAGTAACTTAACGTAAATAAACCATTTCAATTATTTTTAAAAGTAATAATCTAAATTACAGTATCGTCCGATTCACATTCAATATGATTTTCCCTTTGATGTATTTACCCATTTTTGAGATCTCCAAGCGATATGAAAGGTGAATCATTTTCAGAATCATCCACAACATACGCGGAATCATCAAAGAACGTCGGGTCACACATCAAAGTAGGCTCCTGGTATGGTGTATCTATATATACACTTGGGTAGTGTCTCGTAATCTTTTGCAGATCTGGCATTGTGGGTACAAACCTTAGCATCACCATGGTCATGTTCGGGCTAGTCTCTGTTTTCCCTTTGTTCTCATAACTCATCAGATGATTGTGACTGGTTTTTCTGAAGACCAGTGGAGTCGCTTCTGTGTCATTGCAGTTGCATTTCTGTGATAGTGCATTTTGAACATCATCGACGTTGTTCACGACTATGATTGCTCTAGGTTCATCCATGTGGAACTCATAATACTCATGTTCGCTCAGATTTCCGTAATCCTTCATCTGGACCAGTGGTACATCCGTCTTGTTCCCACACGTGCAGTTTTGAATGGTGTTGTTGACTTCTAGCCATCCGCACTCATCTCGTTCTAGCAGCCAGCCGGTCCACAGGCCTATGTAACCTGGTCCACGCCACCCAACCCATTGTTCAGTCTTGTTGGTGAAGGTGTTCGAGTACAAAGCGATTGGCAGCCATTTTCCCTTAAACCATTCGATGGTTTCTGAGTGAATTAAGGTGCAAAGAACACAGATCAGTAGAAACTTAAACATTGTTACGCGTGTTTTTTTAGATATGGCTCAGTTGTGACTAAAAAGGAACTGTTTCAAGACCAATTTAAATAGCCAATGATATATACCTATTCATTTTGCATAAACAACTCAATAAATGATAACCTTAGAACCTCAAAATACCCACATTGTGTAAATATCACTAAACACGCTAAGACAGTAACTGTACCTAGGTCCTAAGGGTTCCTTCACAGGCATGTTATCATACTAACAATTTTAGAAATATTTACGTCGAAAGCTATCTTCAATCTAAATACTTTTACATAGCAAATTGTCTGTTAAAATTTTGGTATCCCGTATCCACTTAGAGTTACTTCATGTAAAAAAATGACAATTTTTTTTCATGTTTTATACTTGTCTTATTAACGGTGTCGTTCGATTCACATTACAGATTTTCGTTTGATGTATTTACACTATTTACCTATTTTTGAGGTCCCCAAGCCTTATGAAAGGTGAATCATTTTCAGAATCATCCACAACATACGCAGAATCATCAAAGAACGTCGGGTCACACATCAAAGTAGGCTCATCGTAGTCTGCATCTATGTGTACATTTGGGTAGAGGTTTGTAATCTTTTGCAGGTCCAACATTGTGGGTACAAACCTTAGCATCACCATGGTCATGTTCGGGCTAGTCTCTGTTTTTCCTTTGTTCTCATAACTCATCAGATGATTGTGACTGGTTTTTCTGAAGACTAGTGGAGTCGCTTCTGTGTCATTGCACTTGCATTTCTGTGATAGTGCATTTTGAACATAATCGACGTTGTTCACGATTATGATTGCTCTAGGTTCATCCATGTGGAACTCATAAAACTCATGTTCGCTCAGATTTCCGAAATCCTTCATCTGAACCAGTGGTACATCCGTCTTGTTCCCACATGTGCAGTTTTGCATGGTGTTGTTGACTTCTAGCCATCCGCACTCGTCTCGTTCTAGCAGCCAGCCGGTCCACAGGCCTATGAAACCTTTGCCACGCCACCCAACCCATTGTTCAGTCTTGTTGGCGTTGAAGGTGTTTGAGTACAAAGCGATTGGCAGCCATTTTCCCTTGAACCATTCGATGGTTTCTGAGTGAATTAAGGTGCAAAGAACACAGATCAGTAGAAACTTAAACATTGTTACGCGAGTTTTTTTAGATGTGATTCAGTTGTGACTTAACAGGAACTCTTTTAAGACTACTTTAAATAGCCAATGGTATATAGCCCAGTCATATTAGGTAAAAAAAGGGGTCAACCTCGGAATGAAAGATAATAAGCTGCAAATTGGTATGAACCTTCATTTTGTCATTCTAAATGTTGTCTCAAAAGTCACAATCGTTATCGTGTCCGCGTCTCAAGATATTCAAGGTCAAAGGTCACAAAAATCGGTTTTTCGCGAATATCTGGCTTCCTATCGGTTAAATGAGATTTGCATATTATAAAAGTTGTAGGCTATAAAATTCCCTACAACTTTTGTTTAAACTTTTTTTTCATACGACCAACCGTTTTGAAGGTAGAGCGAAAAAACTTACAAACAAAAAAAATGTGGGTAGTTGGTAAAATGAACGCCTTAAAGCAAATGCTGGTCTAAGACAAGCAGATACTGGTCCCGGACATGTGCTTAACTCATTTTGAACAAGTGTGGGTACTTGTAAAGTCAACTAAAAACATCGCCCTTCAAGAATCGAACTGTCCGGGACCAGTATCTGCTTGTCTTAGACCAGCATTTGCTTTAAGGCGTTCATTTTACCAACTACCCACATTTTTTTTGTTTGTAAGTTTTTTCGCTCTACCTTCAAAACGGTTGGTCGTATGAAAAAAAAGTTTAAACAAAAGTTGTAGGGAATTTTATAGCCTACAACTTTTATAATATGCAAATCTCATTTAACCGATAGGAAGCCAGATATTCGCGAAAAACCGATTTTTGTGACCTTTGACCTTGAATATCTTGAGACGCGGACACGATAACGATTGTGACTTTTGAGACAACATTTAGAATGACAAAATGAAGGTTCATACCAATTTGCAGCTTATTATCTTTCATTCCGAGGTGAAAGCCCTAATATGACTATTCATCGCTCAAAGAGTGACATCAACAACTCAATAACTGATAACCTTAGAACCTCAAAATCCCCAGATTGATAAATATCACTCAATTTCAAGTTGAGACATGTAACTGTACCTAGCTGTGCAGGGTTCTTTCACTGGCAGGTTATCTTAGTTTTCAGAAATATTTGGCTTTTGTGGCATTTATATGAATGGCTCTATAACAAAAAAATATTAAATGAGATACTTGATGAATTTAGGTAGGTATTTAAATTAACTGTTAGACGAAAATGTCGCAATACATAAAAATAACGAACTAGAAAATTCCACGTAGGTAATTGAACAGCGTAGATATATTTAAGAAAAGATATCACTAGGTTATAATAGACAAACGCCACTACTGATTACAAAAAAAAAATATGTGGAACCCTATAATATTCCGATATGACTGTGTTTAAAAATAAACAAGTGATAAACGATATGGAGAATGGGCATTTTTGTATGGAGCGTGGGCCACGAAAAAAATTATGTCCCTCAGGGTTGCCACATAATACGTTTGAAAGAGCTTCAAAAGGCCTACGTTTCACTATATTTACAAAAAAAATCCGTCCTGTGGAAATTGAGATATATTGAAAAAACTGTTTTTTACTTAATATTGAATTGCCACGAATTCTGACAGTCCTCACAAATGACTAAGGTGTCGTTTGAAAGGACATTTAAAGGACTTCATTTGGTTCTAGAAGTGTCAAAAAATCCAACCTGTGGAAATAGAGTTATTCCTGATAAACATGATTTTTTAAAAAACTGACGTTTGGCTCACATTCGGCATTACCACAAATATGCCCGATACGGCATTTAAAAGAGCGTATGAAGGACATTTTTTTAAGGCATGTCAATCAAAAATCCATCCTGTGAAAATAAAGTTATAGTGGAAACACTTTTGAATTTATACTATTCGATTTTGCTTTGTTCTCTGAAACCCCACATCAATTAGATATAATACGTTTGAAAGAGCATTAACAGGGCATCATTTGGTTCTAGAAGTGTCAAAAAATCCAACCTGTGGAAATAGAGTTATTCCTGATAAACACGTTTTTTTATAAAACTGACGTTTGGCTCACATCCAGCGTTACCACAAATATGGCCGATACGGCATTTAAAAGAGCGTATGAAGGACATTTTTTTAAGGCATGTCAATCAAAAATCCATCCTATGAAAATAAAGTTATAGTGGAAACACTTTTGAATTAAAACTATTCGATTTTGCTTAGTTCTCTGAAACCCCACATCAATTAGATATAATACGTTTGAAAGAGCATTAACAGGGCATCATATGGTTCTAGAAGTGTCAAAAAATACAACCCGTGGAAATAGAGTTATTCCTGATAAACATGTATTTTTTTTTATAAAACTGACGTTTGGCTCACATCCAGCGTTACCACAAATATGGCCGATACGGCATTTGAAAGAGCGTATGAAGGACATATTATTAATGCATGTCAATCAAAAATCCATCCTATGAAAATAAAGTTATAGTGGAAACACTTTTGAATTAATACTATTCGATTTTGCTTGGTTCTCTGAAACCCCACATCAATTAGATATAATACCTTTGAAAGAACATTAACAGGGCATCATTTGGTTCTAGAAGTGTCAAAAAATCCAACCTGTGGAAATAGAGTTATTCCTGATAAACATGTATTTTTTTTATAAAACTGACGTTTGGCTCACATCCAGCGTTACCACAAATATGGCCGATACGGCATTTGAAAGAGCATAGAAAGCAACTAATATTTTATTGTTACAAAAATCAAAAATCCATCTTATAAATATAAGTAATAATAATAAAATAATATTTATTTGTTTCAGACCTTAGTCCATATTTGTTTGTATCATAAGAGCTTACTGACTAATGTTTGTTATTGATAGTGATATTTCTTTATTTACAATCTGGTGTGCTGCTCCATCCAATAATTAAGAATCGAGCAGTCCCATCTGTTTGACAATGCGCTCACGATGATGTTCCCGTTATGACCTATGCTTCTGAAACGTGGATACAGACACGTTTCAGAAACACACACACTGGGGTTGGTCCACAAGCTGAAAGTCGCTCAGCGCGCTATGGAGAGAGCTATGCTCGGAATTTCTTTGCGTAACAGAATCTGCAACGAAGTTTTTCGTCAGAAAACCAAAGTGTTCGACATAGCTCAAAGAATTAGCAAGCTGAAGTGGCAGTGGGCCGGCCATGTTTGCCGAAGAACCGACAACCGTTGGACCAAACGGATACTGTAGTGGACCGCGTTTAGGCAAGCGTAGTGTAGGACGCCCTCCAGCGAGATGGAGCGACGATCTGCGTAGTGTAGCTGGCAAACACTGGATGAGAAGAGCCGAAGACCGGGCTCAGTGGCGCGTCTTGGGAGAGATCTACGTCCAGTGGTGGACTGAAATAGGTTGATGATGATGATGCTGTTCGGGCTGCCACGAATCCGTAATGATGCGCATTTCTTGTGCATGATGGCATGAAAGCCGTCGACTCTACTTTCAGCAAACATGCCAGATGCGCTGCAGAAACATGGCAGCCCCATCAACACCCTGAACGCATTATTATACTGAACCCGTAGAGCGCTGTATGCCTTTCGAGTGTACCTGCTCCAGAGGCTGCAGGTGTAGAAGGACTGACAATACGCTCTATAGAGGGTTATTTTTACCTGTGGACTGGTCGCTGCAAACCTCCGGGCCAACATGCTAACTCTGCGTTCTCTCTCCAAGTCTAGAAGTCATAAAGTTATAGTTGAAACACTTTTGACTTTATGCTGTACATGTAAAGAAAAATCTGGAAGAGTGACTTTATTCTCTAAAATTCTCTAATAGATTTTAACAAACCTGATATGGCGCAACACGTGTCCTGATATTTTCCGACACTACGCGGCAATTATTAATAAGTTCTTTAGATAGAGTATATCTTCGCTGTAAATAGACTGACCTACAGCAAAGCAGACACACTTCACCTGGAGATGGGCGAAACATTTCGATAAAATGTAAAAAGCGGTATAAAATTGTCAAAAGTGTTTCAACTATAACTTTATTTTTATAGGATGCATTTTTGATTTTTGTAACAATAAAAAAATTAATTGTTTTATATGCTCTTTCAAATGCCGTATCGGCCATATTTGTGGTAACGCTGGATGTGAGCCAAACGTCAGTTTTATAAAAAAAAATACATGTTTATCAGGAATAACTCTATTTCCACAGGTTGGATTTTTTGACACTTCTAGAACCAAATGATGCCCTGTTAATGCTCTTTCAAACGTATTATATCTAATTGATGTGGGGTTTCAGAGAACTAAGCAAAATCGAATAGTATTAATTCAAAAGTGTTTCCACTATAACTTTATTTTCATAGGATGGATTTTTGATTGACATGCCTTAAAAAAATGTCCTTCATACGCTCTTTTAAATGCCGTATCGGCCATATTTGTGGTAACGCTGGATGTGAGCCAAAGGTCAGTTTTATAAAAAAACATGTTTATCAGGAATAACTCTATTTCCACAGGTTGGATTTTTTGACACTTCTAGAACTAAATGTTATCCTGTGAATGCTCTTTCAAACGTATTATATTTAATTGATGTGGGGTTTCAGAGAACAAAGCAAAATCGAATAGTATTAATTCAAAAGTGTTTCCACTATAACTTTATTTTCATAGGATGGATTTTTGATTGACATGCCTTGAAAAAAATTCCTTCATACGTTCTTTTAAATGCCGTATCGGCCATATTTGTGGTAATGCTGAATGTGAGCCAAACGTCAGTTTTTTAAAAAATCATGTTTATCATGAATAACTCTATTTCCACAGGTTGGATTTTTTGACACTTCTAGAACCAAATGAAGTACTTTAAATGTCCTTTCAAACGACACCTTAATCATTTGTGAGGACTGTCAGAATTTCTGGCAATTCAATATTAAGTAAAAAACAGTTTTTTCAATATATCTCAATTTCCACAGGACGGATTTTTTTCGTAAATATAGTGAAACGTAGGCCTTTTGAAGTTCTTTCAAACGTATTATGTGGCAACCCTGAGGGGCGTCTTTTAAAGTCGTGGCCCAAAATGCCCATTCTCCTTTATGATGTATTTTCCCAGAAGGTATTCAATCAATATGATGGATACATATTGATTTATTTCGGGTCTCTTATTTGTTATTTATTTAATATTTGGTTTGATCCTTGATTTAATTATATAATATGCGCTTAGAATTGAAAAGAGCCAATTTCCTGATCACTTTGTTTTTTTTAAATAGATCTTGCATTAAAACAAACCTCAGAAGATTTACACCATAAAATATATATTTTTAGATTTAGTTAAATATCTAACTACGTGATAATTAGGTATAATGATAATTAATATGCTGCTATTAAACGAGCTTTCTAAATCACACTGTGACATGGTTTAGGCCAATGCACTTGGCGGGAATAGCTTCGTTTACATATTACTGTTCTACTTAGGGAGTTACTAATTTAGGCAAGTAATTAACGTTTTTATTTCTTAATTTATTCGCAAGCTTTTTACCTGCTTTATATTTCACGACGAAATAGTAAAGTATTATTTAGGAACCGAGAAGTCGGTGTAAATGTAGTCATTATTTTTTCTGTGTGATATGCGTAGATGTTTTTTTTTCAAATCCTCGAGTCTATTTTCTCCTAAAAAAAATAATTATGCAGATCAAAATACATAATTATATATCATTATCTAGTCCCAAACTAAGCAAAGCTTATACTATGGGAACTAGAGAGAACATCTATATCTATACTTATAATAAAACTGTAGAGAGGTCAATTCTGTACATGAAATATATTAAAAAAAAAACTATCAGGGGGTGATTAGTAATCGATACTGATGCCAAAAATGCAATCAGTAAAATTTTTGTCTGTCTGTCTGTCTGTCTGTCTGTCTGTCTGTCTGTCTGTATGTTCCTTATAGAAACAAAAACTACTCGACGGATTTTAACGAAACTTGGTACAATTATTCTTTATACTCCTGGGCAGGTTATAGGATACTTTTCATCACGCTACGATCAATAGGAGCAGAGTAGTGAAGGAAAATGTTGGGGAAAACGGGAGAAGTTACTCCATTTTTTCCGTCGCGTGTGCAGCCTTAATGGTTAAAGTTACATAGAAATCATGTATGACGGAAATATTCTACATAAAATTGTCTAAAAAATATCTCGCTACAGCAAATGTCTATCTTTTATGGTTGACTCACAATAACACGTGTAACTTCTGATAGCTTAGCAGTTCGGATCATTCTGATTATATTTGTTTACTAAGAGTAAATACGTTTATAATACTCCCACCCATCCCTAATTTAAAAAAGTTAACATGATTACCTATTCAATAAAAAAAGAATCATAGAAATCGGTGTAGAAACACCAAACTTATACATGAAATAAGCCATCGCGCCGTCGCACGTGAATACTCAAATCGAGTAAAGTTTGAAATTTGTTGTGTTTACCACTAGATGGCACTACTGTGCACGAAACCTAGATCGCGCTATCGTTGCGTTTTGGCAATGTGTTATAAGTCGGTCGGTATTTAGCAATAGTTTCGTTAAATTGAGTTATCTTGATGAGTTATTTAGGGTTGCGTACCCGATTACCGCTTTAACGTCTAATAAATATATAAAAACAAAATGTTAAATAATCAAGGGGGCGCTCATAGTCTCATACAAAAACATAATATACTTAGATAGTTTGTTTTGAATAATATTTTATAAAAAATATATTTAAACTTAATCTACTTATATCTACTAATATTATAAAGAGGTAAAGTTTGTGTCTTTGTTAAATTGTACCTAAGTGGTAATCTTGGGATCTACTGAACCGATTTTAAAAATTATTTCACCAATAGAAAGTAACATTATTGCTGAGTGTCATCTATAGGTTATATAAAAAACCAAAAAATAAAAAGGCTTTTACGTGGTACATAGTCCGTTTTGCAAAGTGAATCGGAGAAAAAACGGTCGAATGAAAGCGTTTCTTACGAACGCTGCCTATGAAAGATATATTTTTGTGTCCTAGAGAGCTTGGTAATGAACACTTTTAACACTTTTAAATTTAATAAAAATTATTCCCAACGAAGTGGGCACGTATCAGCTAGTAACAAATATTTGTGTTTATTACACAAACATTAGTTCTGGGTGGAAATCGAACCCACGACCCACAGCATGGCAGACAGAGATACTACCAACTGAGCTGTAACGCCAGTAATTGCTCAGTTGAAAAGAAAAAACTAAATAATTATGCAGTATTGTTTTTTATAAATCGAGAATACCCTTTTACAATATTTCTCTAACTTTGCCGCTTCGGACTTGGCCATTACCGCCCTTCTCAACCACCCTGTATATATTTTGGTTAAAACTCATCGTTGCGTGAGCTACGCAGTTCATTGAGTGAGTGACCTGGGGTTCAAAACGTTGACCGGCTACGCTTCAGGCTTACTACGGACGAGTGAGCACGTTCGATTTATTGAACACTAACCTACAACTCGGCAGTATTGGTGAAACCAGGTTCACTGTAAGGGCTGGTAAATCGAACAGTATTATAAATTGATGGTCCATATCATGTGATATGTATACTGTATGCACTGAGAAAACTAATAGTTGAATTTCTGAATGTTGATTCCTTAACAGTTGAGGCAACAATAAATTACGTTGTGACAACCGTAGTACTACATTTAATAGAACAAATTAAAAAAAGTTAAAATCTAATTGTTGTTACAACCAAAAAAATGGGTTAAGCTAACATATTTTTTCATGTATAATCGCATAGCGGTCAATTTAACTAATAATTCGGTAATGTCAACATAATGTTAAGTTGAATCAGCAAATGAACTTAGTCAAAGTTACAAAATTAATTCAACTATTTGAAAATATTTTAAACAACAAAGCAAATTGGTTAAAATGACTATTGTGAATAGTTGTCAACACCTAACATTTCATTACATAGTAGAATCAACAGATAAATTTAGTCAAAATAACAAAAATATTTTAACCTTTTGCTAGAAATTTATACAACCAATAAATAATGTTTGATTCAACCATATTGCAAAAGTTGTATCAACAAGCGAACGTAGCTAAATTTACACAATTGATTCAACTGTTTGAAAATATTTTAATAAACAAAGCAAATTGGTTAAAATAACTATTGTGAACAGTTGTCAACACCTAACATTTCATTACATAGTAGAATCAACAGATAAATTTAGTCAAAATAACAAAAATATTTTAACCTTTTGCTAGAAATTTATACAACCAATAAATAATGTTTGATTCAACCATATTGCAAAAGTTGTATCAACAAGCGAACGTAGCTAAATTTACACAATTGATTCAACTGTTTGAAAATATTTTAATAAACAAAGCAAATTGGTTAAAATAACTATTGTGAACAGTTGTCAACACCTAACATTTCATTACATAGTAGAATCAACAGATAAATTTAGTCAAAATAACAAAAATATTTTAACCTTTTGCTAGAAATTTATACAACCAATAAATAATGTTTGATTCAACCATATTGCAAAAGTTGTATCAACAAGCGAATGTAGCTAAATTTACACAATTGATTCAACTATTTGCAAATATTTTAATAAACAAAGCAAATTGGTTAAAATAACTATTGTGAATAGTTGTCAACACCTAACATTTCATTACATAGTAGAATCAACAGATAAATTTAGTCAAAATAACAAAAATATTTTAACCTTTTGCTAGAAATTTATACAACCAATAAATAATGTTTGATTCAACCATATTGCAAAAGTTGTATCAACAAGCGAATGTAGCTAAATTTACGCAATTGATTCAACTATTTGCAAATATTTTAATAAACAAAGCAAATTGGTTAAAATAACTATTGTGAATAGTTATCAACACCTAACATTTCATTACATAGTAGAATCAACAGATAAATTTAGTCAAAATAACAAAAATATTTTAACCTTTTGCTAGAAATTTATACAACCAATAAATAATGTTTGATTCAACCATATTGCAAAAGTTGTATCAACAAGCGAACGTAGCTAAATTTACAAAATTGATTCAACTATTTGCAAATATTTTAATAAACAAAGCAAATTGGTTAAAATGACTATTGTGAGTAGTTGTCAACACCTAACATTTCATTACATAGTAGAATCAACAGATACATTTAGTCAAAATAACAAAAATATTTTAACCTTTTGCTAGAAATTAAAAAAAAACAATAAATTATGTTTAATTCAACCATATTGCATAAGTCGTATCAACAAGCGAACGTAGCTAAATTTACAAAATTGATTGCAAAAACAGACTCGCAAGGTCCTCGGGGAAATTCGAGGGCATCTTAAGTGATCTCATGAGAAAATCAAAAACAAGCGCGAGCTTGGTGTTCAAAGCACTAGCTATCGGCTAATCCCGAAAAGCGAAACTGATAATATTCAAGAAGAGGTCAACTACTTATTCTTGATAGCAAATTGCTCTGGAAAATCATCTTGACTATAATCTCAACAAGTGCACAATGCACTCTTCCAATGTAAAACAAAAATGTTAGGAAAGACCGGGGGGCTCTCTCCAAAGATTACTATATGGCTATACAAAGCGGTGATCAGGCCAAGGTTGGCATATTATGGCGTTCTGGTTTGGTGAACGAGGACAGAACTCTCGACCACCATCACCGGACTCCAATGGTTCCAGCGACAAGCCTTTTTAGCTATCACTGGCTGCATGAAAACCACCCCAACAGCAGCCATGGAGATAGCCCTATAAATAATTCCACTTGACCTGTACATACAACAAGAGGCCAGCTAGCTGCCATGGTGTAAAAACCTCACCACTTCACACGCTAAAATCCTGGACCGGGCAATTTTTTTTTTTTCATTTTTTTAAATATCAGCCTCTCATCGCCGCCCCATGTGCCATGAAATAATTTCAGTTTTTTTTTCTATGCAAACTTCGGAGATAAGGGACGGTTTTTTTTTTAATTTTTCGTCAAAACTCAAAAACAACTTATATTTTATACGCTATATGCAGCGTAAAAAAAATAAGTGCTTGAGAATGTGCAAATAGCGCTCTTTCATATGATACCCCACATACCATAGTAGCCCCACTTCGATTTTTTAGACAAAAACTGTTCCAAATTTCAAGTTGATAGCATTAGTACCTAGTTCGTGAGAAATACGGTTGAATTGGTTAGGTTTCCTTTGCCGCTGCCGCGGAGCCGCATAGCAAAATTAAAACCAAAACAGGGTTCCCAACTAAAGGGTATTAATATATATAACCCCCCAAATTTAGGCGGTAAATAAGTGGAATGGGATTTTTAAGGGGCTTTATATTCATATCTTTATTTGCATTCCATAACGTGTGAAGATCTTATAATGAATGGGCTACAGTACTATACTATACTATACAGTTACGGACCCTGTATAGTTTTAGGTTTTTTTTTATTAATTTTATTTACAAGTATTGGCCCTGAAATAACCCAATTTAGCTAATCTACTTAATTTATTGACCAAGCGACACTATAATGACAATGACAACTAGAGCAATTAATAAAATATAGCTGGTTATTTGCTGTGTGATCGTGAATTTTAATACATATTTTTCCTTGTTCTTACTTAGTTTTCTTTAAGGCCTAAACATTCATTGCGAAAACAATCGATGTTTTAGGAACATCAATGTATTTCTCAATACATTACATTTAATGTTTTTTTTCAAAATTATACAGAATCTAGGGTAAATTGAAACCAAGCCAAGGGTACTGTAAAAATGTGACCTGGCAACACTGTTGACTTCAATCAAATCCAACCGCAACTCCGCAAGTGCGCGTTCGTTGCGTTTGTTTAGTCTGCCCGGCGCCGCCGGCGCCGGCGCCCGCGACGTACCTACTATACGTTAGACTTTATTAATTTGAATTAATAAATGCCACTGCTAAAAGTGGTTTAATAGAACAAACCAAATAAAAAGTGAGTTTAGTGATACGTATCGTTGATTCAGGTACCTTAAGTAAATATGGAAGATTTTGAGAAATCACTGGTGCCAGTATATCTCCGAGACTGGGGTTTATCTGAAGAGACAATTAAAATTTTTTGTGGTAAGTACTTACCTTACATAATAATATAATGTATGAAACGCCAGTCTGATCATGATGAAATTACTAATTGTAGCTAAATAAGTAATTTATCTACAAGTAGGTAAGTAACATAACATAGATTTTATGTAGCTCGTAGTAGTTTTATGTACTCAGTACATAAAACAGCACTGAGTACCTACTCAGTGCTGTTACCTACCTAGGTAACCTAATACGAACAAGAAGTAATAAGTTAAATTAACCTAGATTTTATGTAGATTGCACCTAGAATATGTGGTATTGTTTCTACCACATATTCTAGGTGCAATCTACATAAAATCTAGGTTAATAGTAGCAGGGTCTTTACCCGGGGGTGCAAGGGGTGCGGTGCACCCGGGTGCGGAGCGCCCGTGGGCGCCTGCCGAGCGCTGATTAATGAATATTTAGATATTTCATTGAACTTAACGCCATTGCACAGTTTCATAATACAGGTTACGTACGACAAATAGGCAACATTAAATATAAAAAAAATTGTTTGTTTTACTTTTATTGCGCTCTCGGTGCTTGTCATACTGCTCATGATGTGCAAGTTAAAATGACTCTTATTACCTACTACACAAATATGTAACAATTTTATTTAATAATACGCGCGCGGCAAATTCTCTAATCCAAAGAGAGTCTTTGACCTGTGCCCGCACTTGAAGCAAAATGATCTCTAAGTCAAAGTCAATAAAGTGTAAGTTCATTTAAAATGGGCGCGCGGCGCGGCAACTTTTCGTCCGCCCTTTGACAAAGCCGCACTTAAAGAAAAATGATCTCTATAACACTACAATTAGGTATAAGTTCATTTGAATTTACAGTGCGGCGCGCGTCGCGTATGTAGGTATGTGTCGGTGAGTAGAAAACCAGGGCGGTAGACATAAGACGGCACTGCAACGTAGGTAGGTAGGTATACCTACACATAATACTACAAGTTTAGGTACCTAGTAGTAGCCACTAGCCAGTAGGTAAGGTACCAAGGTACCTAGTTATTTTTTATAGTAAACTACCAAGATCGCGTACCGAAACTACGATAGGTTAGGTGGTAGGTTGGTAGGTACCTAAGGAACTTACGTATCTAAGTAATAATATTTGTTTTGTTTTTCAGATAATGAAATCACTATAGATTTACTCACAGAAATATTAGTGCCGCTTATTATTCAGAGTCGGTGTGAGGAAGCTGGAAAAAATAACCCATGTAAGTAAACCTATCTCTATTATTTTTATTAGGTATTTTAATCTCACTTGTTAATTAATTATAGGTACTAAATTTAATCTCTATTTATAGGTAATTAGTATTATTAATTTTTAATTACCTATTTATTTAGGTAGGTACTTACCATAGGTTATGGAAGCACTAACAAAATGTAGTGGGTAGGTATATCAAATACGTCACAAAATGTTATTTTAACACAAAAGTAATGTTAACTTATACCTACGCGTAGTAAGGTACGTACGTACTACCACAGAATAAGTAATAGTACAAGTACAGAGGTCGACTCTAAGAGAAAAAAAATGCGAATTTAAATCTACTTACAACGCGGCTAAAGTTCATGCGCGACAAGCTTTTATTTATATCAATATAAATTTTATAATTTAATATAATGATGGGTTTGATTGCATTCAAAATTTATTTTGTTCGTTTTAGAGCATTTAAATAAGAGCTTGTTTAAAAAAATGATTTTTAATTAATATTTTATTAGTACCTACCTAGTTTTGAATCATACGATAATATTTCTGTTGAGTTTTTATTGTCACAGCGTGAAGTCTCTAGTTAAGTCGCACGGATAGCAAACTAGAAAATCTAAAGTTTTAACTTGGTTTATTATTTTACAGGAAACTGCATCGGAAGACACTAATTCTGCTCCTGCAAACCCTACAACGTGCTCTAGTCATAGTTGCTTATGCTGTAGCGTAAAAACGAATGCTGACCCAAAGCAAATACTTAATGTAAGTTTGGATTCTTCATAATTTTATTATGACACACACGTTTTCCTTATGTTTTTTTACTTTTTTTTGTACACATGTTTCTTACATTTTTTGTACTGTTCTATTTTAGAGTATAGATATACCCACCATTCTTAATGAAAACAGATATGGAAAACTGGTTCTGGCCCGTCTGAAATCAAGCTATAAGCTTGATGCGACTAGCGATCATATCTAACAAAAAGCATTGTGGCGTGGTATATTAACAAATATCAGTGCATGAAAAAAGAAGACTTCATTGTTTTATCAGAGGCTATCACTCGCTTTGTTCCAACAGAACATAAGGTTTATATACCTACCAGCCTATTTATGATACCTATAGTACATTCTTTGCCAAGTACCCTACCTACCTAGTATAAATAAATAATAGTAGTGCGACGTACCTAGTTAGTGACAATAGTGAGCGATATGTAGGTATCTATGATGTGTATCTCCGTTATATTACTTATACCTACCTATTATATATTTTTCATCTTTAAAGTCGTCGTAGTCGTAGAAAGCGTAGATATCGTAGTGCGACGTAGTTAGTGACAATAGTGAGCGTCATGTTCCTGTCTATGTATATGTATCTGTATCTCCGTTATATTATATACCTATATCTTTCATCTTTAAAGTCATACAGTAGTAGTAGAAGCGTAGTTATGATTCCTTTCAAAAAAATGGTCATAATTTGACACATACTAGTGTGTTTACAAAATTGATTCAAGTTCATACCACTATTCATGTTCACTATCCTTGCATAATTTTTTTTTTCTAGGAAACCTACTACATCCCGGCCATAGTAACAAACAAAAAAACGATTCCTGCCAGAGGAAAACTAGTGGACAGGTATAACAATCAAAGACGCGTCCTAAAAAAAGAGGGGGTCATATCAAGGAAACGCAAATATAATGATGATGAAAAACAAGATTCTGAGGTCGAAGAGAACATAATCATCGGTAATACTTTAGTATAATAGGTATTATGTTTGTTTAATATACCTACACATCGCTTTGCAATTATTTATCATACCTCTGCTTTTTGGTTTCAGAAAATGATGAGCTGGTCATCTGGCTAAAATACCATAAAGAACCGTTCCAAGAGGTGCGCAACTGGCTGGCAACAAGAGCGTACCGGGTCGAGAAAGACTATAATGATAAAACGAAACAACTGCAAGAAATATTACAAAAATATCCTATTTTGAAACAAAACTTTGGATATAAAATGGTAAATTACATTCAGATCTATTACTCACAGATTTTTGTGCTAGTGATGTGTTGTTTTGAAATAGAGTCTGTCATTGTTAGGTATGGTTAGGTTTTTCTGGTGTTAATGCAGGTACATACTGTTTGTTGGCCTTAGGCATTTTTTTTAAATATAGCAGAGTATGTCCTGTAGGTAACTACCCTTAAATTCTATTATTTATATAAAAAAGTGTCGCTACCGGTAGGTCTAGTCTGGCATGCAAATGTAATTACTACCGTTTTTTGGATCGTAGCGATTACGATTATTGGTTGTTAGGCCTAACAAAATGATATTCACTCGATTGTTAGGCCTAACAACTAATGGCAAATGGCCATTACGCTACGATCCAGAAAACGGTAATTACATTTGAAAACATAGGTACTAAACGTATTTGTTAAATCTACTAATAATTGTTAGTTTGTTTGGCAAACTTTGACATTCTCTCGCTAAATGTCTATACGTATTGGACGATTTGCTAGTTACTTCATTTGAATAATATAAGTTGTATTATGTGTTTATTATGTTTTTTTATGGTTAAATAAATGTGTAATAATGATCTATAACTTTTTTATTTAATTGTCTATAATTAGATTTCCTTTATAGGTAGGTAAGTATTTTCATGAGAGTGTATTGTAGAATAAGCCTGCATTGAGTGGTGTCAATATTATATTAGTATTTTGTAATTAGCTAAGTAATAAGTTAACCTGAAATGTAAAAATACTTGTTTATACAGAATTTACTTTAATATTATGTTTGTAAAATCAATCTGCATTTTCACGGAAGAAGTCGGTATAATGTTGAATTAGGCTTTGTTGTAAAGCTACATTACATGCATACACCTAGAGGTGTATGTATGTAATGTAGCGATAGGTTAGAATAGCATTTGCACTTATCATGCCGGCATAGTCCAGTTTCAAACCATAATGATCACCGGACAGATCATTTATCATAGCCTACATGGTAAGTACAAAAGTAAGAGATTGCTTTAAGCGATAATACCGCCAATTGTATTACTCTAGTTTAAGTTTCTTTTTTTTTGTACCTACTATGTCTGTGGTATATGCAATAAAGAGATTTGTATTGTATAGTATGTTATTCTAATCTATTGAGGCGTATCGTTTCAACATTACACCTTTGTCAAAAATACTTTATATTGCAGGTAGATATTACTAATAAATGCAGGTTGATTTTACCAATAACAAGTAATTTTAACTAAATGTCACATGTCAATACTACCTTTACAACAGTCAAGAATGCCAATATCGAAGGTTAATTTTACCACTAAATTTAGTTTATTCTAACCTATTGTTACATGTAGATTCTACATTACACTTTCGTCAAAAATACTATTATGATCTAGGTAGATTTTACCACAAAGCAGAGGTTCATTTAACAAAACACCACAAGTTGTTTCAACTTAAAAATACAGGTTAAGTTTATCATGAAAATTAGGTTGTTATAACTTAATTTCACATGTTAATACTACATTTACAACAGTCAAGAATACCAATATACACAGGTTAATTTTACCACCTAATTTAGGTTATTCTAACCTATTGCTACGTGTCGAATCTACATTACACCTATGTCAAAAATACTACTATGACCTAGGTAGATTTTACCACAAAGCAGAGGTTCATTTAACAAAACACCACAAGTTGTTTCAACTTAAAAATACAGGTTAAGTTTATCATGAAAATTAGGTTGTTACAACTTAATTTCACATGTTAATACTACATTTACAACAGTCAAGAATACCAATATACACAGGTTAATTTTACCACCTAATTTAAGTTATTCTAACCTATTGCTACGTGTCGAATCTACATTACACCTATGTCAAAAATACTATTATGACCTAGGTAGATTTTACCACAAAGCAGAGGTTCATTTAACAAAACACCACAAGTTGTTTCAACTTAAAAATACAGGTTAAGTTTATCATGAAAATTAGGTTGTTACAACTTAGGCACTATATACTTAAAAATACAGGTTTAATAATATAGTTAAAATAACTATTTCAAAATAGTGTTAAAACAACCTAACTGGTGGTTTGGTTAAATTTACCTGTTACAAGTAGGTGTTAAACTAACTTAGCTCATGGTTTGGTTAAATTTACCCTACAAGCAACACATTTAAGGTTAATTGATTCAACTATTTATTAAAGGTAGGTTCTATATCAACAAAAAAAAATAGTTGAAAAGTTGCATGTTCTGATAACCTATAATAAACTAGTTGATATTACCATTTCAAAACAGTGTTGAAACAACCTCACTGGGTTTGGTTAAATTTACCTTTTAAAAGTAACAATTTCGGTTTGTTTGATTTAACAAATATTCTATGTAGGTTCTATATTAACACAAAAAATAGGTTGAATAAATGTTGATTCAACTAAATAATTTTTTCAGTGTGGTATTTCAGTATAGTTATAAATAAATAATGCTGGACAATCCACACATCATCTAGCCCCAAGCTAAGCAGAGCTTGTGTTATGGGTAGGTACCTACTAGAAAACTGACACACTTAATACAATACCTACATAACATAGATAGATATTTTTTATTATATATACCTACATATAAAATACCCAGAAAACCCGGTATAAATATTTGCAGATCGTACAAACATTTATCCCAAGACGGGAATCGAACTCGCATCCTCCGCGTCGCAGGCATACAACATAAGTAGTTCTTTTGTTTGTGGATCAGCCTGTAACAACGCATAGTCTTAGCAATCTGTGAAGTGTCTCTGCGGTGTGGTTAGTGTTGTCTTTGAACATTTCAGAACTTGATACTCCTTATCGAACTTCAAACTATTTCCGCCCAACATTAATCAATTTTAATATTTGTGGCAAGTAATTTTAAATTTAAGCCAAACTAGCTGTGGTGTGCTTTTTCACAATTTTTGGCACGAAATCCAATGACGCGAAAATCGGACAATGAAAAACATCTGCTCCTGCGTGTGACATTTGAAAATTCTGTTTTTGCGAATGCTGCGTCCTAAAATCATCCAATATACTGATATAATTGCGGTAGATCTGCAGCAGAGCAGAATTTCATACATGGTAGTTTAGACTTTATGGTCTGCGGGGGAAGGCTCGCGTTCCTTTGTTTAGTGTTCCAGTCCAGTTGTGTGAATGTGCAACTTCTAAATGGTTGTCGTTGAGAGCTGCCAACAACACTAAGGTAAGTACGCCCGTAGGACCCGACACCGGCGGTACTATAATCGTGTGACACCCCTACTATTGGTGCACGAGATAAGACACGGCTATTTCTCAGTGCCAACATATTTATAAACTCTATAGGGTTTTGTTGTTAAAGTGAGATAGAATTTATGCATTGAAAATGTAATCGTATTGTAACCATGTCTGTGTATCTAGCATATCAAAAACAACGTATATGTAACAAGAAAAACACCTTGATATCATAAGCATAGGTTATGTTCTCAAAAGCTGAAAAGACAAAATACGGACAGAGCAAAAATAAGTAAACTTTTGTTTTATTCTGGGCTGTAAGTCAATAAATATGACTTTTTACGATGACCAATCTCTTAACAGTATCAAGACACAATAGTACTTTTAACTAAAATCGGTTATTAGTCACTAAATATGACTTTTATACTAAGTTCTTATGTAAGAGTAAAATAATAAATAAATAAATAATCCTTGACACAACATCATCTAGCCCCAAGCTAAGCAGGCAGCTGTGTTATGGGTACTAGAAGACTGACATACCTACTTAATACAATACATGACATAGATAGATATTTTTTGTTATACATATAAAATACCCAGAACACATATAAATATTTGCAGATCGTACAAACATTTATTCCAAGGCGGGAATCGACCCCGCAACCTCCGCGTCGCAGGCGGACCTTAGTCCGCGGCGCCCTATCGGTCGCAAAAAAAAAGTACAAACACACAATTGTACACATAGGTAGCTATTGAAACATAGCTAAGAATAGTAAATTGGTTCCTAGGGAGTTATTAACTGTAAGTTATTGCAGCTGAAAAGTTAGTGACGTTTTTTTACATTTGTATGTAACCGAATGTAAAACTTCAGGCTGATAAATAAATGTATAATTCACATTAAGAATTGTTAGTCGACATCTCGCGTGAATATATCTGAATTAAATAATAGTTATGTAATGTATGAATTAAAAACGCTATATTACATAAATGTACAAAGGGCGGCCTTATAGCTCAGTAGAGTCCCTTCCAGCAACTTTTGGATGGAGAGTACTAAAAAAGGTGTCGTGTCGGGATTGTTTTTATGCAGTTTTTATCAATTTTTTTTAAGTATGTCTTTTTTTATAACTTGTTTTAAGACGTCCTTATTATAAGAGTTACATTACGTTTTTGTATACAATTCATTGTTTTTTTAACGTATACGTTAACTAATACGTTCTTCAATAAGCGGTGCCTGTTATCAAGAAAACTTTGGATTGAGTTACGTAATTACCCTCCAAAGTTAGTATTGTATAGCTGTTACCAAGATTAAAGCAAGCCATTCATTCTGCGACGATTGTACAGACTGTCATGCATTACGATCATTTGATAGGAGAGAGAATGAGAGTTTAAAAGAGAGTGAATGGGTTTTATGTAGGCAAACGTGTTACACTGTAAGCTGCATCATCATCGAACATCAGGTGAGATTGCGGTCAAGCGTTTGCATAAAAAATGTAAAGTACAGTAAACTGAGGAGTTAGGCTAGTACAGGTTCTTTTATTACATTCAAAATCCAGAAGATTTATGGTAAGAAGAGTCATTGTGACATTGACGGAAAGTCACTTTTATTTGTACTCGTATCTACTAAGACAAATTTTAAAACCACGCAAAAAATCTAAAACCCTTAAGACACCGTCCTTATTCACCGTGTTCGGTTAGGCAATGCATTGTTATAGGCAGAAGTTATCATTAACAACAAGAGGGCCAACTGCTTGCTCCATCAGTCAAATAAAAAATACGTGTGGCACACGGGGACTGCCGCGGTAAAGCTATTGCATAGCATTTTTTGCTGGATTACGCATGCGCAGTGTTAGGTTATTTTCGTTCGGCATTTAAGTTACGGAATTCCTGGAATCGGTCTCCACGCTCAAGGCCCGCGATAGAAGCTATGCAATAGCTTAAAAAACGAATCCTTATTTTTAACTCGTGTCTTACGCAATGAATAGCCTGCTTTAAGCCTGCCTATTGCATGTCGAACTTTATCATTAAAAGTTTGACATCAAAATCCGGTTGATAATTACAATGATCTAAAGTTTGCGATTGTGCTCATTACCATAGGAATATTACTAATTAGCTAACCAAGCCGATTATCACAAGAAGAAACTACGACTCATTTTGTCAGTTTTAGTTTATGTTTACGGCGTAGATGAAATACATTGCGCGGTGAAACCGCAAGGTGCAGCAATCGAGCTGGTGTTAAAGCGCAGTGTGACGCAAACACGCTATAGTTTCGATACGTTTACGATTGTAAAATGAAAGTGTGATATAACGATACGAAAACTTTAATGGACCATTCAAAAGTTGTTCTTAAACGGATCGCGTGTAAAATGCTTTCGTTGAGTGGGTACTTATAGACTTTGGTTTACTAAAAGTAACTTTATATTTATGTATATTTGCGACAATATGTACTTAATTGTTTATTAAATAATCAATGCTATCTTTATTTATCTAACTCTTATTAGTGTTTTTTAAAGACTGAAAATACTGAAAAAATAAAATACAATTAAATATTAGGTACATACTAAACGGACTATAAAACTTCAAACTGTCTTTAAAAATGCCTACTCTTTTACTTATCACAGAAATATTTTTTTAATCAAACTATTATCAAACTTTCTTTGTCTTTTAACAAACGTTCCACGACGTTACGAATGAATTTATTTCTAATCATCAAACTTTCTTTGTCTTTTAACTAACGTTCCATGACGCTACGAGCCGGCAGTTAAATACCAATGTATTAAGTGCAGTCTTACTTTGTAGGACATAGTCATTATCATTGTAAATAAAACAAGTCATAAATAGTTATAAAATAACTGTTTTATCCAAAGCAACACCGCGCAGGGCTAACTAATATTATATTAATTTGGGTCCGGCCAACCCCGATGCGTGTAGCCGCCGACTCATGAAAATGAAAATCAACATTTGTACACTGGCCTGCGAACCAGGTTACACCGTCATTAATTTAATAAAAAAAGTCGTGGCTCTTGGGGACTGCCACAGTAAAGCTATTGCATAGCATTTTTTGCTGGATTACGCATGCGCAGTGTTAGGTTATTTTCGTTTGGTATTTTCGTTACGAAATTTCCGGATTCGGTCTCCACGCTCAAGGTCCGTGATAGAAGCTATGCAATACCTTAAAAACAAAACCTTAAATAAAATGAAAATCGAATTAAATGTTCAAACTTATTAAATTGAAATCATTCGAAACAGGTTTGAAACTTGTTTCAAAATCAAACTGCCTATTTAACTGTTTTTTTTTCCTGGCATTACATGTTATTCAACTGTTGTTCTCATTTTAAAACTCAACCTTTTCATTACATTCATAAAAACCTCTTTGAACACAACAAAAAAGCAACATTTATTTATACTTACTCTATGGAACCTCTTTGAACACAACAAAAAAGCAACATTTATTTATACTCTATGGAACCTCTTTGAACACAACAAAAAAGCAGCATTTATTTATACTCTATGGAACCTCTTTGAACACAACAAAAAAGCAACATTTATTTTACTCTATGGAACCTCTTTGAACACAACAAAAAAGCAACATTTATTTATACTTACTCTATGGAACCTCTTTGAACACAACAAAAAAGCAACATTTATTAATACTCTATGGAACCTCTTTGAACACAACAAAAAAGCAGCATTTATTTATACTCTATGGAACCTCTTTGAACACAACAAAAAAGCAGCATTTATTTATACTCTATGGCCAACAAAGACACTTCCGAAGAAAAACTATTTCTATTTTGGAGAGAGTATATCGATTAGTTTAAGTTGATGGGTGGTTAGTGGGTCCTGAATCCAATTAAGCCACCACTAACGAGACGGTGTTTGTATGATGAGCCACAAACCCTTACAGTGACAGATATTACTGAACATTGTATTTTGATAAATGTTGAGGGAAGGTATATTATGTGCTGATTTGATTAACGACAAACGTCTGTTACTATGTTTTAATAAATAATGCTGGACAAACCACACAACATCATCTAGCCCCAAGCTAAGCAGAGCTTGTGTTATGGGTACTAGAAGACTGACATACATAATACAATACATGGATACTTAGACATTTTTTAGTATTCAAATAAAATACCCAGAACACCGGGAATACATATTTGCAGATCTTACAAACATTTATCCCAAGGCGGGAATCGAACCTGCAATCTCCGCGTCGCAGGCGGACCATCGCCCACCGCGCCACACCGGTCGTCATACTATAATATAGGTATGTATGTATTTACAAAAAAAATGTGTTTAAGTATTATATCAGCAGTCTAGTTCCCATAGTAAAAGCTTTGCTTAGTTTGGGACTAGAGTGTGATGTGTCAAATGTCCATGAATATATATAATATTTTCTTTTCTTTATATATATTTGTTTGTATATAATAAATATTTAGAGTTATTTTATCGCCTAGGATGGTGTGACCGTGGCCCGTTTAAAAATATGAAAGCTGGAAGTTGTCACGCGAAGGCAGCGTAATGTGTACCTTGAACTGTGTATTAAAATTAATCAGAGTGCTTTTTCCTATCTATGATTCATAGTAATTAGTGCCAGTAATTAACTCAAACAATGCCAGGCCTATTGAACTTGTAATTTTTATTTTTGTTCTTTTTACATTTTTGAAATAAATAAAAGAAAGCACTGTTTATATCATAACTTGGTACTTAGATAAATAAAATAACTTAACGCAGTAATGTAACGCATAAAATATGGTTTTCAATAAACATAACATATTAATTCCTTAACTCAAAAATGCTCCGCGAAATATTTAGAAATACATATAAGTACATTGTTTTACTAAAAAATTAAAAAACCAATCATTTTTCTATCAAAGATCACACAGCAACTCATTAATTAGACATTCCCAGACTTTCAAAGGGAGAGAAAAGTATTGAAAGTCTTACGAGTGGAATGGTAAAATTCAGTCGAACGCGGTCGCTACGAGAGGTCGGTCGTAGCGCTACGCCGTAGCACCTCTACGCCGTAGCTTGTTACCTCGCGTGTTACTTCAAAGTACTTTCGAAGTGTTTGAATAATTTGTAATTGAAAATGTGATTTATTGCTATTAGCATTAGTAATTAAAATTCAGTGACAATGGCTGAGTGCACACAGAAATCAACTTAAATGTCTGCTCATAAAGGAGTAAGTAATGACTTTTGTATTTAGTTGAATTAGTTCAACCGAAACGCTAGTTCTTTTATGACTTAACGAATTTAGGTCATTGTTGATTGCATATTGTTTTTAAAAGCTGTATTTATTTGTTACTCCGTGATTTTTATTACCTAAAATATTAAATAACTAATACTTTTATTACTTTAAATATTAAACAATTAATTTTACTAACAGCAGAAGACGTGCTTAGGTCATTTTTATTGCATATTGTTTTTTTTAAAGCTGTAATTTTAGCTATTTTGTGATTTTTTATTACCTAAAATATTACATAACTAATACTTTTATTACCTAAAATAAATAATTGATTTCACTAACTGCAGAGGACGTCATTTTTATTGCATATTGTTTTTTTTAATAGCTGTAATTTTTAGCAATTTCTAGACTTTTTATTAAGTTTATTAAATAACAAATTTTACTAAATCCAAAGGACGTGCTGTATTAGACATTGCACTACTCGCATAATTCAGAAACGAAAGGATGTTATGTTTTTTTTTACTTTTGACTGCACCGGCATCCATACAGTTCAATTCTAAATACACAAAAAAGGACACAAGTACTGTCCTAGACACACTTGCAACTGTTAGGTGGAAGAAGTACGGTGGTAGTACTTCCCCAAACAAGCTCTTACACAAAAAAGTCTACTACTACAATACCTTAGTCTGTAAAACTATATATTTTGTTTTATTCGTAATTTTAACTTTCGTAATACCAGATTTCCTCATTTTGCGTAAATCTTTCTGGATTATCAGCTTAAAAGCTTTGCATAAGTTAATCGACATTAACATAATATTTAAGTAATATTAATAGGCATATGTTAAAGGATTTGGGGAAAAATCGTATTGAGAATCGTTCCCATATATTTTCAAACTTAAAATAATTGAAACATCTTTTGAGAAAAAACTGCATAAAATGTTATATAACGTTATAGTATTCTAATATCTTCATTAAAATTGAGAGAGATTAATTAATCAGTTTAATTATTTTGCTTTGACAAATATCGTGTTTTCAATATTCATTATCGTTTACTTTAGGATGATACATAATCCTGTATTTAATTAAAAACAAAATCATCAAAGTCAAATTTATTTAATTTAAATTCGTATTATCATTTAATAAAATTACTTTTGTAAATAATCGGCACTAACAAAATACTTTTTTAAAAGCGTTTCAGTTCTACATTTCAATACATAAAATAGAATAGAAATCGTTTATTTCAGTTATTATAAAACGTAATGCTAGGATATATTAAACGATATAATTATACTATGATAAAAGAACTGAAAATGGTGCACTCAGCTTGTGCTGGTGTAGAACCATTGGGCTCTATACCAGCGCTGGTTTTCAGTGATGCCCTGAGAGGATGAAGAAGGTGGAGGAGTAGCAATCAAGACAATGATGTGTAATAATAAGGGAAAATAAGGGATAATTTGTACTTTTTTTTGTAGATTTTAATAAAATAAAATAAAAACATCTATTTCTTTAATGATAAATTTCTGTTTATTAGATTTCTGTTTAATAAATTTCTATTTATTAGAAACATAGAATAACAAAGTGTAAATAAATATTCACGGACATGAATATTTATTTTAATATTTTATTAGTACTTTTACTACTACTTTTATTACTTTTATTATGGTCACTAGTTTGTAGTGACCACACTAAAAGTACTTGACTGTAGTCACACTGGTCATTCTTATACTGCCATTATACAAAGACTTATTTTATTTTTGAGAAATGACTGAATATTTGGCACGGTTACTCATAAATATCAGTGTTAGCGCATTCAAAAAGAAAATTAAAGATTTATATTCATATAAAATAGATAAAACTTGCTTCATTGAATTACATATTTATTTTACTGCATTGAAATGATGTGGAAGGCCCAGAAGGAGATGGCGGGACAAACTTGATGCACAACTACCATCTTGGTTTGTAACAGCATTAAATTTTTCTTTCGAAGAGTGGAAGGAGGGAAAAGAGACCTTTGCCCAGCTGTGGGACAACAATGGCTGAATTATAAAAATTAAAATAAAACTGGTTTTCTGCCTAAAAATACAGAAATTTCATTAGTCTATCGTGTCTGAGGATAACGCCATGATCTTCTTATATAAATTAGCAGGTTATTAAACTAAAATAAATATAAAAGTAAAGTACATCAAACAATAAATATATGGAATATTTTACAAAGAATACATAGTAACACTCAGAACTAACATTGTTTAGGTGGGAAAAATACCTTGAGAGTATCAAGTACTCTTGATACGCTCAAGGTATTTTTTAAGAATATGTAGATATTATTTTGAATATACTTACTGAAATATATTAAATATTATACTCCGTTACAGTAGTAACGGAGTAAAATATTCAATTGCAAATAATAAAATTGGCACCTACTTTTTGTTAGTCATAAACGGTCGTGTTAAAGGGTCTCGTGACAATGGCAGTTATTCGTCGAGTGCTCTTACAGCTATCATATTCAAGATAATCACGCCATTTCGCTATCTTAAATGTGCTACTTTGCATCAAATGTTTTGGTTAAGTGCGATCTTGCATCTAAGTTTCGAGGCGTTAAATGAAAATTGCTTTTATGTGGCACCCTTACTTTTAGTTACCAACTTAGACTTAGACAGCTCAGAGACGTTTTTTTGCTTCTCAGCGTGGCAGACAGTATCTTATCCAGGTCTAGTTTCTTGCCAGTTCTTCTAGACTCTGGTCGCAGCGCCTAGAATCATCTAGTATGTAAGACGTTTCAAAGTGATCCTTGTGATTTAAACTATGTTTCATTCTTTCCATTCCTAAAATATAAGTTGCGTGTCTAGTCGAGCAGCCTGGCGTCCCACCAAAGCCCAACTTCTGGCGCAAGCAAAAGTTTCTATTGCAGCGGTTATAGTCATAAAACAGGCGTCAATAAGTGCTGTATAGCCTTAAGCCTATTAAGTAATGTTTACTGCATCGCAATACTTTTATGATACTCTAACGTCCTCTTAAACTGAATGTGGTTACGCTGGTATATTAAATCTAAAGTAATATTTTCAAAAGGAATGTATTTGTTTGTTGCGATACAAGCTACTAAGATTTTAAAATTTATTTTACTTTATATTTTTTGTAAAGTATTATTTAAAGTACAGTAAACGCAAAGTCTGTCAAACGATGCTGGAACTTACAACGCGCACGAAGTTAGGTATGAAATAAAACACTGGTATGGTTTTTAACAGCCTGATATTATGATATTTATTCTGATGTTAAGATTTGTTTACTGTCTCAACACAACCAACAGATGGCGTTATTTCAAATAAACTTATTTTCTTATAATATTCACATAAATATCAATGAAATCCACACGGACTTTCAGATAACATCCACTAGTTTTAGCAATATTGTCTTAGAATTGGTTATAGCAATTGAGGTTAGACAAGCTACATGTCATGGAACTGACATAACAGCCACTGGGGTATACACGTTCTTGATGAGAGCCAGGGGCCTTATTCTCTATATTCCTTCCCCAAACCGTGCTACGTCACAACGCGTTCCAGAGGGCGTCCGAGGTTGCATTTAAAAACTTCCTACTCTCGAGCCGAGAGTCGTCTCTCGGATATCAATACAAAAATATATGGACATCCGAGAGACGACTGTCGGCTCGAGAGTAGGGAGTTTTAAAATGCAATATAGGACTAAGCCCTCAAAACGCAAACTTCAAAAATGATTGATTTGTATCTATATTATTCGAATCGCGCATGACACGTTTTGAAACGAATAGTTTTCATAACACGGCAGACTTCGACACGTTTAGTTGACAGTTCAAACCGTACCGTGTCGCGGTAGGGAATGACAACTAAGGCTTACGCCATACATTTTTTTCAGATTCCACGCCGTTGTCTTGCCTAAGCCAAGTAACGCGCGTGGTTTGCAATACAATAGAGAATAAGGCCCCAGAAGATAAAATATGGGACTACCTACTACTTGATTTATCTACTTATACTAATCTTCTATACTTAATATTATAAAGAGGTAAAGTTTGTATGTTTGTAATATTATAAAGAGGTAAAGTTTGTATGTTTGTATATTTGTTCAATTGTAAGGGGTAATCTCGGGATCTACTGAACCGATTTTAAAAATTCTTTCACCAATAGAAAGATACATTATTGCTGAGTGTCATAGGTTATATAAAAAACCGAAAAATAAAAAGGCTTTTACGTGGTAGTCCGTTTGCAAAGTGAATCGGAGAAAAAACGGTCGAATTATGCCCAACGAAGTGGGCACGGGTCAGCTAGTTTATTAAAAGGAATAGGTTTATTATTCTTTACTTTAAATAAAACAAAAGTAAGAAATAATAAGTTGTCGTCTGTTAACCTCACGGATAACACATTCGATAAAATAGTTATTCAAATTAAAAAAATTGGTGACATGAAAAATGACACCAGTCTATTTTGAGAGGTAATTAGTGGATGTCTGTGTCTCTGAATTACTTTTGAAATCTGAATTTATTGAATACTTGCAAGCATTCGACATCCCAACAAAAAAAGGGTCTAGTTGAAAATAGCAATATGGCCGGTATATAATTCCATATCACTCCACATAATATTGCCAATAGTATTCCCCATTTTACTCTACTACTACTCCTAAGTACTGTGATTATCTTAACGATCTAAGCAATTAGGTATTCAAAACTATGAATTGGGATAGTATCTAATAATAATTTTTGAAGTGAAAACTTCTTTAGCGGCGCTGGGTGGGTAAAAACTTTCAAACTCGCGTCAGGGTCACGTGACGTCGAAAAAGCGTAAGATCTTATTTAATTTTTATACATTGCTCGTAAAACAAGAGACGACAAAAGAACACACTTGCGGTCACGCGACGTATGACTCTTGTCTTCGTCGTTGTGTCACATTCGCGCTTGCGCGAATGTGACACAATGACATGACACAATCACGACTGTGGTTATATTTTTGAAGTGAAAACTTAAGTGAAAACACAACGTTAATATTGAAGTTTTCACTTCTGCCGGCACTCCCGGAGTGCTACCATTTTTTTTTCATGATATTGTTCTACATTGAAATGTGTTTACATTGCAATGCGTGTGACTATAATGATGTTTAATGCATAACTTGACACAGTTTTATCACAAATCAAGTGACCGTGTCGGCGACAATGTGAGTTGAAATGCACCGTAGAACGTAACCATGCCACTCCACGTCGAATACAAAGCGGTCGGTCGTGTAACTGCATGTTACACAGTAGTGTAACTGCATGTTACACAGTGACGTAATATTAAGAGAACTCCGGTGATCTAGTGGTAGTTACCCATCTTCCGTACCTAAGGTCGTAGTTTAAAACTCAGTCGAGAACAAATGTTTTTTTATTCATAAAATTTGCAATTAGAAGACCGAAACGCTAATTGTATGATATAAAATGTCATGATATAAAAGAACAGCTACTATAAAAAGATTTGTAATAGATCAAATATTCGTTAAAATGTTAATGTCAAAAGCTTTACATTAAAGTTCAGAAAAAACGCGATCAGTACCCCAAGTACGAGTTAGTGCACACACGGAGCGCAGAGACGCGATCGCCGAGCGCCACCAATTTTGTATGGAAATCCAAGCTTCTCAAGAAATCTGCTAGGGGCGCTGCTTGAATCTCCATACAAAATCGGTGGCGCTCGGCGATTGCGTCTCGGCGATCCGTGTATGCACAAACTCGTACTTGGGGTACAGTACTCAATTTGATTGTTGCAACCTTATTGTACTCGTCTGTTGCAACTTAGCTGGAACGACGGGAAAACTAAAAAGGTACTTACACGATAAAATCCCGTATTATACATATATTTCTTTACTAATTGTGCACCTTTTAATTGGATGCTTGGATGTGTGTTTCTGTCGCAATATTGAACATGCACAAACATTTAATTCATAAATAAACATTTCCAATATCACGAAACGATGCGTTCAGTAAATTGTTCTCTGGGGAAGATACTATTACTGATATCCGAATCATTTATTTATTAAAAGAGACACTGTAAAATGTATGTATGAATCAGGTATTACTGGTAATAGTTAAAGTATTTTGTTATTAAATTATATCACCTTAGAAGTAATCAGTTAATGATACTGTAAAAAGTATTTTGATTTCTAACAATTTCTGGGTTCCATGTATGTATTTACAAAAAAAAAATATGTAAGTATTCTATCAGCGATCTGGTTCCTACATTACAAGCTTTGCTACAAATTTGAAGCTAGAGTGTGATGTGGGAAATGTCCGTGAATATTTATTATTTTATTATTAATTTATTTTAGGTTATTTTGGGTTTTATGCTTTGTTTAGGTTTTACGTAAATTTCAGTTCGGTGTGAGTGTCGGCCGTAGGTTACGTAGTAGGTATTAGTTTCGAACATTGCACGGATGCCTTTACAGCACTGTTGATTGTTCCTGATTAAATACTCTTGTTTGAGGTCCACAGAGTTCACACGGTACCTTCGACCAGCTGGATAATTTTAATAATTTAATTAAATAGATACTTAAAAAAAGCGGCGTTAACGCGCAATGTAGTCACATTGCGCGTCAACGCCAGCTCGATTACCGCACATTGAAAGGTCACCACGCAATGTACGTCAACTATTTTGTCAGTATAATATTTTTGTAGCATCCTCCTTGCGTCGTAATCCTTACTACTGCGTACCCTCCATGTATCACCATAGCTCTAACGATGTTTCGCCATCGCGATCATTATTGACATGTAACTTGGCGTTATAAATAAAGGATTGTATTGTATTGATCTGTTTCCGGCAACCTGTATGGCCTAGTGAAAAAAAAAAATTGTATACTGACAGTTAAATTTGTCGTTTTCAAATATTGGTATGCTTACAGTGAGTTTATTAGCATAGTAGATATTCCTTTAGATCCCCTTAATTTTCCATACGTAATCAGATATTAAATAACACGGATTCTAGACCAATTAAAATTGTTTGTAGTTCAACAATATTCTGTATCATTGTTTATTTCTGTTTCGACAATTATAATACTACAAACCGATACATTTATAATATCGACTCGTTCTTGCGATTTGAGGTGCCATTGGTTCTATAAATATACTTATTAAAAAAAACTTTAAAGTAATGCTAATAAAGTTGACTTTACTTTGCAATTAATTATGAAGAAATCTTTCAACGCTTTGAAAATTACTGATATTTGCTTCGTTCCAGGATATTGAAAACTGGCACTTTATTAAAATGGAATAAGGCCGGAACAAGACGGCAGAATCACAAGCTCTTTAGTTTATCGGGAAACTGGCGGATGACGTTAGTTAGTTATAAAAGAAGATGGCATATTGCGCCGCCATTTTATCTAATTCGGGCTTTATTGTATGCAAAGATTTATTGAATATATAGTTTATACATATAGACTAATATTATTTAAAAAAATGTTTGTATGAAAAAAAAAAAATTATTTATTTTTCTTTAATATAATTTGGCTTAAGAAACAAAATCATTAAATTATAATATATAAGTTTTTTTAGTTTTAAGTGAAATGTCTATAACTGCTCATTTAAATAGTTATTAGTTATTAACTAACACTAAAATTTAACAACATAAATCTGTTCTAACATTTTGCTAAGAGAATTTCGCTTCCGGTCAGTACTAAAAATAACTAAGTTACTCTTGATTTATTTAAGTTCATCCCTGAAAAGCGGTACTACCTGCTAAGTACAGTAATTGACAGGGAACGGATGCAACGCTTTGCTAACTTCCCAAGTTTATAATAAGCTCTAGAAGTTTTTACGCGAAATAAATTTTGTGCACACGCTCGAGCACCTTGCGGTGGCCGCGACGACTTTTAAGGCGCGATCTTGACGCCAGCGACCGAAATACACGACTTTTATACTTTATACTTTACGAATTTATTGCAAACACTGGATGAGAAGAGCCGAAGACCGGGCTCAGCGGCGCGTCTTGGGAGAGACCTACGTCCAGCAGTGGACTTATATAGGTTGACGATGATGATGATGAATTCATGGAGAGTTTTTTGATAGCTATGCTCAATATAGTCATTAGCTGAGCATCATAGCTCAGTTAGGTCCACACCTACAGACGTTGAAAACTGGACTGAGCCATAGCTTCACAAAATTAACCGTGCGGCCAATGACCGACCAATGACTACGGTACGGTGACAACATGTGTGACTACGCGTACTTCATACCTGGATAAGGAATGCAATGATTATTTAGATCTATGGTCGGGAGTGAATGACTTTATTGAGACATATTTGACAGGTGTCACAGCTCTGCACTTCCATGCTGCGGGTCGTAGGTTCGAACACACCAATAACACACATTTGAGTCATAACAAACATCGACGCTCAGAGCATGCTATCATTTTATAACTCTAGCTATTTATTACTTTAAAGAGTTCTGAGAAAGTCGCGCGACTTAGTCTCCAGTGTCGAAACAGCACCTTAACAGTACCCGAGATTTACAAGGCAACGCGCGAATAGTTTTAAAAGTATCCCTACATCGTCGCGTGTGTTACCAGTCTAACTTAGTTGTGCTTTGAGTTGCTCGATAGTCACGCTTTGTGGTTGATTCTACTTTAGGTACAAGTTGCCATAACTCGACCAAGACTGCAGATTGAGCTATGGTGGCTGTTTAAAATAAATCCCTAGAAGTTAAGGCAACAGCCGGTGGCGTAGGTGGTTAACGCAGCCCCGTATAGGAGGAAGATCGCAGGTTCAAATCCTGCTCGATTCGACGATTTTAAAGATTGTTGTTACTAGTGAACTTTAGGTAAAAATATTAATGATTCTACTATACAAACTACATTTGTGTACTTATAGTTATTGATATATAGAATGTACGTTTCAAAGACAAAACCTATTACCATTGACATAAAATCAATAGACAATAGATAAGTAAAATAGAAAAACTTTTATAGACATAAAGAGGAATACGTAATGTTGTGACACAATAAGTATTCCCTTTTATAACATAATCAATACAAATACAATTCGTTATACTTTGTTTTTAATTACGTAATACCTATACTAACACTAGATATTATTTTATTCACAAACAAACTTACGATTATTACAGTATTTACAAAATGTAGGTATATATAAAATATATAAGAAACAGTTAAGCTTTCTACAAACGTTGCAAACGATCTATAGAGATCCAAATCAGTATCAATCCGAAGCGTACCAAAGATGCTGGCTGCATTGCCGCACTGAATAGCAAAATAAACCTAGATTAACATACGATACAATTTTCATGTTTAATTACTCTGGAGTCCATATTTTAGGACCTAGACAACACCTTAAATTCTATCATTTCTAAAATAATTGACCAAAATTCCGGTCAACAACACTTTGTGTGTCATGAGCCATCAAAAAAGACCGACCTTTTTTATGTTCGGTGAACGCGTAAATTATTCCACCTTTCATAAAATTTATGTATCTACCCGAAATTCTTGTGCAAAAACGCGCACTCGTATCGCCGAGTTGTAAGCCTGTATCAATATTAAATTCAATCCATTTAGCAAAGTGACACCATTGACATGTGCCGCCGGAAGTGTGCCTTGAAGGCAATTTAGAATCCATTAATAACATTCAGAGACACGCAACCACTGATCCGGGGTCGATTTCAAGTTATGTCAAAAAAAAACGGCTCTGGAGTGCTATAAGTACACGCTTATTTTCATAAAGAGTCGTAGTTCTTTCGCGTAAATCGCCAGTGCATATTAAAAAGTTCAAGTAAACCTATACACTCAATTTATAATTGGAATAAATGTTTTATTGCATCGTACTGCAAATATTTATTCCAGGTGATCTGGGTATTAAATATGCATAATAAAAAATATCTATCTATGTTATGTATTGTATTAAGTATGTCAGTCTTCTAGCACCCATAACGCAAGCTCTGCTTAGCTTGGGGCTAGATGATGTTGTGTGGATTGTCCAGCATTATTTGTTTATACTTAATATATGTTGAATAGAAAAAAATCACATATTCAGCGGTTAGTTAGGAACGTGTTACACGTGAATACTCCATGACCTTCACTTTATCAATTTCAAACTTTCCTACAACTTTTATAACGTGGTAAGTTATGCCTAATACTAAAATATTATATTTGAGTCCAACTTTCCTCAGGCGTGTAGAATCAGAAAGCATTTTCTCATTACATTTTATATGGCCTTTGACTTTCAGCGGATGCTTGTAAATGTATAATTGAGATTGAACCTAAACCCAGTCTTTGACATTGTCTAGAAAGTTCTAAAGCAGAAATGTATCATGTTTATGTGTTGAAGCACGTCATAAATCCAAGAGATAAGACGAAATTTTCACCGAGTTTCTCAACCTAGAGTTTTGCGCGCAAGGGTTTTAGTCTAGCATCGAATACATTGCGCGGCTTGTGTTGCTAAAGTTACGTTTAGCTAAAACAAAGAGTACTCATGAATCAGTGTACTTGGTTCATGACTGAACTACAGATTCGCATTACTGGCTGTACTAACAGTGATGTCGGGGAGTATTTAAGCTCTGGTTTTATATTGGTACTCATAAAAATATAGTGAGTCCGTTTGCGACACTACCATTAATAGTGGCGAATGTAGGGTCTTTTTATTTTATGGGAGAACCAAGTTCAAACGTTTTACTATCGCAACCTTTAGAGCATTCTTAAAAAAGGTTTACTAAATCTAAAACACACGGAACCATTACGTGACTGACTGAAATTCAATAAACTAATTAAATTAAGCTAACGTCTCTATACTGGAAATTGTGGTGATCCTTACTATAAACTAATATTTAGTCTAGAAACCTATAGTAGTATTTATTTTATGTATTTACAACAAAATTTGTATCTATCCTAACACCTATTTTCAACACAGAAATTTTCATTAAAAAAACTGTGTTAAAAGTTACTGCCACAACTAATTGAAAACAGTAATTAGTTATTCTTATCACATCAAAGAATATGCATGCATCGATGTTGCTTTTACGGAAATCCTTTGAAATAATATCTATAAATAAAACTATATCTAAACTATAATTTTAACTCCATAAAATCAGCTTATCTCACCAATAACTATGCATGTTTCATTTCTATGTTGCTACAGAAATCGTTCTAAAAAATATAGATACATGTCAGTTAATCACATTGCTTGCTTCCAATTGGTACTGATTTGAATCAGTTGAGCTATCTATTTGCAACGGTCTGTAGCTCAACTGTTTCTTATGTATATATTCCTATATATTTTGTAAATACTGTGATAGTCGTATTATCCGTATATATATTATAGTATGTAATAGTAGTATCCCATATCCAGTAGCTTTAACTCCATATCGACGTCTCGGCACAGTTTCACAAATGTTACAACTTGTGTTTGTTCTCAATCCTCTGAACTGAGAAGCAGAACCAGGCCGCGTCCTCTTTCGCGATAACATGTGGAACTTCTGCAAAAGATAATACGAAGTTGTTCTCGTGATGGTAACCTCAATGTTCTTTGCATCTAACGGCCGGTTTCTGGAAACCCAAATCACGATTGATCCGAGTTTGACACATAGTAATTGTTTGATTTTTTCGTTGATCATTGTTCGAGAAACCGGCCGTAAGTCTCGTGAACTCTATGGTCAACTCTGTCTATGGTCATATGTGAGTCATCATAGTATGAACTCGGTTCTCATCCCCTTTTCGCTTTTTGAGATTTCATCAAAATATCTATACCAATAAATAAATAATGCTGGACAATCCACACAACATCATATCATACACATACATTTAAAATACCCAGAACACCCGGAATAAATATTTGCAGATCGGACAAACATTTATCCCAAGGCGGGAATCGAACCCGCAACCTCCGCGTCGCAGGCGGGCCTTCGCCCGCTGCGCCACATCGGTCGACAAATAAAATATTTATATTAGGCAACTAAATCAGAAATATTTTATTGTTTAACTGTTGTACATAAAAGATCTTAATTTATAAGTGATACAAGTTTATACAGTTTGTCCAATCCGGTAAAGATTTGTTTAAAAAGCAATATACTTTTACTTTATTTAATCTTCTGATTGTACCAAAAACCCTTCAACCCACAATAATATGAACACTCAAGAATTTCATTTACAATTTTGATATGAAATTTAATAAACTTTGTCATCTGAATACTAAAGACCTGGGTACCAATTCTCGCGCTTTAGAGATTCGACGAAATCGACGTAGGTCGATAAAAGATGGCGGATGTCGAAAAAATGCTAAATAAGCTATTCTCGTGATGTCGCTAACAGACTTATGTCGTAAGAAATCTTTAGACAAGCAACGAGTGGTCCCGAGCGTTAGAGATCGAATGTCGAAGGATAGCAGCCATTTTCTAAGGACAACTCTGCCTGTTTTGACAAGAATAGTGGGTTGGTATCTACTCTCACTCTGTGTGTGATTCAGTTTCTGTTGGTTTCCTATTGTGGTGGGTATATTTTACGATGGTTGATGAATTTATCGTTGAGTTTTTAACGCTTTCCATCTCAAACAATTTTCGCCAATATCAAGTTGATATCAATAATATACTTAACTGAATTAACTAAATAATATACTTATAGATTAAAATAAATTTATTTCCAGAAAAATATGTAACATCGAGTCAGTAAAAAGTTCACTTCACTTCTTCTTTTTGGCTTTTGTGGCTTTAGTTTCATAAACCGTAGAATGGAGATAAAATATGGAGAAATCGTAATATAACTAAAGCCACTAAAATCCGGCTCGTCAGAACGCTTGTGTTTCCCATATTCCTATACGCTGCAGAGACGTGCACTCTTAGGGAAAGTGAGAAAAAGGTAGATGCTCTTGCGATGTGGTGCTGGAGAAGAATGCTAGGAGGATTGTGGACAGAGTTTCACACAAATCAATCCATACTCCAAGAACTTGGCATCAAGCAACGTCTATCGTCCGTTGTGCAGTCGCGTATCCTCACTTTCTTTGGGCATTTGTCTCGTCGTGGAGGAATTTCCATTGAACGCTTGGTGGTGCAGGGCAAGTTCGAAGGCAAAAAAGCGCGCGGTAGATCACCCATGAAATGGACAGACCAAAAAAGAGCAGCCATTGATCTTCCCTAAATGTATATTTGTTATAAATATTTTTATTAATATGATGATGTAAAAAGTTAAAAACATGACGTTATTTGACTTGACGTTTGATAGCATGTAAAGGCTGGTTTAGACAGGGTCAGTAACTGACTACAAATTCGAGGCAAGTCAGTGCTGACCCGAAAAAAACCCTGTGTAAACTGATTTGAAGTCCAGTACAGTGGGTTGAAGTCAGCGCTGACTTGAATAATCGGAATCGAATCGGACACGAATATTTGAAAGTCAGTTGAAGCACCCCGCCACCCGCGCACCCCCGCGCCAGCCAAATAAACTCTGTGTAAAAAAACAAGTCAGTGCGTGGTTAGTCACTGCCGTTGCGTTGTAGAGTGACCACGTTTTTTTCCCTGGCGATAAAAATGACGCGTAAGCTTAGCGAAGACGAAACCTTAAAATTGGTGCAATTATATTGCGAAAACTAGTGCCTTTGGGATAATAAACCCCTAAATTACCGCAATAAAGAAATGCGGTCAACGGCGTTGCAAAATATGGCTCAACAAATGTCGTTTATTTTTAGTTATCTCATTTACTACCATTTCTATTAACTCATTCAACAGCAAAATTGGTAATATTTTCAACAAATAATTAAATCGTCGTTTCAGTTGTTTTCGCGAATTCATTTTTCCCACTGACTTCACATGTGTGCTCACCTTGAGAAACGCACCACTACTACTTACTTCAGGTAAACAGTTAAAGTCAGTCGCGGCGCCGACATTGGCGCTGCGACTGACTTGTCTACTGACCCTGTATAAACCAACCTTATGACTGAACTGACAGTATAGAGTTTACTTACCTACCACAAAGTTTCGTACTACGCAAGTAAAACATGTAAAGGTAGTCAGACACTGGATATGATAATTTTTGGTTCAAAAACTATGTTTTTCTGTTATTATTTACTATAATTTGATATTCCATATTATAATCATTTCATAATCTATGTTGTGTGAATACTTGAGGCCACAAATGTATATAGATTCAGATTTAACAAGATCTTGTTAAAATAATAGCTGAAACGGAACGTATAATTGGTTTCTCTACAGAAATGTCGTGCCACCATTTGTCGAATCCTAGTGGGAATACGGTTTTTTGAATCGTCAGACATTTTCGTGAGATTTTGCCTAGACATTCAAGCTTCGTCAAGATCTCTATCTCGCCAAAATCGCTACAATCCGAGAATTGGGGGCCTGGATCAGCAAGAGCAAGAGCAAGTTCTTCAAGAATGTTATGAAATACAATATTAGAATTTTCAAATTATTATTGTATTAGACAATACAAAATACCTATCTAGAATTGACAAATTCTTTAACATTAAACAATCAGAGCAGTTACTTTGAAAATTGCTATGGATCTATGTAATAAATAAATATTCACGGACCTTTCACACATTACACTCTAGTCCCAAATTAGGCAAAGCTAGACTAGACTGCTGATACAATACTTATATACATTTTTTTGTAAATACATTATATTAGGTACATAGGAACACCCAAACACAGAACAAATATTTATGTTCATCACACAAACATTTTCTCTGGGTGGGAATCAAACACAACACACAGCATGGAAGGTCGAGCTACTACCAACTAAGCTGTGACGCCTGCCTTTGAATTCGTTTGAAATGTTGTTTGTTAAATTGCCTTAAGTAGGAGATTATAAATACTTTTCTATTTTTTTTCCAATTATATTAAGTACTTTGTGAAATGAGATCTTAATGTATCCTAAGTGCTTTGTTTGTCTGTTTTTATCATTTAAAGTGGGGATTTATTTTTTGTTTATTTGTTATACGAGTAATAAATTATGGAAAATTATGAGTTATATAAAATGTTTAGTGATAGAGATATTTATTTAGAAAACATTAGTTTATAAAGATTTTCTGTTAAAAAAAAACTTTTTATACTACCGAAGTTTAGTAAATATTGATAAAAAAATATTTCAAACGAATCATTCTTCCTCAGTTAACTAAACTAATACTTCAGAGAACTTTGTCCACTACTCTCTCGCATTAACTATCGAAATTCAATGAAGCTTTCAGTCAAGTTTAAACTTGCTAACAAGTTCTAAATAAGTAATTAAGACCGAAAGTCTCGAAATGAATTAAGGTACTTATTTATTCAACCAATTTTCAAAAAGACACTTCGATTTTGAACTGATAACCACGAGATGTCATTTCGTTGATATTATGAATTTTGCAATAAATTTTACGTTGTGGTTTAAAAAGGGAACTTCATAATTGTGATCAGATAATAAAAGCACAGCAGAGCTTGTGTTATGGGTACCTACTAGAAGACTACAATACATTACATAGATATATATTTTTATTATACATATGAAATACCCAGAGCATCCGGAATAAATATTTGCAGATCGTACATACATTTATCCCAAGGCGGGAATCCAACCCGCAACCTCCGCGTCACAGGCGGACCTTCGCCCGCCGCGCCACATCGGTCGACATAAATAAAAAATGTTTGAGTTTGAGTGCTATAGAAATCGACTGAAGTATTTATAACATCAACAGTCTATTTCGTAAAAGGTCTAAGGATTAACGCCCACATTCCCTTTACAAGTAAAATGTATTGTATGTTCGCAGCTTAGTCGTAATGAGGAATCCATAAGTCGTAAAAGTACAAGTGTTTACTTAGGATTGCTGAACTCTTTAGCCAAGTAAACATAAGACGCCAGGGTCGAAAGAGTCGAAACTCGAGTACTTGATAGCAAAACTTTATGAGTGTTCCTGACTTTGATGTGGAAGTTACGCTGAAAATGTTTTATTTTGATTTTGGCGTACCGGGATTTTTGCTAATGCGCGTTAATGTCGGAACCGGCAAGTTGTCTTTTGATGGATAAATTTTAGTTATCACAGTGTAATACGTGCCTAGGCATCATTTCACGTCTGTTACTTAGATATATGGACGAAATTTTTACAAAAAAAATATATAGATATTTTATTAAATTTACTATTAAAAAATCTGAAATATTATCGCTTATTGCGTTTATAATCATTATTTGTATTCTTCAAAATTAGCTAGCTTATACAAGCGAATACCTAACCATAATATTTTCAAAATACTTGATTCTTTGATTCGAAGTAGAAACAAAATCATCTTGTAGCCTGAGGATGGCCCGGTCACGTCGCAATTAGATTTACCGATGGCCGAGACATGTGATGACGCAGACACACGCTTAGCAAGCTAAAAAAACTATACAATAATTCCACTACTATTTATGATTAAAACAGGTCATGTCTAAGATAATGTTAAGAATAAATGAGAAATCTCGCATGCCTAACTTGAGGCAGAATTAAATATAACAAATAAATTTATTAAACCGTAATACCTACTAACTTTTTTTTTGTATAAAAAGTCTTTTATTTTTGAGCGTATTTAAAAACAAAGTAGGTCGGTTAGTCGTGAGTAATATCCGAAAGAAACATTCGTAAAGGGTCTAAGTTTTAGACAGAAAATAATTGTATTAAAAAATATTTTACTGGCAAAATTATATTCTTCAATTCAATTTGTTTTTAACTTATATTTAACCATTTTTGATTTTCTCAAGTACACACATATCAAAAACTAATTTATTATTTCAATTTCCTACTATCACTTCTAGTTTTTGTGACATTCTGGCAAACTAGCCAACTGTAACAATGCTTTCGTACAAAAGACGTGCCAGATTGTACATATCAAGCGTTGGCAAGCGTGTGGAGATTGCATTAGATTTCTCGATGAGAGTAGACACGTTTTCTCTTGGCCCTTTAGAGGCATCAATTTCTGTCCAAATACATTTCAAAAGAAGGTCAATTCGGTGAAAGGCCTTTAGGCAAACAACGTGATGAAATAAAAAAGATAAAAAGATTTTAAATGCCATTTCAAAAAATATCTGTAAATGGATTTATTTTTAAATTGCTGAACCGTGTCTAAAAATGTTATAATTTTGTCCTACTTCTAATATTACAAATGAAAATGTTTTTATGTTTGGATATATTTTTCCGTTTTCATTAGTCCGATTTGGATGAAATTTGTCATCATTTATTTTCATTTCTTTTCAGAGTTCATTTATTTTTTTCCTAATCTACTTTTTATTTGAATACTTAAAAGGCGACAAACGGGTTTTAAAATAGTATAAAAATATGGTACAGAAAGTGAAAAAGATACCGCTCATAAACACACAGTTATCTGCAAAACACTTAATGTTGCTACATCGCGAAAGCAAAGTAATGTGCCCTTCTCCTTGCGGAAGGGAGCCAAGATTTTTACTTAAAAGACCATTAGTTTGAGTTATTTCTATAAGAGCACGATTTTCAGCCTCGATTCATAAATTGACACTACTTTACTGCATTTTCTTGTCGACTTATCACTGTTAATTCTTGTAGTATTAATAAGTACACATTTATTTAAAATCTTAGAAAAAAGTTTTTTACAATATACATTATAAAAATACATATATTATAAAAAACTTTAAAAATATATATTAATATTATTAAGTTGCGCTGCTATACTTACAACGCAATCTAGTTCCAAAATGAGCAAAAGGGAACTCAATCAAAGTCAAAGTCAAAAACAAGTCAAAGTCAAGTCAATTACTTATGAATGCTTGCTACATGCCTTCTTGCACACACATAATATACATCAATATTTGCCATTACATAAATGTTAAAAGGGGGTTCAAACCCACGACCCAAAGCATTCTAAAAACGTATTTTTGTGGGTACTATGTAAAACTAAATCATGTACATAAGTATCATGTACATGAAAAAAAAAAAAAAAAAAATTAATATCAGGTTTATGCCTTGATCACACTGCGCGCTAACGCTGCAACGTTAACAGTAAAACTGATGTCGACGAGCAATGTATCTCAAATACGTCACTGTCTCGCCGGTTTACTCGGTACGTGTGATCAAGGCATTGATTGTCCAATCGCTTGTTCAACAAAACAACCACGTTATGACAAAAAGTTACATAAACTAACACTTTTCATTCAAACCACGTTTAAAAGTTTTTTGTTGAAAAATCGAGCGGCATATTTTAACGACCATTTTTGTTAGTTTTAAAATCAAAATGGTTATTTGATGTGCACATAAAAAGTTTAACATAGTTTTTCAAATATCCGGTCAAGATAGAAATGTAATAATATTATCAAAGAGTGGGGAATAATTAGCTATTAGAAATGTTACCTTCTACGAAAACAATTTTTCCTAGGTTAATTATCGTGTTTACGTGGTATTGACGTTAAAATAATTACTTATTCGACGTAGTGGTAATTACCACAAAAAATATTTTGATAAAACACTTGAGCACGACAAAAATTTTGTGTTTATGTGTGTTGCAAAAATATTTTCTTGGAATTCAAAAATATTCGTGTATTCACATATCAAACTCTAGTTCCAAACTAAGTAAAGCTTGTAAAGGCGGGGATCGAACCCACGACCCGCAGCATGGAAGGCAGAGCTACTACCAACTGAGTTGTGACGCCTGTCAATGTCAAAAATGGTTTTAATATCAAAATATCAATTGTAATAAATTCAAGACGAAAAATAAATTCCCCAACTTCTTTGTTGTCAAGACGATGTTGTAAATAGACTTAGACGTATTTTTATTTTAAATGCCTCTTGGTGCTGACAGTACCGTGTGAAAGCGTTCAGTAAATATATTCGCTCTGGATGCAAAATGCACTTCAGTGTAGTCTTCAAATAGTATCAAAGAAGAGAATATTCGTTGCTCTTCAAGTCGAACTGTCAGCGAATTTCAAATATTGTGTTTCCGCAGACGCTTACCGCACTCAGAGACTGCAAGAAAAGTCAATGATTAGTGTGATTATTTCAATACTATATACATATAATAGTCTAAACTAATATTATAAAGAGGAAAGATTTGATTGTTTGTTTGTTTGCATCGAATAGGCTCCGAAACTACTGGACCGATTTTAAAAATTCTTTCACTGTTGTGAATCTACATTATCTGTGCTGAACATAGGCTTTATTGTATAATATTCAAAAAAAATAGGGATCCTTACTAAAACTTCAATTATGTACCTAAAGGCTACCCGGGGCGTATTACTAGTAATATATATAATAGTAATACTCATGTGACATTAAAATAGTATTGACTTCAATGTGTTGATTTGAGATAAAACACAATGAATTTGATTACATAAACGACTCACGACTCGAAGAGACCAAAAGGATTTTAAAAACTTTGTGTAAAATAACAATATTTATTTAATATGATTGTTTATTATTTTTTTTATTCACAAAATGTACACACTTATAAAATATCTACAAAAGAAACAGTTGAGCTCAACTGTTTCTTTTGTAGATCTGCAGTTTGTAAACGATCTATAGATAACTTTACTTATTTATACAGAATGGTGTTGACTTTGTTTTTAGTTGGTTTATAATGCGCATACCTACATATATGTCATCATTAACCTATATCAGTCCACTGCTGGACGTAGGTGACCAAGACCCGCCACTGAGCCCGGTCTTCGGCTTTTCTCATCCAGTGTTTGCTAGTAATATTATGTAGTATTTCATATATATTTATAAATGTTATTGTATTTCAATACATCCTTGTGAATTGAATATTACTTTTGAAGTAGGGACAACAATGACCGATTGTGGGATTTGGATTATGTACTTATTATCCTTATTTATTTATTCACTTGATTTTTGTTTGATGTCGATAAGACTCGTGTGTACCTAAGTACCGGAAGGAATAAGCCGATATTCTAAAGCGTTGGACATAATGTTGAATTAATCTTTTTATTTTATATCCAAACTTATTGAATATTAGTGATTTTATCGTAGTCGTTGTATTTGAATGAAATGAAATGGTAGGTATATAATTTTAACTGTTTTTTTTTTAATATTTCAGTTGACTAAGAAGTTGACTTCTTCATGTAAGTAGGGGTAAACAGTACAGTGATTGGCACTCTAAGATGACCTTCATAATAATATTTTTATGTGTCTAATGTATATCAGATAACAGGTATACCTATAAGCATAGATAATAAATCTACAAAATGGTTCTTTAAAAAAAATTGCTTTGTTGCTTATTAAGTAACCTAAAACTTAGTGTTATTGCACAATCATTGGCACTGAAGTATAATTATTGGCACAGTGAATTTGGTATAACGATTGGCAGTTAGCGATAATAAAATAGTATAACGATTCTTGAAGTTGAGGACATATCGTGTGAGCTTCTCGTCTTTTATTGGGTATGGCATCTTAAAGCCGGGGTGAGTTCCCAACCAGTCACACCAAATCCAGTCACACTTGATTTTTGTTTGATGGCGATAAGACTCGTGTGTACCTAAGTACCGGAAGGAATAAGCCGATATTCTAAAGCGTTGGACATAATGTTGAATTAATCTTTTTATTTTATATCCAAACTTATTGAATATTAGTGATTTTATCGTAGTCGTTGTATTTGAATGAAATGAAATGGTAGGTATATAATTTTAACTGTTTTTTTTTTTAATATTTCAGTTGACTAAGAAGTTGACTTCTTCATGTAAGTATATGATATTATTTTGTTAAATTTAGATCGTTTTGTGACACAAAAATCTCGAATTTCTGATACTGACAATATAACATAATAATATGTAGCTTCCAGATAGCCATAATCTGGACATTTTCAAGAGGAGAGTGAATAGTTTCTATGTAGGCCGCATCATCATTTAACATCAGATGATGTGTCAAGCGTTTAATAAACCTATAATGCATAAAAAAATCCTGGTCTCACATTTTTAAAGAACATTTTAGAAAAACATAATTCAAAAAATGTATACAGTGAAGCCACAGCCTAAGGCGATGTTGACTGGGACGACTCTTAAAGCTTCATTGAGTTTCAGTCAGCGGTTGTCCGATACTGAATAAACAATACGAAACGAAAGTTTTTTATGATACATTCTGTTATCAAAAAATCTATGACATTTATTTGTTTACAGTCCACTATGTATAAACGTTTTAGAATTCACCGATAAAAATATTTCGGATCTATGAAATTTATTTTTTTCACATTATAAAAGTGGATGGAAAATAATAAATGATTATTTTATTTTTATGTTCTATTCTTATGTTTTTATGTACCGTATTCAATTTATGTTGTGTGCTATTAAATATATAAGTATATATTTAATAATCAATTTAATTACAGTGATAATAATGTTTGCTTCTATACACTAAGAAGTTGTAAGTAAATATTATTATTTATCAAGGTATAGCGCGATTTGTAAAATAACATTGTTCTAACAGCTTTAGGTCAGATATTTTGAAACCACATATTTAGAATTCATGTTCGGCAAATAACTGCAATGTATTCGATGCTCGATGTGCGAATAACTCAATTGAATGCGCGTACGTTGTAAGCAATTGATGCATATGCATGACTTATAAGTTAATCGTCTTCGAGAGAACTTAACGGAAATTTACAAAATATTTGTTAAGATTTACATGTAAATTTTTAGTTATACTTTTATAAAAGGTAGTTTTTATCGATTGCAGGTTATTCATATTTTAGTCACGAATTTTACATTTTGTTCATTTAAATCAAACGCCATTTTTAAACCTCTTATGTAACAATTGGCATTTGTTTTTATAATTTAAATCAAAATTAATAAAACAAATTTACTCTAAGTTTCATTTTAAGTTGTAAGTATTGTTGGTGTATTTCGCAAATCACGAAATAATTAATCCTATCAAAACATGTTACGTACGAAGGGCCAAGTCTCAATGGTTTTATTCTATAAAATAGTGAAATCGAATGTAAACCAAGTCAGTTAATTTAGCACCTATGTAGTGCCTTGGCAACGCACTTGTTAAAAGTACGTAGATTATTTGGGAACTGTGCAAATCACGATTTTAAAAAGCATATCCTCTTAATCCAACTTGACGTTTTTGGCTCGCAGGTCAGGTGTGCGAGTTTCAGAGATTTACTCATACGTAAAAACTGGAACACCGGAATCAGTCTATTGGAAGCCGTGAGACTTCACTCGGTTTTTGTTTTAAAATACTGAAGCCTGTTGAACAAAACATTTTTACGATAGAAGAGAAGAATGAAATGGAAATGGCCCATCCCAAATATGTAACGATGGACATTTTTAGTGTACCAATATAGATGTATAGGAAGATAGGTCAGTGTGATGGTTGAAAACTGAACAAGCATAGTTTCCCGTAGAAACATAGGTTCTCGTCAAATAACAATCGCATAAAAAAAACTATTAGAAAAAATACAATATTACAAACACACTTCAAGTATTCTTTTTTAAGCTCTTTTATATACACGTAGATTTCCATGTACCTACGCAAACAAATAACTTAGACAAAATTATTTAAGAACTCATAAATCAGACTAAATAATTAGAGCTCCAAACATTTTTAAAGCTCAGCCTACAGTAGTTAAATAAATATAAATATTCACGGATATTTGCACATCACACTAAATAAAAAATAAAACAAAATTAAATAGTAAAGATGACAAGATTCCATTTAAATCCTCTCATTCTCATAGATACGTCTGAGCTAAGCCCATAGAGCTACAAAACAATAGAAGAGCTCAAAATACGGAAGTAGTAGTGTAGGCACTCTGCCAACTGCACTAAGGCCGTCAGTTTTTGGCTAAAATAAATTAATGCTTCTCGTAAACAGAGTACCGAGAGAGAGCTGATTATGAGGGGCTATCTCATAATTTGTAGCGTTGTAATGACCATGAATATTTTTTATTGAGATCTATGCCCTAATTCAGCAGTCTTGTGTCCAACTCTCATCCCATGCGTGTGTTGTTCAGTGCACGTTCAGAGTTAGCCGGATAGTGCTCCACAAACAAGGTTAAGTACTTTATTATTACTCGAGCTCTAGCTAGGGGCTATCCAGCAAGGGGAAACTTGCGTGACCGAATATCCTTTCATTTGCAGTTCAGTTTTCGATGATTTTACTAAAGTAACTCATCAGTATTCCGTGGCATTTTTGTGGACTGACGTGACTGAGCTTTATAAAATTATGACTGAGCTGTTAAAAATGACGTCAATGCCGCGGTTTAGCACGCGGCCTACCTGATTTGAGCGTTAATTCTATCAAACGTTATGAAAATCGATCATTCAAAATATCAATAAAAGACGAAGATGAAAACTGAACTGCAATTCGATCAAATAACAGCTTAAAAACATTTCAGTTGTCAGGATACCCCCCCTGAGCTGCCGTAACGTCAGAGTAAGCTAGTTGTGTATAATAAGCTATGCATGAACGGCCACAAATCTCAACGCTTTGTTTTTTATTATAATGCAAATCACTTGCTCATTCAATGGAACGTACCTTTCAGAACGTAGATTTGAGTTCCATTTATCAAAGGGATTTCACTGGATTGGATGTTTTTGTAGAATTATTGGGCTTTTGCGCATGTTGTGTTTACATTGTTAGCGAGTTAGCGATTAGAATGGAGAGACAAAGCTAATCCAATAGATGGCGCCGTATTTTGTTGTTTAGCATAGTTTAAATCAGTGTTTTTCAACCTTTGATTTCGCGACCCCATTACAGGTTGAAAATTTCTGGCGACCCCCTTGTCAGACAGATGAAGAATTTATAGGTAATTTAAAAGCCTACGATAATGATTGTCTTTATTTTGATACGGTAACGAGGGATTTTTTCTTGGTTTTGTCCGCAATAAGTAGTACATGTTTTTTGTTATGTGCTCCGAAGTTTAAATCATAAAAAGGCAAATAGAAAAATACAGCTATTTCAGATATTTCACAGCGACATGTCGAGCTCTTTGATATCTAAACTCTTAATTTTGTTTTAATTATTTAGTCTAAAAAGTTTACTACAGAAAGATTTTATTCGGGGACTTATATTATAAATATTTACATATGGAATGATGAATATTTTTTTACTGTAGATATTCAAATCTAATTTTACATATTTTTCACAGTTGATGCTTTACAGAGTTTAATTTAAATAATGTCAGATTAATATGTAAACTACAATAAAAAGGGACGTTAAAAGGTTGTAATTGTTATAAATGAATTTTCATAGAATCAAATGAGAATCTGGCTGCGATGAGCGTGTCTTGCAACAATGGTTACGCATTTCAACAATATGAACACTGAAAAGCGTATTTCGCTATGTAATCTCTCAGATGTTCAGGATTTCATGTTTGTATTATTTGTATATTAATTTGTTTGTATATTAATTTTTATTAAAAAAAATACGTTTTACGTGTCAATTATTTTTTACGTTTCAAGGACACTCTAGTTGTTTTTGTCAACGATCATTAATGGTTAAACTGCGGCCTAAGTAGGGACGTCATTAATACATTATTGATGCGAACCATACAAGTTAAGTATCTATCGATCGGTAATCATGTCGTGGTTGTATATTTTGTAAATGTTATAAGTAAATGTTATTTTTTATCCTATAATAAAGTATTGAAAATAACAGAACAGTGTTTTGGTTGTTGGTAATATAAGAAATTTAATTTAATACCTCTCGATTACTTTTTAACATCGTAGGGAATTCATTGTATTACATAGTAATTTTCTTATCAAAGTGATTTTGATATTGTGATACATCATCTATTCATTTTGAATTCTTAAATGAATAAAAAGAGCAAGTATTGTATTTCTAACCTATTTAGACGTACAAATATAGATCGAGCTTAAAATTATGTTATTTTCTCTAAAACTTGGACCCTCTTCGCAAAATGAAACTAATTAGGCATTTTATTTAATTAAATCTGGTCTTAGTATTCCAAAGTTTTCTTTTAATTTAACGTAAGAAGGTTTACAAGAGCTTTTAAAATACTCAACAGTTTTTTTTATTATTAGATTTTATTCTTATTAAAATCAGATGTGTTTTATTATTAGCCGTGTTTATTTTCAAGTAATAAATGAACTAATTTTTATAACAACTTTAATTATAGTTCTATGAAAATTAAGTATCATTTTTTTGCTGAAAGTATTTATAAATGGATTCAGTTGTTTTATACGTTATAAACTAAAAAAATATTACTTAACTTTTTATCGGTAATTTAAAACTGAGGTTATTAAAATTATCAAAAAGTAATTCAAATGAAATAATCGAAGGCTAAACAAAGTTAATTCAGCAACATGCTAATCAAGAGTTTACATTTCATAATATAATCAGAATGTAAACTACCATAGTTTGCACGTGATTATTTATGGGTATAGTACGAGTTGTTTTTTTTTTTTCATGCGAGTGAAATGGAGACTAAATAGTTTATATCTACCATAATTCCTCCACATTGACTTGTTTCTTATTTAATTATGTAAATAATTCCAGAGCTCTAAATGAGTTAACACTATCGCTGCTTCTCGCTTACTTACACTTCGTATAATCACATTTTTATTCAAGACGCTGTTATGCACTCCGCATTCTACAATTAAGGATGTAGACACATTAAGTAGGTTTTTAAAGCCAATTAAAAAAAATATAAAAAATATGAAAATGTGTGCATACAAGACCTAAGCAGTTATTAAATAGCAGAATATTTTACGAGTATTTTGCTAATCGACTTAAAAGGTGGAAATTTTGAATTTAAATCAAATAACTTTTTGTATGTTATCTCATAAGTTTTTCTTCATGAACCAATTTTTATGATTCTTTAATAATCATGCTTCTCGTGGAATAAAAGTATGTGTATTTGATATATCTTGTCAAAGTCAAAGTCGGAAACAAAAAAAGACTTTAACTGCGAGTACTGCAACGGCGTTAAGAGACACTTTCTCTAAACATCAAAAAACTCTATCGCACAGCATAAAGTGTTCTTAAAAGTGCTTTAATGTGTCTGCATAGCGTGTGTCTCCTCCTTAAGTTCCTCCGTACATAGCAGAAGCGCTTTCTTCTTAATTAACTTCATCCAGTCCATTGTTTTAACGCCAGACCCTCATTCGCATACGATTCCACAGCTCGCTCTCTGCCAAATGGTTATTTCTCAGTTTTTATGACAGTTGATCACCATTTCTAATTAAAAATAAAAAAAAAAATAAAAAAAAAAACATTAATAATAATTATTGTTAAGGCGACGGGTCGGGTGAAATTTTAATAAATAAAAATAAATAAATAATAAATGAAAATGTAATAAACTTCCAACTTTATTATTTATTTATCGTATCTAGCTGTTGCCCGCGACATCGTCTTATTATTGTTCTATTTTGGAAACTTACTACACTAAATTTATTTATAAATTATAGCCTATGTGTTATTCCGATGTATAAGACATTATTGTAAAGTTTCCTTAAAATCCAATCTGTAGATTTAGCGTGAAAGAGTAGCAAACATAGGACATCCATCCATACAAACTTTCGCATTTATAACATTAGTTCTTACTAAATATAAGATAGGATAAAAAGTAGGATAGCATGTTACAATTGTGATTGTTCCAAAAAACTTTGTTATTAAAAAAAAAACAGCTCATTGCTTAAAGAGTTTTTATTGTTCGCTTCCAAGAATTATAGTTCTTCTTTTGTTTTCTAAAAAACTAGAAACTATGAGACTTCTTCCCACTCGTGAATAAACTGGATTGAATAAAATAACACTATAACAAGTCTTAACTAATACGTAACTAGTTTTAGTATAATAATGGTACCTACTATTAGTATAAGTTCGATCGTACCCTGGTGTTACCATTTGCAGATTACATAGTCGCAGATTATGTTATAATCCTTGTAACGAACGAGCTTCACACTAAGACCTTATACAAGCCTATTCTAGCTGGCTTTAAAGCCACCGCTTGAACGCATTTACAATAAATACCTTACAGTTAGTTTAAAGTCTCGTGTCCGTACTGTTTAGTGTAAGTCTTATAAACTATGGGAGGTATCTCCAAAGAGACTATGATTTGGTCTTCCTTTTAAAAACTGATTTGTGTGGCTTAAAATATATTTTGAAAAAAAACATGTTTTATATAAATAAACTTAAATTGAAATTGGAATTTTGAGCCAAACAAAAAATATTTTGATTTAAATGGTGATTACTGTTGACGAATAATTTTATTTGACATAGGAACATGTTTGTTTTAAAAAAAATAAATAATAAGGTAAGGGATGAAATTCACAATATTTTCAAAATAAACGCATGACACTGGTCTTCATGATTGGAGGTTAATTTTATATTAGTAATCGAAGTTTTCAATCCAAATCGTCACCTTCAATATTTTCAATTGAGCAAATAATATCTCAGTATCGTATCAAACGCGAGCTAAACATTTACTAAAATGCTTTTCAAACAAATTTCCCACAATAAACAGAAGTAACTTTGCCTCTCTATTTTCGTCACGGGCCACAAATCCTTTACATAAAACGAAACAAAATTATTTCATTCACATTCAGTTCAGAGCACGTTCGCGTTTTCAAATTGTAGCTGAAAAAATTTAATGCTTTTGCGTTTTGTATAATATTTGTGACAAATGCTATCAAAATATAGTTAGCAGGATATATTTATAATAAGATCAGACAATAGGAGAGACAAGAATACAATTCATCATAATTCTGTATTGTTTGTGCTGTTGGTTTTCCTATTAATAAAAAAAAATGAATTGAGTAGTGTAGTTGATTTTTATTAACCTTTTTTTGAGTAGGTATTGATGTAAGACCAGCTGTTGAAGTTGATTATCAAGAATAATTAAGAAAATTAAGAATTGAGTAGCAAATGTACTGATGAGTATTCGTCTTTTAATAATAATTTTGTTTAAGAAAGTTACTTTTACAGCATCGTTATGGTTTAGATATTTTTTCTGTACTTACTTAGATATTTAAAAATATACGATGGCATATACTACTGTTTTTTAAGTTGTTCCTGGTTTCAAACCACTCTGTATTTACTTCACATTCATCATTTCTGTAATGCATACCTGCAGCATTATTTACTGTGCTAGCCAAATTGGTGGTCTAGTCTATGCCTACAGGTATTTCTCATCAAAAATATGCAATAATAATTATACCTAAAGTACAGAACCCGCATAAAAATTAGTAGGTAAAAATACTTATGAAATACTTGTGAAAGAACGTATTGATTAGTTTATCATAATTAATCAATAATTAGTTATTCACGAACATTTCACACATTACATTTTAGATCCAAACTCAGAGCTTGTACTATGGCAGAAAGAGTGCTGATAGAATACTTATATACATTTTTGTAAAAACATACAATACATCAACTTGAAGATAAAAAACTGAGATTACAAGTAAACGGCGACAATGCCAAGCACACACATTAAGGGGGGGACTGACTGACATGTAGCGTGTTACAATGTGAACTTTTGTTCAGTCAGTCTGCACCTTATGTCAACTATTTCTGCCGCAAATAATAACTTTATTTTAGGTTAATTATGAAAAGTATAAATAATAAATAATGCTGGACAATCCACATAATATCATCTAGCCCAAAGCTAAGCAGAGCTTGTGTTATGGGTACTAGAAGACTGACATAAGTACTTAATTCAATACAATACATTACATAGGTTGATATTTTTTATTAAGTATACATATATCAAATACCCAGAACACCCGGAATAAATATTTGCAGATCGTACAAACATTTATCCCAAGGCGGGAATCGAACCCGCAATCTCCGCGTTGTAGACAGCCCTTCGCCCGCCGCGCCACAGCGGTCGGATAAATACATAATGCACCCAATAAGGCAGTGACGTCACTGTTGACGAATGTTGCTGAAAATGCGATATTACGGTCAGAAACTCTAGTGAGAATACACCTTAACGTTTCTAGGTCGCAGGCTCAACAATAGGACGCCTCTAGATTAAGAATGCAACCAGCCGAATGAGGTAGGAATCGTGTTCGTCCTATATTCGGTTTGCTCTGGAAATGGTGTTTTCAGATTAAAAATCAACTACTAGGATAGGATGTTTTTAGCACAACTTTTAATATTTTACTTATTTGTATTATTCTTACATTATACTATATTGTTTTACACAAGTTTATTATGTATCGTGTTGTTTTTTATCATAGTGATTGTTTTAGAAACTACTGAATATGTTTGTTTTGATTTTTTTTTAATTGAACTTTCAGAGACATAATGTTATTGTATAAATAGATATAATGAGCTAAACGAAGTAAACCTATTAGATTAAAATCGTATATTCGTTGAAATTTCCTTCTTCTTGCGTGTTGATTATCCACATTCGAGTAGAACTAGCATAGTAGAGAGTATCCTATAAATGACGTACAGTTACGTACACAAACCCAGTTCCCAAATTACAGTTCTGAGCAGTGAACCTGTTTGGTCTGACTATATAAACGCTGTAGGCACAAGCACTAGGAATCTCGATTTAAATTACAGTCAACGCGAGTTACCGCACTGGGGCCCGGAGGCTGAGTTAGGGCGGATCATGGTTTATTTGAATGTTTACTCTGTAATTTGATTAAATCGGTAGCCCGGATTCTGTTACAATTGATTTTATATTGTTTTTTTACAAAAGGATTCTATTTGTGAAAAGGTGAATGTAGTTTTGTAGATTTCTTTTTGATATTTTTTTATTTGTAATTTTTTTGCAATACATTATTAGCGTTCGATCTGCTATGAGTTAATAATATTATATTATAGAGGCAAAAGGTAAAATAATATCTTGACTTATAACTAAAATCTTTGACTGTTTTTATCGTGATATTTTATATTAAAAAATTTTGAGCAAATAATGTACAAAACTTTGCAGTCTATTATTAGAAACTTTAGAGATAAATTTGGTCAGCTCTACTTATTAGCATTGTTACATGTGGAATGTTCTCTACCCGGAGTATTATTCATCTATACAAATCATTGAAGAGTTTACCTATTCTCCAGTGTCACTTTAGATATAATAACCAAACAAACCACTGAAGAGTTTTTTCTCAAGTGTTGAGATAAAATAATTATTATTCGTACATTTCATAAAACATACAGACTTTAAGTATGGTATGATATGGTATAAGTAAGATATGAGGGAGTACAACGTGCCTATATAGTGGCTTATAAACGTTATACCTACGCCCGTTGGCTTGCGTTCTAAAGCGGAACAGCACAGATCACGATATTCAACAGAGCGGAGTAACGCAATATTCACAATCACAAACTTGATTACAACGGCAATAGACAGGTCAAAGAAGAGAAAAATATATATTCAATGTACTAGGGCTGTAGAAATATGTTTTTTACTGTTCTTTCTACGTCTCTATTGAGGTCAAGATTCAGATCTTTTTGGTGCTCACACACCACAAAGCTGAAATAAAATATCAAACTTCGATGACTGGCTATAATAATCTGTGATAAAAAAAAAAAGTTTGGCATTTAAAACTAATCTTAGTCCTTTCCTTATTCTTTTAGCTGACCACTGATTTGCACAAAGGTAGATGCAAAACACCAGTGATTTATTTAAAAAACACACTATAGGTAGTTAATACAATTGCACAATCAGGTTTTAGTAAACATATAAATATTATTCTGAAATAATGATTTAAACTGGCAACCGCAAAACTCCCCCAAAGTAAAAGAATCAAAGTTGATTGCGTAAGTCTCAAAACAACAACATTGAATCAATAAACAAAACAAAGTGTGTTCTGAACTTGGTAAGCTTACATCGAAAGGCGTAATAAATGTAAAAACTTACAAAAGTATTAAAAAGTGTCAAGGTTTTCCGTAACTTGTCAAAACAGTGTTTGAAAAAAAAAGTCATCATAACCAACCCAACGCAACATGGCAAATGCAAAAGATGTCAAAATCAAAATTAAAAAAAAATGCTTGGCATTCTGTGCTGTCAAATACTAAGAACGCGACGTTTGAAAGAAGTGGTGTTAAAAATCAGCGATCGAATTTTCTTGTAAGAACTTTGCTACATTAAAAAAATGACAAAACAGACAGTTTCGTTTCGATTATAGTACTTTTCAGTATGATACAGTGGCAATCTACGGAATGTAACTGGCAAACACTAATAAAGAAAAGTCGAAGACCGAGCTCAGAGAAATATCTACGGCAATAGTACTTATAGTGCGGCAGTAGTACATAAGTATAGCTTGATGATGATTATAGCACTTTCTACCACCATTGCTCCCTAATTGGAATCTTAAAAGTTCACGTCCAATGTAATCACATACTTGGTATTTTGGAATAACAATCATTACTTATACAGATCGGGTAATCTTTCTCTTGTAATTTATGCCAAGGCTTGCGGTATAAACGACCTTACAGAGGAAATCCGCCGCAAATGGCTTCCGAGAGGATTATAATAAAGGGATATTTAGTCTGTACTACTTTTGGCAATATTACAAATGAAATTGAAAATTAAAATGTCTTTTTTTCCCTTAATTTTGTTTATATTAAAAATAATAAATAATGCTGGACAATCAACACAACATCATCTAGCCCCAAGCTAAGCAGAGCTTGTGATAAGGGTACAATACATTACATACATAGATATTTTTTATTATACATATAAAATACGGAGAACACCTGGAATAAATATTTGCAGATCGTACAAACATTTACCCCAAGGCGGGAATCGAACCCGCAATCTCCGCGTCACAGGCGGACCTTTGCCCGCCGTGCCACATCGGTCGTCAAATATTAAAACAGTGAGTGCACAGGATAAACAATATTTTTATTAATGGACATTGCATTGACATTCTAATAATGGAATTGTACAACTGTGCTTGACAAAGGCGAATTTTATTAAAATGTATTAATAACAGCGACTAAACAAAGTCCAATTCGCAACTGATAAATAAATGAAAAAATATTTCAATTTAACAAATGGAGCTGAATAAATAAATATTAAAAAATGCACATGTATTATTCACTCTTCAGATGAATAGTTAATATTATTCTATTTTTCAAAATGATTTCTGGGTGTCTAGTCGAAGCGACGCGTGACTCGAGGGCTGGTGAGTATCTGGCCCAACGTATCAGCATTGCTATTCAGCGCGGCAATGCAGCCAGTGTCTTGGGTATGCTTCCGATTGGTACTGATTTGGATCAGTTGAACTATCTATAGATCGTTTGCAACGGTCTGTAGATAGCTCAACTGTTTCTTATGTATTTTATATGACTATGTACATTTTGTAAATTCTAGAAAATGTATTTTTCATTTGTTTTTATCTTTACTTTGTGTCGTTTTGGTAAATTATTTTATCAATATTTTCCGACGCTTTTTCCTTGTTTCTTGTGGTCAGGTGATGTGTACCTAATCTCATATTTCATGAATTATTAGTTAGTCACGGATCACTATCCTGGGGGAAATTTGAGGTAGGCTTATATGACTACGCAGTATTATGTAGGCTGAAGAGGCTTACGTTCTCGTTAACCTATTTGCAAAGGTTTGTACAAATACAGAGACTAATACCTCCTTAACAAATTTCATTATCTAGTGATACATCTATGATGTTTATTATTTATTATCGGTATACTCTTATAAAAAAATAGCGCAGACTTGATGGATTACCATACGTAATGGTGACATAATGTCAACTCTAACTTTTTATAAGATAGGGATCACTTTTAGATAAAAAAAACAGTAAAGATGTGATTTGTTATTTATTGGAAGAGATTCTTCTTAGGGTTAAGTTCGCCTTAATAGCCTTAAAGTATTATGTTGGTCTTAGTTTAGGTTAGGTTGTTTTCACTTAAAAACAAACGTAGGTTTTTATAGCCATGATAATTTATGATGTTAATATTATACTGTTATTATAACTAAACTATGTATAAAGAAGAAGTAAATAAAATGTATAATTATTATTGATGACCGCTCAACATCAGGTGAGTCGTCTGTTTTTTTGATCATTAGTAAAATAGTCTTTATTAGTGCATTCTTAAAACTAGATTATAAACAAACAAAATTTCTCTATGGCATCATACACCACAATTAAAATATTATATACTTATATCGAGTAGATATATGTACATATATAATATTAATTACACTGTCATACCACGTTTATAAAAAAAAACACTTTAATAGCATGTCATTGTCGACTGGGTTTAAAATAAAAACATTGTCCTTTTCAGCAATTAATCTCAATGCAAATTGCACTCTATTTTAATAGAATTAAAGTGAAAAATGTCCAGTCGATGTTGGACGCGTTAACTAAGTAATGTGGCGCATGATATACTGACAGTCAACTATTGACAGGTATTGTGCACTATTCAGCGATATTTTAATGAAAATATAATTTATTAAGTCCCCAGTACACAATGGCGTATGCTGGCCCACGACAGGCCATCGCCATTGTGTACAGGGGGCAATGGCGTATGATGGCGGACAATTGTCAACCGTGGCGCGCAATCGGAAAGTTGTCGGTTTTTCGGGCACACTTCAAAGGAATCGTGGCGTAGCGTGGCCTGTGGTGTTCACACAATGGGCCATTGTTTAGTTTGTCACCTACAACTTTCAAGTTTATTGATATAAAATAATTGTAGTATTTTAGGTACGATGTTTTCAGATGATTGATGCATTTAATCGTATAGTAGACTCCCTGAAAATACCTATTTAAAAAAAAGAGACATTTCTTCTACGTCCATCGTAAGTGGATTGCCAGGCAGCAATGAGACATGCGCCATTGTGTGAACACCAAGTGATCGTGGCCTACAGTGGTGCATTGCAAAGCGTGGCCCAGCATACGCCATTGTGTACTGGAGCCTTTATAGACCTTTCAATATGACAGGAATCAAAGAACTATACAGAGTGTGGTATAATATCCCTTGAAACGCAAAAATGTGATGTTTTATCATCGTTATTTGTGATAAACAATGTAAGGTCTTAATATATTTTTGGGAAAAATTATTAATTTGAATGTTGCTATAGAAAAGCGGATTTTTTTAATAGCATACAATTTAGTGAAAATGAAAAGGCAACAAAGAAAATTTGGTTAAGTTAGTCATTTTTTGCTGATATTGCATAGAATAAGTACTCGTCCATTAAGTAGTAGACCTCGATGACATAATAATATATTTTAGTTGAGATTCGAGAATTTATTCTTATTCTGAACTTTAAACTCAAGGACTAAGAATTTCATGGCTTTAATTCATAAAATGCTTTTAAAACTTTCTACAAAAGCATTGCGACATACGCCTCAAATTGTATATGTGTAGGTGCAATGTTTATAAAAAAATACTTTTTTCAATGCTAAATGTTGTTTGTGTAAGTAATAACAGTAACAGACTATACCTACAAAGTAAATAAGTGCTTAGGATAATCGCAAATTTCTCAAATAACTTTGCTCAACAAAAAAAATACAATAGCAGTGATTATATCAGACCAAACCAAACAAAATAAATGAACAAACAAACCGAATTGAGCTTATCTGATTATAATTATCGGATCACAGAATAACAATAATTTTCGACGTATAATTTGATTCGTCTCTCTCTGGGGGCGAGACAAAATATTTGGGAATTCCGTAATAATATTCCTTTATTTATTTTTAACATAATTAACCCTCATTTGACTCATAATCTACATTGAGATGAAATCTCATATTAAATAAACTCAGCTGAAATTATATCATGATTTTGAAAATGTTTAGAATTAAAATATATTATAAACAAAATTTTGAGATTAAAAAAAGAAATGTAAGATCATTAGGAACTCTGCGCTGTGTGCTGTAGATCGTGGGTTCGATTCCCAAAAAGATATTGTGATGACAAACTTTTTTGTTGACACACAAGACGAAAAATGAAATATTAAAATAAACACATTAATATAAAAACACTCGTTATTTCATAAGCCGGACAAAACTACTATTTCACTCCATTTTTCCTGTTTACGAAAACTGGAATATATTGAGGCAATGATATACGAGGGCCATAACAATACCATTTCTAAAATAGATTAATAAGTACTATGAGAAAACAAGCTATGTATTACATATTTGACAGGCGTCACAGTTCAGTTGGTAGTGTTGGTAGCTCTGCCTTAAGTGCTGTGGGTCGTGGGTTCGATTCCCACCTAGAGCAAACGTTTGGGTGATGAATGTAAATATATGTTCTGTGTCTACGTAATAATAATAAATGTAAAAATTGTATCTATATACGTATTCTATCAGCAATCTAGTTCCCATAGTAAAAGCTCTGCTTAGTTTGGGACTAGAGTGATGTGTGAAATGTCCATGAAGATTTATATTATTTATCGAAATGTCCAGTATTTGGCTTACCCGATTATGCTACTAATGTGATTATACCACAACTCTGAAGGTGCTAGAATGCGATAGCGTAGTGACACAAATTAGCAATATAATAATTAAGCGATTAAAATCGGTCAGTTCGAAAACCTCATAAGTCACATACCTAATTAAAAATTTGCAAAAGGCTATAAAAACTGTTTTATGCTCAAACAAGTGGGTTTTAAATGACTTTTTTGTCCTTAATTTATTCTTTCGGTCGTATGAAATTGAAATAACGAAAACCATTCGTAGTTTATTAGTGAAAACAATGAAAAAAACCTGAATAACTTTTCTTGACTTATATACTTATATTTTACTTATATTTCAGAAGGCAGATGCGCTTTTTAGTTTATGGTTGCCCTTTTAATTATTATGTAAATAATTTATTTATTAATTACATTTATAAATTATAATTACGGTTTACACCAATTACATTAATGAATACAGTTACTAAAAATTAAATAAGTATAGTGTTATATACAATACTATGCGTATTGTCAAAAACACATGTCGCAATAAAAAAACTAAATAAAATTAGGTATAAATAATGCTTTAATTCGTATATAGGTTTTTGATAGCTTTTTTATTTTTTTAAAGCAATATAAAACAGAATACATACTGTTTTTTGAAGCCCCTTTTATCACGTTAGGTTTTATTTTGTTTGCAGTTCCCGTCGAACTAACAATTTTAAACGGTTAAAAGTAATTTTTACAATTGGTTTTACACCGCGTATCTGCTATTATTGATGTTAACATTTATTGTAAACTTTGTTCACAGTTTGTTTGTGATGAAACACGCACCTGGCGTTAAGCGGTTATTTTACAATTTACAAACATACAACTTATAATTAATACAACTTAAATATTTTTTACAATCATGTTTGATAACTTTAAACATTTTTACTAATGACTTAGCTAACAGGCTTTTGTAAAGCTAAAATTTATTTCAGAAAAAAGAATTTACAAATCAAATAGGTACCTCATCTCCATGCGATTATAAAAATATCAAATTCTCAAGCGAGTTCAAAATAACTCAATATTTATAATCGAACTGAATAAAAATCTGTCCTGAGGCTACAGTCTACATAATAGGTATTGACGCAAAAGTTAAAATGGATTTCATGCCGGGGGTCGTTCTGCCTGAATAAACTTTTTCACCCTCAGGTTTAGTTGAACCAAAATAGCCTGTGCAACCCCACTCAATTTTAAGCCCTAAAACTTAAGCAATATGGTTTGAATTGATAAACGGTAAAATAAACGTGGTAATTATTTATGACTGAGAGCAGAAATAGGCGTGGGGTGACCAACCGTACAATTCCAAGAGCGGTTTAACTGAAGACGTGATTATGATTGTGGATTAATATTTGAGTCACTGACCACTTAAAGATCCACTTACCTTACAAGACTAGTTTATGTTTGTTCTGTAGTATTGCTCAAAAGCTGCTCTTTGGCTGTAAAGTCATAATGAGTCCTTAATGTCCGTAGACACGGTCGGCTACTCAGCAAATATTTCTGGTTCAAATGTCCTTGATATATTTATTCAAGCAACACGGCGCAGTGCTATTACCAAATTGGATTAAAACATCGTTAAGTTAAAGAACAAAGCGTACGATTCATGAGAAAGGAAAAACTGCAGTTTATTGATAATAATCTTATTAAGAGTAGTTTCAAAACGACATCCTATATCGTGTGACGAAAAAATCTTGCGCATTGGTTGTTCAGCCACAGTCTTGAAATACTTACGACAGATACAAAATATTGTAATTGTAATAATAATTGCGACAATCTTATAAAATACCAGTAACAAATTAGCTAAGAGGTATACGAATTCTGGATCTATTTGATTTCAATATTATACAAATTTGTTGGGTCTGATTTAGATGGCTTTTAGCATAAAAGCAGAGGTAACCTAATAAAACTGTGGTTTTATTGGTTTACAGACCATTTTCCATAGAGACTTGTTCAATTTCCGATGGAAACAAACGTACAAACAGATTTATTTAATGTGAAGAACTTTGGAGAACGCCAGTCTTTACAAAATTAAAAAAAAGACGTGTGGCATTCGGAGACTGCCGCGGTAAAGCTATTGCATATTTTTGCTGGATTACGCATGCGCAGTGTTAGGTTATTTTCGTTACGGAATTTCTGGATTCGGACTTAACGCTCAAGGCTCGCGATAGAAGCTATGCAATAGATTAAAAATAAACTAGTTTCTGTGGTTATTGTTCCGTAATTGCTTACCTCTTGTTCTGTATTGCGTGCTCGTAGAATGGGAAGGTTGCGTTTTTTTCGTATTACTTTTTATAGGTGTGTATTTGTAGGTGAGTGTTGTAATGAAAATCCTCACGCAACTGACATAACCTTCAGTATTCACAATAGTGTCTGATGTTTTATTTTCATGTTAGGACACTATGAGGAAATCAGACCTGAATTTCAGCCGAATTTTTCGGATTACAATGTTTTATTTGGCCAGTTGCGCTAGAGCAAATGTGCTATAGATTCTGGTCAACTTTCTCCAAATATCAGGGCATTGTCAAATCGACATTGACTAATTGCACTTTACTGACTAATCGCCATTTTATTTGTCATTAGATTAAGCAACATGAAAAAATCTGGTCACTTACATTTATATAGCAGCTTTTTAACAAATTTTAGACAAAGAATTCAAAACTTTTGACTATATTTAAGCTTGTTTTATTCTATTTCCCCCATGCTTTCTATTAAACTTCATTAATTATGGAGGTATAACATTTTCACTTTGTCAAACAAGCCTTCCGCAAATTTAGCGGCTCAGCAAAATAATAAATTAGAATAAATTCTCAGTAATTTGTAGGTAAAGTGAAAAATAAACAAAATTAGCTTTACAGCAGTTAGCCGGCGCCGAGCTCGCTGCCGGCGGGAAAAAAGGACTCTCGGATAAGGCAGTGGACACATGTACAATAAATATTCATGGACATTTCACACATCACACTGTAGTCCCAAACTAAGCAAAGCTTGTACTATGGGAACTAGATTACTGATATAATACTTAATATACTTTTTTTATAAATACATAGAATGCATAGTAACACCTAGACACAGAACAAATATTTATGTTCAACTCACAAACATTTGCTCTGGGTGGGAATCAAACCCACGATCCACAGCATGGAAGGCAGATTATAGTCATAATCAAACTAATACACGACTAAATATTATACCAAATGTTCAACTGTTATACAAACTATTAAATACGCCTAAAAACCATTAATATTATGATAAAAAAATACCATAATACAAGCTACATCCAAAAAATAAGATAATTATACTTACAATCTGATAAAGAGTACTTAAGCATCTCTCAAAGCAAATAAAATATTTTTCGAAATAAATCTGAATTATCTCAGAGTCCATCTTGTAATTCTTCAAGAATGCATGTTCAAGGGCGTCTCGCCCTCTAGGGTCCCAGATTCAATGGACTCAAATCTAAAGGGCAGTGTAATCTCGCCCCAATTGCAAAAGAAACCCACTAGCGACACACTAATTGGGTGCTAAAGTAAATATTTAAAAAGGTGAGCGAGGAACGTGAGGTTTTATTTTTCAATTACTTCAATTATATGAGTCATGCTGGGGACAAATTACTTGTTTGAAGCTTATAATAATTTTAGAAAAATAATATTATCTTGGAAGGTATTATCAAAAGGAAAAATATATATTTTACAACACAGTCACTAGACAGTACAACTGGTAGGGGAGACCTAGGATAGTTGTTACAGAGGAGAGTTGTTACAAAGCCGATTTCTCGGAACCTATGATCGTTAGTGAGCTGGCAATGCCACTCAATTGATTCTTTTTAGATGCGCTTCTTGATAAAACAAGTGTCTCAGGCATCAGGCAAATGGTTGCCCGAGTACGACGTCTGCATGAAAAAAAAGCCGAAAAGTAATTTTTTTGTCAAAATTTTGGTTATATTTATATCGTGACACATTAAATTTAGGTGGTTATGTTATTTTTTTGTATACTGAGGGGTTTTTGAAGTTTCAAATAGTGGCATTGTTTTGATGATCCTTTACGTTGTTGTGAAATTATGAATGTTTATTCTGACCAGGTCGTAATTTTCGACACCTAGGAGAGTTGTGACACGCTGTAACAACTCTCCTATTTTAGTTTGTTTGGTTTGAATTTTATGTCATTAGCAATCCAATCAAAAGGTTTCAGTTCAGGAGTGGAAAGGCTGGTCGAGAATGGCACTAGGAGTGAGCTGCTGTACGTCTGTCATAATAGATTGGATTACAGACATATTTTATAGCTGCTGATATTGTCATGATGCCATAGTTACTTAAAAAATATTTATTTCTTATAATCTTAATGTCTGTAGTCTCAACAATTATGCCAAATGATAATTGAAGTATTATTAAAGGGTGTGTGTTTTATAATTCTTATAAAAGTCATCTTACGTATCAAATATAGTATTGATAAACAGCTGTAACAACTTACCTTGGTGCCTGTCACAACTTACCTCGGTGTTAGGAGAGTTGTTACAGTTTGAGTTGTTTCTGTTTTGGTAGATTTTCTCAGAAACCTTACAACTTGCATTTATTGTCATGACTGTTTTTGATACAGGAAAGATTGCTCTATATTTAGACATAAAGTTGATAACTGTGCTATGTTTCTTTATTGAGATATGTGGTTTTAAGTAAAAATTGTAACAACCCTCCTTGGTCTCCCCTACAACTGTGTCTCAAGCATACATGTACCTTGTACACATGAGCGATATGTAGTGTTCAGGGTACATGAATACTTAAGTAAAACTAGTTTTTGTGTCTGGGTGTTACTATTTATTCTATGTATGTATAAGTATTCTATCAGCAAACTAGTTCCCATAGTTCAAGCTTTGCTTAAATTAGGACTAGAGCGTGATGTTCGATATGTCCGTACATATTTATTTATCAATTACACAAAACAAAAAAAAAACATGTAGGTACTATGGTTACACAATGGGCGGCCTTATCGTTGAAAGCGACCTCTACCAGGAAACCGAATTAGACAAATTGTACCTACTAATTTTTATATTTTAGTACTGAATAAAGTAATATATCGTACTTTTAAGTTATAAAGCTATTTTCACCATTTTTTTTAAATTCGGTTTCCTGGTAGAGATCGCTTTCAACGATAAGGCCGCCCATTGTGCACGGTAGATACCCAACTACCAAATTATATACCGTTGTTCAGATTTTGCAAATTGATTTCCATTATCATACAAAACGCTCGCCAATTACATTGTCGGGCGACGTTTATTACTTTTCCGATGATCCCCAAAAATATCGCACGGGATAATTATTTTGAAAACATTTTTCATGTGATAGCGATAATCAATCAGTCAACCTTTTTGTTATTTCATGTCAGTTTATAAGCTTTGAAATTAATACATAATAAATATAAGGACACTTATACTTACGTTTATCATCAATCTCCACTGCTGGACGTAGGTCTTTCCCAAGACTAGATACTGAGCCTGGTCTTCGGCTCTTTGCCAGCTACATTCCGATGAATGTCGTCTGGGGTCGTTCTAAACCACGTTTGATAAACGCGGTCTCCACTCCAGTACCTCTACCATGAGTTGTCACAGTAAAATCGCCTACTTTACTACGGTAGTTACGTCAATATTAGTATTACAAATTTTAGTACCCAACTATCCGCTAGAAGCGCTATACAAATTTTCATACATTTTTTTAACAACAGACGACGCTATAGCGAGTATAGTAAATGTAGTATAGTAAAAACAACAAAATAAGTAAAACAGTTGTAGCATCGACACGACAAGAAGAAGAAGAAGAAGTATAGTAAAAACTCATGGTAGAGCTACAGTATCCGTTTGATCCAACATTGCGGGCTGCGGCTCAACGATTGCGTAGACGCAAGATAAACAAAATAATGTAGCGGTTTTAAAAATACAAGCGAAACTTTAATGCCTAGTGATTTTGGAAATAAATCAGTTTGTTCTGTTTATGGAGAACTTGAGTAAATTATCAACATAAATGTTTTTATAAGTATCTTAAAGGTTTGGCAGCGGGTGGCAGAGTTCCCAGTAACAACCAAACGATCACTACAAAAGCTCGTGCATAATGAAAAAGGGTGAAAACTTTTCAAATTCCATTATTATTTGAAGCATTGTTCGACTGATATGAAGTGATTTACAAAATTTCCTCAATCATTATCGCCACAGGTAATAATGAAACAGCTAGGATGTTATAACTTAATGACTCTGCTTTCTCGTTTAAACTTTTTAAGAAAATAATGTATACGTATATACATTATTCTTTTTCTTGTATAATCTGTTTTTAATGTGCAAAGAGTTAGAACAAGCAAATGGCTTAGCTAAAGGGTAGGTGGTTGCTTCTTTACTAAAATTAATACATAAATTGTATTGAAGACGTATTAACATACTACAACGTACTATTTTTAGTAGCATTACTGCAGAGTGATATACATTTTCTATCACTATGCAGTGATGGTCACATTGCTGTGTTCCAGACTTCCAGGTTGACTTCTGGACTTTCAGGTTGACTTCCGGACTTCCAGGTTGACTTCCGAGATCATAGGCATATTAGGCATTTTTATTTCTTAGAGTGATATAGTATAATGTTCTTAACAATAACGTCCTTAGATGCAATTAATTTTGAATACAATGTCATAAATATCATTTACTATCAAGTGGACCTTCACTATGGCGAATTCCATCTTTAATCTTTAAAAATCAAAGTTTTTTATTAATCTTCTTGCAATTTTAGTGATACAGCTATTTGAACTCAGCTGCGAAGCTTTCATGTCGATAGCAATTTGTAGGCAGTTGGTCACAACACGCAATACAAAAAAAGAAATTTATTATTTTATAAGCGTTACTACTCATTTCATTTGGAACATTTGAACTACCTACTGATTTGGGGTCACTGAGGCATACAATCACTGAGTTTTGAAGTAATTTGAGTAGATTGCCACTAGTTATTGTAACTAAGTAGCTATTTAGACCTTATCTTTTGAAAGTTTTTTATTTTAGTCTAAGGCTAAGTTCTGATGGCCGCGCGGCGACGCGCGGCTACGCGCGGTCATCTGAACTTAGCCTAAAACTACTAAGTACCTTGTAGTAAGTAAGTAATTTCACTTTTAGTTTCTGAGTATTTTACTTCTATTTTAGCTGCGCCAGAGGTAAGGCAGTCTTTCATATCCTGAGATAATAATGACTTTACAGCCATCGTCATTATCATCATCAACCTATATCAGTCCACTGCTGGACGTAGGTTTCCCCCAAGACGCGCCACTGAGCCCGGTCTTAGGCTCTTCTTACCCAGGCTTCGCGCTACATTTCGTCGATCGTCACTCCATCTCGCCGGAAGGCGTACACTACGCTTGCTAAACGCGGTCTCCATTATTTGTACATCGTATACCAATGAAAAGTACTCTTACGCCATTACACGTTTGATATCAGCTCGAATTGATCGCAAATATGTATAAATTCCCGCCGTTTGTCATTGAGCAGGTTATAAAGTGCGAATATTTATTGCTCAGGTTTTATTTTATGTTTTACCGTATTGATATAACTGTTACCTGTACGGAATATTAATGTCGAAATTACTGCATTTCTGGTTAGAAGTCGCGTTTTTATGTTATAAAATATTTTATTTGATACATTATAACAATCGCAATAGGTAGGTACTCTTAAAAGCCACTTGTTGGAAATTAATTAATGATAGTTATCTATTTGTCAATATAATTTCCTATACATTTACTTTAAGAACTTGCTTAGTAATTATAACCCTTATTTTCAGGTTGTTTAAGGCGATGATGTCGTGTCGCCATGGGACGTCGTGGTAGTACAATGGAGGTACGTGAATACACCTGTACATTTCATATATTAGCTCACCTTTTTTGGTTTTCAAAATTATTGTAGGTATTTATCATGGACCTACGTCCAACCGCAGACGGTAATGATGATGATAATTCTTCGTAATGTATCGTAAAATTGTATTAATATAACGTCAAAGGTATCTACGAACCTAAATAATTGGTTTAAATAAGGTTTATCAAACATGAAAACTATTAAAACGTGCTTATAGAGAGCCCTGTATAATTACGTTGTAAAGCAATTTTGGTTCAATCTAAAGCTTTTAACTGCCGTTCCTCGAACTATTTTATTTGATGGTTCTAATCAGCAAATAAGTTTTGCGGAACTAATAATGACATTTTAATAGAAGCGATTGTAGCAAAGCTTGGTCGATCGTTCCTAACACATTACTAAGTTAAGCAACAATGGGCGCGGTCGTCTTTTGGATGGGTGACCGTTAGCTATATTTATGTAATTACTTTTTGTGATTTATTTAATATTGTTTTTTTTTGTTAGATTGCTTAAGCTGCATAAAATTCAAAACAAAACCATATGATTACCTAATAAAAAATACTATTTTATTCGTTTTATTTAAGAATTAATAAAAGATTTATTTTAATTTAGCATAGGAAGAAATAAATACTTTCGTTCTGTGGGTATAGTGCTGTTTCATAACTAGAGCCCGCTCTTTCGAGCGGTGATGTTTTTAATTTGGCGAGTTGTAATACATCCCCTCAGAAAATAACAAAAATAATATAGGAATGATTACATGGCCTTTCTAGACCTTCTAGACTTTTATAAGTAAATAAATGAAATAGTAATTTGTATCTAATGTGATTTTTTAATGTTAAAACCATAAGTCCTTGCAGAAAATTAGTAAGTATGAACTGATTACATCACACTAACATCAGCTTGAAAATATATAGAAACTATAAATTAAAATCCCAAATTGTTCAAGCAAAGTTTTCTTATATGACAGATGCTATGATATAGAAAAAAAAGACAATGAATACCTACAATGGTTCATTAAAATTATAACTGCGGTATCAAAAACCAACTTCCTAAAGTACATTAGAATTTAAGATCATTAAACGTAATATTAAAAAAGTTTTTACACCAATTGTGAAAGTTTCCAACAGTAATTTTATCTTGAAACTTAATGTTCTTGAATATAATCAAGATTGGAAAGTCGATCAATTTTCTTGCCGTTTTGATTTACCATAATATAATAAGTACTTACTTAATGATAGATCACCACTAATTTATACAAGTAGGTAGGTAGGTAGTAGGTAGCAAAACGTAGCAATACGATACATTTCTAGCGCGTATTCGTTACGTTGGTGTATAAATAGGGTGTTAGTATATATTCTGTGTATGTATTTACATAAAAAAAATACTTATATAAGTATTCTAGCAACCTAGTTCCCATAGTACTTATAAGCTCTGCTTAGTTTGGGACTAGAGTGTGATGTGTGAAATGTCCAATGATTTATTAAAAAAAAAATACTTAAACATAAAACTATTTTTTTTTAAACTCTATAGGCACTATAGTCAAACGCTTGACCGCAATCTCATCTAATATTAAGTGATGATGCGATCAACGGTGTAGCGTATTTGCCTAAATAAAACCGATTCAATATCCTCTTGAAAACGTCCGAAGTAAGTAGGTATAGGCTTTCGGAAACACAAACGCAGACAGACTTTAGGAAAGCCTCCAAATAGATGAAAACTTACCTTTGAGGCTTTACTACGATATAGAAAACGGTTGTATTGGGCACGTTCTTTTGCTATATTGAAAGTATTTTAGGCAAAAGATTTCAACGTAACCATGCCATTGACTTGATAGCATAAAACCCCAAAGTTTATCTAATCACGTATATATGTCAAATACGTAACAAAAGATTATTTGAAGCCATATTTGGTTACTATATTCTAATAAGGTATACCTACAGCGTGATCGTGAAACTTTTTTTTCCCATAAATATTTAGGGTAAAATGTACACAAATGATGAATACCAAGAGGATCTCATCATAGCTGCATTTAAATCTGTAGCCGCGGCTGGCAGTGGTCCAGGTTTAAGAATTATTTTCATTTTACGCGATGGGGTCACAACAGCAAACACTTACCCGGTTTTATTTAACTGTTTGTTTTATGACATTATCTAGTTTAAAGTGCATGTTTCTTAAAACACTTTCGTATCATACTGACCTAAATGCAGGAGCTTTCGGGTTGAATTTTACTATGAACAGGTCGAAATGTATCTACCCGTGCGTCGCAATAAATTGGTGCATGAAGATGACTGTTTGTTTGTATGAAAATGTTTTATTTTTGGCAGCCAATTAAAGATGAATTTTCTAAAAAGCAGATGTTTATAAAATTAAGTAATGAGAAAATGAACAGCTACTATGTTATCGGTCTTATGTATAGGAGGATAAACTAAAATAAAAGATCGATTGTAACACACATTTCAACAACGAACTTGTAATTTATATATAAATATAAATTATATATAAATTATTAATGATATTTGTAATATCTGTCTCGTATATGTGTTGCTGATAGAACACATAATATACATTTTTTAACATGGTATAAGCTTTACTTAGTTTGGGACTAGAGTGTGATGTATGAAATGTCCATGAATTTTTATTTATTTTAATTAATGGCTTTTTGATCAGAAAACCTAATTTTAAGTTACCTAAGAAGTCAAATGCATAACTCAATAAACAACGTATACATATACATATCCTTAGCTACACAGAGCTTAGAACATCTCTAGTATCGCTAAAGAATGGAATTCCTTGCCAGCGTCGTCGGTATTTCCAGATACATATAATTTGGACGTTTTCAAGAGAGTGAATAGGTTCTATCTAGGCAAACGCGTTACACCGTAGGCCACATCATCATTTAACATCAGGGGCCTTATTCTCTATTTTCCTTCCCCAAACCGTGCTACGTCACAACGCGTTCCAGAGGGCTTAGTCCGAGGTTGCATTTTAAAACTCCCTACTCTCGAGCCGAGAGTCGTCTCTTGGATATCCATACAAAAATATATGGACATCCGAGAGACGATTGTCGGCTCGAGAGTAGGGAGTTTTAAAATGAAATTTAAGACTAAGCCCTCAAAACGCAAACTTCAAAAATGATTGATTTGTATCTATATTATTCGAATCGCGCATGACACGTTTTGAAACGAATAGTTTTCATAACGCGGCAGACTTCGACACGTTTAGTTGACAGTTCAAACCGTACCGTGTCGCGGTAGGGAATGACAACTAAGGCTTACGCCATACATTTTTTTCAGATTCCACGCCCGTTGTCTTGCCTAAGCCAAGTAACGCGCGTGGTTTGCAATACAATAGAGAATAAAGCCCCAGATGTGATTGCGGCCAAGCGTTTGGGTATAATGCATAAAAAAAAGTAGACTCAACTTGAGTGACCGATTGTAAAAATATTCGTATTAAATTTCCGGTGATTTTCTAAGTTTTTAGCAAGTTTCCGCACATCTGCTTCCGAAGTTATGATTGGAGTCGGAACCAACTTCAGTATTTACTTATTTCATGAGTTCTGTCGATTTTATTGCTCGGGAAAATCGTATTTTAATGCTTCTTCTGGGTATTAAAGCATGGCATCAAACTTTATGATTGTCCACTCTACATAATATACTATACTGACGACCGATGTGGCGCGGTGGACGATGGTCCGCCTGCGACGCGGAAGGTTGCGGATTCGATTCCCGCCTTGGGATAAATTCCGGGTGTTTTGGGTATTTTATACGTATAATAAAAAATATCTATCTATGTAATGTATTGTATTAAGTACGTCAGTCTTCTAGTACCCATAACACAAGCTCTGCTTAGCTTGGGGCTAGATGATGTTGTGCGGATTGTCCAGCATTATTTATTTATTTATTTATGTATGGGTATTATATTCTAAGAATGTATTAAAAAAAAATATAAGTAAGTATTCTAGTTTACATAGACACAAGCTTTGTTTATTTTGGGACTAGAGTGTGATGTGTGATTTGTCCGTAAATATTTATTTATTTAAACTATTTTATTTTTATTGTATATGTTTTCTATACATAGGCTTATACCTCAAGAGCGTTTTATAAAGTTGGTTCTCAGATGGGCTTGCATACTATTTGTTTTCAGATAACATGGAATTTACTATAAAAAATATGCATAATTGTTAAGTCAGTTTAGTTAAGTAAATGTTTATTTGTTTTTAAAAGTGTATTCTAAAGTGGTACCTACGTATTATCTCCTGGGAGATTGTAAAAACTGTAAAATTTATCATAATGCGTAGTTTACTGCGAATACAAGCGAAGATTTCCAACTATCGAAGTCTCTTGCGGTATTTTAAAATTTCAGTGAATTCTCCAATGTTCTAGCACTATTTTAAAGCACTATCAAGATTTTGTTTTTTTTTTCTATTTTAACACAGTTTTTTTTTGTATTGACTCAATAGTTTTATGATAAATTAAATGATAATGATAAATGATATTTATTGTTCGTAGAGACTAGGTAGCATTTATTCTAGGTAGCATTTATTTATTTATTTAATTCATGAAATTGTGCTCAGGGTATACTGAATTCTGTGTTTTATGCAAGTTGGTCGTTTTAACGTCTTCGGGCGTTTCGAACTTCACACGGAGATAGTGTATTTCAAAACTTATCGCTGCCGACGGCTTGTTTTGTGGTTCCGGACATTTACAGAATAGTTTGTTGCGAAAAAATCTGCACTTTTGTTAAACAAAAACTTTGTAGTAGGTACTTTTATCATGAGTTTTATTTTCATAACACTGAAACTTTTTTACTAAGTAATAAAGTAAACTGTATCTACGTGCAAAATCTGGAGTGCTAACTCGATTTGTCACTGCTTTTTTTTAAAAGATAACCAAGTTTTACTTTGTAAGTTTTAAGATGTGTAGGTAGTTGTAACTTTAGGATGTTTATACAAACTGTAACAAAACATCAAATAGAAAACTGAGTTAACTTTAATGGGAAAACAAACATTTTCCGTGGAATAAGTGAGTTTAGTTCAGACTATGGTTTGAGAGTGAAAATGCGCCATTAAACAATTTAATTAAAAGTTGGAAGTTTGTTTAATTAGAGTGCATTTTATCTTAATTAATGTATCTACTCGTTAGATTTTATCTAGAAGTAAAACGAGAATTACATAAGTAATGTTATCGAGATGTATTTATGGAAAACACATAAAAATGATTCTAATTATTATTATATGCAGACATGTTTCCTTCACATGTTTTTGTATTTACTTTATAAACCCATATAACACGAGACATTTTTCTAAAACGGCTAAAGTAAACACTATCAAAACGAACACTCTGCAGTAATTCGCGAGGCTTTAACGACCGGTCATGGTATAACACAGTCAAATTCTTTACCACTGAGGAGCAGCATCAGGATTGAAATAATGACGATAAAAGCACACCCACCACAAAGTCTTAGAGGCGCGTCTTGAGACCTACGTCCAGCAGTGGACAGATTATGTTGATGATAATGCCTTGCTACCATCTCGAAGGTATATACCCTAACATAAAAACGTTTATGTTCTTACCCAACGTGAAGTCAAAGACTGTTATTGCTTTACTACCCACTTAATAGATACAATTGGCAAGACTCCGGCCAAGTTAAATGAGGAAGAAAATCTATGGGTTGTTTAGTATACCGGGTCTAGCGTTAATTCAGAAACTACTTAATCTCGTTCCGTACCAGCAAGTTTAAGCGGCGCCAGATTAAGATCGGCTCCCGATTTGCGACCGGCCGAATGGGATGCCAATTAATAGGATTGGTGTACTTCGTGGCTGTTGATATGGCAAGCCAGATTTTTTTAGGCCTGAATAATACGCGGATATTAACACAAAGGTTGTCGGTGTTGAAATTGGTGATACATTAAAAACAGATAGATGTGTTATACTTTTATCGCTAGGTCGAGTTATTAGGTAACTTTTGATAGAACTTTCTCGTGAAAAACTGTGTACAAGGATCAATCGTTAAGTAAACGTAACGCAGCGTATTTGATTCACATTGCGTATCAAACGCCAGATCGACAGCATAACGATGCTGCATCAACGCGCAATGTGTATCAAATGCGCTGCATTTAACTAGATATAAGTTATTTAGTATACAATTCTGTGATATTGCCATATTTAATAAATAAATAAAATAAGTTAGCTTTATATTTACTTGTGCTCACCCCTCAGAGTTCTACAAGTTTTTCCGCTGACGTAAAATTTAAAATACATGGCCGAGTACAATTGACGAAAGCTGTAGTCTAATTTGAATTTTATTTACTCCACTTTGAGTTTAGTGTTCAAATACTTTATAGCTTCAACAGTTTGATTTTGCTGAGTGCTTTTCAGACGGATTATGTAGAGGGCGCTTATTTTGTTGCAATTACATTAGGTTTGTTGTTTTTAAACAAAAACATTACGGTTTATTAACTACTATCATCATCATCATTATTTAAATGTGATCTTGGTTTTTGGCATAGCTTATGCCAAAGACCTATGTGTGCCCAAAACAGGTTTTGATTATTTTATGTTGTGTACATCTTTTGTTGTACTTTATACATTTTGTTATAATATTTTCATCTAATATAGATTAGAAAAAAAATAGTGCTTATAAGTAAGTATATATAAATTTGCAGCCCACTCGATACCTATACTTTCTTAGCGTAATCTTGTCGGATAAAGAAAAAAAAATATGTTAAAAAAAACATATACTAATGTTATAGCCGTCCTGGTTCCTACATAGTTTGAAAAAAAGAGGTGGCAACATTGAGGGTCAAATAAAGTTTAAAAAGTAGGTATAGAAAATCTTAGTATTTGTTAATCTTTCTATAGCTTTTATGTAATTTAAAACTTTATCCTGTATACTGTTACCTGTGTACTGTTCATCTTTGTTGCAATACATTACTGCTTTAGTAGCACTACTCCTAGGAGGTTTAAAACATAAACAGCATTAAACACCCGAGTACCCTGTTATAAATCCACGTAAACACACGGAAATATATTACATTCATCCGTTTGATATTATCTTATGACTATTAGGAAATAATTATTTTAATTCAAAGTTAAAATGAAAAATAAGATATTTTATAATGACAATTTTAATAATGTATACGATTGATATACACAGTACACTTATATTTTATAAATGAATTCAGTAGACGCCGTTTACTACAAAAATCAACGAACAACTTAAGAAATTCAACGTGGAATGTGACTTATTCTTAAACAGTAGCTCTACCATGAGTTTTACTATATCTACTATAAAAACTATACTCGCTAGCGTCTGTAGTTAAAAAAATGTATGACGATTTGTACAGCGCCTCTAGCGGATAGTTGGGTACTAAAATTCGTAATACTAATATTTACGTAACTACTGTAGTAAAGTCAGGCGATTTTACTGTGACAACTTATGGTATGGGTACAGATAAGAATTAGTGTTGACAAATACAGCTTGATTTAAATAAAAAAAAAATCGATCTTTCATTTGTTTTATACTAGTTGGTTGGTCACTACCGGTATGAGTTTGCATTTAGATGCGACCACGAACAGCGCGACGTCGGCGGGAAAAAACCAATAGTCACAATCGAATCGTTTGAATGAGGATTTGAATATAGGATGCGGTGGCGAGGGTCGCTTGTGATTGGCTCTTGCTGTGATTCCAAAGAGTTTGCGACCATTCACGTAATTCAAGGCATTGAGATAAGATCCGTGCAAAGGAGTTTTTTAAAGACTAACTATAAAACGTCTTCTATTCTATTCAAACCATGAAACATAAAAAAGATAATTGTGACAATCGTAAACGTATCGTAACGGTAGCGCATTCAAGACACAATAAATAAATAATGCTGGACAATCCACACAACATCACTTAGCCACAAGCTAAGCAGAGCTTGTGTTATGGGTACTAGAAAACTGAGATACTTAATACAATACATTACATAGTTAGATATTTTTTATTATACATATAAAATACCCAGAACACCCGAAATAAATATTTGTACTTAGATCGTACCAACATTTATCACAAGGCGGGAATCGAACCCGCAACCTCCGCGTCTCAACGCTGCAACATTCAGCATTAGAGCTAGGGTCAACGTAGTGTCAATATGCCACGATTTTTTGCGAATGTCACATTTATTTGTAGGTACTTCTTTTGTTTTTCGGTCGAACGTATTTTCGATCGTGTTTTGCTTTAAAATGCAACAATGCTCGGAGATGTTTCAATCGCTACATTTGAAATTGAGGTATTTACGTACATCGCAGTCCGTGGAGATACATTATAGCGTTGTAAACCTGAGATTTAACGGCATGCTTTCACGTTACTCTTGTTTCTAGAGATTGCTACTACTTTTAGCACAAGTTTTTGATGTTTTCCTTTATTTTATAATATAATCTTCTTAAAATTGACCTTTAGAGTCAACAAAATGGTACACATTAAAGACAACTATGGCTTTTTTAATTCAGCCTATACTGTCCTACTACAGCAGTGGGATAAAGTTTAATAAAAGCTGTTTTTATTTACTTTACAGAGAGTATTTCCCAAAATAATCGATATGTTAAAAATTCATTTGTATGAATAATAAAAATAGAAAATGCTGATTTCAAAGTCTATTTAGTATTAATAAATATTTTGAAACTTTCCAGGTAATAATGCATTGCGCTATATAATCATTCGTCATTAAATATTTCAATTACTATTTAAGTATTCAATTCCATTTCACGCGGTGCTGTGGTCGAGGTAATTTTACGAAGTTTCGTATTATTAAGTACCTCATTGTCATCATCAATATTTTAAATATCTTCCTATAAATAGTAATGTAATTAATGTACAATTTATTAAGTACTAGTAGTACGCCCCGGCTTCGCACGGGTAGCCTATATAAAAATTATTATTATAATATAGCCTATGTTCAGCCCAGATAATGTAGCTTCACAACAGTGAAAGAATTTTTGAAATCGGTCCAGTAGTTTCGGAGCCTATTCGATGCAAACAAACAAACAATCAAATCTTTCCTCTTTATAATATTAGTTTAGATAGAATATCTTTTTTTCAATTTAATTATTTTAAATATAATAAAAGGTGACTCAGATGACTTTCAAGTTTGGGTTTGACACTAAATTTTGGAACATTTATTTAAGTACATGAATTATAAAATACGTCTTAATTATATTTTATGTAGACTATAGATGTCACATGACTATAATGTATTAAAATAAATGGGTATATATTAAACATGACAACTGGTTTAAATATCCAATCTGTAAGTCGAACAATTTCTTTCATTCTTCAATTAATATTCTACGAACTTTCTTACAGATGAAAGTTAGCTTGACGCCTGTTAATCAGAGCTAAAAGTGGAAAGGCATTTGTCACTTCAATTATATAATTTAATTTACAGTATTTACAAATTGTACACAGTAGTATAAAGTACCTATGTAAGAAACAGTTGAGTTGCAGACCGTTGCAGACGATCTATAGATAGCTCAACTGATCGAAATCAGTACCAAGCGTTCCCGAGATACAGGCTGTATTGCCACGCAATAGCAATGCTGATATGCTGGGCCAGATACTCACCAGACCAGCATTAGTGATTAACAACATAGAAAAGTTGGGAATCGAACTTACAACCCTCAGCATGGAAGAGCTGCTACGAACTCAGCTGTGACGCCTGTAATTCTTTAATCTTAAATCAGTAAAATATTCACGTTCTATAAAAAGATTTTCCTGTCTTCTTATTTGAAAGTTAAGTGGAGTTCGAACCTTTGAGATTTGAGGCGAGTATAATAATACCTAGAAAATATAGTAAAGAAATCCCGGACAGTAATAATATTTTCAGTCTTAAGAAATTAGTTATTTTTATAAAGAAACGACCTTGTACCGAGTAACTGGTATACTTTTTAAACAACTTTTTATGTGCATTGAACATAATTTAAAAATTAAAAAAAAAAATGGTTGTCTGTAAAGTCGGTTTACTGACGATAGTTGAACGTGACAACGTGTTAAGAAAATACTGATGGAATGGTAGCATTTTTCAAAAGAAAATTTTAGGAACGCCTCAGAACGCCGGAACGCCGGAACGCTTCATGAGTCATGTTTTTTCGTGCGTGCAGCCGGCTCTATCGAATTATAAGACGTTGTCACGTCAAAAACATTTATATATATGAATACTTGTTTCACGGAAGTTTCACACATCACGCTCTATACCCAAAGTAAGCTAAGCTTGTACTTAGGAAACTAGAATACTGATAGAATACTTATATATTTTCTTGTACGTACATATATAAAATAAGGTGACGGATTGTATAATTAAAAACATGACTTCTAAAACATAATTTGATTTCAAACTCTTTGACAACTGTGATGTTCATAATCCTAGCAATTTCAATTTTATAATCAAATGCAATTTTTGTATTCAAATATTCCGTTTTATTTACATACGTGGACCTTTTAAGCTGGCTACATCCCACGTTTGATTTGATAAATTAAATCAGAATAATTGAATAGATTCTATGTATTGTATGTAAAAAAAATATCTATTAATAAGTATTGTATCAGCAATCTAATTCCATAGTACAAGTTTGGTTAGTTTGGGACTAGAGCGCAATCTGCGAATCGTCCATAATGTATTTAGTATCCCTTGGCATCCACAAAATCGTAATACTCTGTGCAGTATAGTATCCCTTGGCATCCTCAAAATAAATAACTTTTTAGTAAAATAAAAAAAATGCTGTATTTCATTCTGATATGTTCACTGCAGGAATCAAAGCCACAAGACGTTTCCAAGCGGCTACTCAACCTTGCTACTAGCTTAAGTATGACGTCATTATAACGACAGCACGATTGTACAGACTCCAAGGCTGACGCGTAGTAACTATCACATATTCTACGGCTGGGGGTGTATGAGACTCATTAAGTCATGCCTAATGACGTACCGGTCTCGCCTTGAGGCGGCTCTATTAAATCATCGCTAGATGCCTTCGTGTTGTTTGGATTTCATTACCGCTGTGCGTTTAGAGCGTGTTTAGCCTACGGTGGGGAACGCGCAATGTATAGCAATTTATAGCTTAATTTTCCAGATGCCCACCGGGGCGTGGTAGTTTAGGAGTTTAGGTACTTTTTGATTTAATTACTCTCAGACTAATCGCAGCCTTCACAATTGGGTATAATAAGCGCCGTCTGGCAAATGTCTTGCAAAATCAACCAAGCTTAAGAAACGGAGTAGTTCAATTATTTTTATTGAGTTTATAAGCTAGTAGGGTAGCGGTATGGAATATTATAAAAGACTTCTATAGAAATGAGTTTTTTTAACTATCACCGTTGACCGCAATCTCACCTGATGTTAAGTGGTGCGGTCAAGTGTTGCATCCATCTAAATAAAAACTATTCTGTTCTTGATAACCACTAAATTGGCATTCGGAAATTGAAAAACAATTAAAATAAATAAATAAATATTCCCGGACGATTCACACATAACACTCTAGTCCTAAACTAAGCAAAGCTACTATGGGAACTAGATTGCTAATTGAATAATTATATACATTTTTTGGAAAATACATAGGTAAGTACATAGAATACATAGTAACACCCAGACACAGAACAAATATTTATGTTCATCACACAAACATTTGCCCCGGGTGGAAATCGAACCCACGGCCCACAGCATGGAAGGCAGAGCGACTACCAACTAAGCTGTGACGCCTGTCAAATAAGTAAATAATGTTTATTTTTAAAATATTATTACTTAATGATCTTTGTTAAATAAGTGACATAAGTGACAGCCCTATCACACAAGTTCATAAATACGTCCAGTGAAAGCCGCGTCATTTCCATACTCGTTGAGATAGGGTTGTTAATGGGCATAATAAATGGATCATTTCGGTAGTTCTCGTGCCATAAAGTCTGATCCAGGTCTGGCATTATCTATGGCACGTTGTAATGTGCCGTTATGGTCGTGTAAATCTTTACTACATATACTACAAAACTAGTGTTTTAATGCCTACGCATTTCCTTAGGGAGTATGAGATATTTTGGCGCGTGCGATTTCTAACTGAATTTATGACGTTGAAATAAGATTCAAAATAGCACGCGCTATTCAGTGGCGCTTTACACCATTCTTATAATCAAAACAATGATTTTTAGATTTTTGATTAATGATAAATAAAATTCAACCAATTATTTATTTTTATATTGTTATGACTTTATCTAAAAAAAATCATTTTTTGAAATGTTTTGATTAGATTTAAAAAAAAAATATAATTTATTTTTATTTTTTACTTTTGCAATGTTACATGTACTTCTAGTTATTTACAGAGAAAAACATAAAATCTGCTTATCATCATTAACATTTGATGATAATTTACGCTTATAATACAAACAAAAACTATGTTCACACAACTATGCTGTTAAATATCTACAAATTTTATATGAGTTGGTTTAACCAATTCATATAAATTCTACCTACGGTTTAACGATTAAAACAGACAGAAAAAACCAAAAAAGTTTACATAACTCTTTAATGAACAATCCACGTACAGAACTTGCACTGAACCAACCAAACTTTGCCAGTCACCTCTGAATCCCACTAGTCTTTGGACTTTACTGCAAGTACTTATTGCAAGTTGTCTCATTAACTTGGATTTAGTTACTGGCAACACAATTAACTTCCCCAAGTTGAAAGACACAATAGAAACTCATTACAATTTTGGTATCTTTGTGATACAAGGTCCCGTAGTTGCTATTCATATTTTGCTACATATCAACTGCAGAGTTCACGATTTCTCTGTGTGCGTGTGTATGTATGTTATTTTATGTACTTACAAAAATAAATAAATAATGCTGGACAATCCACACAACATCATCTAGCCCCAAGATAAGCAGAGCTTGTGTTATGGGTACTAGAAGACTGACATACTTAATACAATACATTACATAGATATATATTTTTACTCAGAACACCCGGAATAAATATTTGCAGATCGTACAAACATTTATCCCGCGGCGGGAATCGAACCCGCAACCTCCGCGTCGCAGGCGGCCCTTCGCCCGCCGCGCCACATCGGTAGCCAAATCTAACTAACTTATATCTAACACACACAGCTTCAAACTCTTGGGTATATTTGTACTTTGTTCGGATGAAAAAACAAATGAGTAAAAACAAATCACACACTCTTTTGTTTTATTTCGCCTCTTCTTGTAGACTGATGTGTCTTTGACATTATTTATTGAAAGGATTTAATACAGCTCAGTTACATCAGTCTACCAGAAAGGCCACAGTATGCTGATGAGTTACAAAGAAACTGAACGTGATTTCAACCCTAGTATTAGTTATTAGAGGCTAAGATAGGCCGGCTGGACATGTTACTTGTAAAATGCATTATTATTACGAAAGGTTACCATCAAGCAGACCATCCGTCTATCCATCAGTTAATTATTGGAACAGTTTTCGTTTACAAAAACAATGAAAGTTGATCAATGATCATACAATTTATTGCAGTAATAGTGTATTAATTTTAACACAACATAATCGATATACTTTGCTGATATGTATAACAATCAGAACTCGCGTGAAATCATTTAAACATTGATTCAACTACACTAAGACTATATTATTGTATATCTACTTGTACCTCTCCATCGTAGCTGTACTATTTAAATAAGTTGGTACAACCTTTAAAACAGAACCTTGGCATACCTTTTACGCTTTGCCCTCAATAGGAGCGTAAGTCGATACTTTGTAATGGATTTCCGCGACCCCCAATATAAGGTTCCCATTTTCTTTGATTCGATTGGAATAGCCGCAGTTGGAATTGTGGATATTTGTATTCTATTCTGAGTAACAAAACTACACGCTTATACTATGTATGTCAAAGTCAAAGTCAAAAATTACTTAATCCAATAAAATCACATGGATCATTTACTCACATACTAGGTGATTCTGGGGGCCAGTTCCACGCGACAAGAGCCTAGAAGAACGGGCAAGAAACTTACGGCCCGGTTCCTACCTGCAAGCTCCGTTTTGATAAATTACTTGGACCATAAACTCAAACTAGGTGATTATATCAGTGCTTATGTCTCAAACCTGGAACAACCAAGAAACTATGGTTTCGTTCCTACGGATTTTTTATCGTGCGATGTTTTACAATGAAAAAGTTGTAGTTTTTTTATACGCAAAAAATACCAGTTGACGATGTAGAAAGTAATCCATTACTTTTAACAATTTTACATACTATAGAGTTTCATAATACCTTTACAGATATATTTTGGGTTTTCCAGCAATGGTGATGATTGCTCAGTATTTTCTTTCAAGGACAAAACCTATTGTTTTCTTTAAAGAAACTTTAACAAAAAGGGTACAAATGACGCGCACCATTTCCGCACGGGCATTAAGTTTTGTAACAAAAGTAGTATGACAAAGTGCCTTAAAGGCGGGGCTACAATAGGTGTCGCGTCTGAAGAAAGCAAGCACGCCCGGTGTGTCCCCAGCTTAACGACTTAATGCATCCCGTCGTTAGTTAGAAAAACATTCGCTAGCAATATGTAGTATCTTTTATTTGATAAACGAAACGTTTTTGAATAGATTTTATTGCATATTGAATATCAGTTTGCATACGTTAACAAAAAATATTTTCTGTTCTATTTAAATCTGTATTGTGGTCAGGCATTTTTGACTCGATGTGAAATAACACAACAATCCGAAGCACGTTACTCGTGTTATTGTTACTTTAAGCAAGTAATGGATCAAACAAATGGCCCTTGTGATGTAAATAAATTATAATATTAATGGAATATAACATACATCGCACTCTAGTCCTAAACTAATCAAAGCTTGTGCTATGGGAATTAGATTGCTGATAGAATACTTATATACGTTTTAGTTAATACATACATAGAATACATAGTAACACCCAAACCAGAACAAATTTTTGTTCATCACACAAACATTTGTTGTAGGTGGGGATCGAACCCACGACCGGAACACACGGAAGGCAGAACTATTACAATTGAGCTGTGACGTCTGTCATAAATTGGTAACCTATCTATAACTTTCAGAACAATGAACGAAAACAACCAAAACTTCAAAAATAACTCGCACTTAGTCCTCTACTTCAGTACCTGAGGGTCGGTAAACACTTTGAATCCTTTTCTTTGTAAACAACACTAAAACATCTGACATTTCTAAGGACATAAAAAAACAATAAAAATAGCACTCTAAAAACTGTTCCCTCAAATTATTCAAATATATCCGGGAGCGAGCTACTTACAGGACCCTACTTAAGAAGTGACTTGGGTTTGATATAAATCAAGAAGCCAATATCTGAGGAAAGCTACAAATTTACCTGCAAGGATTTTGTCTATCCGCGAAAAGTTTCAACGTGCCCTCGGAATAATTTGTGTGATGGCGAAGTCGATCCTTTGTCGTATCCGTGAAAAGACAGATTTTGTTTGATAGAAGGTGCTAGAACATTTTACTTTAGGCGGTTTATATACTTACGTTTCACTTCAGGAAATATCGCACAGAAAAGCTCAGTAAAACTTTCTTCATGCTGTTTTTCAAGTATTTGTGTATACAACCTAGTAAATAGAAATCTGCAAATATTTATTTTATTCCGGGTGTTCTAGCTATTTTATATGTATAATAAAACTATATCTATATATGTTATTTATTGTATTAAGTGTGTCAGTCTTCTAGTACCTACCCATAACAGCTCTGCTTAGTTTAGGGCTAGATGATGTTGTGTGGATTGTCCAGCATTATTTATTTATTTATATTTGTCCACTCTTACAGGAATATTCAAGTATATGAGGGTCAAAATGACACTATTTGCTGAGTCTTTCCAGTTTATAAAGGGCAAAAAAAATCTTGTTTGCTGAGTATATCCTATAGAGAGTCAAGAAAGTCTATCTTCCGCTCCAATGCGACGTCAAACTAACATACGCTACCCTGTATTTGACTTACGGCCGGTTTCTGGAAACCCAAATCACGATTGATCCGAGTTTGACACATAGTAATTATTTGATTTTTTCGTTGATCATCGTTCGAGAAACCGGCCGTTAATCTTACAAGGTTATTGTCACAAGAAAACACAGCTTATATCGATGTATTTTTGATGGCATGAAGATGGTACAGTTTTTGAATAGGCTGCAGACCGGAAAGAACCCGCGTCAACGTCTATCTATTGGATTTATCAATACACTGTGTTTGTGACCTTCATCTGTATGTGAATTTCCGTTGAGGTGCTTATATTATGTGCTAAGGTCTTGGTACTCTGCTATTTTGTATCTTAATAGATTTAAAAAACAAACTCTCATGCATACGAAAACTGACATATAAAATACAACGGTCCTATATTGAGATCGGTTTAAAGAATTTATTACCTCATAAAAAACATACAGTTCACTTAAAACGAGACTTATTAGTTCTTAAGTAGGTAGGCGCTAGCGGTGATGCTTAGGTAAGTAGGTACATTATATAATTCTAAGTAATGAGTAGGTACGTAGGTAGGTATGTTGGTCTTATTTTTAAATCCTAAAGTTTTATAGTTTTATAGTCTATCTTATAAAAAGTTAGCGCAGACTTTAAGTATTGATTACCATACGTAATGATGACATAAAATTAACGCTAACTTTTTATAAGATAAGGGGTAAATCCCAAATAAAAATATCTAGGTATAAACCAACACACCGCAACATAAATATTCATAACTATAGATATATAGGTTAAGAAAATCCTATAATTATTTAGTATGACTTACGAGTGAAGAAGAGATTAAGAATAGCTCTTACCAAAGTCCATTCACACTTGACGAATAATATACTGCAGAAAATAATCCCGGGGTAAAACTTTCCCACTATTGTGGGCGTGTATGAGGCCGAGATTTTTTCATTTATTGTGGCAGTAACCACTTGGTTCAAACGGAGAAAAACATCGTGTGGAAACTAGATGCTCATAAAACTGAACTGTGGGGCTATCCAGCAAGGGGAAACTTGCGTGACCGAATATCCTTTCAGTTGCAGTTCAGTTTTCGATGATTTTATTATAGTATTCCGTGGCATTTTTGTGGACTGACATGACTAAGCTTTATAAAATTATGACTGACGCGGTTTAGCGCGTGGATTTGAGCATGGCCTACCTGATTTGAGCATGGCCTACCTGATTTTTTGTTAATTCTATCAAACGGTAGATATGAAAATCGATCATTCAAAATATCAATAAAAGACGAAGAAGAAAACTGAACTGCAATTTGATCAAATAACAGTTCAAAAACATTTCAGTTGTCAGGATACCCCCCCTGTGATCTTATTTTCTTATCTAAACCTAACTCTGTGACTAAATACTTTGTTTACATCCATAAAGTGTCCGATCGTTCGCTTCATAACCGATCACAATACACGAATCTACACGTATATCATTTTTAATATCGTATTCAAGAAATAAGTAAAGAATAAGTTTTTTTTTGAGCTATTTATAGATCGTTTGCAATGGTCTGTGGGTAGCTCAACTGTTTCTTATGTATTTTAGATGCCTATGTACATTTTGTAAATACTGTAATAGTCATTAGTTTGTTTGTGAATAAAAATGCCTTTTTTATATAGTTTAGCTACCTATCTACTTTTTCAAATGTTGTGTAAATAAGTTTTTAATTTGGGTTAATAAAGAGCATACTCTTATCTGATAATTCAATCCAGAATATTTTAATACTATACTTAATATTTCAAACACTATTTCAGCAACTAACTAAACATTAACATTTACAAGTAGAATGTAGTAAGAACGTATTTGAATTACACTGTGCGGTTTTTAGGGTTTGCATAGTTTAACCTAAGTACATAAACTTAATGTACAACGTTTACGTCCTACACCTCGCGTCTAAATGTCTGTTTATCTAGACTAACCTAGACTTGCCAGAAATCAAGATATCTCGACTGTGAAATAGCTTAGATATATAAAGGTACAGAGTTTCTTTCAGTATTTCAAGTACGGTATCTACCAAAAAACCTGAAATATTTTTTTGTAAATACATAAAATACATAGTTTATACTTACCAAAGAGTATTTATTTTTAAATAAATACCTACTTAAAATACATAGGCACACCCTGTTTCATTTAATTAGAGCTTATATAATTATGGTCGTGTTTTTTCCATTATTATTTGTAAAAACACATTGAATAGTTTAAGTTGTTATCGGCATCTTTATTAAGTCTTTATGAAATTGATTTATTTTTTTTAAGATACTAATTTAGAAGTGTGATCATATTTCTCAGTTTGTTATCTGCGTTGTCACAAATATTTCAACGCATTTGAAAGATTTTTAACATGGATGTTTCTAATTTGAGCGTCTATATTATAAAATTTATAATAAGGTTATGCTCGGTTCGTTTGATTTATACCTTATATTTGAAATGTCGTAAAATAAACAATTTCATAAAAGATTTCCCAACAATTTTAAATAAACAAAACCCTTTTGTCAAAGATAAATGTAAACAGCGCCCTCCAGTAATAAAATATGGCTATTAATCTGGACAAAGTTGGCGACACTGGGACACAATTATTATCCTTTTTAGAGTCCCCGCAGACTGCAGACTTTTTATCGGCCGATAGTTTGGTCGGTTTTGTAATCAGTATGAAGACTGAATCACTGTAATGTGCGCATCTGCATACATCTTCATACTGATTATGAAGCCGACCAAACTATCGGCCGATAAAAAGTCTGCAGTCTGCAACGGCCCTTAAAGGTCGGTGAAAAATATCACCAATTTATAACATTTAACAAAAGAAAAAAGTAATTTTATTAATTGCAACGGCACAGACGTTTTTAAATCGAATAAATTGCGTTAAAATTGAAAATTCTAAGTCGTGACTTATTTAAATAAATTGCTGTTTTGGAGCTAATGTAATCAATTTATTTTTAAAGAAATTCACTCGTTCTTTTTAATTAATTAGCTGCTGTATAAATTTATCGAAGTGCTTACAAAAATTCGGATGAAAATTTATGTTTTTGCATATATTTCAATTATTTCTAAACCTTTGCCTTAGCTTTCAATTGAATGTCAATTTAAAACATACACATAAATATGTGTAACATAAAAACTACACTACATAAATAATACATCACTTGATCCTTACTAAACTAAATCACATATATGGTGTAAACTTGTATAGTTGTTCACGACAAGGGTCTGCGCCATATGTCGTTTCACGCTTAACGAAGATTTAGTGTCCTAGCATGTGGACAAGCCCTTATCTATAGCTCAGCATGTGAAGCGTGGTTTAATTTGGTAATAACCGTCATGTCCGTCCGAATATCAAAATACACACGTGTATGACGTATCTGAGTTATCTAGGTTAGGCTTTGTGTAGTCTAAGAGCCGCAACGATCATATATACGTCATATTATAAAGGCTCAATTCTTAGGCCGTTTGTCCACCGCCGCCGTCACCGTCACGTCACCGAGAACGAGATTATTTCGGGCCGAGTTTAATATGGCGGCAGCGATGACGGCGCTCGGGTGACGGATGTGCGGTGGACACGCGGCTTAAGTAAATGTATGTACCGCTACTTCGGCGCCGTCATCTCGTTCTCGGTGACGTGACGGTGACGTCGGCGGTGGACAAACGGCCTTAGGGTGGCTCTAATGGGGCCCAAAACAATCTCAGATTATAAAGTTTGGATCATGTTGGCTTTGGTAGAAAATAAATACACCTTAGTTAAAGTACACCAAAGACATCGTTGGATAGTTTTTCATGAAACATATAAAACATTATTTTTTAATGCGACAAAATATGTACAATTATTTTTGGAGGATACGAGAGGGCGCTGGAGAGTGCTCCTGATAATAAATTCAATCGTAAGCCCTTATTTTTATTATCCTCAAAGAATATACATACTAAAACTTAGTTTATACTTCAGTCAGGGTTCGTTTTTAGTTCTATTGGAAACAAACATAGCACACCTTTATAAAATGATGGATATTTTTCGTAACTGGCTCTCATTCTAGTAGATGTTTTACGGCTGTTAGGTAGGCAGCAAAATAAGCCGTAGGCGTGCTACAAAAGCGTAACGAAGTGCTACGTAGACTAGTAGGTACGCTACGAAAATAATTTATCAGTAGGCGTTGGAATTTGACCTTTCAAGCATTAATGGATAAGGTCTAATTCTCCGCTATGAGTTAACCATAAGCGATAATTGAATGTCAATCACGAAGCATGGTTGAAAACACTCTATTTTGTACATATCAAAGCACAATTTCCCGTGTGCTGAGCATTAATCTCAGTAAATACTGTCAAAATAAACCGGAGTTCACATAACTAGTTGATGGAAACCGGTACAGCACAACACCGCGCTGAGTTTATAGTCGAGATAAAGGTGTGAAATATGCGATGTCTATCTACCCGACTACCTGATTCACTTTTGTGATACTGTTAATAAAGTGACTAAATCTAAGGTGCAATGGTTCAGTTCAGGCTGAAAATTTGATTCTAAAATAGAAGTTTATGATAAATAAATATAAATAAATATTTAGGGATATTTCACTCTAGTCCGAAACTAAACAAAGTTGGTATTATGGGAACTAGATTACTGATGAATACTTATACATTTTATGTAAATGCATACATAGAATACATACTATTACCACAGACACAGAACAAATATTTAGGTTAATCACACAAACATTTGCCCTGAGTGGGAATCGAACCCATGACCCATGGAAGGCAGAACTAATACTACATGCATAGAATACATAGTAGCATCACAGAAACATAACAAATATTTAAGTTCATCAACAAACATTTGTTCTGAGTGGGGATCGAACCCACGACCAACATTATGGATGGCAAAGCTACCAAGTGAGCTATGACGTTTGTCCCTAATAATTACTAACATAAAACGTTTCAAAATAGATAATTTATAAAGAGTGTCATTTGGAAAGGAAATATTTACTGTAATAAGTAACCTTTGTACTTAAATGGTTTATTTAAAAGCATTCGTGAGAAAAACGCGTTATATTTAAATAAGCATTATTGTATTTGAAGTTATAATTATAAAATTCGTGTTAGATAAAAATCTAGAATAAATATTAGGTTTTTACCCTAGTTTTCTACTTGAATGTTAGAACAATTACGGGTTATGTATTCATTACTTGCTTTGTACCCATTAAATCTATATCGCTTTTATAAATCTATATCGCGGTTATAATATAACAGTACTCAGTTATTATATAAACTTTATTAACTTGCTTCCTCATATTTTAGTTTAAATTAATTTTAAATCCGTTTGTATTTTAGCTTATTATTTATCTTGATAGCTACAACACAGTAAATAATACTATAGTAGCTATCATCGTTACATTCTGTTTTTATGTACCTATTCTGTTTTAGTTCCGAAATAAAAAACTTTTGATTTGATTTGATTTGATTTTATGTATATTATTTAATGTAGGTATTTTGTATGAAGTTACACATCATTTTTTAGTTTAACATTTCTCCAAGCACACTATCAGCAATACCCCATGTAATGTATCTCAAGACCGTATCCATGTTAGGTTGTCTGGTAGAGATCGCTATTCAGCAATATGGCCGCATATAGTGTGTCATAATGTAATTATTGTTAATTTACTGTTTGTTTATTTTTATTAAGGACAACCAACAAAGAAATCACAAGAAAAAATTTAGTTAAAAAGTTAAAAAATTAAGATTTCAGTTGTGGTGTGCAATAAAGTATTTTCTATTTATCCATCTATTTAGTATGCTAATGTGCTTGACACTTTTCCTCGTCGTGCATTTATAACTTTTACAACATCCAACGTCTTCAGTACCTCTACCATGAGTTGTCACAGTAAAATCGCCTGACTTTACTACAGTAGTTACGTAAATATTAGTATTACGAATTTTAGTACCCAACTATCCGCTAGAGGCGCTGTACAAATCTTCATACATTTTTTTAACTACAGACGCTAGCGAGTATAGATTGTAAAAACTCATGGTAGAGCTACAGTTTCCTTCATATTTACTACACTACTTTCCCTCACTCAGCAATAAAATCGAGCCATAATACGCTTTGGCGCCAAACTAGATTTATAGACTCGTTGAAGTTTCAAGTAGTAACATTTTTTAGTGTGCAGGTAAACCTTTTGAAGACAGTCTTTTATAGCAGCAATAAAGTAGTGTGAATAGTTGTTTTGGGGCGGAGGGCGGAGGGCGGAGGGCAGAGGGCAGAGGGCAGAGGTTGAATAAATTGTGTGTCATCGCGCTGGAACTCGGATTCGGAATGTAAGCGCTTTTCAAACAGCTTCAAGGGAACGCACTAAAAGTGGTCCCATAAAACTTTTCCACGCAATAAATAGCTCATAAAAGTTTCTTGATTAAAACATTTGTATATAAATTTACACCAATTTCAGTTTCTATCAAGTATTAGTAACGCTTCCGATTGGATCTGGTCGCGTGGAACTGGCACCTAGAATCACCTAGTATGTAAGACGATTCTAAATGATCCTTGTGATTTTATTGAATAATGAAATATTTGACTTTGGTACTGATTTGGATCAGTTGAGCTATCTATATATAGCTTACAACGGTCTGTAACTAGCTCAAATATTTCTAGTGTATTTTATTTATACCTATGTATATTTTGTAAATACTCGTAGTCGTTTGTTTGTTTGTGAATAAATAGTTGTTTTTTGAGTAATTTATTATGAGTAATATAAGTGTCGATAATGGTCATAGTACAATAAAATTATGATACATAGACAATAAGATATATTTTAGTACAAAGTGTTTTTCTTAAGGAGATCACATATTTGGACTAGACTAGATTCTGACTCAGTTTAGTTGGATCAAGTTTTCATCACTTGGAGAGTAAAGGGTCCCCATCATGAACAACCGTTTGTGTGATGACCAACATTGGACAAACTACTAGATATTTACGTTCAATCTTAGCTCAAAAGACTAAGTCATAAACAAATTTGTGCAATAAACTCACAAATCACAGCTAACTTTGATAATAAAATGGCGCAATATGGCGCCCGCACGAAATGGGCAAATGATGATAACATATGACCAGTCGTCGTCATAAATTCGACACAGAATCTCATGCTTCTTGGTATATTAACTTGATATTCTAGAAGATAACTTCGATAAAGTTTTTGTTATGAACACAAACATTTATTAGTAACTTTGTAATAACAGCTTCCGTATAACTTTCTATTTGTTCATTGAAAAACATGTTTTTCTATTGTTTTAAATACGAGAAATGTGTATATACTCATGGATATTTAACACGGTTTAAATAAGGCAGCGGTTATAGATACTAAAAGAGCTAGTTTGTTGGTGAAATACATATTAGTGCACTTTTCTGTAATAAATATGAATATAAAAAACATCGTAACTCAGACAAAGAACGTATATCAATCTCCTATTAAACGATTGCTGAAATAAGATGAAAAAAAACATCATCAGCCTATATCAGTCAACTGCTGGACGTAGGTCTCTCCCAAGACGCGCTACTGAGCCCAGTCTTCGGCTCTTCTCATCCAGTGCTTGCCAGATACACTCCGTAGATCGTCGCTTCATCTCGCCGGAGGGCGTCCTACACTACGCTTGCCTAAACGCGGTCTCCACTCCAGTATTCTATTATATAATAAAATCCACCAAAAACAGCAGGGTATTTTGAATATCCAATCAAACACGTTCTGTACCGCCAATACAATCATATTCTGTCGATCTTACTTGGAACAATAGCACTGAGACCAACTCAAACTTTAGACGAGTAAGTTTGATTAATCTTGAAGCGTGTTGCTGCAACGATACTCAGTGCAGATCCTAAAGTGTGATCGTGCTAAATCTGCAGTGGGGTGAGTACGAATAAATGTGACAATCGTAAACGTACCGCAATACATTGCGTGGTAACGCTGTGACGCACGGCAGTTTTTAAAGTTGTTATATTATAACAACTGTATTATTAGTAAACAAATACTATATACTATATAAATAATATCAAAGTTACCCATAAATGTAAAACTTCATTGGTAACTTTGAGCATAATTTTATTTATTTTGAAAATATCTTAAATATTTTTATTTGCGCGGTGGTATCACATACCTAAGTATCTTACGGAAAAAAGTTTATCAAAAGCATTATAAAATCTACGCGGAAACTAAAGGTTTATTTTTGTTTTACTAAGTGCTGCATACTTTGACGGGAGTGCAGTTACTCTTTGTGAAAATGATACCAGGTTTTGTTTTATTACGTTGCAGACTAAGTGTGGTCAGACATACTTTACCATCATAGACTAAGTAAAGTTCAGTTAGCTAACTTCTTAAATTTCGAAAAATTAGGCATGAATTACTAAATTCTTAACTATTTGCCTAAATATCGTTAATAGGTATATAGGTGCCAACAAATGTATTCACAATAAGTTACCTGTTTTGTGGGAGACTAGACACCAGTGCTCCACTCCGCTGATCTAAAGTCAAAGTCAAGTCAAAATTTACTTTATTTACTAAAATCAGAAGGATTTAGAATCGTCTTACATACTAGGTGATTCTAGGTGCCAGTTCCACGCGCATACCTACAATCAAATAACAATTGAACATCTTTACAATTAACGACTATGGTACTAACCTAATTTGAAATGACTAGCTTAATGGGAATAGGGAGATGAAGACAGTACTTATTTGTTTAGGTAAGATTGATCCAGTTATTTCCAGTTAAGCTACGAGAGTTTATAGCAAACATTTCGCTTCTCCTGGGATGTCTATCGAATGTTAGCAACGATACGTTCATAGAAGTTCTGTTTGAAATGTTCCGACCAGCTGGGACTGAACAAAAGAGTTCAATTGTACTCCTAAGTCACTGTACACAAAGATTTGTGGATTTAAAGAGCTTAAGAATAAGGTTCAAAATTGGATTCAATTTTGGTTGATAGCCTGTATTCTGTACATAGGTACGTAGGTAAGTCTTTTTGTTTTATGTGTAATTTTTCTTTAATAACTTTCATGTGACAAGGCTATACCAACAAACACCCTAAAACAAAATCGCATCTGGTAGTACTAGAGACACTCAATTGCGTTTCAACTACTAGTTGTTGTTAAATAGTACTACTGACACGGAGGCCTTTAATAAACTTACATAGAATATTCAAGATCAATTGTAAAAATCCCATTAGTCAAAATAAAATTCAATTAACGTAACTGACATAAGTCCCTTTGTTCTCGCCATTTGCTGATTGGTCAAAAACTACAAATCCCGTTAAACCGAATTTAATCAGGCTTTGGTTTTAGTTTACATGTTCGTTAGTTTGTTTTTTCTGTATCTGAAGTGTATTAACTACTACTAGTAGTTATTTGATTAATATCGAAATTAATTCAGTAAAATCACAAGGATTATTTAGAACCGTGTTATATACTAGGTGACTAGATGCCAGTTCCAAGCGAATATCTATTAAATAAAATCAATAAATTTAAAAAGACAATCTAAGTAATCATAGCATTTTTATATGTTACATAATTATATTTAGGTTTTTAACATATTTTTTCATAATTGCATTTGAATATTTACATTTTGCTAAACAAAATAATATATACTGGGTGTTATTATGTATTCTATGTATGAATGTATTTACAAAAAAAATATATATATAAGTATTCCCTCAGCAATCCTAGTTCCCATAGTACAATCTTTGCTTAGTTTGGGACTAGAGTGTGATGTGTGAAATGTCCGTGAATATTTATGTCTATATTATGTATATGTAATCAAAGTGATTGAAGGTATTTTTACTTACGTATTTTAAACAGAGTTATTTATTTAACTCTTCATTATAAATACATATAAGGATTACTCTTCAAAGCGGTGTTTTTACACCCTGTAATGAATACAAATCGAATGATTTTCAATGAACTGTAATGGGCAAGAACCCTTTTACGGTCACCGATTGAATTGTAAACAATTGTAGGTAAAATCCTATCTACTGGAATAGTTATATTTGGGTTTATCTATTGTTCTATCGTAGAAGATAACATAGGTTCTAAAATGGCACTCGTAGAATTGAACGTTAAGTGATCATGGCATAAAATAGTATATTATTATGTTTTATTTTATATTTTTATAGGTTTTTTTGTTGTGGTAGCCAAATAAAGTATTACCCCCTATCTTATAAAAGTTAGCGTTGACATTATGTCACCATTACGTATGGTAATCAATACTTCAAGTCTGCGCTAACTTTTTATAAGATAGACCGTCATTAATTTCCAATTTATTCTACTATTTATTGAAAGTCGAAATAGTAGTGACCTGTGCAGTAGTACATTACATAGATACACATACATAGATACAAACCCCCTATTTTATAAAAAGTTAGCGTTGACTTTATATCATCATTACGTATGGTAATCAATACTTCAAGTACCTATGCGCTAACTTTTTATAACCGAATGTATTTATTTCGCCATAATAAGTGTTGCTTTGATCTTAAAAGTAGATGGCACTATAAAATTTATTCACCCTCTCCGGATATCGCAAATAGTGGGGTTGGGCGCCTAATAATTATTTACTATGTAGCTTATAATAATTATTAAATATAAAAAAAGTCAAAGTCATAACTGAGCTAATTCTTCCATTCTCTAAAGGATTTCTAAAGAGGCTTGAATTGACTGTAATCAAGCTTCGACTGTATGTAATCACGGAAAACATTTGTCATCACCTCAAAATCAGCAGGGAACCGCAAAGGAATCTCGCTCTTATTGAATTAGACGTTCCCCTCTATTTACTTACCGTAAATCTTAGTCGGAAAGGTCGTTATTTCACCTTACCACATATGGAACCTGGATCTAATACCCGTCAATTGCTTGGGACGGGTCTAATGGTGATTAAATAAGGGTTCAATTCGAATACTGTGAATTTGATTACATTATTTATTGAAAGGACAAAAGAGATTTGGTTGAAAATGATTGTAAATGCTGCTTTGAGGTGTGTCAAACGGATTTTATTGGGGGAAATCTTAACCGTTTTTTTTCACTTCAAAATATATATACCTATTATTAGCAATTATATAGCAACTAAAAATTACCTAAATTAATTTATTTGTATTATACCAAAAAGTATTTTATAGTAAATAATTTTTCAGTAGGTACTCAATAATTAATAGCCAATTTGATAATGTTTTGGTATTAAAAACTAGCAATTTTAATTTGATGTATTCTCAAGATATATCTAATTTTAAAATGGGCATAGTTTAGTCATAAAAATATACAATTAAAGTACGATAAGAGCCACAAAACAATTTTAATTTCATAAAAAATATTATTATTTGATTATTGTTAAATTACTCTATGAAGCATGTTGAACATTCGTTGGATTAAACCATAATTGCCATAATACTTAATTGATTACGCTTCCGATTGGTACTGATTTGGATCAGTTGAACTATCTATAGATCGTTTGCAACGGTCTGTAGATAGCTCAACTGTTTATTATGTATTTTATATGACAATGTACGTTTTGTAAATACTGTATAGTCGTAAGTTTGTTTGTAAATAAAGTCTTCATTTTATTATATTACTTAATTGATATACATAATATTTAATTGATATTTGTTACGTAAATTTTCTCCTTATTATTTAAAACAACTGTAAAAAATGTTGGTAAATTTTTATGTCGTCGTTTTCATGGCATTTTCAAAGATAAAAGGAGCATTTTTCGGAGCTTTCTTCTTAGAGGTATTTTTAAAAGCATTTCTTTACGGACCATCAACCTCATCTCGCAAGTATTCATGAATTCTACTAACGCTTTTAAAAGATTGGAATAAGTTGTATCGTATCGCTAAGTAAATTATTTTTAACTGTACATAAATAAATAACGAGATTAAATTCCAATAGCTTTTAAGTGAACGAAACAAGGATCGTTCACCTGATGTTAAGTAACCACGTAGAATCTGCTCGCGTGATCGAATGCCAGAAATATTTGTCCTTTGAGGCATCACGTTGCGTCCATCACTCTGAGACGAGATAATGTTCAGTTCCATGTGAATTTGCGTAGCGACTTTTTATACTGAAAAAGCATAAATGTCACTGTTTTGCGGCAGTACGGTGGTAGTACTTCTACAAAAATATCAAAGATTTTTTCTAATACTCTACTGGTACTAAATTATATAAAAAAAATATGATTCAAAATAAATGTTAAATTATTAGTTAATTTTACGTAAAACTGCAGTTAGCTAGAATCATTGTTAAACAAAACTTTTAGCATAAGGACCTATTATAAGGATCTTTGTATAACAACAAAGCTTTCAAAGTTTCGATTTTGAAACATATTATTGCGAAACCTTCAAATATTATATTCAAAATAATGGGTTGTTGTAGTTCCTCAAAAGAAAAACCGGAACCCTTATATTTCCACGCATTTTATTGTTGAAGCCATTTTTCTTATAGCATCAAGTTAATTGGTACCAATAACTAAGATCAAACATTTTCATATCTGACTTTTATCTTCAGTTATTCACATGGATACACTGGAACTTGTGGTAGATCGGTGCTTTTGTAAAAAGGCTTTAGTTGTAGTTAGAATACGGTTCAAAATTAGTGGTTGAAATGTGTGAATAATCATTGACTTTAACACTATTAGAAATGTTCTGTGATTAAAACGCGACTACACTTTTGACGTATTTTATTCTATGACACTTTATTTATGAATGGTTAAAAATATCAACTAACCCCCTGTATTTTAAGACTCTATCTTATAAAAAGTAAGCGCAGACTTGAAGTATTGATTACCATACGTAATGATGACATAAAGGCAACGCTTACTTTTTATAAGATAGGGGATAGATGTTAGCGTTGATATTATGTATTACGTATGGTAAACATGACATCAAGTCTGCGCTAAACTTTCATAAGATAGATCGTAAGTGTTTAAATTAAGTACTGATATATATCTAAACTTATATATATATATATAATATTATAAAGAGGAAAGATTTGATTGTTTGTTTGTTTGTTTGCATCGAATAGGCTCCGAAACTACTGGACCGATTTCAAAAATTCTTTCACTGTTATGAAGCTACGTCATCTGCGCTGAACATAGGCTATATTACAATTATATTTTTTATTTATGCTACCCGTGCGAAGCCGGGGCGTACTACTAGTACAAGATAAAAGCCCAAAGTACTTTCTGATTAAGATACACAGCTGCATTACAATTGAATAAGATAGA